>QRDG01002282.1:621414-1210040 GCA_012064385.1 Puccinellia tenuiflora
TCGATGAAGACGAAGGCGACGGCGAGGAAGGTGCCCCGGGGGCGGAGGCTGCCGCGGACGGAGCAGGCACCTCAGGAGGCGCGACGGCTTAAACTCCTTCCTGTAGCTGGGCGTGCCTGAGACACATTATTTTAGGATTTTGGTTGTAAGGCTTTGTGAAGACTTGTTAAGTTATGTTGGAGTGTGCTTGTGAATGTCCCTCGGGAGGCTTTTGTCTTTTCCCTTCATGTCTTTTTCGCTCTACGTCTTAGGACCCTCTCTTAGCGCTACACCACCGCCGCTTCGGTATGTGAGAGTCAGTGCTCCACGAGGCCGGGGGGTGCGTGAGGCCTCAAGAAGTAAGAGCTCCTCGAAGCGCGATGCTTGGGGCCCCCCTTCGACGTGCAAGCAGCCCATGAGGCATAGGAGAGAGAAAAGAGACTCGAGGGGCAAAAACCAGCGAGAGAGAATTCAAACAAGTGTTTAGAATTAGCTTGACGAGGCGTTTCCGCCTTGGAGAGGGTGTTGGTTCCCTGGCGAGGCGTTGTTGCCTTGGAGAGGGTGCCTGCTGCTTGTTTAGACATATAGGCATACCCACAAGCAATAGATAGCTAGATAACTTGTGCTCGTAGGTTCCTTCATGTGTGTCTCACGAGGAGAACAAGCACCAAGGTTTTTGGTGATCCTTGGTGAGTTGACGTGCGCGGGAGCTGACCCATGAGTTCAGAGCTCCTTGGGAGTTGACATGCATGAGAGCTGACCCGCAAGTTCAGAGCTCGGATCCCTTGGGTTTGAGGCGCTGCCGGGATGCTCCCGTGGCATGGCACCATGCTAGCCCCCGCTTGTGAGATACACAGGAGGGATCATACGAGCGAGAATAAACAGCAATATCATAACAGCTTACCGAAGCCACAAAACATGCTGGCGCGATGCGCAAAGGTTCAAAATGACCTGAAATAGATGTTCATTACACTGGCGTGGCCAGAAACACAAAAAATCCGCCATGCTCTTGGCATGGGGTCCACATTCTGTGGCTGAGACTCTCGAGGGGCGTGCCCGAGGCAGACGCATGTAGAGAGAGCTCAGGGGGCCCCTATGCGGGGGTGGCTTTTAGCCTGCGTTCCACCATGACCGGCATGGGGATCCACCTCGCCAAGACATGGTGCCTGAAGAGGTTACCGTGCCGAGGCTTGGTGGCTTGGGAGTCTTCTCGAACGGCCCGCGGCAACGTATAGTAAAGAGGGGAGCCCGAAGTTTTTCCTCGTGGAGGATGATGGCGCGTGGCTCTCCCTTGATGCAAAAAATTGCTCGCCGAGGGCGATCAGGGGTAGAACTTGCACAGGTGCTGGATGTTCCAGGGGTTGGCGACAGGGACGCCTTCCTCCGTCTCGAGCCGCGTGGAGCCAGGCCTGGCGATGTGCACGACTCTGTAGGGGCCTTCCCACATCGGTGAGAGCTTGTGGAGGCCTGCCCTGGAGAGGACTCTCCTCAGGACAAGGTCTCCTGCTTCGAGAGTGCGTGGGCGGATGTGGCGGCTGTGGTAGCGACGGAGGTCTTGCTGGTACCTTGCCGCTCTCAGGGCCGCATTGCGGCGGAGCCCTTCGAGCAGCAGCAGGTCGTCGTTGCGGAGTTCGTCCACCTCAGCCTCCTTGAAGGCTAGGACTCGTGGAGAGCCATGAGTGATCTCGCTGGGGAGGATGGCTTCAGCACCATAGACGAGGGAGAACGGCGTCTCACCAGTAGGCTTTGTTGGCGTGGTGCGGATGGACCAGAGCACCGAAGGAAGCTTGTCGATCCAGTGTTTGCCGCTGGCCTTGAGGCGGTTGAAGCTTCTCGTCTTGAGGCCCTTGAGTACCTCGGCGTTGGCTCGTTCGGCCTGCCCGTTGCTTCGTGGGTGCGCCACCGAGGCGTAGCAGATTTGGGCACCAATGCTGCCGCAGTAGGACTTGAAGGCGCCGCTGATGAATTGCGAGCCGTTGTCGGTGATGATGCGGTTAGGCACGCCGAAGCGGCAGACCAGGCTCCTTATGAATTTTACCGCCGATTTCGCCGGAATAGTGCGCACGGGTTCCACCTCAGGCCACTTGGTGAATTTGTCGATGGCGACATAGAGGTAGCGGTAGCCCCCGAGCGCTCGCGGGAAGGGTCCCAGCAGGTCCAGCCCCAGACCGCGAACGGCCAGGAGAGCGGGATCGTCTGGAGTCCTTGCGCGGGCTGGTGGATTTGCTTGGCGTGAATTGGCATGCGTCGCAGGACTGGACGATTTCGCCGGCATCTTGAAGCACTGAGGGCCAGTAGAAGCCGCTCCGGAATACCTTGCCTGCAATGGTGCGTGAGGAAGAGTGGTGGCCGCACTCGCCGCTGTGGATGTCATTGATGAGCTGGCGGCCTTCCTCGGCAGGGACGCACCGCAGCGCGACCCCATTGGGTCGCTTGCGGTACAGGTCTCCGTCGTGGAGGCAGTAGGACTTGGCCTGGCGAGCAATTCTCTCGGCCTCTGCATCGTCCTCGGGGAGGGCTCGGTTCTGCAGGTAGTTCTTGATCTCGTCGATCCAACCAGTGTCTTGTCGTACCAGAGTTAGCAGCAAGTGATCGCCCGAGCGCAACCCACAGTTTGGTGCTCCGCTCGGTGGGGCAGGTGGGAGCTCCTCGTCGATGCTGATGTTGACCACAGGTTGCTTGACCGAGGCCTTGGTGAGTCTCTCCTCGAACACTCTAGGCTTCTGGGCTTCTCTTCTTGCTGCTCGCCGAGCAATTTCATCTGCCTCTTGGTTTTCTGCCCGCGGGATGTGCTTGAGCTCCATGCCTCTGAAGTGCTTCTCCAGCTTGCGTACCTCTTCAAGGTAGGCCACCATGTAGGTGTCCTTTGGCGTGTAGCTTTTGTTGGAGAAGTTGACGAGGAGTTGGGAGTCGCCCTTGATGAGGATGTACTTGATGCCGAGGGCGATGGCGGCTCTGAGCCCGGCGAGGAGGCCTTCATATTCAGCGATGTTGTTGGAGACCTTGTCGTTGTCCTTGAAGCACAGTTGGACGGCGTAGTAGAGCTTGTCGCCTGTCGGTGAGGTGAGGACGGCACCAGCTCCTGCACTCCTGGCCGCGAAGGCGCCGTCGAAGTGCATGGTCTAGTGGCTTGGTGTCGTCCCTCCTGAGGCTGTAGCTTCCTCCTCTGGAGGCTCTTCTTCTGCGCGCATGTCCATCCACTCAGCCATGAAATCGGCCAGCGCCCTGCCCTTGATGACCCTGGTGGTGTCAAACTCCAGCTCGAAAGGTTGTAGCTCAATGCCCCAGCCTGCGACGCGATCTGTCGCGTTCGGGTTGCGCAGGACCTGCTCCAGGGGGTATGAGGTGACCACCTTGATGGGGTGACCCTGGAAGTAGTGGCGCAGCTTCCTGGAGGCGATGAGGAGCGAGAAGAGGAGCTTTTGCTGCATGGGGTAGCGCTCGCGAGCGTCCCGCAGCACTGTGCTGACGAAGTACACGGGATGCTCGACGAGGGTAGTCGTTGGTGAGGCAGCGGCTGGCTCCTCTCCAGGCTCGGTGGAGTCCTTGGCGAGGTTTTCTTGGGGCTGGAGGCTTGACGAGGCTGCTTCCTTGTCGGGGGGTTCTGGGCTTGGCGAGGCGGAGTTCTGCTTGTCGAGGACTGGCTCTTCTCTTTCAGCCACCAAGACCGCGCTTGCCGTCTGAGGAGTGGCTGCAAGGTACAGCTTCAGAGGCTCGCGAGGGCGTGGGGCAACCATGATGGGTGGGCTCGCCAGATATTTCTTCAGGTCCTCAAAGGCCTTTGCTGCTTCAGGGGTCCACTTGAAAGGACCGGACCTCTTCATGATCTTGAAAAATGGCAGCGCCCTCTCGCCAAACTTGGAGATGAAACGGCCAAGGCTGGCCATACATCCCGCTAGGCGTTGCATGTCCTTGAGGCGATGAGGGGGCTGCATCTGCTCTATGGCCTTGATCTTGTCGGGGTTGGCCTCGATGCCGCGGTGGGACACCAGGAACCCGAGGAGCTTGCCTGAAGGGACCCCGAAGACGCACTTGGCGGGGTTCAGCTTGATGTTGACCTTGCGCAGGTTGGCAAAGGTCTCCTCGAGGTCCGTGATGAGCGTGTCCTTCTCGCGAGTCTTGACCACAATGTCGTCGATGTAGGCCACTGCATTCCTCCCCATCTGAGCCCCCAAGGCGATCCTCATGAGGCGCTGGAAAGTGGCGCCGGCGTTCTTCAGGCCGAAGGGCATGCAGACGTAGCAAAACACACCACAAGGGGTGAGAAATGCTGTCTTCTCCTCGTCCTCCTTTGCCATCTTGATCTGGTGGTAACCAGAGAAGGCATCCAGAAAACAGAGGAGTGCGCAGCCGGCGGTGGAGTCCACGATCTGGTCGATCCTCGGGAGGGGATAGGGGTCCTTGGGGCAGGCCTTGTTGAGGTCGGTGAAGTCGATGCAGAGGCGGCTTCCTCCGGTGTGCTTGGGGACGACCACACCGTTGGCGAGCCAAGTGGGGTGAACCACTTCCTTGATGATGCTGGCCTTCTTCAGCTTGTCTACTTCCTTGATGATGAAGTCTTGCTTCTCTGGCGCCTGGCGCCGCGCTTTTTGCTTGACGGGGCATGCGTTTGGACACATGGCTAAGTGGTGCTCGATCACCTCCCTCGGTACTCCGGACATATCTGACGGTGTCCATGCGAACATGTCAGAGTTTGCCCTGAGGAAGGCGACGAGCGCGCTTTCCTATTTGGGAGGCAGGTTGGCGCCGATGGTGACGCTAGCCCCCGAGCCGCTTGCCTCCAAAGGCACTTGCTTTGTCGCGGCCTTCTCCTGAGAGAACAGCTGCTTTTTCTTCGCGGGGGGCCTCGGGAGGGGCTCTTCATCCTCGTCGGTGGGTGACGCCACCGCGGCAGCCTTGTAGGCCGCTTGCGCAGCGTACAGGGCGTCCGAGACCATGCCGCGGATGACAATGGTGCCACCCGAGCCAGGGAGCTTGACGAGGTTGTAGGCGTGATGGGTCACCGCCATGAACTTGGCGAGGGCGGGGTAGCCGAGGATGGCGTTGTAGGGCAGGCCGATGTGCACGACGTCGAAGTCGATCAGCTCGGTGCGGTAGTTGGCCTGGGTGCCGAAAGTGACGGCGAGCCTCACCTGCCCCAAAGGGGTGGTAAGACCCTCTGTCACTCCCGAGAAGGGCCTGGTGGGCATGATCTGTTCGTAGGGCACCTGCAGCTTCTCGAATGTCTCGACGGAGATGACATTGAGGCCGGCACCCCCATCAATGAGCGTCTTAGAGACGGCGATGTTGTTGATGGTGGGGGTGCAGACCAGCGGGATGGTGCCAGCAGTCGAGGTGGACTTGGGGTGGTCGCTGGAGTCGAAGGTAATGGGGCACTGGGACCACTTGAGAGGCCTGGAGGCCTCGACTCCAGGAAGGGCTGCCGCGACCTCGCGAGTGAGTTGCTTGAAGTGGCGGTTGGAGCGGGGGGCCTGAGCCCCGCCGAGGATGCAAGCGGCCCCGCGAGGCACCTGGTAGCCCTCATCAGCCTCGGCAGGCAGGTTGTCGTTCGCGGGCTGGACGGCATTGGCCTGGGGGTTCTGCTGGTAGTTGTCGTTGTAGTTGTTGTTCCAGCGTCGCCCCCCGCGTCCGCCGCGGCCTCCGCCGTGGCCTCTGCGGCCTCCGTTTGCCTCGCGAGCCTCGCGAGCCTCGCGAAGCCTCTTGATGTCGTAGCAGTCCTCGGTGGCGTGAGAATGCCTGTTGTGGTAGATGCAGAAGGGACGATCATCCTTCTTCTCAGGTCCCGCGGCTGGAGCGGCAGCTTGGCGAGGTTGCTTGGCGTCGGGCTCGGCCGCGAGGACCGCAGTAGTCTTGCGCTTCTCCGAGGATTTCTTCTTTTTGGACCCCTCGGCGGGGTCCCCTGGCTCGTTCTTGACGAACAAGCGGCCCTCTTCAGCCTTGGCGCACTTGTCCGCCAAGTCGAAAAGCTTGACGACGGTGGCGATGTTGTCGTGGATGCCGAGCTTCTCGAGCATCCGCACGTCTGTCACTCCAGCCTGAAAGGCTGAAATGACCTGCGCATCGGTGGCGTTGGGAATCTTGTTCCGCACCTGGCTGAAGCGCTGGATGTACTTGCGGAGGGTCTCGCCGGGCTTCTGACGCACGGCGCGGAGGTCGTTGTAGGTGAGGCCGCGCTCGTACGTGCCCTTGAAGTTGGCGACGAAGCACCGGCAGAGCTCCTCCCAAGAGTTGATGGACTCGGCGGGGGAGGTTGGTGAGCCATGAGGACGCGGAGTCCTTGAGGGCCATGGGGAACCAGTTCGCCATGACCTTGTCGTCACCCCCGGCGGCCTGGATGGCCAGAGTGTAGAGCTGCAGGAACTCCAGGGGGTTATTCTTGCCGTCGTAGCGCGGAGGCAGGTCTGGCCTGAACTTGACGGGCCAAACGACGCGACGGAGGGTGCGAGTGAACGCGGCCGTCGTGCCCGTATGTGACCGTGCCGTTGGTGAGGGTGGCGCGGAGATGACGCCCGGCGGCGGCGACGTCCTGGACGGCGCGGTTGCGGCGTTCCTGCCCGCGCTCGATGCTCACGCGTGCGTCCTCAGGGGCTCGCTTCACAATTTGGCAGTCGTGCGGCGACGACGCGTGCGATGCAGCGCGGTTGTCGCGAGGAGGAGCCCCCGCTGGAGCAGGTTGCGGTGCAACCGGTGGAGCTGGAGCAGGTGCAGGATGGAGAGGAGGCGCGGGAGGGGCGCCTTGCGCCACGTCCCCCACGCGGCCCGAAGGAACCAACGAACGGGACGCGGCAGGAGCGGCGACGCGAGCAGCGCCGACGAGCTCTGAGAGGCGGTTGAGCCAGCCGTCCTGGGCCTCCGGCGTAGGACGGTACTGCAGTAGCTCCTGCGCCATGAGAAGCGCAGTTGCCGGGCTGGGCGCAGGGCGGCCCAGCGAGGAGGCAGCATGGTCCCGCGACGGGTGCAGAGAGGAAGCCTCCTCTTCGTCGAAGTCGTCCTCAGCGTGGTCGTGGTGGTCGTCGTCCTCCGGGTGCTCGACGCGGGGCTCGGGGTCGGCGCGGCACGCTGGAGCGGCGCTCCCGCGTGGGCGGCCGCGCGGGTTGCCAGCGGGAGGAGCGGTGGCGGCGCTGGCTGCCCGGCGAGCGAGTCGTTCGGCGCGAGAAGGGCCGGCCATGGCGGCGTCGAGGTTGAAGATGCGCCTCAGCCCCCTACCTGGCGCGCCAAATGTTGGAGATCTGTCCCAGGAACTGGGGGTGTCTCGAGAAGGATTGAGTAAGGGGCTAAACACGGAATCAAACAACCCTCAACGTGCTCCGGCGACGGTGCTCGTCGGACTCGCCGCGGGATAGCACTGCACAGATGGAACACTCGGTCTTACCCAGGTTTAGGGCCCTCTGGTGGAGGTAAAACCCCTACGTCCTGCTTTGGTGTATTGCACTGCTTGGAGAGTTTACAGTACAAGGAGAGCTTGTCGAGCTCGAGGTGGCTAACAATGGCTAGGGTTTCTTCTGAGCTCCCGGGTGAAAGATCGAACCCTTTGCACGGGCGTGCCTCCCCCTCCTTTTATAGGCGTCTCGGACCTCTTCTGCCCAAACATCTGGGCGGGAAGGGTTACCACATGGCGACGATGGAGGAGGCGCGATGCACGATAAAGGTGAAGTCCACCATAAAGGTAAAGCTCGTGGACGCGGTCCACGGCAGGGGAGCGGCGTCACCAAAGCTGAAAAAGGCCACCGACCAGCCGGACGGTGGGCTGGCGCTTGCTGAGGTGGGAGGTGACCCACGATGACGTCGTCCTTGGAGCATAGCTGCAGACGGTTCCCTTATCACCAAAGAGGCAATACTCGTTGTCCGCTTTGCTTGGCTCCGCTTTGTTGACTGCTTTATACACGGAAACGGCAACTGCGGCGCCGTCGTCATCGCGCGCAAGCGCGCGCGTCACCCTGCACATGGCACAGAGCCCATGTGCGCTCTGCCGCGGAGGCAGAGATGGCTTCGTGAGGAAGGAGGCTCGGCGAGGTAAAAAAGGCCTCGCCGAGCCCTTCGTCTTGGTCCTTAGCAGAATTGCGGGTGGCGTCGGAGACACCTTGCCGAGGAGCGATCCCTCGCCAAGGGAAGAAACCTTCGGCGAGGAGAGAAAGATCCTCCGCGAGGGAAAAAACTCTCGCGAGGCTCGCCAGGCTGGAGAGCCGGGTCCTTAGCAAAAATCATCCAAAGAATCTTGTGGGCCCTGGCAGGCCGGCCCGTGGTACCCTGGTTTCCACTGTGCCGACATATATCACCCTTTATTCTTGGTAGAAGTTAGAACTGCTATGCTGAAATGTTTTATTGTAGTACGAAAGGATAAAAACTATACTAAGTTAATGAACTACCTGGGTGGCAATTGGTTTTGCTCTATTGGTGGGTTAAAGTTGAGTGGCTGCTCAGGCCCAGTTCTGCGGGTACCTGAGTACGTGCACTTGTGAACGGCCACCCAGGAACAAAGAGATTTAAGTCACTCCAAGTTTAGATTGCTTCCAGTGCAGCCACTTGGTATTATGGCTCTGCCTTGACTAAGTAAGTTCTAGGAACCTGATTCCGACAGTTCTCAGCGGATGAATGTCTTGTATGGGTCTGCCTGACGAACAGGGGACTGTTTCCCAAAGGTCTCGTCTTCATCTTCACCTTTCCTTTTCACTTCAAGAAGGTCAAGGACAGAATGGGTTGATGAAGTCTCGTGGTGAAAGTGCACAACCTCTCGAGAGTGTAAAACTATGATCATAGCCGTGTCCCCGGTTACGGACAATTCTGAGCAGTGGACAAGGATGTCGATGGAAAATCTCCTCATTCCAATTTCATAAATAAAATTTGATGGGTGAACAAGAGTAGAATAGACACTGGTTTTCATGCCGGTTTGTCTCATAGAAAGTTGGGAAATGAAAAGGCTTTATGAAAAGTAGGACAAAATTGGCTTTATGCAATAGCCTCTAACTCCACCAGCCAAACATGCATATAGATTTAGACTTGCCATTTTATATTCCACCAAAGTATCACTTGCCGGCCTGTCATAAGGTATTGACCCAAATTCCCTGGGCTGCAACGTTAATGTTGCAGGTTATTACGATGACGCGTGAGGACGTCTACCTTTCGAGCTTGCAACCAACATGTATGCCAGTGGCACATGAAGATGATGAAGCTCTCTGTGCTACTTATGTTTCTGCTGCCAAACTTTGCATTGAAGCTAGCCTTTGGCTATGCAATTTGTAAAGAATATTTTATTTATGGATCTCGCGATGTAATAATTATTTGACATTGATGCATGGTATTACATCTATTTGTGAATTGCTATCCATACTCGATCCAGGGAATAGCATATCTCACAGAATGTCATTGCTTTTCTAAGCAAGGGCGCTACAGATGGTATCAGAGCGTAATGTTGCCTGTAGGCTCGAAAACCTTAGGTTTGGATTAGAAATAAGAATGACCATAGGAACAAAAGTTATTTTCTTCTTGTCCAAATCTTTCCTAATATCTTCTTGTAACCTTCTCAACTAATTGCTTTCTAAGTTATCTTATCTTATTTATAGATGACCATAACTCAGAAATGTTTCTGAAGACGTTGAAGATCAACATGACAAGTATGAGAAGCCATCAAGTGCCTTGATAGAAGACTTCAATTTAGACTTCACAACACCAGAAGTACCTCGACGAACTCAAAGAAATAGAAGAGAATCTTGAAGCATTGAAGGAAGAGATAGACTAGACCACCACTTTACCCTAATAGCGTTATAGTAATAATGTATTGACTTACCAAATTGTGGTATGGCAGTACTATCGTGTCTATTTTGAAAAACCTTGTTGTGTTTGTTTGTTAACCAAACTATAATTTCGAAAATTAAGTAGGAGGAGTTGTTTTTATCTCTATTGGTTGTTTTACTGTTGATTGATGCTTGCTAGATGTTGCTTGTAAGATGATTTGTCTTGATCTGCTGTGTATGGGTGTTAATACTTCCCTTAGTATCCCTCTATCTCTACTCATCCATGCTAAACTCAACAGATGTCCCAGCCAAATCCCAACAACCCGGTGATGCCTACACTACAAGAGTTACTAGATGCACAGAAACAGTTGAATCAGTTGATGACCCACAACCAGGAAGACCACAAGAACATTCCACCAACTCCACCATCTGAAGTGGATATGTTGATCAGATTCTGAAAACTTCGACCGGAAAAGTTCTCAAGAAATGCAGAACCTATTTTGGCCGACGATTGGCTACGATCAGTGAACAAGGATTTGGTGACCATCGGATGCACATATGCTGAGAAGGTTAGATTTGCGGCACGCCTACTAGAAGGACCTGCAGCAGACTGGTGGGACAACTACCAGATCACTTACCCCATTGAAGAGATGACATGGGATTTATTTCAAAAAGGATTCCGTACTGCAAATGTTTCATCAGGAGTGATGAAGCTGAAGAGGGAAGAATTTCTCGATCTTCGACAAGACGACCGAAACGTAATAGAATACATGAATGAGTTCAATAATCTGTCGCGCTACGCACCGGATGATGTTGATACAGATACTAAGAGGAAAGAAAGGTTCCTAAATGGTCTGAATGACGAACTATCCATTCTATTGACAGTTGCATATACCCCAAACTACCAGTCACTGGTTGACCAAGCGATAACCTTGGAGAGCAAACTGAAGCAGGTTGCGAACAAGAAGCGAAAGCATAATGTGGGAGAGCATCACTCAGAATCACAACAGGAATTGCACACTTCAGATGATGAACGTAATCATTTTAAGTTCAACTATCATGGAGACAATAACCACCATTCTCATAATATTCATAGACACGACTTTCATGGAGAAATTGATCACCACATCAACCATGGACACCACAGCCCCGTCCATACTGAAGAGGTTTATGACCTCGGAAATGAGCACCTTATGGGAGAAAATAGTAGTCAGAACACCCACCCCAAACCCAACAGGAAAGACCTCAGTCAGGTGGAGTGTTGCAAATGCAAGAAAATGGGACACTATTCTTGGGACTGTCCAGAAAAGAAGATTAGTATTGGGACCAAGCCAACTCAATTCTGAAAGGGACATGTGTTTTCTATAAACATGGAGAGATTTCTCAAGAGACCAAACCCAGTTATTGAAGAATTGTTGATCAACTCATGTTCTGCACTAGTACTTTTCGATGCTGAGGCTACACATTCATTCATATCAAAAGACTTTGTGAGGAAAAATAAGATATCCTATCAAGGGATTAGAATACCCATCAGAGTAAGCTCTACAGAAGGGAAAAGACCAGCAAACGCGGTATGCCAAAACATGACCTTGGAAATTGAGACACACAAGTTTCCAAGCGAGTTGTTTGTGCTAGACTTGCAAGGCTTTGATATAATCATAGGCAAGGACTGGATGTCCAAATATGAAGGTCAGATAGATCATGCCAGTAAAGTGGTCACCCTCACTACACCAGACAAGAAGCGGATCAGACATCAGTGTAAGCAAGAAACGAAGACACCAACTAAGACTTCATGAGGAGTTAGCCAAGAAGGACCAGAGTCAATGTGAATGTTTTAAGGTTGTAATAAGTGCCACTAGTTATATTCAAGTGAGAAAGTAAGTACTTTGATGTACGGATGATGTAAGAACAACAATATATGAGGATGAATGAAACTAGTATCGACTATCTTATACCAAAACTTAAACGAAACAATAGCTATTGTTGTGAAGCATGTTCGTCATATCAGGGATGAAGACATGACACTGAAAATGGACAAGCTAAGATGATGTGAAGACATATTTTCCAAGGAGAAGAATCAGAAAACAAGCTTTAGCTTGTGAGCTAACGTGAGTAGTAGTTTTCGTAACCCCATAGTTTGAAGGATCGATAGTTTAGTTCAGGTTGTCTTACAGACTGGAAACATTCTGTTAGACATGTGAGATCGACCGAGTGTTAGCTTACGAGATTCTCCAAACCAAGTACAAGGTAATGAATTGAGTGCGATGTGGAGTAGCTACCATGACGACTACTCATTTCATTCGCTTTGCTATGAGGAATGGTAAATCTGAGTGACATACCTATAAGAGAGATGACGTTGATAAGCCTGATCCGTAGGAGGATAATATATTATAACCCTATGGGAGGCAAGTGTTGCCGAAACGTAAGATATTCGGTGAGGATAAACCACAAATCTCGTGACGAAGAAAAGATCCAACAATGAAAGTTTTGACCTACCATGAGAGTTTCGTAAGAATTGACGCTTTGTTTGCACTGAAGGATGTCAACCTAGAGAAGAAAAGATTGCCCGAGACACCGATGAAATACATAATATTTCAAACCATCTTGAAGAGACACCCACCTATTGGAAGTGAAGCTTACGCTATATGGATTTCAAAGTATCAACCAAGGATGAAAAGAATCACCAAATGCTTAAGAAGGACTGATACATGCTATATCTATGGAATAGAGAGGATGAAGCAAAACTGATACAGTCGAAGATAAAAGTTGACCCAACAAGGATTCAGGAATCGTCCTATGTGTGCCCTGTTTGAAGTCAAGATTTAAAGACCGCCTACAAAAGTTTCTTTTAAGGGTGGTAGCCCACCCAGTTGTCTAAAACCCTGAGATCCGAACCCATCTTTCTTTCTAGCCTCTCCGAATCTCGGGGACGAGATTCCTTTTAAGGGTGGTAGGTTTGTAACATCCCAAATTTTGGAATGTTTTAAAAATCACAAAAATTTAAAACTTTTGTTAATAATTAAATAAAGTCTCCAAAAATCAAGAAAATATTTTATAGAAGATTGTTTTGACATCTTCAAAGTTATATTTTAAATTAAATATTCCTTTATCTTCAAATCTCAACTTTAATGTTTTGGAAATAACATATTTAAAGGAGTTTTCAAATGGTACTTTCCACTTTGGATATTTGGTTTTCAAATAAATAATATGGGGATATTATAAACCCTATTTCGTTTGTGAAAATAATTTAAATACTTTTCCAAGCTTCGTTTTATAAAAATGTTTTATCTTAAATTATTATAATATGAAAATGAGTTATCATTTTGAATGATATTACTCATATTATTCTCGGGTTTTTATTTAAATATTTTGGGATATTTATAAACCCTAATTTGAAAAATTCCCAAATAGCCATATATGGAAATTTTGACCAAAAGGGTATTTTAGTAATTTTGTTTTGACCAAAAATAGTTTCTAAATGTCTATTTTGACTATTTGGAATTTTACAAAAATTTACAAATTTATTTGAATTGAATTGGAGCTCTATTTCAAAAGATAGAAAAGAAAGCAGAAATAAAGAAAAAGAAAAATTAGATGACGTCATGCTGATGTCATCAGCATCTTCAACCTCAGGACGTAACGCACGTCCGTTATGGTTCAATGGCTACCTCCTCTTCCCAATTTGATTGCGGACGTTTTACACCACCAAATCAAGCGCCGTTCGTTCCTATACGAAGCCCTTGACCTCCTCTTTCATTTGCCCCAAAAAGCCCCCTCCGAGACGCCCCTAGGCCGGCGAATTTCCTCGCCGGAGCTCCGCACGGTTGCTGGTGTTCTTCGCAAGTTTTCGACGAGCTCAGGTCGCCCCTCCCCTCCCTCTCTAGCCTAACCTCACCAGCATCTTGTGGCGCATCTCCCTCACACTTTTGTTTGCCCTGGAACGCCCCAAAACTGCCGTGTTCATCCTCGACCGAGGGTGCCGTCCGTTGCCGTCACTCCGGTCGCCTCCAGCCACCGTTTCCGTACGCGTTCGAGCACGCCATCACCTCCATTCGCTTCGCCGTGCCGTGCCGCAGGTCGTCGTCTCCTCGCCGAGCTCGGGGGAGCACTGCAGCGCCGTCCCCGACGTTTCCCGTCGGTGAGCCCTGTTCCTCACTCCAAGAAGACTTCAAGGCTTTCACTCTCTCACTCCTCCATTAATGCTCAAAGCCCAAGTCAAGTAGATCTCCCAATCCCTCCATCCAAACCCATTGATCTTTGGAGGATTGAAGGAGAAGGCCCGGATCCACATCTTCACCAAGCCGTTCTTCACTTCCCCCTCATTCACTTGAGGGATTTCATTTCTAGGGTTTGCTTGTAATCTCTAGATTCGTCTTGCTTACTACTTGTTGTGATTGTGATAGATTTGTTAATTTGGGAGCCCCCGATTAAGTTGTGGGTGTGTGCCCCAAGAACTTTGTAAAGGCTCCGGATTCTTCCTTGAAGGACTTCTCTAGTAGAAGGTGAACCGAGCCTTTGTGGCGAGGTTCAGCAGAGAATAGGGTGAGGCCTTTGTGGCGTTGAGTAGGCCTTTGTGGCGAGCTCACACCCCTCCAACGAGACGTACTCCCTTAACAAGGAGGAACTCGGGAATACATCCTTGCCTCCGCGTGCTTCTACTTTCGGTTATCTCTATCCCTTAGTTGCTTTTACTTGTATCGTGATAATTGCCTTGTGTTAGGTGCTAGCTTGTCATATAGGTAAATTCACCGTAGTCGCATATCTAGAGAATTTACCTTTTGTGTAAAGCCTAATTTGGAAAAGAATTAAAAATTAGTGTAGCACCTATTTACCCCTCTGGGTGCCCATACGATCCTTTCAGATGGGACCAACAGGTCCACCCATTAGCCTCTATATTCTCACCCACCCCCTCTCTCTTCTCCGTTATTCCCTGCAAATAAAATAGTTAAAAGTCTACTTTGTTTTGCGAGTGACTCGGAGGCACCAGTCAGTTTTATTCGGCATGCATTGCCGATAGTCCCAATGGCATGTCCAGTATGCAAATATCGCACGTACTACTAAGACTACCGGTGAAAATTCTCTTGTGGTTATGAGAAAATCTCCAACACTCCCATACTGGTCTCTAATCCTGGCAACTGTGCAACTGGGGCCCCTAAGGCACCCCCAAAGGCTCACTGGGGGTGTCAGACACGAAAATTTGCCACAACGGCACCCTCCATTGTTGCCGGCATTGTAGAACGGGCCTCCAACTTTTGAAGCCTGCTCAGCGGTGCCGGATAGCGTCCACATAGCGCCTCCGATAGGCATGGCCCTCCTGTCATACACATAGGATGGTTTCTTCCCCGGCTTAATGATGTCGTGCAGGGGGCCGATATGCACGCCTCGTGGCGCCACTTCCCCAAGGGACGCATGCTGGCGTTGCATAATCGAGGCAGTTGGCAATGACAGCGATGCGATGGGACGGGCCGGCTACGTGGTGCATTAACGCATCGCCAGCCCATGCGCCAGGCCACGCGTTGGCGTGCCACACCGCCTATCAATCCACTCGTCGTCCCCTCTGGCTACTCGCCTTCCCCCTCGACAGTGTATAAAAGAGGCCGTAGCGACGACTCAATCCATCGTGCCACCGTTCCTCCACTCTCCTCCATTCCGCCTGCCTCCTACCGCCACCACGCACAACTACGAAGCTGGCGGCAACTTGAGCTGACCGTAACTAGGAGACCACAACCTCCGGATCGACGAGTCGCAACTGTTCCACCGGTACGGCCTCCTCGTGCGGTCGGATTTCCGCTTGCCCAAAAGTTGGGTCATTAGCATGGGCGGCCTCGCCGTGCCACCACTGACCGCAACCGAGCCTCCTTGTGCCGTCGGATTTCCGCTTGCCCAAAAGTTGGGTTATTTGCATGGGCGGCCTCGCCTTACCACCACTAACCGCAACCGAGCCTCCTTGTGCCGTCGGATTTCCGCTTGCCCAAAAGTTGGGTTATTTGCATGGGCGGCCTCGCCTTACCACCACTAACCGCAACCGAGGAGGCGTTCCAACTGGCCATCCTCGCGCGTCGGGACGAGATGACGGAGGAGGAACGCAACTGCCCCGAGAACGATGTCGGCAACCGGGAGCCTGGCGGAACCGGTTCAGGCGGGAGCGTGAGGCCGCGGTTGACTCCTACGACGACAAGTGTCTCGACCGGTGCGCCACAACGCCGCTGCACGACACCACTGGTGTGGGGCTACTGGTAACACGGTGGCCAGCGCTCAAGGCTGCCCGCCGCCACGCCGAAACGAGAAGCACAATCCCGTTTCGGCTGATGCATGTCGTCACACAGCCTCCGCCGCCGCCGAAGCGTCATCGTCACGGCGGCTGCTTCACGTGCTGTTTTTGCGGCTGCGGCGGCGGGAGTAGCGGCAACACTAGTGGCAACAGAGGAGGCGGGGTGATCATCCGCAATGTCTAGCATCGTCGGTCACCACCACGCGATCGTCTCCACCCACGCCGCCGCCAGGACAAGCCGACGAGAGAGGTGAAGGAGGAGCTGGCGGATGAGAAACCGTTGCATTCGTCAGGCTGCCTCGTGTCGTCGCCGCTGCGGGACGAGGTGCACGACAGTGACTTTCCCGGCATGAGCTGGGCTTTGGTGGCGTCTGCCGTCGAGATCGAGAAGGACTCCCTCGGCTTCATGGAGACCCTTCAGCGCTTGGCGATGGCCTCGGCCTCCACCTCTCGGGCGCCTCGAGACGGCACCTCCGCCTCCCGTGATGCCTCGTCTTCCACCCTCGGCATCCTCGACAATGACAACGACGACAAAGCAACCGGGTCGAGTTTCGACCGGTCAAGTGCCGGGCACCCAAAACAAGATTTTTGTGTTTTTGTTTTAGGAGGCACAAAAATGATGCCGAACAAATATCCGGCCCCCAAAACAGACATAAATTAGAGTGCGACCGGACACAAATTTACCATCTCTACTTTCCAACATTCTCCATCATCCATGAAGCCGTTGCCACGAGGGCCCAGACTTCGGGGCCAACGATGCTTTGCCATATCAGCATAACTGCCACGCTTTCGCCTCCCATTCGCTGTGCACCCGTTCCTGTGACGTGGCCGGAGAAGCCGCAGCTTCCTTGCAGCCTCCCAGAACCTACGACAATGACAACTGGTCCCAGGAACGCAACACTCACAGTGCCCCCACATGTCACTCTCTATCTATCTTCAGCTTTCGGTCGCAAAAGTCGTGCCACACCACTTCCATCGTCTTCCACTCTTCCTGCCATCCCAACCCGTGGAGCCAAAATAACTCGAGGGGAACCAAACGCACACTCGCAATTCGCAAATGTACTACTACTACACGAACACAAAACTCACGCCATTCGCGCACCCCTCCCCACGCGTGCTCACAGCGGCGGCGAACTAGTGGTGTACGGACGAACCTTCTAGAACCTTCCGGCGGCCTCCCGGTGAGGTCGACACCGCCGCGGTGGCGCCGTCAACGTCCCAGTCGCCGGGCCTCTCCCGCCGCAAGACTACTTCCGCCGCCGAGACGAAGCCGTCGGAGGCAGCAGCGACCACGAGCCTCGCCGGCGTCCTCGCGCGTGAGCGGACAGGGCGCCACGG
This sequence comes from Puccinellia tenuiflora, assembly GCA_012064385.1. NCBI lineage: Eukaryota > Viridiplantae > Streptophyta > Magnoliopsida > Poales > Poaceae > Puccinellia > Puccinellia tenuiflora. The sequence continues at coordinate 638,734 of QRDG01002282.1, forward strand.
CGAGCCGGAGGGGGAGGAGGCGGTGCCCTTCTGGCAGAGAACCTGGTTCCTGGCGCTGCTCCTGACGATGGCCGCCGCGTCGTTCGCGCTCGCCTTGCTGCTCTTCCTCGGCCTTGACTTCACCGAGGCGTCGCCGGCGCAGTCCTACGCCGCCGAGCCGGATACCGCCGTCGAGGTGGGCGATTTCTGCCTCCGTCCTTGTGTACTGTACACTTGCGATTTGGGATTGCTGGGTCTAGGCTGATTAGCTTCACGCGTTTGGGATTGAGAAGACTCACGGGTCGTTCGGATCAGTGATACCAGTGTTTCTCCAATTCGTTGTTAGATTTCCTACGGATCTGTGATCAAGTTGATGCACGAGCGGACCAGGTTTCGGCTGCATTCCCACGACGTACCGTACGGATCTGGGAGCGGCCAGCAGTCGGTCACCAGCTTCCCCAATGTGGACGACGCCAACAGCTACTGGGTATGTATCTCTCTCCAACTCTGTATGAAACAAAATTTGGTCACATCCACTGATCCTCGTATATTATTGGCATTGGAAGTTTGGAACGATCAACTTGCATTAGGATTCTTCAGTCGAACGGCTATCACTTGATTGCTCCTTTCTGATTTTCCTGTGCTTCTTTTGGAAGTTCAAGTTGCTTATAACTTGAGAGATATTACATGTTCAGTAATAATAATTCTAGGCATATCCCTTGGATTTACATTTTTATCCAACTTCCAAGAGCACGCTGTTAACTTGGAACAGAAAGACCATAAGTGTGTTAATCTGGGTTTGCTCAATTACTTCCCCTTTCCGTCATTTTATCATGCGTTCACTCATTCAGGTAACTCCATTTTGTTCTTGGCTGTTGGTAGTTGATGATTTATGGGCATCGGCACAATGAATCTGTCTAGAACTTACTTGCATGTTTGTGAACAGTCTGTTTGAGATGTTTTATCCCACAAAAATAAGCTTATTTCAGTGAACTTGACAGTTTGATTTAAAATTATGTGAATAATCTAAAGATAGCTTGTCAGCATTTAGCCGGATGTGGCATGTGACATTGTCCTTTTCTTCTGTCTAGCTGGGTGTATATCTGCATAAAGCTAAGTGATAGGAAGGTTGATACATACCACAACTTTGATTTCTAGAAAAAAAAAATCTGAAAATTAGAAACAATAAAGTACAATATTATTCAATATTTTTATGAAAAAACTCCTGACATTATTTCCGTTTGTCCAATCTAAGTGTTTGAGAATATATTGTTGCTCGCTTGCTCAAAAGTGGCAAAAAATTGACATTGAGTTTCCATACTTAAAAGAATTTGGTGGATGGGGATTATGTTTTTGGCTAAGAGTCCGTAATTGGGTAGATTAAACAAACAAGTTTATTAAATTTGGACAATGAAATAGCAAAACATCAACAAAAATGTTCAGCACCGATCCAAAACATAATGCAAAAGTTTTGAAACACAGCCCAGCTTCTAGAACGTTCGAGTTCTACGTTCCAGCCAGTCACTGGCCATAACTCTATTCTAAGACTAGGGCAGGGCTAGTCATGTTAAAAAATGGAAAATCTTGCACAAGTAAACTTGAGTTGGGGTATAAATCCAAGGTATAAGCTGCTGTGGACTTCTTTTGTGGCCTACCAGAGGCATCACAAGAAAATTGATGGAGCACCAGTACTATTCAAGAAGTAGCAGGCAGCGCACTTGGAGCAGCAGCAGTAAATCAGATGCCTAGGTGGTAGGTAGAATTCATCAAGAGTAGCGGACGGTTAGGAAACAATAGTTTAAATAGGTGTGCAATATCCCTGTAAGATATATAAACGATCTTAAGTCAGTTATTGTGTCCTATTCGAGTTCGGCTGCAACCTAATAGAAGAGGCAGCCCTCATGTACTCTTTGGAGTCAATAAGAAAATGCATTATCCAAAGCAGGTGCAGATTCTGCCTCGACTCCTTGTGGTGCACGAGGGCGAGGGAAAGTTATCACGTTACCGCAGCAGGTCAAGATTTGAGATGCACACCCTCCTTAGCCCCTTCCACAATTTTCACGGAAAACCTGCCCATAACATATGGATCTGTGATCCGACCACTACACCTTCGCATGGCGCATGGCGACGCCGGCGATCATCGATCAGCAGCCCAAGCTGACCAGCAAGCTTCTTTCAGCTCTACTTACACTGGGGAACACCCTTTTCCGACAAGCTACAAAATTAGATTGACAATTGTCAAGAAAACCGGTAAACAAAATAGTACTCCGTATGATATATATCTATATTAAATTTGGAAAATGATCCAAAAAATAGAATATATGGTATTAAATTTATATCATTGTCCAAATTAAATTTGCTAGATAGGTAAACGGTCTTGAGAGAGTTGAGGGGTGTGTTTTACCTTTATATTGGAGTTCCGGTTTGAAAATTTTTGTTGGGTCCTAATTAAAGGGGCTAATGTGCACTTACCTCTAAAGCGAACTAATGAGGGCTATCAGGTTATAGCCACCAACCCTTCCTTCATGGTTCTGGCCAGTAGGGTTGAAAACGGTAAGGAAACTTTCCTGTCGTTTCCGTAAAAAAAGAAAGGAAAAGAAAAAAAAAGGAAAAGGAAACGGAATTTTGCGGAAACAAAACGGAAACGAAATATTTGAAAACGGAAACGACAAAGGAAACGATAAAGGCTATTCCGAAGGAAACGGAAACGAAAAGGAAATTCCGTATTAACGAATAAGGAAAGTTTCCGTATACACAGCCCAACAACCAGGCCCTACATGCAATCAGGCCCGATTGCATATTCTAGTTACTAGTTAGGTCCATTATTAATACTAAACCCTAATTAATCTAATCCGCATACTAGTTACTTTAGTGCTTGTCGAAGTGTTAAACTTTAGGTGTGGTACTTTATGTTCAACTGTCTTTTGTTGAGGTTGTGAACAATTCTTTGTCTTCTTAGATACTTCTTTATGTGTGTATTTTGATGTACGAACCGACATATTATACCGCTATTATGTTCCGACAAATGTTTGTTTTCGTATCGTTTCCGTTCCGTATCCGTTTCGTATTCATTTCCGGTGATTTCCGATTCCGTATTCGTTTCCGGGGTTTTCGATTCCGTTTCCGATTCCGGCGAGACTAGCGGAAACGAAAACGATAAAGCATGTTTCCTTCCGTTTCCGTTCCGTTTTCAACCCTACTGGCCAGGACATTAAAAGTGGTATTGCCCATGACATTAAAAGTGGTACTGCCCAGGACATTATTGGCCATTCTATCGCCTTCTTTTAATGAAAATTTGCTTAATATGGAGCTTGCTCCATGCACTAAGTAATTATGTATTGGAATTCGGCATATGAAGTTTCAGCATAATATTTGCTACGGATAAATTGATGTATGTTCTTTTTCCTATTATTCATGGTGGAATTGTTAGGAGCTAGGGTTCTACCGGTTCTAGGGTGGAGATTGTAGGGGAAGGAGGGCCTCGCGGTCGTCGGCGGTAGGGCGCCGTTGTACGCGAGGGAGGAGGAGGCGCGAGGAAGAGGCGGCGGCTAGGGCTAGGGATTCCGGCTCCTCTAGGAGCCGGGCAACAAAGATATGTTTATTGCTTAATCTCAAAAGTCTGATTACAACTCTTTATATAATGAAAGATAGATGGGCCTTCTCCGGGTATAGGTGACCCCGGTCATAACATCTCTCCCCGCCTGCGCAAACAGCTCGTCCTCGAGCTGGTAGTCTGGGTAGTGTTGGCGGAACTCGTCGCGCTGCTCCCAAGTGGCCTCATCCTCCGGCAGGCCCTCCCACTGAATCAGCAAGTACCACACTCCGCGACGGAGCTGGGCACGTAACACCTTCGCCGGACTTGGAAGAAGATGCCCGTCGGCGGTCGGACGAAGCGCTGGTGTCGCCGCTGGTGGCTCCCCACGGTAGGGCTTCAGCAACCCCACATGAAAGACGTCGTGGATGCGAGCCCCAGTCGGGAGCTGAAGGCGGTAGGCCAGGTTCCCAATGCGCTCCAAGACGATGAATGGCCCGGCGTAGCGAGGGCCCAGCTTGCGTTTTGCACGCGGGTCCAGGGACTGATGAGAACGGTGAAGAAGGCGCAGCCACACCCAATCGCCCACCGCGAACTCCGCCTCGCGATGGTGGCCATCGTAGTAGTGCTTGGCCAGCTGTTGGGCCTGAATTAGGCATTGTCGTACCTCCGCAAGCATCTCGTCGCGGCTGCGAAGAAGCTCCCCCGCCGCTTCCGTCCGAGCCGTTGCCGGATCAACTGGCAGTATGGGCGGGGACGGACGGCCGTAGACCACCTCAAATGGCGTGGCCCGCAGGGCGGAGTGGTAGGAGGTGTTGTAGCAGTACTCCGCCCATGCGAGCTAATCCACCCAAGCGCGAGGACGATCACCTGTGACACAACGCAAATACATGGCAATCACCTTGTTGACCACCTCCGATTGGCCGTCCGTCTGAGGGTGGAATGCCGTGCTCAACCGGAGTTTCACCCCCGCCATCCGGAAGAGGTCGCGCCAGACATGCCCTGTGAACACCGGGTCCCTATCACTGACGATCGACGAGGGAAACCCGTGGAGGCGGACGATGCCGTCGAAGAAGGCACGGGCCACGGATGCGGCAGTGTAAGGGTGGCCGAGCGCGATGAAGTGAGCATACTTGGAGAAACGGTCGACCACCGTGAGAATGACGGACTTGCCGCCCACCTTGGGAAGGCCCTCGATGAAGTCCATGGAGATATCGGCCCAGACCTGAGAGGGAACCTCCAAGGGCTGTAACATACCAGCCGGCCGCAGCGTCTCCGTCTTGTTACGCTGGCACGTCGCACAAGACCATACCCAGTCCCGGACCAGGGCCTGGTCCCCAGGGATGTAGAAGTTGGCGCGGAGACGGTGGAGGGTTTTCTGCACACCCTCGTGGCCCGCCGAGTGGGCCAGCAGCAGCACCTGGTGACGGAGGTCATCGTGGTCCGGCACGAAGATCCGGCGCCCATGCAGAAGCAAGCCATCGGCCAGGCGCCAGGGCACCTCCAAGTCGCCCGCATCAAGGCGCTGCTGAAGGAGCTGAGCGTCCGGCGCGGCCTCGGTGGCCCGACGGATGTCGGTGAAGAGGGCGAACGTGGGCCTCGAGCGGATGCAGAGCGCCGCTCCGTCAGAATCGTCGACAGCTGCGTCGTGGTCGGCTTCACGGCGAGACAAGGCGTCGGCCACAGTGTTAAGGCGACCCGGACGGTACTCGACGGAGAAATCGAAGCCGAATAGCTTGCTGATCCACTGATGCTGCGGCACAGTAGACAGCCTCTGGTCCAATAAGTACTTGAGGCTGTAGTGATCCGTGCGAATCCGGAACGATCGACCCCAAAGATAGGGCCGCCAGTGGCGCACCGCTTGCACCAAGCCAATGAGCTCCTGCTCGTAGGCCGCGAGCTTAAGGTGGCGTGCGGCGAAGGGCCTGCTGAAGAAGGCGAGCGGCCCGTCGCCCTGATGAAGGATGGCGCCGAACCCCACATCGGAGGCGTCGCAGTCCACGATGAACAGGCGGTCGAAGTCCGGCATCTGGAGAACGGGGCCCGTTGTGAGGGCCGCCTTCAAGGCCTCGAACGCTGTTGGGGCCTCGTCATCCCAGGCAAAGGCGTCGCGGCGCAGCAGCCGCGTGAGCGGGGACGCGATGAGGCCGAACTCCCGGATAAACTTCCGGTAGTACCCGGCGAGCCCCAGGAAACCGGGAAGAGCCCGTGGCGAGTGCGGTGACGGCCAAGCCGTGACGGCCGCCACCTTGTCGGCATCCATAGCCACCCCCTCGGCCGAGATGACGTGGCCGAGGTAGGCGATCGAAGACGTCCCGAACGAGCACTTCGAGCGCTTAAGATGAAGACGATGCGCTCGAAGCTCGTTGAAGACGATGGCGACGTGCTGAAGGTGCTCCGCCCACGAGGTGCTGTAGATAAGAATGTCATCAAAGAAAACAAGCACAAACCGTCTCAAGTAGGGGCGGAGGTCATCGTTCATCAAGGCCTGAAAGGTCGTCGGGGCGTTGGAGAGGCCAAAAGGCATCACCAAGAACTCAAAGTGGCCATGATGAGTCCGAAACGCCGTCTTGGCGACATCATCCGGGTGCATCCGCACCTGGTGGTAGCCCGACCGCAAGTCGAGCTTGGTGAAGAAGCGCGCCCCATGAAGCTCGTCGACCACCGGAATCGGGAACTTGTCCTTGAGCGTCAGGGCATTAAGGGTGTGGTAGTCGATGCAGAAGTGCCACGTACCGTCCGACTTGCGGACGAGGAGGACCGGCGCTGAGAACGGCGACGTGGAGATGCGGATGATGCCCGCGGCGAGCATGAGCGCGCACTGCCGCTCCAGCTCGTCCTTCTGCAGCTGGGGGTAGCGGTAGGGCCGCACTGCTACCGGCGTCGTGTCCGGCAAGAGATGGATGCGGTGATCATACACCCGGACGGGCGGAAGGCCCTGAGGCTCGTCGAAGAGGTCGCCGTGCTGCTGCAGCAGGTTAGCTAACAGAGGGTGCTCGGACTCGGTGTCGGTCGCGGCCAGCTGAAGCTGCGGTGGAGCCGGAGAGGTGCCCCCATTGCCCTCCCACCGGACGCGGCGGCCCAGACGCCAGAAAGTCATCGTCAAGGTGTCGAAGTCCCAGAGAATGGGACCGAGGGTCCGCAAGAAGTCAACGCCGAGGATGAAGTCGAAGCAGCCCAAGTCGATGCTGGCGCACGTGTTGGTGAAGTGCTCGTCGCCGATGGTGATGGGCACGTTCTGCGCCAGCCCATGGCACCGGAGGTGGTCGCCATTCACCACCATGACCCGCAGGTGCTCCCCGGTCGTCGGCCGAAGCGCGAAGCGGCGCATGGTCGCCGCGGGCAGGAAGTTATGCGTGGAGCCTGTGTCCAGGAGGGCCACCAGACGCTCGCCGTGAATCGTCACCGGCAAGAACATAGTACGCTCGTCACGGATGCCAGCAAGCGCATGGAGCGAAACCACGAGGGCGGTCGCATTAGTGGTCGCGGTGCCGGTCTCCGCAGCCGTTGGCGGCGGTAACTCGCCGTCGGCGGGCGTGTGCTCCTCAACGTAGTCGACCGTCTCCAAGTAGAAGAGACGCGGGCAGACGTGGCCGGGCACGTAGGGCTCATCGCAGTTAAAGCAAAGCCCCAGGCGGCGGCGCTCGAGCTGCTCTGCCGGGGTGAGCCGACGGAAAGTCCGCGTCGCGGCCGGAGCGGAGGCTGCTGGGGTAGCCGGGGTCTGCCGGCCCGGCACAGGTACGACCGGGGGTGGCCTGGTGGGCGGGCGGCCCCCTCGGCCCGGCGGCGCCTGCTGCAAAGCCTGCGCGCGACGCTCGTAGGCGTGGGCGTAGTGCATGGCCGTCTGGAGGTCTTGGGGACCCTGAAGCTCCACGTCCACCCGGATATGAACCGGAAGGCCACCAACAAAGAGGTCGGCAGGCGGCGGCGCTCGAGCTGCTCTGCCGGGGTGAGTCGACGGAAAGTCCGCGTCGCGGCCGGAGCGGAGGCTGCTGGGGTAGCCGGGGTCTGCTGGCCCGGCACAGGTACGACCGGGGGTGGCCTGGTGGGCGGGCGGCCCCCTCGGCCCGGCGGCGCCTGCTGCAAAGCCTGCGCGCGACGCTCGTAGGCGTGGGCGTAGTGCATGGCCGTCTGGAGGTCTTGGGGACCCTGAAGCTCCACGTCCACCCGGATATGATCCGGAAGGCCACCAACGAAGAGGTCGGCTCGCTGCTGCCCCGTCACACCAGGAGCGTGGCAGGCAAGGGCCTGGAACCGGTCGGCGAAGTCCTGGACCGTGGAGGTGAAGGGAAGGCGGCCGAGCTCCTCCAGCCGGGTCCCGCGCACCGGCGGTCCGAAACGAAGGAGGCATAGCTCGTGAAAGCGCTCCCAAGGGGGCATGCCGCCCTCATCCTGCTCGAGGGCGTAGTACCACGTTTGTGCGGCGCCCCCGAGGTGATAAGAGGCGAGCCAGGTGCGATCCGACGCGAGGGTGCGCTGCTCGCGGAAGAACTGCTCGCACTGGCTGAGCCAGTTGAGAGGATCCTCCGTACCGTCGTAGGTGGCGAAGTCGACCTTGGCGAAGCGGGGTGGCGGCGGTGTATAGCCGCCAGGGCCGGACGACTCGGCGCGGCCCGCGTGTGGTCCCGCGAAACTGGACGCGCCGCCGTATGGCAGGGTGTGCGCCTGTGGATCCCCGGCCGTAGTGTAGACCGGCGGTGGAGAGGACTCGGACAGCCAGGCCGGGAGTGGTGATGGCGACGGTGGAAAGCGGACCTGCTGGATTGGGACGCCGCCCGGGGTGGTTGAAGTCGGCCCGGTGCTGAGCGGCGATTGCCAAAGGGGCGACGGCAGGGCGGACGTGGGCGGCGGCTGCAGCTGCCACCCTGCGAAGGCTGAGGTGGCCCCCGGGGGCTGCGAGGTCCACGGCAGGGCCGGCGGCCCGGCGATGGGTGGGGGCGGCGGCGGACCATATGGGCCGGCCAGGTACAGCCGGATCCCCTGGACCGCGGTGACGAGGTCGTTGAGGACCCCGCTCATCTGCTCGGGGGTGTAGACGACGGTGGCCGGCGCGGGGAAGGAAACCGCCATGGTGGCGGCGGCTGCAGTGGAGGCCAGCGACGCCGGTGGTTGGGGCGGCGGCGCGGTGGTGGTGATGGGCAGCGAGAGGGAGGTGGTGGCCGGCGATGAAGACATGATCGAACAAGAGCAATCTGATACCAAGGTGTTAGGAGCTAGGGTTCTACTGGTTCTAGGGCGGAGATTGTAGGGGAAGGAGGGCGCTGGTTGTGGACGATCTCGCGGTCGTCGGTGGCAGGGCGCCGTTGTACGCGAGGGAGGAGGAGGCGCGAGGAAGAGGCGGCGGCTAGGGCTAGGGATTCCGGCTCCTCTGGGAGCCGGGCAATAAAGATATGTTTATTGCTTAATCTCAAAAGTCTGATTACAACTCTTTATATGATGAAAGATAGATGGGCTAATCCCCTAACTAGTCCTGCCCATTGGGCCTCCTCCGGGTATAGGTGACCCCGGTCATAACAGGAATATATGCTAGTAGTGTGTTACATAATAATTCATAACTCATGGCTAGAAGTTCTGTGTCAAGCTTTTTCTTGACAACTTATTTTTATAGTATGTCTGAGCAGATCGTGAGACCTCAGCCGGATAATTCAGCAAAACAAGGCCATCCTATAACACATGGAACAATCGTAAGGCTTCAACATATGAGGACTAGAAAGTGGTTACACAGCCATCTGCATGCTTCTCCCATTACAGGAAATTTGGAGGTCAGCAACTTTCGATTCACTTCTAATTTTGGGTCATGCATGACATGGTTCTTGAACCATCAGACAACTGTTATTAATTCTTTCAGTTATAGAACCATTTTTAGCTCCCGCAATTTAGTCTCATGTGGCAACAATTGGTAGAATTATTCTCATTGATGTGATAAATGAATCTATCTGTCGATTAATTGGCTTATTAAGGCTCAGTTTGCAGTTGCTGAGCTGTTTTGGGCTGCGTTTATTATGATCTGCTGTTGAAAAATTAGCCACAAAAATAGGCAAAAGCAGTTTAAACAAACACTAAAATAGTTGGTGGCGTTAACGGGACATGATAATCCACCGCAATGCCAAATGCAGCCGAACTGTTGGTGGCGGGTAATTGGCTCACACATTAAATTAATCAGTCAATTCATGTTTAGGCAGACACTTCATTTTGTTTGCAATAATCGGGACAGGTACCATCATATAAATAAAGCGTTAACAATTTAATTCCAAGAGTAAATTACACTTTGGGTGAATAAATTATTTTAGTGTGTCGAATAGGTTACCATCCTTCTTATTTGCACTCAGGTCACTCAACTAAATTATGCTGCTTACTACACATATCACCATGCCATGCATGAACCCAATGCCGCGGAAGTTGGTTTAAACCGCTTGCTTGCTTGCTTGGTACACGAAAAAGTTTAGTGGCCTAGAGTGGAATTTGGTCTGTTTTAGCTCAATATCATCAACAAAACATACACACAATCGCAAATTATATTCCTTCCAGAATTTTCAATTTCGTGACACTAATTGCGTTCATCCTTTTCACCTTCATTTATAATTAGTAATTACAAAGTCCTATTAGAACTTGACTCACCACGTGTGGTAATTGACTGTCGAATACCAACTAGTCGGCTGGCTAACGGTTAATGGCTTGTAATCTTCAACATCCTCTGAAACAAATGCAAGTTTCAAGTTTCAACATAGTATGCGCCATTTATTATCTTGAAACTTTGGACTGAGTATGATTTCAGTACTTTGTTGGATGTTGGTTTCCTTGAGAGTATTTGGAATAGGACGTTGGACTCCATGACAGCCTGTGCCAAATGGACATCTTATAAAGGGAGAACTAATGGTGTTACTTGTCTTTAAGTACTCCTAAGTTAGTCACATTGTCGATAGAACATCATGGTGATCAATATATATTCATGAGTTCATCTAATCTCAGGTTAGTTGCTTTGGTGGCGAGGGTGAGTCAGATACGGGAGACTATTGGATGTAAGTGTTGCACGTGCATTATATTGCAGCAAGCCGTTCTTGGGTCCATTCCTTGATATGGCTGATCTCTTTGTATTGTGCCATTCTGATATCAGGGTCGAGATCGAGGGCAGTGGGAAAACATGGCGGCAAAACCAGAGAATTCGGTTGCGGCATGTTGACACCAGTGGCTATCTGCACAGCCATGACAGGAAGTACACCCGCATTGCGGGCGGACAGCAAGAGGTCAGTACACGAGAAAATATTCTCGGAGGTTCCATTGAATCTTGTATGTTATTAGTTGATCTAGGTGTTGGAAGAACATAAAAATCGTTTGTCAATGGGATTGTTATCTTTGTTCGTGCAGGTATGCGGTGTTGGCGACAAGCGACCTGACAATGTGTGGCTTGCAGCTGAAGGCGTCTACCTCCCGGTGAGCCAGCCCAAATAGCTGCATTGCTGGATGAGAGGTGTCACCACTGAAAAACTATTGTGTATGATCTGGGATACTATGCCCAGTTCACTTCACTTGAGTTATTATTATTGTATTTTATGCTTGCTGTGTATGAACTGAGCACATGATCTAGCACATTACCACGTCGTGGATGCTAGATAAATTAAATCATGATCAAAACCGGTACAGATAAGAGAAATATTTCAATAATAGAAAAGGATGTTTTGCATACCACTTTGGCTTAGGTGAAACAAGTTCGGTCGTATTAGGCTGCTGGTGGCACTGAGACATATATTCAACATGCAAACGGATGAGCATATTACCCAGAAAATATATTCAACATGCATGCATATATGTACAAGTGCTCGTGGAAACTAAACGGATGCCAACGGTAATGGGTAAGTTTTGTGTAGTTCTCCTTTGCATTTCCTTCTCTTGAGTGAAATACTTCAAACACTCTAAAGAATGGGGATGACAAAAAACAAAAGTGTTACCATGAGTGTGTATCCTCAATCAAAATCACTTCACTTATTATGCAGATGATAGTATTAACTGACCTGTCAATAAGCTTATCCAGATAAGAATCTACACCCTTATCATCCAAATCTACACCCTTACCCAGATAAGAATCAAGATAATGGACATTATCAAGACTAGCAAACATGCCCGTGTGTTGCTACGGGAGAGAAAAATTTGCGGTTCATGATTTTTTTAACCCAGTCTTGCACATAATTATAAGCATGTATCAAGGACTTAACAAAAGCCGACGTCGGGATTATGGATCCTTCATGGTATGTCTAAAACTGTAAGTTCCAATATTTCTTGTAAAAAATGCTTATGTAGGAATTATGGACAAGGCAAAATGGGTCAGGTCGAGTCGATGTTTCTCTAGTAAGGGGGCGACAACCATCGCGTTTTTGGGGAACTACTTTCTCTTCCACTTGGCTACGGAGCCACCAAAGTATCTAGTTTTTGTGTAGATGATCGCCGCGGCATTGCCCATACGACCTCAGTGATGACGGGGCAACTACACCCGAGTGACACACTTCTGGTAGGAATTTGCATAATCACCTACTGTTTACTGCTTTAGCATAGTTCTCTACTTATTTGCAACACCACTTAAAAATTTGCCACAGCAGCTTTTTTCACATTTACGATCCAATAATAGGCCGTTTGCTCACCAACTTCTCTCCTTTGCACATCCACCTTGCCGGCCTCCTGGTGGCCGACTTCGGCCACAACCCCACAAGAACTTAATAGTACAATTTGTCATGCCAAATCTGAATACTTGATAAAGTAAAAAATATATAATGGAAACGAATTGTGTTAGTGATCTACTAAAGCTGCAAAGGTAATCCAACACTAACTTTTTTCTAAAACCAATATCTGTTTGACTGTAATTCTAAGGAATGGGTGTACTCACTCAAATAATGTACTGTGTTTCTCTGCCTTATCTCCCGTTAGAAACAGCCTGAAGTGTTTTTTGTTGACATCACCCCTATTCCATGGTAATTAGCTGAGCTGTACGCTGAGTAAGCTTAATGGTAAGAAGAGAATTCCAAAGCTGTAGTCACACACAAGGCTATATCGGACAGCTGCATATAGACGCTGTTTGTTTTCTTTGCAGATGCTGTCTGCTGCGCATCTGCACTGCATCTCGGCTACGTGGCTAGCTCCATAATAAAGCAGGTCAGCAGTAGTGAGCTCTGCTCCAGCTTTGAATTCCATGACAATGACCATCATGTCCGCCTCCAAGAGTTTGAGCGTCCCCCAACTCCCCAAGTGAGCCAGTCACGCGAGCGTCCTAGATGGCACCACCCGGAACAAGCACGACACCAGCAGGAGCTCGCCGATACACATTGCAGGGGTGGGACTTCCGCGAGGGTCTCCCCCAGCTGCCGCCAGTGACGACATGGCTGGCCTCCTACTCCAGTGCAGAACTTGCATCCGCAAGATGAGCAGAAGGGCCACCAAGTCGATCCGGCGGCGCTTTGATCAAAGAAAGTACTTGACACCAGCCGCACGCTCCGCCTCCTCCGAGTCCGTCGCCGCTGGATCGCCAGTCACGACAAGGGATCCATACCCATCACCCGCCACGTGTCTGATGACGGGAAGCGCGACCCAGAGGACGCGCTTGACAGCGGGGCCGAGCGGGAGGCCGGCCGGCCACCTTGAGCGCTTCGCGTAGCACAGGCCAGAGTTCAGTGACGGGGAGTCCGTACGGACACAATCCTCCTCGAGCGGCGTGGTAGCGCGAGTTTGAGGGTGGTGAGACTGTGAGGGTGGCGAGGAGGCCGTGACGGAGCATGACATAGGGTGCCCGCACCTGAAGACGGAGCCGTCCACCTCACAGGCTCGAAGGACCAGCTTCACTCGGATCGGAACCTCCAGCTCCGGCTCGATAGGGACTGCATCCCGAAGACGACGCGTACTGCCAGGAAATTTTGAGATCGAGATTCAGTCACAGATTTGTTGTCCTAGCTTCCTCTCAGCGCCGCCCTCCCGCCCGCCACGCTGCCGTTATGCTTGACCACCTCGGCGACACCTCGAAGTGCTGCCGCTTTTTTCTGGATCGATTTAGGATCTGTCGATGAAGATTGTGGTAATCGAGTTTGGACGGTGTATATATGAGAGAGCAATAGGTGCAGGTCTACATGGAGACCGGACCTGATACTTATGCTCTGGGATCATGTAGTACGTTAGGATTCAGGTTCCGCTATTGTACGGATGAAAACGGAAAAAAGTAGCGACGGAAGAAAACGGACGAACAAAACGACGTACGAACCAAACCAATGACGGACGAAAATCTGGGGAAGAAACCTTAGTGCCTTTGTATATACTAGCAAAATATGCCCGTGCGTTGCCACGGGTGAAACAATAACATTTAGTTGAAAATGTTGGCACATCTCAAATTGTACCCCAAAATCGATTGGTCCTCGAAGAATAATATTACCTTTTTACGCCAGATGAGCATAAATTAACATCACAGTAAAATAACTTGATAGGTAAAAAATAAATATATCGATACATTATTTTCTCTCTAATAACTTGATATAAATTTATCTCAGTGGCATCTTGGTATACATGGCTTCTCTGATAAGTTCCTCTTCTGTTGCAATATATGCAGGGTTTACCATCGCAATTAATTCTTTGCATGGTGTGTTGCGTCTAAACTCACGGTTAGCTGCAATTTGTTCTATTCTAGCTTTTTTTTGTTCTGGCTTCATATTTGCATATTTCTGCCTTTCGCGTGCACATTTTTTCCTCTTCTGTCCTGGCTCTAAATCTACATATTTCTTTCTCCCTTGTGTGCTTTTTTTTCTGCAATTGAGTTGAATCTTTAACTGTTTTGTTTTGCTGGTAACGCCTTTTCAATTTTTCTTGTTTTTCTTCATTGGTCATATGTGCATACCGCTCCCTGTCTTTTTTCCTTCTTTGTTCCTTGACATCCATCGGTGTAGATTGCGCTCCAAATTCCTTCCCTACGTGAGAGTTTTCTATACTACATGAATCTGTCACTAATTCAAAAGATGAAAGTAATTAGATTTTGCATCACATGTATAAGCTTCAGCCTGCCGAGATACACACGAATTGCCAATCTAGCCTAGTCGATCGAAATAATTCAGCTAGTAACTACTTGCACACACACATGCAAAAGGGAGATGATTCCACTGACACGTGCGAGTTGTGGTTTGTATTGATTTCAGAGCGTATATATTGAAGCGGCAAAAGGTACACCTAAAAACAAGCATGGGAAGGACACACTCTCACGTCCCAACGGCAGGAGTGTCGATGAGTACCGCGACATGCAGTCATGAAGCCGCTTGCTCGCCCGAGTTCATCATAGATGAATTTTGGGTAACATGCATGCATCTAACGATGCCCCCATGAATGCATATACCCATACACATGTATGTTGAGTAGAGTTGGCCTGAATGTGCTTGGCTTAACCGTCTAGATGTGCCACGTCATGGGTCGCTGCAGGCCTAACAATGGCGCAAGCTGAGCTGAACACCTCTGAAGAATCGCGCATTTGTTCCAGCCATCACTCCACAACGTGAGGTTCTGCTACTAAAGAAAAGTGAGAGGGAGATCAAGATCCAGATGGAAGAAAATATCTAACCTGCACCTTCATGATCAATCATGATCGCGCGAGTTACCGTGGCGCTGCACCGTCCGAATCAGAACGACCCCGCCTCAGAAGACCCGATCGATACCGCTTCCTGTGACTATCCAAGCATTGCACGAGGATTAGGTGCAACCGCCCGCCGTCGCACACGGATCAGAATCCAATGGGGTGTAACACACGTGAAGCTCGCTGGGTACTTATCCGCATCCAATTGATTGATTAAGCTAGTACTACTTGGATGCACAAAAAGTGATTGGTTCTGCCAATACCTACGGGTTGTGATTTCTATTCAATGCAATAGTTTATAGGGTATATATACCCGGCCGAGGCAGCGACGACAGTACGACTACGTGATGAAATCAGTTACATGCTAATACGACTTCATGATGAACTCGGATTGTTGTACATCTCTGTGGAACTCACGATGGTGGAACTTGGGCTGCGCCACTCGGCCCAGCCTGGCGATCCAGGAAACGGTCCGTGGAACTTGAGGCCACTTAGCCCAGCCGGGCGACCCAGGAAACAGTCCAGCCGAACGACACATAGAACAGTCCAGCCGAGCGACGTACGAAACGGACGACGTACGGAACGACGGACGAACGAAACGGACGAAAAATTGGGAGGAAGAAGCGTTAGTGCTTTTATTATTAGGTATAGACTAGTACTAGTAATATTGTACGTGCAACGCACGTCGACATTAAATCAAAACTTAATGTGTACAAACAATATGTAAGAAAAATTGAAAGCATGCTCCAGCCTAGTTGAAAGTGTCAAACTCATCTCCATGCGACAAGAGGAACACTACCAGAAAAACAAGCGCGCTCGCTCGCTCCCGTGCGGCTGCGTTGAGCCGCACCGGGGCGCCGCCGCGCTCAGGGTCCGTCCTGCCTGCATCTCTCTCCTCGCCGCCGCCAGGGGCGTCTCCGCAGTGGCCGGATTCCGAGCATTTCCGAGCAAGGAGGCTCGGAATTGCTCCTTCACAAAACGTTATGCTGGGGAGTGGGCTCGGAATTGGTCTCCAATTCCAGGCCCAAATTCTGAGCGCAGTCCAAACGACGGAATTCGGAATTGGGGCTCCAATTCCAATTCCGAGCCCCAATTCCATGCAACCAAACAGGGTGTATATGTCTTTCCCCAATGTTGCTATTTAAGTGCTAATTAGTTTGGAATTGAAGTGGAGGATAACAGAAGAATCTAATGTGAGGAGGTACTAATAACTTATAAGCATGCGATTCAAACAAAGTCTGACTAATCGATCATGACTATAAGAGCAAACAGTATGGATTTGCTCCTCAGGCTTGTGATTGGACGAAGAATGTTTTTTCGAGAGTATAACCAGAACCTGAATTTAACCATTGTGTCTTGGAGGAGCTGGTACTGTGGTACAGAGGATAGCAGCGACAGGGCTAACGTCGGCCAGCTCCATTGTGGCCGAATCAGTCGCAGAGCAGATCAGTAGACCTCCATGTCCGACGCCGGTTCCTTGGGCTTCCACCAGGTGAGCTACGCCAGGAGCATGAACAACCAAATGGAGCAGCACATCACCAGCAAGTTGTGTATGAGCATGCGAGACCAAATGTCAATAATCTGAACCATATGTGCAATGCATGAGCATGCCGGACACACACTCCGTTGTTGCTTGGCGAACCAAATCCTCAAGGCTTCTTTTCTGCACATCTTCGTGCTTCTTTGAACCCGATGGTCTGCACCCGATGCGTCAACTTCTTGACAAAGTCCCAAATCACAAAGCAGCGTACAGACAAAATTCATAGTCCTATTTCGTAGAGGCGTCCAGATCAGCGGATTCCGCGTCTTCTACTCCAACTGTACAAGGCGGAGGAGGCCGAAAGCGCCAGGCGGAGCTCATCGTCCAGATGCGCCGCTTCCCCATCTCCTCCACCTGTGTAGGCCATCAAGGAGCTCACGGAGGGTCTGATCTGCTGCACCAGAAGGGGATCAATGTTGCTGATTTAAATTTCGTGCGGGAGGGGAGAGTCCCTGCCGGACAGGGGAGAGGTGACGGACTTTGACTCACACAGAATCATCCTCGGAGGCACATACGGCTCGGCGGGTCACGCTAGGAGGCGACGTACGAACCCGTAGGTAGAGGGCGGACGAAAATTCTGGGAGAAACAGGACGGACGAAGAGAGAAACGTTTCTTCCTTTATTATATATATATATATATATAGGGTAGGACTATTCTGCACAACCCCTTAAGTGTTTGTAGAATAGCTATTCAGCACAACTATACCATTTTAATCACCTTCTTATCCCGTGCTGGAAAAACCGTACCGAATTTGGAAAAAAATTTCTTTACGAAAAAGTTGTCCCTAGTGAATATCTTTCCAACGCCATATCATTTGTTACGTTTCGATAAGCGGTTTGAAAGTAATTGCTAAAAAACTGTCCGCCGGACTTAAAACAGAATGGTTTATTTTTAAAACTGCTCTTAAACCGTAATGAATTTCGAAAATTAGCTAGAGATAGAAAAGTTGCGCATTTTCCATAGCTTTCCAACGGTGTATTACTTGCATCAATCCGACATACGGTTTGAAAATGGCGTCCAAAATACTATAAAAACGGACAAAATCCACGAAAAACAGTGTTTAGTATATTCAAAATTACTTTAAAACCATAACGAATTTGAAAAACCCGTAAAAGTAAAAAAGTTGCGCAATTTTCGTAGCTATCTAACGGTATATCATATGTATCATTCCGATTAACGGTTTGAAAATGATGATTAAAAAACGGTCCGCAAAAACAGGAAATCTGGGCGTTCCGCTGAGAGGTTACTGGTTTTTGTTAGGAAGTTCACTTACGTGTGCAGCGAAGTTCATCAACTTTGTGAGTAAAAATTCAGAAGTGGTTTGAGAAATAGGAAGTTCAACAGTGAATCGTGAGAAGTTCAGAAAGAAGATGGTCCAGCGAGATGTTCACTTGTGAAAAAAATAGGAAGTTTACTTACATATTTCGGGGGGTTCATCAGCTTTCTGAGTAAGTTCAGAACTGTTTCAGAATAGGAAGTTAACCTGTGTATCACGAGAAGTTCAGAAAAAGATGGTACAACACATATTATCGTGTTTCTCTGTTTTCGTATTTTTAAAATTAATCAAAAACTGTACCGAATTTCGAAAATATTTCTTCACAAAAAAGTTGCCCCTAGTGAATATCTTTCCAACGCCGTATCATTTGTTACGTTTCGATGAGCCGTTTGAAAGTAATTTCCAAAAAACTATCCGCTGGATCTAAAACAGAATTATTATTTTTAAAACTGCTCTTAAACCGTAATGAATTTCGAAAATTAGCTAGAGATAGAGAAGTTGCGCATTTTCCATAGCTTTCCAACGGCGTATCACTTGCATCAATCCGACATACGGTTTGGAAATGGCGTCCAAAATACAGTACGAAAACGGACAAATCCGCGAAAACATTGTATAGTTTATTTGAAATTGTTTTCAAACCGTGCATAATTTCGAAACCTGACAGAAGAGTAAACGTTGCGCAATTTACATACCTATCCAACGGCATATTATATGCATTCATCCGATGAGCGGTCTGAAAATGGCGCCCCAAATACTGTACGGAAACGGACAAAATCGTGAAATCCGTGTTTAATATATTTGAAATTGTTCAAAATCCGTACAGAATTTGGAAACCATGCAGAAGAGTAAAAGTTGTGAAATTTCCGTAGCTATCCAACGGTGTATTGCATGCGTCATTCCGATAAACGGTTCGAAAATGGCAGTCAAAATACTGTCCGCAAAAACAAAAAACTGGGCGTTCCGCCGAGAGGTTCACCGATTATTGTCTAGCAAGTTCAGAAAGTTGTGCAGAATAGTTATTCTAGTATATATATATATATATATATATATATATATATATATATATATATATATATATATATATATATATATATATATATACTAGTTGAATGCCCGTGCGTTGGCACGGTTTTTTCAATTTTTTTTCTACATCTCATGTAATGTAAACATAATAATACATGCAAATATTCTAACATTTCAATGACAACACCGTCCATCCAAGAAAAAGAGTCGACTGTATAACTTACTCGAACTACAGGTTTTTGCTCTCTATCATTGTTTCAATGTAGCTCTCTATCCCTCTCTACCCTTTTTCCCACCAGCCCTAGCCTTCGTCTCTTTCATCATTGTGTCGCCATTTTTGTTCCGGAGTCACCCCTACTGCAACAAATATGTCATTGTACTGATAGTCACCCTACCGCAACAACAGGTCACTCAGCCGCCAGGCACCGGTGTTTTCACCAACTCTGACAAATCTCTATAGTCGTCCCATAGACCATGACTTCAAAGAGACTGCGATGATAATAGTTCCCTTTCAACAACAATAATCGTGGTGGTTTTCACTCCCTCCTCAGATTAACAAAATACCTAAAAAAATCCAAAAATAAGCTAGCAAGGTTGAAAAGCCCCGAAGGAGGCTCTATTTCCCTCCATTATACTTATTTAGCCATATCATAAGAGCCGAGAGTTCAACTCATAAGAAATATCCAACTCAGAAACTAAACCCACAAAAAACGAATAACACAACACAATTTATTGTCCTTTTTCTTTGCTCTATAGTAACCCTTTAAATAGCTGAATGCCAATTTAGAGTCTACATTCCGAAACATAATTTTATTAACTAAAATACATGGTACAAAGTTTAAAGGAAAATAAGGAGATAATCAAGCCAAAGTATCACTTCAGAATCCGTCAACATGCTTCATGCCTGCATAGGATACCAAAGTTAGATAATGTAGATCCCTTTTCCAGAGAAATTTATGCAAAACTACACCACTCACATTTCTTATGCACGCATTCAACTATAAAGAATATATTAGATTTGATAGTACCATCTTTGGTAGTTAGTAATTCTAATTTGTACTATAAAAAATATTACTGTATTATCATTCTATGGAAAAACAAAAAGTAGCCAACACACATTGTACTGGAGATCATTATCACCACAATAAATTTAGTAGGCTTAAAGTTTCTAAGCCTAGCCTTCCATATATTATGAAAAATTCAGATCTTCAACATATCCTCAACATACTGGTGGAGATATTAAATCACACAACATTGAAGTCAACTGAAAGGCTCTAAATGTTTCTGTAAATTCTTTAACTGACAAACTACTCTTGCTCATCTTATTCTTTATCCATAACCCCGTTTCGAATAAAACATAGCTGCGAGAGATAGTGTTGAATGGCTGCTATGACACATGAGATGGCTGATTGTTTCCTGTCCAAAGCATCCTGTGGATGAGCTCCTTTGGGTCGTCAACCTTGTAAGATTGTAGAGTATGTACTCGAAAAAATAGAACAATAATGAGACCTATTCACCTAAGTAATCAGATATGAAACAGTTTACCCAATGTTCTTCTGCCATCTGTGTGAAGTCGGTTAGTTTTAATATTAGTTTTTCTCATATCAGGAAGTTTGCAAACTTCTCAGAGCTAGAAGCCTCCAACCTATTATTCAAGCACAGCCTGTCATGTCCCTCTCACTGCTTCATGCTGTTGTTGGAGAAAAAGCGTGAAAACACATTGGAACCAATCATAATATACTTCTTGAGATGATAGAAAATAAGGAGGAAACAAAGTACGACAATGTGCTAGTGTAACTTCACATGCGTCACCAAGCTGGAGGAGAATGAGCTCTGCATCACATTATCCTCGCATCACCTGATGTCGATAGCCGCCATGCTATTCGGCATCGCTGTTGAACTGGAGCTCTTTATAAGCTTCTTGCTGGAGCCATGCGGTTTCCTCTTAGCGAGCACCTTGAACAACTCCTCGGAACCGACTCCAGCGGATCATTCAGTGAATAGTTGTAGTCTGCAGTGGAGCTTGGCCCCGATTTCCTTGGCAAAATCCATAGGATACAAAAACAACATAAGACCGAGTTCTTCGCACATATTTCCAGGTTAGAAGATACACATTTATGTGGCCTTCGAGAAATGGGTTTACACTGTTGCTGCGTCTCCGGGGAGCGATGGGTCTCACATCCTTGATACTGCCGGAGAAGTTCCGGTTCCTCCTCTCGTGGCACATCGACAACGACCCCAGCCTCGTTTGCACGTATTCTACAAGTAAAGTACTTAGTAATCAGCTTCGCATCAACAAGAAGCACAACCCCTAAGACTGGCTCCAAAATAGCAAAACGCTTACTGAAATGTATCATAAATGTGCATTGGATATTTGGATTTCAAGGTTATTTTCAATATCAGAAAGTTGAACATCCCTCTGTTAACTCTACCATTGATAAGACTTTTTTAGGAGGCTTTTCAAGTTCAACTGAAAAGACACCATGAAAGGACACGGATGTCGCCTAGAGGGGGGGGGGGTGAATAGGCGATTTAAAATTATTACGGTTAAGGCTTGAATAAATGCGGAATAAAACTAACGTTTAATTTATCAAGCCAAAACCTAAACTAGCTAGGTTCACCTATGTGCAACAACAACTTATGCTAAGCAATATGATCAACTAGGTGATAGCAAGATATATGACTTTAAGCTTAATGCCTATCACAAAGTAAATAACATAAGTAAGAAGCTCGGGATAGAAATACCGAGGCACTTGGAGACAATGATTTTATCCCGAAGTTCACTTCCCAATGGAAGCTAGTCTCCGTTGGAGCGGCGCGGTGTTCACCAATGTGAAACACCGAGTAGCCTTGATATGGCACACCGTATCTCCGTTGTGTCTTACCACCAATGTGGCGAGGCACTTGTCACTATGTTGCCGTTGAGGTTGACAACTAGAACTTTTACAAGGGTGAAGCTCACTCCACAAGTTGGAGGGTCTTCACCAAATGCACCGAGCCGCCAAGACTCGATGCCCAAGGCCGGGGCACACACCACAACTCAATTGATGGCTCCCGGCAATATCTTCGTAGCTACCAAAGCTCCGAAGCAACAAGGTTGAGCCACACTCCACAATTGGAGGCTCCCAACAAATCCCGTAAGCCATCAAGACTCCGAGAAATCAAACCGTCTAGGGTACCAACGTGCCCTAGAGGAACAAGCTCTAGGGCACCAAAGTACCCAAGAGTAACAAGCTTCTCAACTTCACTTTCCACGAATCACCGTGGAGAACTCAAACCGATGCAACTAATGCAATGGCAAGAACACACTAAGTGAACAAGTTCTTCCACCCCGAATCCAACCAAAGCAACTAATGCTTGGGAGGGATTAAGGAGGAAGAACAAAGGAGAAACACCAAGAAACTCCAAAGATCTAGATCCAAAGTGTTCCCCTCACTTAGAGGAGAAATCAACTGGTGGAAATACGGATCTAGATCTCCTCTCTCTTTTTCTCTAAGAAGTAGCACGAACTAGTGGAGAGAAAGAGAGAAAGCCAAGATCAAGAGGTCAACAATGGAGAAGGGGAAAATAGCTTAGGAGTTGGCTCAAAAGTTAGGTTTATTTTGGAGAAGAAACCTTTTAAATAGGGGCTCCAAAAGGAGCCGTTGGAAGAAGGTAAAGAAGGGAAACAGCACCCAGGCCGGCCTGCAACCCGGCCTGGGAGCCGGGCAGCACACCGGGCGCAACAGCCGGCCTGCTACCTGGCCTGGGCCGGCCAGGCGGCCGGCGGCCCACCCGACCGTGCCGGCCTGTGGCCCGGCCTGGGCCGGCCGGGGAACCGGGAGCCTGCCAGACGCGGCCGGCCAGAGACCCGGCCTGGGCCGGCCTGGCGGCCGGCGGCCCACCCGACCGCGCCGGCCAGGGACCCGGCCTGGGCCGGTCGGCAGGCCGGTTTGGTCACGCCCTTTTTTCTTTTTCCCTCTTATACTTTGTTCTAAAAGCGACCGATACCGAAACCGCAATAACTTCCTCATACGAACTCCGTTTTCAGTAATCTTGGACTCGTTGGAATCGTCACAACGAGCACAACAAGAATATTCATAGAAACATCATTGTCCAACAAGATATGGTAAAGCCAAATGGTGAGAGGTAAAACCCTTTTATTAAAACCCGGAAAACCATATCTTTTGCATATGACGTCCGAATAACACAAAACCACTTTTGTTGGAAAGAGGACGACAAATGCTACCTAATAACAAGTGAAAATATTGAAACCAAGCAAGGGAGATTTTGCTAATAATTGGAAGAGTGAAACCTTCCGTATAGATGGACCGACAAAATCTCCGACACCGAAAACTCAATAGGTAACACATATGAGAACCGTTTTCGGTGACCTTGGGCTTGTCATGACAAGCACGACAAGCACCAATACCACACCACGATAAGAGCCAAATAGGAACCAATGAAGATGATGCCAAGGATGCAAAGGTTTGAGCTCTCTACGACCGATACGCTAAAGCTCACTTGAGAGCCCCTCTTGATAGTACGGTTACCTATCCTAAAACCCGGTCTCACAACTACACCGCGAGACTGGTAAAATAGAAACCCTATCAAGATCATACCTTTGCCTTGCGCATTCCACTTGAGCTAGATGATGACGATCTTGATCTACTCTCAAGTGGATCACCTTTCTTGATTTTGCTTCGCTTGGTGAAGACACGCATATTGCTCCCCCATACACCAAGATGGGAGAGGCATTCTTCGACATATCTTCACATGGCCTTTATCTTGATGATCACCACGTGACGCCATCCACCATGGACAACATAGGATCTTGATCAACAAATGATCTTCTTCTGATCACCACGTGACGCCATCCACCATGGACAACATAGGATCTTGATCACCAAATGATCTTCTTCTTCACATGCCCTAGTCTTGTATGTTGATCAACTTGCACTTAGCCTTGATCAACATATAGTTTTCTTCTTTTAGCCTTGACTCCAACATATGGAGTACAATCATTCCATACGGACCAACACTGCAAATATAACTCAAAGCACACATTAGTCCATAGAGATTGTCATTAATTACCAAAACAACACATGGGGGCAACCATGCCCTTTCAATCTCCCCCATTTTGGTAATTGATGACAATCCCTTTTGAGAGGGTTTATATAATGAATTAAACAACCTTGCAAGACAAGGATGCATGAGCATGCCCTAGTCAAATGCTTAAGAACCAAACTAAAGCATAAAACCAATTCCCTTAAACCCTCTAAAACTTCTCCCCCATTGGCATCGATTGCCGAAATGGGAAGAAAAATTCTAGAAGGCCAATATAGTATGAATTTCTCCATAAAGTGTGCATTTCTCAAAATGTGAGTGGAATCAAATGCACATATCCATTGACGAATAATAGAGGAAATCAAACTATATTGAGGATCCAAAGATTGCAAAAGGATGAAATCATTCTAAACATCTCCACCAAGGAGAAAAGCAAGCAAGAAGATCCTATCCTAGAGTTCTAAATAAAATTAGAGAAGCTCCCCAATGTCTATGCACTATTGAGGAGTGCACAAATATGGAATCCTCACTCCCCCAAAATCATCTAGGACACTCACCAAGTGCAAGGGTAAAAAGGAAATTAAAGCAAAACCGAGCACTTGCACCAAGGATGTGGTTGAGCCATAAGGAGATACCAATTAAGAGAAACTATCAATCAAGGCCCAACCAAGAGTATGTGTGTGTGTGTGTGACAAGACAATTAATTTGATAAGACACATAGTCTTGACCAAATGGAGATAAGTTATATATCGAGTATTGACACACATAACTTACAAATAAGATTTTTCAAAAAAGATATGTTCACAAGCTCAAGGAGACTAATTGGAAACTAATACCAATTGAAAAACCCACGAGCTAGTGAGAACATTTAGGCAACAAAATCAACATACTCACGTGATGAGCATGAAGAGAAGAATCTTCAACAAAATGTGAGTGCCCAAAGGTGAGTAGAAATAAGACAAGCACTCACGAGTCAAACTTGGAGCCACCAAAGAATTATAGATAAAAGACAAGGTGGCTTGCAAGAAGGTAGGATACCACATAAAAGGTGACCTCTCTCATATGTATAGGTTTCTAAGTAGACAATGATATTCGTCGACAAAGAAACTTGCACATATAAAATGGTTGATAAAGTGGAAACCATGGTATCCAAAAAGGAAGTCATGAATATACAAAAGATATTATTGCTTAAAAGCATAGCACATAGCTCAAATTTATCTCATTGTATATGAATGAACTTCAAAAATATCAAAGACATCCCACATGTCACTAAGGGAATAAGAGATAGTGAAGATGCTTTGAGATAGGCAACAAGTATCACAACGAAATAATACCAATTGAAGAAAAAAACTTTTGCATTTCCATCACACATATCACAACGATATACCAGTGAAGAAAGGAGCCAAAGTCACAACAATTGTACATTTAAAGTTTTCATGCCAAGGGGGCAACCTACACAAGGTTGAATACAAGAAAAATATGCATGGGATAGATACTTGTTACCGAAATAGCATTGGTGATGATGAAGATGAGAATTTCTGTTTATCATCAAAGCTTGACTCTAATAATCACATGGTGAGGACACCTTCCTTATAAATGAGGCAAGCATCCAATGCATCTCCATTGTACCTAAAACAAAATTCAAGTATAACATGGTTCCCAAACTCATTGGGTTCCATAGTAGTTAGATACACTACCATACATAGGGAGCACTCCACATAAATATGTGCACATAGATGAACTTGAATTTCATGCACATCTTAGCCAAATTAGGATTTGGTGGAGTATCCCCTATATATTGGATCAAGAAAGACTAGCATGCCATAAAATAAATATATTAGTAAATATGCATGCATGGACTTACGAGAACCGAATGAGATACACTTTGGACAAAACACTAAGTAAACCAAGAAGAGAGCACACCAAAGTGTGACACAATAAAAGGTTGTCCAAATTATATCAAAATCCAAATCAACACATGATTGAGGAAAAATCAAATCAACATATGATTGATTCCAAAACACGTCAACACATGAAGTGTGACATCAATAGGAATCAAATCAAACAACACATGAGAGATAAGACACCAATTGAAAAATAAGATACCATTTAGGAGACAAGATACCAAGAGGAGGTTACTACTTGACCGAAATCAAGTAAAGTAAAATAAAGTAATAAGGTATCAAGATTTCCACAATAAATATCAATTGAAACAAATATCTATGGAGGAGATATTAAATTCCAATTAATACCAATTGAAGGTACCTAGGCAAGGCCAATGAGCATATAAGATGAAAGAAAGAGACATGCCTAAAGGGTTTTCTCATTCTATAGGATAAAACATAAAACAAGAGATGAGATTGCAAGACTCCCAAGAGAGAGCAAGGTTACACTAAATAAACCAAACACCCTCTACAATTTTCATGATGGCACTAAGCATCAAGAGAAAAGATTTGTCTTCCATAAACACATATGATAGAAATCAAATGCCAATTGAAAGGATCAAATATTGATAGATAGGATAGTGTTCTAAATAAAAGGAATGCTCCCCCAAGATTCATGCATTATTTTTTTTGATATTTGTATTTGAATACAAAATGCACGCACAAGGGATCATTACTCTTCATATTTTATTTACAACACTAAACACTACCAATTTGACAATTAGGATCCTAGCAAGAGGCAAGGAAGGCAATGGGAGACAAAATAAATATTTTGGCAAGAGATGGGGCAAATAAACACCAATGCCAATGTAAGGATAATCAAAAATATTCTACCATAAACACAAATGTGGATTGTCCAAGGACAATGACCATTTGGAATTATTTTCCCGGTGATAGAGGTATCCAAGAATATCCTCACAAGATAAAACATATGGCAAGAGATAAAACACCATATTTGAATGAGGTTTGTTGGTAGTTCCAACTATTCAAACCAACCGGCAAGGCCATGGTTAGAATAATATGGAACCAATGGTTTCTCAACTAATATATGAAGATGCATATTAGGGAAAAACCACACCAAGCAAACACACACGAACAAGACCCAAAAGATAGCTAGAAAGCAAATTGGAACTTGTTCGAGCTAATATGCCACATAGGAATAAGATAATTTACAATATCAAATCTAAGTGGCAAACCTCAAATGTTCACATTTTGTAGGATTGTAATATTCACATAGCTTATTACTCCCCCACAATGTGATAATTCATTTCTTCTTAACAAGAAGCAAATAAAATCAAATAGAGATAATTAATAGACATTATAGAATTTGAATTTCTCATGAGCATGACACACCACATAGTTACTAGATAATCTTGATATATCAATACTAGGTGGTGTTACTCATATACACACATTTTTAGGTTAGTGAAGTGCACAAAGCATATCACTCCCCCAAAATGGGATAGTCCATTAATTTCTCAAAAGAGCCTATTGAAATCAACACAAGATCCAATAAGGACTCAACACAAAGTTTACACATATATGGAGCGCACATTAACATACACAAACTTGATTGTCTAAGGTAAGTAATAAGCACAACATATACAAGCACATGCTAGGAACAAAACTAACACATGCTAGGAAGCAAGCAACTTTCAATGTATATATAATTTAAATATAAGTTACCGCAAGAAGGAGCATTGGATATGAGATATGATAATATAATCCAAATGACTTGGCTTGTTGAAATAATAATCAAGAAGATCCCTTAATTCTTCAAGGATAGCCAAGTCTCCAATGTCCTCCATCACAACCTATTGATCAAGTTTGAGCTTGTTGGTCCCCAACCAAGTTGGGTCCTAAGAGGTTAGTCACAATAGGCTTGGCAACCCAAATGGTTCTTTTCTTGACACCACTTTGAGTCCCCACATATTTGGCAAACACATTGCCAACCCTATCCTTCCTACGAGAATAAACATCATCAATAATTATGGGGTTGGATAGAGTACCGTTTGTGCATGAAGAAGCCAAATGGCCCTTCTCACGGCATAAGTAGCAATATCGACTCTTTTCTTTCTTCTTAATAGGCTCCTTAACTTGAGGAGCAATGACTTGAGTCTTCTTAGGAGGTGGCCCTTGTTCAACCCGAGGTTGAGCATGAGATTGAACAATAGGCCGCTTCCCTAATTGCTTCTCACTAAGAGGCTTCTTCTTCATTGGGCAATCCCTAACATGATGCCCTTCAATTTTGCACTTGAAGCAAACAATCTTGGCCGAATGATTGACTTGTTCTTGGCCCTTCTTATTGCTACTCTTGGACTTGTTCTTGATATTGGAGTTGAATCCAAGTCCACACTTGTCATTGGGGGATTTTTGCACACTCAACATGTTGTCAAGTGTGGCCTTCCCTTTATGACGCCTCTCCACATCTTTCTTCAAAGAGGTGGCTTGTACCTTGTGCTCTTTAGACTTCCCTACAAGGTTAGTAGCTACACAAGCACTAGTGGAAGTTGAGGCTTCATTGTTAGAGGAACTAGGCACAAAATGTAATTCAACATATGATTTACTACTAGTGTGAGATGAAGAATTACAAGGACTAGCACATGGCATTGTAGCATTTTTGGTAGAAGTTGTGCCATTTTCCACATGGGGCTCACTAGATATTACCTTGGTAGCAATAGCCTCATGAGCTAACTTTAGCTTATCATGAGATACGAGAAGATCTTCATGAGAGCTCGAGAGCTTCTCATGGCTTTCTTCCAATATCTCATAATTGCTAGTTAGCAATTTTAGTTGAGCCCTTAGCTCAACATTCTCCTTTAAAATGGATGCTTCACAAGAAATAGAGTTAGTAGCACAAGCATCAACATTAATAGAAATGGGAGAACAAGTAGGAAGCTCTTTTAATAATTGAGCTTGGAGTTGATCATGAGACTTAGTGAGATGTGCGAGAGAATCTTCCAAGGACTTGACATACTTTTCAAATTTCACATTAGCCTCAAGGAGTCTAACAATTTCAACAACAAGCTCATCATTTTTAATTTTAAAATCATTAGCCACCTTGAGAGCTCTATCATGGGTTTCATTTACTTTAGATAACTCTAGAGTAAATGTCTCCTCAAGAGATTTCTTGGTGGTTTGGATTTCTTCAAGAGCTTGCTCAAGATCCGCAATCGTGTTCGCATAATTACGTTCACGGCTAAGACTTTCATTTTCACGAGCTTCCAAATTTTCAATAGTAAGCCCTCGTTCAATAAGGGTGCTCATAATTTCATGTAGGTTCTCACAAGCAATTTCATTCTTTGAAAGAGCATTAAGAACCATTAAACCTTTCTTATTAAAGTAAGCATCATCTTCTTCATCATCAACATTATTGCTTATGATCATTACTACTTGATGATTTAGAAGATATGCAAGGACTATCAACACAAGCATGTGAAACATTTATAGTTCTAGATGTGTTTAAGTCCAAAGATAAATCATTGCAATGAGATAGAGATGAAATATTATCTAAAAGAAGCTCACTATCATTATTGCAAAATTTATCCCTACTCACCATTGCATTATTTTGTGGCTTGCCACATGTCGGTGAGGTAGTAGAAGTTGAGAACTCATTACGCCCGGAGGTGGAGTGAGAACAATCATTCTCACTATCCATGGACACACCATAATTGTCTTGAAGCTTGGTCCATAGCTCATGGCCATTCCGATAAGGAGAGATCGACAAAGCAACTACATTACTCAAAGACTTGAAAATCACTTTAGAAGCTCCATCTTCTAGATAAGAATTTTCCTCATCCTCTAGAGGAGAAAAACCCATATCTAGAATTTGCTCTATACATGGATCAATGTCCCGAAAATAATCTAGCATGCGATTTCTCCAATCATTATAATTAGTGCCATCAAATATTAAAGAATCATTGTGCACTAAACCACTAGACGACATCTTTACTCTCTAGGCCGTGAAGCCCTATAAAGAGAGAACCCGCTCTGATACCAATTGAAAGGACACGGATGTCGCCTAGAGGGGGGGGGGGGTGAATAGGCGATTTAAAATTATTACGGTTAAGGCTTGAATAAATGCGGAATAAAACTAACGTTTAATTTATCAAGCCAAAACCTAAACTAGCTAGGTTCACCTATGTGCACCAACAACTTATGCTAAGCAATATGATCAACTAGGTGATAGCAAGATATATGACTTTAAGCTTAATGCCTATCACAAAGTAAATAGCATAAGTAAGAAGCTCGGGATAGAAATACCGAGGCACTTGGAGACGATGATTTTATCCCGAAGTTCACTTCCCAATGGAAGTTAGTCTCCGTTGGAGCGGCGCGGTGTTCACCAATGTGAAACACCGAGTAGCCTTGATATGGCACACCGTATCTCCGTTGTGTCTTACCACCAATGTGGCGAGGCACTTGTCACTATGTTGCCGTTGAGGTTGACAACTAGAACCTTTACAAGGGTGAAGCTCACTCCACAAGTTGGAGGGTCTTCACCAAATGCACCGAGCCGCCAAGACTCGATGCCCAAGGCCGGGGCACACACCACAACTCAATTGATGGCTCCCGGCAATATCTTCGTAGCTACCAAAGCTCCGAAGCAACAAGGTTGAGCCACACTCCACAATTGGAGGCTCCCAACAAATCCTGTAAGCCACCAAGACTCCGAGAAATCAAACCGTCTAGGGTACCAACGTGCCCTAGAGGAACAAGCTCTAGGGCACCAAAGTACCCAAGAGTAACAAGCTTCTCAACTTCACTTTCCACGAATCACCGTGGAGAACTCAAACCGATGCAACTAATACAATGGCAAGAACACACTAAGTGAACAAGTTCTTCCACCCCGAATCCAACCAAAGCAACTAATGCTTGGGAGGGATTAAGGAGGAAGAACAAAGGAGAAACACCAAGAAACTCCAAAGATCTAGATCCAAAGTGTTCCCCTCACTTAGAGGAGAAATCAACCGGTGGAAATACGGATCTAGATCTCCTCTCTCTTTTTCTCTAAGAAGTAGCACGAACTAGTGGAGAGAAAGAGAGAAAGCCAAGCTCAAGAGGTCAACAATGGAGAAGGGGAAAATAGCTTAGGAGTTGGCTCAAAAGTTAGGTTTATTTTGGAGAAGAAACCTTTTAAATAGGGGCTCCAAAAGGAGCCATTGGAAAAAGGTAAAGAAGGGAAACAGCACCCAGGCCGGCCTGCAACCCGGCCTGGGCCGGCCTGGGAGCCGGCAAGGGAGGAGGGCAGCACACCGGGTGCAACAGCCGGCCTGCTACCCGGCCTGGGCCGGCCAGGCGGCCGGCGGCCCACCCGACCGCGCCGGCCTGTGGCCCGGCCTGGGCCGGCCGGGGAACCGGGAGCCTGCCAGACGCGGCCGGCCAGAGACCCGGCCTGGGCCGGCCTGGCGGCCGGCGGCCCACCCGACCGCGCCGGCCAGGGACCCGGCCTGGGCCGGTCGGCAGGCCGGTTTGGTCACGCCCTTTTTTCTTTTTCCCTCTTATACTCTGTTCTAAAAGCGACCGATACCGAAACCGCAATAACTTCCTCATACGAACTCCGTTTTCAGTAATCTTGGACTCGTTGGAATCGTCACAACGAGCACAACAAGAATATTCATAGAAACATCATTGTTCAACAAGATATGGTAAAGCCAAATGGTGAGAGGTAAAACCCTTTTATTAAAACCCGGAAAACCATATCTTTTGCATATGACGTCCGAATAACACAAAACCACTTTTGTTGGAAACAGGACGACAAATGCTACCTAATAACAAGTGAAAATATTGAAACCAAGCAAGGGAGATTTTGCTAATAATTGGAAGAGTGAAACCTTCCGTATAGATGGACCGACAAAATCTCCGACACCGAAAACTCAATAGGTAACACATATGAGAACCGTTTTCGGTGACCTTGGGCTTGTCATGACAAGCACGACAAGCACCAATACCACACCACGATAAGAGCCAAATAGGAACCAATGAAGATGATGCCAAGGATGCAAAGGTTTGAGCTCTCTACGACCGATACGCTAAAGCTCACTTGAGAGCCCCTCTTGATAGTACGGTTACCTATCCTAAAACCCGGTCTCACAACTACACCGCGAGACCGGTAAAATAGAAACCCTATCAAGATCATAACTTTGCCTTGCGCATTCCACTTGAGCTAGATGATGACGATCTTGATCTACTCTCAAGTGGATCACCTTTCTTGATTTTGCTTCGCTTGGTGAAGACACGCATATTGCTCCCCCATACACCAAGATGGGAGAGGCATTCTTCGACATATCTTCACATGGCCTTTATCTTGATGATCACCACGTGACGCCATCCACCATGGACAACATAGGATCTTGATCAACAAATGATCTTCTTCTGATCACCACGTGACGCCATCCACCATGGACAACATAGGATCTTGATCACCAAATGATCTTCTTCTTCACATGCCCTAGTCTTGTATGTTGATCAACTTGCACTTAGCCTTGATCAACATATAGTCTTCTTCTTTTAGCCTTGACTCCAACATATGGAGTACAATCATTCCATACGGACCAACACTGCAAATATAACTCAAAGCACACATTAGTCCATAGAGATTGTCATTAATTACCAAAACAACACATGGGGGCAACCATGCCCTTTCACACCAGTTCCCATTTTGCCTGAACTACCTCAAGCAAAGATAGCAGAAATGTTGTGATTCCTATATATAAATAAACATGATGCTAGTAATGATTATAGCTAAAGCATTAAGCTATAAGACGACGCATGTAACCAGAATTGGTGGGCACGTATAGGATAGGTGAGAGTAGGCCATATCACAAAGTTACATGGGTACTTATCATACAACCATATCGAAAAAAGACAACCATATTGATACATAACTATGGGTGCAGTAACTTCTTCTAGGATACTACAGATTCACTGTTGAAGAAATCTGCAATGAGCAATACAAAAGGGTCTCCTGAAGAATGTCTTGTTTGCATCTGTCTAGCTAAAAATTGGTTTCTCTAAAAAACTTGTGACTTGGGAGCATAGCCATAGCTTCTTGTAGTTCGGTAATAGAAGAAGCACATCAGCACACATGAAAAATATAAAGATTGTGCATACCATGATTTTTTCACAAGTTGATCGAACCCTTCAACTAAAATTGGCAATTCAGCAAGTTAACACTTCATGGACCAACTACAGTGCATCGCCTCACACATTCGGATCCCCAATCGCTCTGACAAAAATCATACGGAAGGAAGAAAGTTAGGGTTGGGGATAGATACCTGAAGATGATGATGGGGATGGGCACGACGGGCAGAGCTCGACCTGGCAGAGACAAAGTAGTACTACTACCTCCGATCAGCGGAGGGGCGCAGCCTTGAGAGGTTGGCCAGCACGCCGGGTTGGCAAACCGGCCGGAGAGCCTGGCCTGCTCCTGTACGCGCTCGTCTGCGCGTACGTCCTCTAGAGGAACTGCGGTCACCGGTGCCGATCTGGAGCAGAACGGTTCAAACATCACCCAACTCGGCGTTGATGAAGAGAAAAACAGACGGAGAGAGTTGAGGCCGGGATGGTTGTCACCTTCAGGAGGTGGGCGCGGGGTGGTTGGTCCATGAAGGAGAAGTGGCAGACCATGGGGAGGAGACGACGCAGAGGTACGCCGGCAGGGGTTAAAGACACGGGGAGGAGCGGGGGCGTCGGGCTAGGGCGGCGGCGAGATGGAGGTGGCGGGGTAGAGGACTGTGCACGCGGCGGCGGCGACGGCGGCTGGGCTCCGGGCGTTGGCGACGACAAGAGTGGTGCTGCGAGATCCAGCTTTTCCGGAGGATTCAAGACGTGCGGGAGAGGGGTGGCAGACGATTGGCCCACATGTCGGCGCAAGTTTTTTAGAGCAATGGCAGAGTTTTCGTCTGCCAGGTTTAATTGCTACGTGCACACAGTGTGGGGACTGGGTTAATCTGGGTGGTAAATTTTAGTTAGCGAGGTTAGATCGTGTGGTTGTTGTCTGACCGTGTACAGTTGTTGGGTGGCTGTAGGGAAGAATATGTTTGCTTGTTTAATAGTAGTATAGATATATATATATATATACTAGTTGAATGCCCGTGCGTTGCTACGGGTTCTCAAATTTGATTTCCGTTCAAGATGTAACATAACGCACATAAAATTTAAATGGCAATAGCATTGAACCAAGAGAAGTAGCATCTAGCTCGGGTTATTCAAGGTACAATCATGCTTTTAATCATTTCTTTTCAACCATCCAATCCCCATTAGTCTCTCAACTTCACTTTACCATTGCGCCGTTACTGTGCTTCGTAGTCACCCCCATTCCAACAATGTAACTTCGGGGAGATCACCATAGTTGCAGCAATCTTGGGCCTACTTTCAACAATACTAACCTTGGTGGTTTCTGTTCCCGCCTCACAGTTTTGATAGCATATTATCAAAATAATCTTGCAAGGTTTGTTATCCACAAATGAGGCTCTGTTTACCTCTCATTTCCTTCTTTTAAACATAGCATGCGACCTGGGGGATTAACTTTTAAGAGATCTCATAACCCAGGGAGCAACAGATAGATGTATGGATACATCAATAAAAGAAATTACATCTATAGTGCAGTGACAAAGTTTATCTCTCCTTATTCTTCGACAGCAACAAAGAAAATGTACATAACGCAAATATGGTATATAGACAAGAAAATCAAACTAAAACAAAGAGCTGATTTACGTAAGTGTACACTTCCTTAGACTTATCTCATTTCATTGTGCTATGCACATTGCCACGAGGTGATTTGTGTTGTACAAATTTAACTATAGAAAAATGTTGACACAAACCCGAAAATATGGTCACTTGCCTGAACCATGTCCCTTCACTCTCCATAGACCATGGCCACTAAACGCCTGTTCAACTCTGGTTGCTCTGAGCAAGTGGCTGTCTTCTAAACCGATGGTGTCCTTCCTCGCAAGCATCTCCTGCGAAGCCAGACACACGCCTCTCTCCCCTTCCCAAGTTGACTCTCGTCACTCGGGCTAGCCAACGGCCTAGATCTGGCAATGGCGAGATGGTCCTTATTGCCAGCCAGGAGTTTTCCTCTCCGCCTTGCTTCCACACCTTTTGAAGTCAGCGCCAAGAAGGGAGAAAATGTGAGAGGATGAAACGGGCCAATGAGTAGAGTGGGTTCAGACAATGATGTGTTTGAAGTCAAAATTCTGTTTCTACAATATTTATACTTAAGATTCAAGAAGCCCAAATCATATTGAACTACACTTGAATAAACAACACGTGGAGATAGTAGACACCTTAATCTATGTTTGAGATGCAGAATCCTCAAAGAACCATCTCGATGGGCAAGGTATAATTTTTTCTCCTGCCGATTCAATTTCTGCATTGGCTGAAGATAACTACAGTGTCAACAGAGAGATTTATTGCCCAGCTTCTTGCAGTACTATAAGGAAGGTAGATCCACCTGAAAAACAATAAACATAATTAAACATTATTTTTAGTAGATTCAATTTTTGCATTGGCTGAAGATAACTACAGTGTCACTAACCCTTCAGAAAAGTCCACAGGAAGACTCAAGACCACTTGAGAAAAAAAAGATGTAAGAATGAAATTAAAGTCGCAGAGGGTAATATATGCATATGAAAATAAGCAAACACTGTACTGGGTTGATAACAGAACATGCTTTGCATGAAAGGGGTTTGGTATGAATTTATAAGAAACAAATGCAGGCTACAACTATCATATCCCCATAGCCTGGTTAAAGATATATGCAGTAACAACTAAGCCGCAACTGATGGCACAAAAGAAAATCCAGAT
Source organism: Puccinellia tenuiflora (assembly GCA_012064385.1). Lineage (NCBI taxonomy): Eukaryota > Viridiplantae > Streptophyta > Magnoliopsida > Poales > Poaceae > Puccinellia > Puccinellia tenuiflora. The sequence continues at coordinate 674,471 of QRDG01002282.1, forward strand.
CAAAGAGGTTTCGTATGTATTAGAGACAGATGCTTTCTCACAAGAATCAACTCAATATTATGATCATTCTCTTATGTGAAGAAAAACCAAATTGGTTTATCGGGACACCTAATCGTGAAGGAAAAAAGACCATCACTGGGCTTTTATAGGCATATACCTCAAACACACTCAGGCCATGAGTACAATGTTCCTAAAAATCAAGGAGATCTAACTTTCAGAGTGGGGGTCTGCCACTTACCTGCCTCAGCTCCATTCCCCTCAACTACTTATATCACACCGTCCTCTACGTTGTCATGGCATTGCCGAACATGATGCTTATCTTCATACGCAGAACTGCAAATAGCCAAATACATCATGGCTGAACAAACAATAGCCATAATTCCTTTCATTTTTTTACTTCTAAGATAATTTAGCATGACATATAATTTACTTAATTGAGACTATTGACAAGGCTATGCCAGCTAAGGCATAGGACTATTGATCACACCTCACGCAAAGCACAACTTCTGTGCTTCAGGACAATCCCACCTAAACTCCGCATAAACAACAACCTGGTGTAAGAAATCAGACACATCATAATAAATCAGAACACAACAAAACCATCAGGTTGCCTCCTCATATTATATCAAATCACATGAAAACACTACTTTTGATGGTCTTGTGGAACCAATAATAAGTGCAGCATGAACAATAAGAATTCAGATATCAAAACAAGATACAACTTTAAATATTTAACTAAATGACCTATCCTCAAATAATGTCCAATAATTCAGTTTGGCCATTGCGTGTAGATGATTTTAAGCACACACACACAACACAAATATCTGAAAACTGAAACCGAAATTGAGAGGAACACCTACTTATCAACAATTAGTGTTTTTGTTTGACACAAGTTCTACTACATATCTGAATTCTTTGACTCCATTCATAGAGTGAGAAATAAAGCGTGAAGAAATAAGTAACGTTGAGTATAAATCATAGTTAAAAACCTAAACCTCATGAGAAATATGTACGTGCTTATACTACCAAGTTCAGACTTCACCCTTTTTGCTGATCTAGTAACTATCAAGTACATATGCTTCATGTAACAGAGGTCCTATCCTCGAGTAATGTCAATACAATATATAGGAGTTCTAATTCAACATAACTTGCAAGAACAAGAGAATTCCGTAATAAATAAAATCTGAATCATCTTCAGCTACATGCAGTTCGGTTATTCACCAAGCCACAGAAAAGCAAATCTCAAGTCCCTTTGATCCATTTTGTATTATTCACCGTGCTACTAAGTTTTCACAGAAAAGCAATGGATCTGGAGGTCCGTACTTGGTGGCTACAGGTGCTTCTGCACGGAGGCGACTGCTATAGGCGTGAACTTGATGCAGCAAACTTGATCTGAACTTGATCGCTTAACTGGACATTAAGAACATATTCCGAACTTGCTTTAGTTCTGCTCATTGCCACAATATATAATGCAACATGAACCACAACAGTCTGGAGTATTATTTTCGAAATTGTTTTTTTATTACGACTGAGCACGGACAACATAATTTGTTTTACATGGAACATAATTGCTAATTCAAGGTCTCCCTGTTCTTCAGAAAGGTGAATCGCGGTGGTGAGCAGCAATCACCTAAAGAAAGTGGACAGCTTTGGCCTCGCAGCAGTCGAGCATGGACTCGTCGAACCACCGCATGGCCCCTTCCAGGTGCAGCCCGGTCAATGGCGAATGCGTTGAGGACGACGGAGAGGGAGGCGAGGACCCAAAGGAGGAGGTCCTCTAGCATGAAGGCTCTCACGCTGATACTTGACGGCGGCGAGCTCGATACCGGAGCGAGAATAAAAGAACCGACTTTATTTAGATTGAGCAAATAATCAGTTACAGAATGGTATGCACAAAGGTTGCTTAAACACCTCATTTTACAAAGGTAATTTGAAAGATAGTAAATTAAGTCTGAAAGAAAGAAAGTACAATATTTTCTACAAGAAATCTTTGCAGAAACATATATGCTAGTTATTCAATGTAAAAGTTGTAATAATTGGTGGGGTCAGAAACATATTCTAAAGAAGTAGAATATGTATGTTATCGATTTTTTTTGTTGAATACCCTCGATTAATGGTTGATAAGTTTGTTCGAAATCTTTCCCATGGAATTACTGATAAAAAAGAGTTCTTAGACACCGGAACATTTTATATACTACATTTTAGAGAGATAAGTCAGCCGGTAAAAGACCCTTTTAAGCATTTACAGCGTAACATTTTTGGGAATCCGAATAACAAATGACGATTACATCTACTTCAAACCACCTTCAGAAATATCATCTAGAAAGAGGTAGTAAAAAAGCATAATAACTATTACATGAAGGTCATTGTCCAAGGATTTAGATATTTCCCTATACCACAATAACTTGGTTGGACAGGATATCATGAGTACCTTCACGGGAACCTTCTTAGCTTGTTCATCGCTGTAATATCAAGTTGTTTATCTGGGATCTCATCATCCTAAATAGTTCACGGATGACCTGTGTGCTCAGTGAATTAGACCGAGAATATATAAGTGCACAACTCGGTTTATACAGACATCATAGACAACTTTACCAATGATTAGTAGGCAGTGCAGTATCATGCACATGATCAAATCGAGCTGTGGAACCAAGATGCTAATAGTATAAAAGGATCTGAATATCAGTAGTAATAAAACACATCTTGAGGCACTTTTTCACCGACCAGGTCTGGAAAAGAGATATAATACCTCACATTTGGATCATTCAAATTCAGAATACCATGACCAAGTATGGAAAAGAACACCAGGTGGTCAGGATATGAGCAGCACACGTCATTAGATGAATTCATAATAGTTTACCGCTGGAACAAGCAGGACTTCTCTTACATATAGAAAAGAACATGATTTTATTGAAGTCCTCCAATGCCAAAAGTCAAGTAACCTGCACGACAGCAGATCAATCAATTAAATCATATCCTCGCAAAAACAAAAACAAAAAAAAGTTAAATCCTGCTAACATCCACTCAATCACATGATCTCATGCGTCTCACGGTTATCCTTCTGCATAATTTAAATAGTTTCTGTTAGCCGTCCTTTAACGTGCTGTAACTCCTATTTGTGCCTTCTGCTCCATGATTGAACACATACCGGACCGAGGTACTTGATACACTGGCTCTGAAGATTCAACCTAGAGCAATTGGCTACAAGATTAATCTCGTTGCCTTCTACAACATCAAGCCTTGATAGCGAAAGCCATGATCATAAGCCCACTTATCATCCATTGGCTCAAAAATAAAGAAAGGTCAATATCTAATCCGTGTTTAGCGCTAAAACAGACGGACGCACACCATTAGCATTTGGAACACTCATCTCTCGCGGTTTTATTAAACATTTATACAAAATCACATACAAAATCATCCGAGTATGCTCCACACATAGTGAACTCTTGAGCGCATAATCTCTTGGGAATTGGGATTCTCTTTTGTATGATGAAGAAGACTACTCCCAGCCATAGGCTACTGTCAGGGTTTATTCTAATATGTTCCTTAGGTATTTAATGAAATTCGCATCTATGCAAAAGAGAAGAATGTGAACTGGAGAAGTTGTGCACCAGGCAGCCAGGCTCGACTTCACTGATGTCAGATTGAAACATGAAAATAAGTTTACTGATCAACATCATAAAGCCCAGATTGAATAATTGACCAACCCCCAATGCTTTAGCAATCCACCGTGCAAAATTGGTTTTGCATATTGCATCAGAGAACAGAGTACCTTCGTGGAGCAGTCCGTTGCTTCTGGCCGTAGGCGGCTGAAGTCGCGGGGCCGTGCTTCCATCGATCCTGAGAGGGAGAGCGGACGTGGTGCTCCGGGGCAGCAGCCGTCGGGAAGGTACGGCGATCCGTGTGGTGGGGGAGCGGGAGAGGCAGCAAGCCCCGGCGGCAGGGCGGCGACCTAGTTTAGCAAAAAAAAAAGGGGGGGGGGGTTGGTCGCTGCCTTGTTTGTCGTCGTCGCAGCGTGGAGCTGGATCCGGTCGTGGGCAGCACAGCCGTCTCTTCAGGGGAAGTGCGGCGGCCACCACTGGTTGGGAGCGCGAGGAAGTCATGGTGTTGTCGCGCCCACTGCGAGGGAGCCAAAGGGAGATGGATGAGCTCGCTCCGCCTCGGTTCCCATGGAGAAGTGAGAAGAAGAGGTCGTGAAGAGGAGGCTGTGGTGCGGGCGATCTGCGGTGGAGGGACAGGAGAATCGATCCATGGGAATGGGAGAGGGAGTGACGGACGTGGCGACAATTTCGCTGCATTTACTACATGACGGTTTTTCTTTACGTGCGGGACGGAGGGACGAAGGATGGAGGGGAGGTGGAGGAAGCGGCGAGCGAAAAGTTGGACGAAAACGGGAGGACGTACGGCAGACTAAGGAACGAATGCTTCTTTTTAGATAGGATATATATATATATATATATAGGGTATGACTATTCTGCACAACCCCTTAAGTATTTGCTGAATAGCTATTCAGCACAACTTACCTCCTTAACCCGCACAGACCCGTCCTAGTCGCCTTCTTCCCCCGCACCCACATGCACCCCTCGATCCAAATCGGGGCAACCCACCTTCCCACCCCGACCCCATCCACCTTCGCACGGCCGGTAGCCTCCCAGGGTGCGCGACCCCACCGCCGGCCGGCCGCACTCGCCGCCGGTCGCCCTCCTCCTCCGCGCGCCGCCGGCCGTACTCCTCCCCCGCGCCCCGCCCTAGGAGGCCATCTGGTCAACCCACCCCACGCACCCACCCAGCGTCACGAACTTGTCCCCAACAACTAGCCATCCCGCCTCCCATGGGCGACGTGCCTCCTTGCTGCCCCCCACTGCCGGCGCGCCTCCACGACCTCCGCGTCGCCTCCGGCGTGTCTCCCAGCAGATCTTGCTCCGCCGGATCACCTCTCCATGGCGCGCCGCCGCGGGCCGGCCGGCCACTGCGCCTCCCACACCCACCTCCCGAGGGCGCCAGCCGGCCACGGAGCCTCCCTCCCCTTCGTCGGAACACGCCGCCGTGGTCTACACTTCGCCGGATCGACCCGCCCCGGCCTCACCTCTGCCGGATCGAGCCACCCCGGCCGCACCTCCACCGAGCGGTTTCTCCTCCACCACGTGTAGCCCAGCCCCCGCTCCGGCCGCCTCCGCGTGTAGCCCCCGCGAGATCGCCTCCCCGCGCACGTCCCCGACGAGGTCGCCTCCCAGCGCGCCTCTCCGGCGAGGTCGCCGCCCCCGCGCGGCCCCGACGAGGTTGCCTCCTCCCCGACCTCCTGCGCGTCGTTGGGCACCGCATCCCTGTCGCCCCTTTCCTTCCCACTGGCGGCAGCATCCGGCCCTGCTCATTTCTCCCCTCCGCCGGATCGGGCCGCCCCGGCCTCCCCACCAGCCCATCGCTCCCTATTCGGCTCCATGGCTGCCCGACTCCTGGAGATGTCGGCGTGCCCCGACTCCATGGCCGCCCGGTCGAGGAGGGGAGGTGGCCTACGGCGAGGAGCTCCGCGCTAGGAAAATGTACTTAGTGCTTCCCGACGAGATGTTGCGCCGTAGCCGCCTGCAGGGAGGTTGGAGGGAGAGTTGGGGCTAAGCTCGATTGCAGGGGATGAGGACGGGCAGCACGCGGAGGGGATAGAGGAGGTAGGGGCCGGCTGTGAGAATGGAGGGGGCTTGGCGATGCTGAACCCAGCTCTCAGCTCTGCCCTGCATCCCCGTGGATAAACTGCTCTGGCCCTCTCATGTATGGCTGTATCCTCGCGGTGGTCTGCTACAGCCTACAGCAAGGACGATGGTGCCGCCGAGGACGAGCACCTCGACCACCCGCTCATGGCAAGGTTCAAGTCGCTGTAGTCCAACAAGAAGGTATGTGAATTGTATCCTTCGTTCGATCTGTTTGAAGGATAGAAGACGAAATCTGCCGTACAGCTACTTTCTGTATCTGAAATTCTGAACCTAGCACCTATCCCTTTGTTATCAGATTCAGAGTTTTCCATGTAGTACCATAGAATTAATTCTGTTTTGCAGCAAGGATACTGGTGAACCAGTACTGACACACAAACTCCTAAATCCCAAATACCGCAAAAACACCCAGTATCAGTGCAATTAACTGATTTATTTGCCTTCAACAGGATTGAGCGATCTGGGAGATATTTAGGAATACCACGTCTAATCCCACTTCTAACTACGCCAGGGTGATCCCAGCAAGGGTACCAATACATTCCCTTCTGATATCACGTGATGCAGGCTGGAAAGTGTGATGAGTCCCTGGGTGTTTTGACCTTGCGTGCACGGTTTTATTTTAGTCCCTGAGTGTCGTGTTAGAGCATCAGGTGACGAGTAGGGCCTTCTTCAAGGTACGGTATGAAATGCCATCTCTATTTCGCAACAGCATATGCCTCTGTTTATACTTATGATTTGTTTAGGCGTAGATGTTTGAATCTCGGTAAGGTAATGCTGGGGTACACTCTTCTCAGGATCGAAGGTTTGAAGGGAACGCTGAGATGCAAATTAAGTTTTTGCATCGCTTCTAATTATTTTTGCCTTCTAATTGATACTATGATATATTGTGTTTACTTAATTCAACAGAACCGAGTGCTTCCTCTATTTGATCGATGGTTGAGAGTACTTCAGTTTTCATTCTGAATTTCAAAGTTGTTCTGCTGTGTTTTTTTATTCTGAATTTCCAAAACTGATTGATTGCCCGAGAAACTTATTTTGAACATGCCAATTTTTATTCAGATTCCCTTTGTTCAACTGTGTCCACCGAATTAATATAGAACTAAGTGCCAATTTTCTAGGCTCTGGAGATGGGTTCATCTCTATCGTGATTAAAATCGGGTCAACTGATCGGGTTGTTGCTTAATGCTTGCTCAGTNTATGAGCTAAACTTACTGAAATGATATTCCTCCCAAACTTCATCTTCTGCTTTGATCATTTTGTCGTCGTCATCCCAGCCAAACCCAGTGAGTTTTAGAAGTCTGTCCATGGTAGCATAGCAACTCCTGTAGTACTTATGATGATTTTTTATTTTGTTGCAACTCTAGTTTGTCTACCTTCGAATCATTGAATTTCACGCCACGCTTTCTTTGTGGAACCTGTTCCGTCCTTCCCTCCATTCAAGGTTTGCTCTTTTAGTATATTGAGCAATATTTTGTCCTCCAAAGATTTCCATATGTGACGCTTATCGGTTGCCTATACGTGTTTTCCTTCTTAATACTATTTTTTACCTGATCATCCATAATTTTCTACAAAGAAACAAGTGACACAATACTTGCAGTCATATACTTGCTCTCAAGGACACCCATCGATGAGTATTGCAGGTTGTCACTATAACATTGAAGCTAAAATTCTAAATACAACATTGCAGCTGCGTTCATTTACTAAAAGTATGAATACTCAACTACAAAATTTCATATGTTGCCCAATTTCTTAATGCGAATCGGACCTTACCTGTCAGCAATCAGATCGAGGAGAGCCCTTGTCTTCCATCAGCAATCAGGTCGAGGAAGAGAGCCCGTGTCTTCCAGCCAGCGAAACAGTGATCACAGCCGGCGTCAATGGCCAGCGAATCGACGATCCCATATACAAACGCCGTAACCCGTGAGAGGATAGGTCCCACTGCACTTACCCGGACAAAAAGAAGGCGGCACTCCATTGTTGCAACTACGTTACTTGGCTATAAACAAACAGACGATGGTGACGGAGTGTGGTAATAGGCTTTGGCTTTTGTGTGTGAGGCCAGTCATGAGCCCATTTATGAACCCAGAAATTCCAAGTCATAAAGCCAATGTGTGGTACAACCTGAAACTGAAACAAGAAATTCCTCATTTGTGAAGCTTTTGGGAACATCACCGTAACAGCCTGCACCTAGTATTCTCTCTTCGAATATAGATGCATCCATCCATCATTCAGAAAAAGAAAAAGAAAATCAACATCATATTCTTCTTCTACGAGGCACCACTAAAATGACAGTTATTGTGAGAAAGCAGCATCAAGCTCTGCACGAATTTTCATCAACACTGACAGAGAACGCCCCAGCTGTTCGTCATGTTTAATTCATGTCAGAACACAGGCACTGACGCTTCATCGTTAGCCGTTCTCCGCGCGGTCATAGGCGTTGGACTTGTGCTTGGGCGCGAAGGTGAATCCTTCCGGGACCTTGCCCAGAAGCAGCTCCGAGATCCTCACCTGCGTGTTGGTTGCGCAAACAAGACAACATCAGCGTCCAGCAAAGTAGTTCACACCTCAGCCACCGGAAAAAAAGAGATGATGAGGTGGAGAGGTTTACTTACCCAGTCGGCTGCCGAGTCGGAGGCCATCATGGTCTCGAGGTCGTCGCGGCCACAGTAGCTCGGGGGCCTCCAGTTGAGCCGCTGCGGGACCACGTCCAGCAGCCCCACCGGGATGTACCGGCACATGTAGCTCAGCCATTCCAGCAGGAAATGACGGGTCGTCTCCACACCTGAAAATCACAACACCTTTGTTTCAGAATCGAGTCTATTCTTTCTTTGCAAGGCATCTTTTCTCCGTGGGTGGGTTGTTCGTCACAAAATTTGGCTTCTTCACAATGGAAGTTTCAGCGGAATTAGGGAAACTACAAGGTGGACCGATGCTGTTTACTTCTCCACTCTTGGTAAAAAAAATTAGCCCAAGAAACCCCTCCTACTTTCTGTTACTCAGTATTTGCACAGATGAGAAAAACACACCTTTGGTATCAGAGCCCCAGTGTTCCAGACCGAATCGCACGAAATCTTTGAGAATATCCAATCTCTCACCAGATGTAATGTCCCAGTCCTTTTGTTCTTTTATCTCGGTAAATATCCAAGGCTGTCAAGCATCAGACGTCATGCATTAGCACCAAATCAGTTAATACGATTACAAATAAATCCTACCTAAGGAAACGGAGTGTTACTAGGCCTCAAAGAGGAGCAAGACAAAATTGGAGGACGAGTTCACTTCCATCATGTAATGCAGATGACTCTATGTTGCATGATTTTGAGAAACCAATGCATGTATTTTATTTTTTTCAATGGTGATCAGGCGCGGTGGGACTAATAAGTGGAACATCATCTTATGTCCTACATAGTTGCATAGGGCATAGGGCATAGGGGTTATTAAGCTGGTAAAAGCATCACACAAACAACAAATATACAAAAAATCTTAGAACCTACTAGCATTAAAGTAATAACAAGTTTGCACATATCCTCGTGAATAACCAGGATTACATGCTACAAATTATCTTGGACATATGGTATCAATTCAATGTGAAGTATGTATTGGAACTATGTATAAAGGTGCGTAAACACCTTTCACTAGCTACGTAGATATCATAGATGCACAGCCATCAGCCATTTGTCTGCTACCAAGAGGGACCAAATCTACATACTTCTAAAATAATTGGCACCTGAATTTTGAGATCATATACAGAGGGGCCGGTCAAAACATTCATGAAGAGGAACCAGTTGTGAAAAAACAGTTAATATGCTCTGGTTGAGCCACTGCAGAAGACATATTTAATAGCTATTTCAATTCTATAATGAGCAGAAGTATTTAACTATTTAAAAATCATCCACACAAAATACAGAACGGCATATGCAAAGCATAAACTAGCCACAAATACGCAATCGATTGCCCAACGAATAGCACTTATTCTTGCGGCACATCATCATTGACAGTTGGATCAGAGTGTAGAACTTTCCAAGACAAACATCGGAGCATAATTCACTGATTCGGACTGAACAACAACTCCAACTAAACCGTTGTTCACAACCCACATTTTGCCGAAGTACACAGGTGATGGAATCTTTTTTTTCAAAATATATATAGACGTAATTGTTTTATAAACTGTTGACATATACTAACCTTGATAAGTGCTCCACGAGCAATCATGCAAGTGAAATTTTGGAGGAGCCTGAACATGCCTGTTCCAGTCAGTAAAGGAGAATATATCACCATTTTCCATAACATGCAAGTCGTCAGGGGGCCTTCTGTGCACACTGGTCAATATAGTCCCAGTCAGCAAGTTTGCTGTAGCGTTGTTTGCCGTGATCGACCATGTATTGGTTATGCTGAAGCACCCCAGTCATAAATGTCTGAAACTAAAGAATCAGCACGGTTCCTTCCTTCAAAGAAAGCTGTTTCTTACCTGGAATCAAGCACAAAGACACGGTCAGCAAAACAATTCATCCATTCCATTTGATACATGTTATGTATGCAGCACCGTAATGAAGGACCTAAACTGAAGTAACTTATTTTTCATAGCATTTCTAGTTTAATCTTATCAACTCTACACATGAGGCTCATTGAGCATGCTACCTTTGCACAGATTAATGAAAGACCTAGACACTCAAACATTAGCTAGCTTTGAAAAACCCAAGAAATTTATGTCGTGGAAATTACCGTAATAACCGTTAAAGGTCTTTTAGTAACAGCAGATGATGCTTGAACAATACTCTTAATCCTCATAGGTGTTGTTGAGCAATGCGGACCCAGCACTCTTGTTGACAACTACATCAATTGGGCAGCCCATAGTTATGTCGATGAAGTCAAACGACACTCATTATCCCAAGTTCAACTGTCCGTGCTACTGTATCTGGAAAAGCTCCACAGATTTGCACCCAAATAAATCTTCTGATGAATGTCGTCGCAGCAAAGCCCACTCTGACGCTTGCCCCTACATGAAATATATTCATATGAGGGACCTCGTGAAGAAAATCCAACAGATGATAATTTGATTACTTTGCCTCGGCAACATTTGGTAATGGATGTGAGAAACAACTCCACTCAAAGAAACGGAAAGGGCATGTGCCACATATGATGGAACAAACGAGAGGTGAGGTTCTCTAACCTGCATAAGATTAGTGCACATAGCCATTTTCCACAAGTAATATCAGCTCCCAATGTTTTGCATAGCCTCCGAAAAGGAAGATTACCAACAGTGGTCAAGGGAGCAAGGTACAATTTCTCCCGAAAATCTATGATCTTTTTTTCACGTAAATGAGGTGCTGCGACTAGGTCAACTCTGCAAGAGCTTGTGCTATTTGAGGGCACTTCCAATCCATCAACTAAATTAGGATCTTCAGGGTACACCTTAGTGACATGAGTACCTGACACATAATGGTAATAGAAAGGTAAGCAAATGATACCATGCTATGAGCAATAAGACAACTTAAAACATTGACTCTTTAAGTCCAGAAACAAGATTACCATCTCCACTTTTGTAAATTTCGTCACTTTCAACCTTTGACTTCTTTGATGCCCTTGGTTCGAGGCATAGAACAGAGTTATCAACCAAAGGTTCTCCCCCCAATTTATCCATTTCTTCGCACAAACTGGAATCATGTTCCACGGCCACAGGAGGACTGCAAAGAGATTCAGTTTTATCATCACCATTCAGTTCACATGATATATCTGGATTATCATGATCAGCTCTCTGATCATCCGTTGCAGCATTTGCTTTAATCTTGATGATTTCCTGTAATATGAAACATACCCATCCAGAGAGAATAGATTAACATATTATCAAGTGGCAGAAATAAGAAAACAGATCTCTAAGACTCCAGGAAACACACAATAGCGGACACCACATACATCACAGAAACTTCATAACAATAACTTACCATCTAAACAGAGAGGTGTTACAAAACCTAACAGCTTTCATTAGGCATTTGATGACGGGCATTTCCTGGATCTTATACCTGTATTAGGCACATAACTACCACAGTACTAACATAGATATTTTTTTATGTTATTGAAGAGTATGAGAAGGCCACTATATGAACATAGTTTTCGGCTTCATGAAACAATCATGCTTGCTTGCTACTGCAAAGCATATTTTAATTGCCACCACTCGTCAAAGTAAAGTAAACTAGTTTTTTTTTGTAGATACATAAACTAGCAGCATACTAGCAGACTCATCTCCATACAGTGGGCAATACCAGTTGGAATCAGAGCTATCACAAAGGCATAAGCAGGCAAGCACAAGATATTTTGCACATTAACTAACAAGGGAAGTAGGGTAACAGTCATTTCCAGCCATTTGCTGTATACCAGTAGAAATGTGACACATACTGTTCATAAGATTGATATGATCATGTATCTACTACCTACAAGAAACTTTTGACAGTAACCGGCCGTGACACCATAAAATAATTTACCAGCGCAAAGTAAATATTGATGCAATGTGAGTTCATACATCAAATTCTACCTAGTCAGAGACATAATATTCAAGATGCAGCAAATATATTATTATGTAGCACAACTTCTATAGTACAACATAGGTTCGGTTCACTACTGCCATATGTAGTAGTCATTATTGCTTAAGAGGTGATAACTGATAATCATTCAATATCCAAATTTAAACTCATAAAAAATGCAACGTGCTGCAAAAATAAAGAGAAAGAACAATGTAGTAAATCAACAGGCATAAGAACGGCGTAAGAAAAAAGGTAAAAGATAGACCAGATAGACAATAGAATTCATAAAAACCTAAGTGTGTACCTTAAGACCAAGATGTTTGATCTGGGCACTGGCCCTGGGAAATTTGTATTTGGTTTTCCATAAAAGCTTTTGAATATCTTTAGTCAAAGGATTTATCTCATGGTTTTCAGAAGGTGCATGGATGTCCTTATGTGTACCAAAAAATCGGCAAGTTAGTCCATACGGCACGGCTTTCTCCAAAACAGTAAATGGGCATGTTCCTTCAAGGTCAGCTGGTTTCTGCGCATGGAACGTAACAAAGATATTATGTGTACATGAAGAGCACCAAATCAACAAGGGCCAAGAATGGCCATATAAAAATTACCTGAGCCAAATAAGCATCTACGTCATGGCTGAAACGGCAAGAAGCGCCATATTTGCAAGCGTCCGCATTTCCAGTTTTCCCTACTGCTACACAAAGACGTGACACAGACTCCTGTTCCTGCATAAGCATCCAAATTAAGTTAACGACCAATAATTTGTAATATATGTTGCCTACATGACGAATACACCTATGTGTACAGAAGGCCTGCCATGTTCGTGGGCATCACATTACCAAAGCATGCAGATATTTATGACCAGAGCACAAGCGCATAGCAGGGACAAGAAGTGACAGGAAATGAAGGTTTGCAACAGGGGTAGTTCAGTAGTAGTTTTGCAAACAAAACAAAAAAATACAGTACATAACTAGACTTACAGATCCTACTAGTAAGGTAGCCCCAAATTACCATCGCAAATCCAATTAGACTATTTTATATCGTTACTACTTACTACAAGTAGATGAAGTTAATGAGTATAGAGTTTGCTTCCAACTTAGCACGTAAAATTGCTGACTTGACAGCAAAAAATGCAGGAATGGAGTGCCAAATTCCAGCTTAGTGAAAGATTCATTGAATACTGAAAACAGATCAGGCTGGCAAGCAACAAATAGTCGACTAGCTAGTATCCTTAGTGATCAAGATCATTGTAACACGATATCATGCCAACATAGCAACCAGAAATGTAACAATTACTCGAGTAATTTATATCTAGCAACACAAGCTTGTACTTGCATTAGGCAGAAATCAGATGCCCACAAGCTTGCTTTTTTCAGAAATGATATGAGTCCTCACATTTATATTCAGCATGTGGTTCTTTCTCACAACGTTTGTGCTTACTAGTCAATGCCCGTGTTAAGTAAATCACATAGAAATAGTTTCAAGACTATAAATTGCTATAAACTCTGTACACAAAAACTCTTTAACCCAGCATGAGCATGATGTTTCGTCTAGTTATTATTTTGCACAGGCACATACAACAAATCAATTTCTCAGGAAACAGATACAGCCCGACCGGGACGGCATCCAAGTCCAGAGCAACCACAGGCAGGCAGGCATTACCACAAGCACCTGGCGCGCACGCACGCGCAGCTCACGTTCACTACTACGGGAAGTTACCTGCTTGCGGTCGCGCCTGAACTGGCGCTTGGACTTCTTCTCCAGGGGAACGGCGCCGCTGGCCCTGCTCTCCTCGCTGGTGGGGGTGTCGCGGACGGGAGGCGGGCGGAGGAAGGCGGCCTTTACGGGGGCGACGGCGCGGGCCACCAGTTCCTCCGGGGTGGGCAGAGGCGGGGGAGAGGAGACCGCGGCGGCGGGGCAAGGTTCCGGCCGGTCGTCCGCTGGCGCGGCGGCGGCCATGGTAGCGGGCGTGGCGGCGGCGGCGCGAGGAGAGTGGAGCTACAGCCTGCACGTGGTACAGGCTGAGGCGAGGGTTTTATGCAACCGGGTTTTTTCGCAGTAAAACCCATTTTAGGATGGCAATTTACTGAAACGAAGTTTTCCTGCTTTATTTTAATGGAAAAGCAGGCTCTGTCCTTTTATCTCTCCTATCTAAAAAGAAACATTCGTTCCTTTTAGTCTGCCGTACGTTGTCCGTTTCGTCCTTCGTCGATCTCCCTCGCGTATGTGCGTTCCGCTCCTGCGCTCCTCCAACACGCACGGTCCCACCGACCGCAATCTTCTCTCGCCCGCAATCTTCTCTCTCCCGGACGCCGCCGCCCCCGCCCCTGTCCCTGCCCCGTTCTCTCCTTCCCCGACCGAACCCCCAGCCCCTCCAGTTCGAGCAGGCAAGGCCAAAAGGGCCCCACTGGAGCCAGCGGCCGCCTCCTGCGCCTCTACTGTCGCCATCGCCATCCATGCCAAGCCCGGCTCCAAGGTCGAGGAGCTCCCCGCTCTCGGTTGCTACCTCGACGTCGCCATTGATGTGATCCCCGCTCACAAGCCCACCTCCGAAGCGATCCTCGTCATCGCCCATCGCCACCTATGCCTCCATCGGTGGAGCCCTTCCCCATCCTCTGACCAGCGCAGCCACTCCCCTTTATTACCTCGCGATTGGCGGCGCACGGCCCTCGACCTCCAGATCCGCCGCCAAGACCTGCCCTCACCATCGCCTGGAACCAGTAGGGCGAGGTTTTGGTGAGGAATTGGACGCGCTGGCTGCCGCCGCTCTTCCCCTCATGGTGGAGAGGATCCTCATCCCCACGCCCGTCTGTCTGATGCGCGGATTTGAGCGGTGAGGAGGGGGTAGGCAGCGAGGGAGCCATGCCAAGCGTCGACGTGAAGATCTACAACATCTTCTTCAAGCTCCGCCTGCGCCCCAGCCTCCAGTCGCTCGCGGCCGCAGCACGCGTACCTTCTCCACCTGCGCCGCACCGGCGACCCGGGCCGCGGGCTACGTCCCGCACACTGTCTCCGCCCCGCGGGCTGCCGCCTTCGTGCGCCAGAGGCCGCCCGTCGTCGTGCAGTTCTATGGCCATGGCGTTCTTCCAAGTCCTTGCCGCGGTCTCGAGGCTGCAATCCCGTATGGTGGGTGAATCCATCCACCAGCGCCTCTGTTCGCATTTACGGTCATACCTCTCATTTTTAAGCTATCTGGATGTGCTTCCCTACAATTTGTCATCAACATGGCCTTCAGACATTAGACAGGAGCTCTAGAAATTAATTGGAACTGTATTTTCGGTTGATTTTAGTGATAGTTGTATATATGTTTATTGTTTTGCGGATGGAGTGAAAGATTAATAAAGAGCCTCTTGTTTTTCTTTAGGACTGCGATTATTACCGTGCCTAAAATTTAATTGCCAACAACTTTATGTTCGTATGCTAAATACGAGATCTTGCATCCCTCTTATGTATAAGTTTTAGTTTCACCTATTTTTAAGCATGTCTTATGCTCCGTAGATAGCTTTTAGAATCCATACTCACGGTGGAATTCATCTTGGAGAACCAGTCACATGACAGAGCATATTTAGAGTTCCTTTTTCTAGAACTGAAAGTACTGTTAGCATCCATGCTTTTAAAATAGAAAATGATAATTGGGATGATATGATTTGTTCTCCATCTTTTCTCTTTTTCTAAGTAATCTGTAGTTACTTACAGTTACCTGTTAACCCATCCAGCTTATTAGTTAGGTGCCATGGTCAACCACAAGTATAATTTTGATGGGGTCTCTTGGGGTACCTGATCTTCAGTTGCAGACAAACGCATACGTTACAATGCAATTTTGCTTGCTAGCTATGTGATGAAATAGTTGGTTCAGTGCAGTGCAGTGCACTACAAATAGTGGATTGCGGGGTTAACGGACTAGGCATGTTTGTTCAGCCAATAGTGGATCTTTAGTAGATGAACTGTTGAAATAATAATTGCTATAAAAAATATTGTGGATACCACCTGTTCACATAGTTTTATGAATAGGTTTTGGCATTGCCTTGCTTTAACAAAAAAAATCTTTCGAGAAAGTGGTTATAGTTTTAGCTTTGCATAATTCTGTAATTATTCATAAGAAGTAGAAACAAATATTTCAGAAAACCTTGTGGCACTAGGTTATGATGGAACCATTTATTTCGTCTCCTGTGCAACTAAGGTAGCTGCATGCTCCAGGAATGGCGTTCTTCCGAGTCCTCATCGCGGTCTCGAGGCTGCGATTCTGTATGGTGGATGAATCCATCCACCAGCGCCTTTGTTCGCATTACGGTAATACTGGAGGAGCTAATTCATAATATTTAGCTGGAAATGGCATGATCAAGGTGACAAGGTATAATATATTTCCCCAGTATATCTTGTTTGTTTTATTGTAGAAATGGTACATGGCCGAATATTGAAATAATCTTCCTGGATGCAGAGTTGTAAAAGCATGTACCAATTTTCTTTGTGTGCGGCATTATATTTGTAAGTCATTTTCAGTTTATGCTAATTAAGCTTATGTCCTAGGTTTATCCTTATTGCCTTCATCTGTGGGTTGTGATTCATATCGTTGTTAGTATGACCACATGTAAGTAGTTACTATTTTATTTATTTTGGCTGCTGTTAAGAGTTCGGTAATCTTAGCCCTTTATTTCCTTGATGATGGGCAACACTGACCTCATGATGCATTACTCACCGCGTTTCATTTGCTTGCTATTTAGGTTTAATATATTCGCCTCATAATGTTCCCTCACCTTGTACAGGCAAGTCTGCATTTTTTAGCTAACTGAATCAAAGTTGTGCAACCATCCGAGGACATGTCTTAGTTGAGGAGAAGATAGTTATGAAAAATAGACAGGTGCACAGCAACCGTTCGTTTACATCTCTAATTAATGGTTTTCTATGTGGAAAGTGATTGGTGTTTTGGCATCGTGATACAGTACGACTATGCCTTACTGTGGGCTGAGGTTCTGGGTGTCGAGAATTTTATCGATGAAGCGTATAATCCACCATGCCTATTTTGTTGCTTGCACTTAATTCTGAACCTCTGAATCTGATCATGGACAGGTTGTTATTGTGGTCTTATTTATTCATGGTTGAAATATTTATTGTAATCACTCACTCTCCACTATCAATTCATGTCGAAAAATAGGCATGTTAGACACTCCCACCTTCAGTTTGGCATCTCATTAGCAAATGTCTTATGATTGACTGTTTAATTTTTTAACTAGGTCTACATAAATGATCTGTTATCATTTCAGTAGTACATTTTGTCCTTATTGCATGAGTGAATTCTTGTTTTTTGTTGTTTCAAATACTTATTGTGTTGCATGTGCTTATGACATGAGGTATATATCAAGCGTGCGGGGCTGGAGGTCCAGGCCTTGGCATGTTTCATAAGAGGCCACAACTTAAGTTGGTTGTCTCGTGTTCATTTTGGTTTGCTTATTCACTCTGAAGGATTATCATGCACACCTAAGTATAGTAGATGTGAGAACAAAAGTGTAAGTTCGAACTTTAGAAGTACCTAATCTTATTTGAAGGGAGTTTCAGAGATTGGAACTTTCAGAGCTTCTTGATTGAATACAATGCTAGGTGTTCAGGCTAAGTAATCTTCTTCGTAATGCACGTGGCTTTTGATCCTATGGTAAATTGTGCAAACATAAAAGGGGCTAAAACTATGTGGAATTATTGGGAATTTTATCTGCCATGTGCTCTCATATTTTCACATCAAAGCGTGAATAAATGCTGACGAAAGCTCCTCTAGGTGGAGCTCTATTGTAGGCGAGGTTTCACTATTCAGAAGTAAAAGCCAATGTCTATCATCAACTGCTTGAAATAGTAGAAGTTTTCTTCTCTATTTTTGCCCTGATTTTCATCTTTTTTACTGCACATGAATCTTTTTTGGCAGTTGAATACACACCCATGATACCTGAACATCGCTCGGTAAATTTTCAATCTTCAAGTTATGTTTTTGTACATACTCAGCTTCTTATCTTCTACTTGTTTCTTTGACATATCACTCTTGAGGTTGCTCTGAAAAGATATTATATTGTGTTTTTCTCGGATTCCACTGAGATGGGCTCACAATAGTTTTATTTTTCTAATATAATATAAAGCTTGCTTCGGGTAAAACATGCCTCCGGTGGAAAACAGTGAGAATTTTTGCTCACAGGTGACCTACAGCCTTTTTATCTTGTCCCTTACATTTTATAAAGATAACTTCTTATATCATTTTTTCTTGAAAGATTAGCAAAGTGGATCTAACATTAAACATGGATGCTAGAGTATTCATGTTGAATATAATCAGAGTACCTTGTAGCAGAAACTGATTCAAACTCTTGAGTTGCTACCAATAATTTTTCTTCTGAAGTAGTTCATGATGACGACAATAAATTTGTATTGTTGTGGTCTTGCCTATTGCTGGCATTACCTCTCAGGATGACTTGTTTTTTGGGAACAGCAGGTTTAATCCTACATCCAAGAGGTTCATTGGTTATGTTCATTCATTCACCATGTGCGCTGCCAGGCCTGTCTGCCTTATTCTCTGTTCATGATCTGTTCTTTTATGATGCAGGTTTGAGTGTTTCCCTCCTTGGTAGGTTTGGTCATTCGTCTGTCCGTCGCAAGTTTGACAACCGTCTCGTCAGTTGCTCAGGTTTCATTGTTATTTTGCAAACCTAATGAAAAATATATATGCTACTGAAATATTTGCATAGAATTGATTTGATAAATGTGAGATTGACTTAATAAGTCTCAATAGTTATTTGTACTTATATCGTCCATTCATGTCTGATGCCTCTCTGACTAAGACTAGACCTTGGCAGCTTGAATGCAGTTTTGGCTCCCGAGCTCCACTGCTCCTGGTCATGTAAAAAAATCGAAAAAATAGTAAATAATTATAAAAAATTTTGAAAAAAATTGGTGACGAACATATACATGTCTTTTACATTCGTGTAAAATTTCGTGATGAAATAATATTTATTCTGCTCTGTGCAAAAAAGACAAATCCAGTGAACAAAATGAGATTTTAAAATATGTGTTCAGACCAGTGATTATTTTTTTTGTACAGATCAGCTAAATGTTATTTTATCAAGAAATTTGGTACGTATGTATAAAACATATATATGTTCATCACTAAAAAAATTCAGAATTTTTTGACATGTTTTACTATTTTTTCGATTTTTTTGTTTGACCAGGAGCTCGGGTTCCAAAGTGAATTTCTGACCTTGCCATTGTTTTTCTTTTAATCTTAATATCTGATGTTTGATGTAGCCATACTGCAAAGTTGGCCCTTATATTGTTTACCATTAGCGCAGGTCAGATGTTGCATCATTTCTGGCATTTGTATCGCCGTGCACTTTGGCAAAGGAAGATTGAAGAATAGAGTATATGTTGCACCTTCGCAAAGGAGGATTGAAGGAAGAGTATATATATATCATGAGCATGTAGTCCTTTAATTTTTTCTTTGCATCTCTGCTACCGTGAGTTTGGAACCGATTATTTTCACTATTTGGCTGATGTCTTCACGCTGAAATTAGTAAGGATTTATTTTCCTGATTTACTCTTGTGACTGATATTATTCATCACTTCTTAATGTTATTTATCATTTGCTTGTTGAATATGATTATTGGCTGTGGCGATCACACTGAAATCGGTGAGGATTTATCTTCATCATGCTCTTTCCAATTTTTACGAGACTGGGGATAGTACCTTGTTGAACCGACTCCTTGACGAAATTTCGCTGGGGCTAGATATCTGCCACCTGGTGCTTGATTGTCGCACTTGCATGGTCTGCGTTGGTTAGATTTTTAGTTTTGTGGTGTGTGAGGAGCAAGAGAACCAATAATATGTATGAATCAAGTTTCTATTTCGTTGCATTTTATTCGTCATCGGTCTTCCGCGTGTGTTCCGTAGCAACGCACGGGCATTCAACTAGTTTATCTAAAAAGTTAATACATAGGCTCAGTCCGGATGGCTACCAGCTGCTGATACCTAGGATGCCCGGCCGCTCGAGTTCGAGTGCCAGCGCCCGCTCGCAGCTGTGTACACACCGAAATCTTCTATTTAATTGGGTGGTTAATCTATACCCAAGTCGCATTTTGTGAACCGAGGCATAGCCCGGATGGTTAAGAGGTGTTGATACCTCCCTACCCGCGAGGTGTGGCAACGTCCGCACCCTCGTGTGTACACATCTAAAATTCTTATATTAAAACTGTTTTGAGGGTTGTCTAACCCCCAAGTCGCATTTTTAAAAACTTAATGAGATTAAGCGGCAGAAATAATATACAGTACCAAAATAGTTATAATGTTTTTCTTAGCCAATGTTCTAAGAGTTAGACGGAATTGCATGTCGAAAAATCAATTATTTGTGATGCGAAGAGAGTATTTTGTATCGTGTGACTATGTTTGTATACCAATGAATACTGTATGCGGAATATTTAGTATCATCTGACGATGTTTATACACCTAGCATCATCAACTTCAATCTTTTTTTTGGGTGTGATTGATTTATAATATTTTGACTCGTCGTTAGGAAATCTCTATTTTCTATGTGGCATATGTATTAATCTCCCCCAGCCGTGTTTATAGTCTCGGACGGTGTAATTTGTGGTTGACTAAACCTTTCAGAGGAGTTGTAACTTTTCCTATTCTTCTATATATAAAAAGGCGTGCTCTCTCGCGCGTTCCTGGAAAAAAGTCATAAACGATATATTTTGGTCGTAGTCAGTATGGTTCTATCTGTCATGCTACGTTTCAAATCAAGCCTGCAGGATGGTTTCTTGCCGAGCAAAGTTGTATGTTGAGGTACATATACATAGAGACATCGTGTCTAATGCTGGCAGCTGGCTGTCATCTTCTCCGCCGCCGCACGCACAACTTTTAAACATTGTTTTTCTTCATTGAACAATGCAAATATTCAATTAAAGGGTGCAAATATGCACAAAGAACAACGACGGCAACAAAAAAAACACGCAGCAGAAGAGAATATCAAGAGGTTTAACCGGCACGAGAAGAAACAAAGCTAGAAAGCTTTGAGCTAGAGGCATGTCCAAAGAAGAATATGTGGGTAAGAATAGCGGCTAGAGGGAAAACCTTTCATCCGGTTCGAATCAAGCATTCCAGGGCGGAATTATTACTCTTACTGTATAGGCCCAAGTACATCCTAGTCGATCAAAGCATCAAGAAGAGAGCAACAACATATGTAAGTGGACAGAAAAACCGAATTAACTGAAAAGCTCAAGCACATACCCAGGTGGTGCAAAATCTCACACGCATAACACATCCCCAGAACATGACATATATTTGTCTCAGAATGCATACCAATGTCTCTTTTATTCAAAAGGGAAGTAATTAACATGGTTCAACAAACATAGGAATAGGCAACATTATTCCAACTCTTTATGAAACTCTCAAAGTGGAGTCTATCCGAGGAGTGGAAACTAGAAGGATTCATCAAACTCAGTTACATATTCCACCGGTTGGATCTCATACCCAAGCCGTGAAAGTTGCAGGATTGCGCATAAGGTAGGTGTTCAACATTGCAAGATTAGGTTCTAGTGAGAACCGCCAACGTCGACAGTCAACTGCTGGGTATAAATATAGTTGGGCGTCTTGATCCAATTGGTAGACCTGGCTACCCCTTAACCCCACCCTCTCTGGATTCATGGTATGACGTAGCTGGCTAGGACCTTCCTTGTCGAAGAAGAATGCCCGATTCTCTAAGCATTCCTCCTCCATTCTCACATACGTTGCAGGTTCAGTAGACAAGTTGAGGAAGAAGGCTTCCCGCTTAATATCAAGCATGATAATCATGTCGTCACATGCCACCAACGTCCCACAAAGCTTGGCTGGGCCTATGTTCTCAGCACAAACAATTGTAAGTGCCTCGATGCGGAGTTCGGGTGACAAATGCACAGCGTACAACTTATGACGTATCTTGGCAAAGACCCGACCTTCGAAGGTCACAATCTGTTTTATCATATGTGCATTTACATAATCGCAGTGCAACCAAGATGAGCTACCGACTCGCCAAGCAAACAAGCATTGCGGGCCACTGACAAAGAGGTACGAATCTGGCGACTCATGTGGAGTTATGAAGGCTCTATGACATAGCTGAGTCAGTGGACATGGTGGAGCTAAAACCATAGTACCAGTGAAAATGTCCACAATGACATGGGATCTGTCGAAGGAGAAGATGGCATGGCCATAAGAACATTCTACAAGTGTCATTTTGTCCAAAATACACAGGGGACTCAAGCGACGCAACTGAGTACTTGGATAGGAGAGGTCAATGAGCTCCCATGTGTTTCGAATGGTGGAATGTGTGGTGCTTGTCTGGTCGGCACAAATCCTAAACATAAGAGGTGGAAAGAGCGCACCTAAGGTAGACCTGATTGACATGAACGCTGCCTGCCAACTGGGACATGTGGCAATGAACGCAAGAAGGTCCCGGGTTGAACCCAACATGACAATGATGGAATGTAATAGCTCAACTGGTAGGTTTTCCCATCCCTGGGGTCCAGACATGGAACATAACATGGAGATGACCAAGGTGTTTGAAATTCGGCTGATGTTTTCCATAGTGTCAAATTCTGCATAAGGAAATATGAATTTAGGGAGAATAATTATAAAAATGGACCTGAATTAAATAAAATGTTAAATGTGATCACTATTTTCAATCGCATGATACTAATGAAGACATTGATACTGAGAACGTTAATAAAACCTGAAAACACCACTGAAATTTGCGTTCTTACAAACAAATCATGGAAGATTTAATCGATATTAGGACTAAAGAAAAAGAAATCGTTTTAATTTTATTGTTACTTAATATGCACGAAGGTAATATTAAAAGTTAGGCTTTTTCATTCAGAGCAAAAAATCCTTCAATCGTTCCATATTATTATATGTAGTAAACACATCAATGATGGGACACTGTATACACACATGGGTAGCTGCGTTACAAAGTAAATGATAAACCCCATCCCACTCGATATTAATTAAACCTCATCCTGCCAAGACTCGCTCTTATAGTTCCCCAGAAATTACACGATACAAACGATTTTGCTTTTATGTTCTTTTTGACATTATCCCAAACTTATCTAATATATATACCTTTAGATTGATTATATTTTGGCATATTTACTATGAAATGTGAGTTGGTGATGATGTCATCTCTAAATTACTCAACGCTCATCATCGGAAACATCAAGACTGTACGATCGCGGTTTACAGCGATCATAACTTTGACTATGAAAGGGCGTCATGTGAAAAATAAGGACGATGAATATGTAGAAGTGAACAAAGCCGAATGGGGCCCTGTGATTTAAGCATAGTTTGTGGTGGGATATGGAAGTTTTATCCATGTACCTAGTCAAGCTCTTTTATAATCTTATTCTCTTATGTTTCTTTCTGCATCCCCATTTGCCAAAAGAAATAAAAAGTTTCCACTCAAGAGTTGAAATTTTTAGTTTTCACTAAAAGATTTGAATGTTCCAACCCCATAAAAGACACGGTTCTACCCAAAAATAATCACCTTCAACAAAAAGTAGACATACTTCAACCAATTCCCCCCAATTCTGAACATAACTCATAGCAACCTGCAACTCTAAGATAAACTATTTATAACATCTATTTTCGAATTTTACCTATAAATAACAATAAAAAAATATCCATATGGGTCATCCTTCTCTGACACCGGCAACACGAGGCGACGTGGTGGTTGAAGCCAGAATTGCCTTTTCAGGCGCTAGCTATCCGCCGTATACGTAAGATTTATGGGTTGGGACAACTAGCAGCTCCGGATACGGACTATGTTGGATCTAGATCTGGACGGAACCATGTTTGCTTGACCATAAGGTAGCGCCAGATTTGGAAGTAGATGGGGCCATGTCCCACCCGGTTACCTAGAAACTATGCAAAAACTCATAACCAAGATCTCACCCGAAATCTCAACCAGATTCACCCAACTCACAAACAAACTCATAGCGCCATCTTATTCAAATACCAACTAGTTTATTTTCCTAATTATATCTAAAAATAAAGAAGACGAATGATATGTTGTGCTTCAACCTACCTTCTTTAGGGTTGACAACACAATGGCGGAGGCTGCAACTACCTTCCACGCCAATGGCCGATGTAAGATATTGTTGTTGGGTATTAGATAGCCGCTCCGCTCCCTCGATGTGTTAGCTCCAGATCTAGATTGAAATGGTTTATCTAGCCCCCTCAGTTGTGTGGCTCCAGATATAGGAGGAAACCGGCGCTGCTAGCCCACGTGGTTGCCTGCACCTTCTACCGGCAAGTCACGGGCGAGAGGGAGGGAGGCGTGTATGTTTGTCTCATGTGGACCAAGAGGCAATAAAAAAATAAAGTTAGACATATGGTTTGGTGGGCCTGCTAAAGAGAAATAGCACCCGGAGAGTGCGGTGTGAAATCGCACCACTAATATAGTGGTCCCGTGAACGAAACTTTTTGCGGGTATATAATTTTATCCTACCACACTATCTCGCTTTGAGGCACACCATGCAAAGCTATATGAGAACCAATCATAGACAACTCGCGTGACATGGGTGTACCATTCGGGTGAACCACGGTCGGGATACCTGGTGCATAAACAAGCTACGGCCCATGAGGACAAGCCCAAGGAGAAGGCCTATGCCGAAGAAAACAGCCCAAGAATCAAGGAGCTTTACGTCGGTTGTAGCTTTCCTAAACTGTAAACCTAGTCGGTAGCGAACTCCCGAGACCCAGCCCCACTACATAAGGGCTGGGAGGGCCGCCGATCTAGGGTACGCTCATACTCATCACCAGAAACCCTAGCGAGATCGCATCTAACGATCTCGCCATTGTAGCTCCCTTGTAACTCCATCGATCAATACCAGACAAGCAGGACATAGCGCTTTTACCTTCGGGGGCCTGAACCTGAGTAAATCTTGCTTGTCAGCCGACGAATCTACCAGCATCACCACCTTCTTCCTCATCTCACGAAACTCGAGGATGTCCTCCGAGGGATTTGGCGTGGTAACCCCACGTCATCGCGTGTGTGAACTAGGAGAAGATCAAAAAGAACTTGTTACTACTAGTTATGAAGCAACATTAAAACTGGACCAACTTCGGACTCTCACAACAGTTTGGCGCTCTACACCGTCGGATTTTCCAGTTAAACATTCCAGATCGTTAACGGGCTAATACTCCGAATATTGATCTGGATACCCACCCATGAATGGGGCCGACTTTTAAGCAAACTGTGCGACCCAATATCGTTTTATGAGCCTCTTACCGCAGCAGGTGATGTCCCATCCATGCATAACACAACTCTCAGAAGTAAGGATGGAGGGGAAATGACCCGGTGTGCCTCGTGGTAGCTACACACTCTAAGTTTGATCGACACGTATCTTTAATGTTGAAAAGAGATTGCTAAAAGAGACCGGGATGTCTCTAGTAGAGTCTAGAATTATTAAAAAAGTGATATGAAACATTTTCAAAATTTTCCATGTTCGTTATGATTATTTTTTAAATCAACGGAGAAAGTAAACACAAAAGTCAATGCACAAAAATGAGGGTCAAAATTTATTTCCTAAAATCCTGAAACCAACTTTATGCACCAAAAAAATCCATGATCCACGCAGAGTAGATCTATGCTCTTCCCAAATTAAGAAACAGTAAATTTTTTCATCCCTAATAATATAATAAGCAAAATAAAGGCACAAGACTCTGTTCAAAAGGAAATCCACGGACAGTAGATCTCTCGTCTTCCCTTCCCCAAATTAAGAAACACTAAAACTGAACCAGCTACGGCCTTCCAAATTGGTTCATAAAATCCGACTCGTAGCAAGGTAGGAGTCCGACCCGCACTGGGAGGGACTAGCGCGCGGCTACAAATACGTACGTACGTCTGGACCGGCGGATCCTCCACCACCACCACCACCGGATTGTCGACCAGCAGCTAGCCAAACACACTTCGATCCATCGATCATGGCGACGAAGATGCCGGCGGCCGGAGCGCATCACCGTCCACACCGGCGCCGCTGCGCCCCACCACAACCTCCCGAGGATCGTGGTGACGGAGGACGGGAGGCGGATGCGGCTGGTGGACGACGAGACCATCCGCTACTTCCGGTCGCTCCCGCTTACCCCGCCGTTGGTCTGCACCTACAGCCCCGAGCTCATGCGCAGGCTGGGGCTCGACGACGGGGAGGTCGACACCCTGCTCCGAGCGTACCGGAGCGCGCAGAGGACCCACGACATCCAGGTCGACGTCCTACGGCAGTACAACGCCAAGGGATACGCCTACCTCGAGATCCCGGAGCTCTACCCGGACGACCACGACGACGACATGGACGACGACCAGCAGCACACCATGGAAGAAATCAACTAGTTAACTATTACAGTAGATCTTTCGCCTGTTAATTTATGCATCGATCGACCAGTGCTGTTGAGCTGCAATTCTAGTGTTATTGTTACTGTTGCTACCGGTGTGTGTTACTGATTCTGTCCCAGGCTCCCAGCTTATTTAGTGATGAGATCGTATCAAGTTATCGTCAAGTCAATATTTTATTTTTGGGATGAACTAGTATATAGCCGTTGTTTTCCTTTCCTGCACTTTGTGATAGCATGCCACCTCTCGCAGGTGTTTGTACCCGCATCGATCTGATGCCGAAGACAGTATAGCCCGTTGTTTTCTCTCTTGGAGGCGACTATCCAGCGGCGTCGCATCTATGTCGCGCTGTGCGGCGGCAGTTGCGTAACCCGGAAAGCCTCATACCGAGCGGTTGCATGCGTGACTGAGCTGTCATCCATTGAATTTACGTTTCTCCTGGCGAAAGAAGGAACAACTTTGTGGCAGAGCATCACCATACTCGGTATGCATCACCATACCTCTGCTGGTGGAGTATTATTCAAAAAATTAAAAAAATCACATGCATGCATGCACGCATGCCTCTGACCCAAAAGCAGTGTCTATATGGTTCTAAATAGGCACTAACCTTTACGTCATGTCTCGTATCTGTGATGTTAACCTTTCCATTACTTGTTTGATCATCAATGACCACCAGATTTCGACAAATAAGCTACTGGATTAATTAGCAATGGCTACCAGATTTTTTTAGAAATAGGCTACCAGGCAATGGCTACCAGATTTCCGGAAAAAACTACCGAGTTAATTAGCGACGGCTACCTGATTTCCGAAGGAAGCTACCGGGTTGATTAGCAATGGCTGCCGAGTTGATTAGGAATGGCCACCAGATCTTCGAAAAAAGCTACCGGATTGATTACCAATGGCTACCGGGTTAATTAGGAATGGCTACCAGATTTCCGAAAAAGCTACCAGGTTAATTAGCCAGGGCTACCAGATTAGCAAGTGTCTAATCACTACTTGGTACTGTGCCAAACTTAACTCATAAAATGTCTCGCTTTAAAAAGCTATTACATGATTGATGATCGATGAGAGGGAGTTGCCTGTGTGCCAAACAATACTAAAAAGCATGCATGTGTACTGTAATGGCACACAATGTCAAATAAAAAATAGTGTAGTAGTAGTGAAAAAGTTAGACACTACTATGCTAGGACAACGGTGAAAAGATTCCAGCAGCGTTCATATACGACGAGGGGACTATGCTAGGAGAACGAGAGGTAGCTGCGTAAACCGAGCGATAGGTGGGCCCTGTCAGTTTTCCCTTCACGCATCGCATGTGCCGCACGACAGAGCCACTGTTCGAATTTCCATGCGCCGCACGGGAAGGACGCAGGTGCGGTGCTTATAGATAGATTTCTCCTTTTCTCTTTCTATCAAAGACGACACGCAAGCCTTTTGCGTGTTCGAAAAAAAAATTGTGCTCTGTCCATATGGTGGATCGCCGGAGTCGTTCAGCCGCTGCAGTCACAAGGCTTTCGCCCGTCCGCCGTGCCACCGCCACCAAGAGCTCCCACCCACGCCTTCCAGCTAGCCCCCTCGCCACCCAACAAACAAAACGGAACACACTGAAATTTCGAAAAATATTTCGCATTTTCACTTCCAAATTCATCAAATTTTAATTAGAATTAATTTAGTTTAGATGTGAACCGAGTATTGTCTGAAAATTTCGGCAACATTATATTTCGATACCCACCGAAATTAACAAAATTTTGGAATTCAGTAAAATTTCGAAGCCTTGCCCCTCTCAACGATAGAAGCAGGGCGTCCTTTCCTCTCCTCGTGCAATAGGATTTCGTCCGCTTTATAAATAAATTCATAAGCCACCAACGAATCCATATATGGTATCAAGTGCAGGTACAAAATTAACTAGTCTGCCGGGGCAACAACACAAGTAAACCCAACTATAAGCAAAGAAGGGGTAGAGGGATGGGCTTGGTGTAGAGCTCAGCGGCTAGACGGCTCGGAGAGACGTCGCACGGCCACCAAAAGTTTGTCAAGCTAGCATACCATCCACCCGCTTCATGTCCCATTGTCTACACGACGGGTGCCACGGGTGCAAGAAAGACATAAATTTAAAGACCGAGTCAGACGCACGGTCAGAGAAACACACGTAGCGATGGCAATGGGTACCATGTACCCGCATACCCTGCGGGTAAAAACCCCATTAGGGTAAGAGTTTGAGACTAAAAATACCCATGGGTATATAAATAGGGAAATGTTGTGCCCATCGGGCAGAGCGGGTACGGGCATGGGATTGCATAACCCATACCCGCATGCCCTTATACCCGTATAAATTATGTCAAGTTTATTTTTTTCCTATTGCTGGATTGCTCGAGTTTATTTTGGTTGAATTTGTTATAATGTCAAAACTTTATTGTAATGCTTATTTTGTGGTCCTATGTATGGTTAAATTGTTTCTATATTTTGTCGTGAGTTTATGGATTTAATAGTGTGGACTATGTTGCTGTTTATGACTATGTATGGTCACATTATCACAGCTCTTTTCTTTTTGCTCAATTGATATGTGTTGCAAATGCGGGTATTTTTACCCGCGGGTATCCCTTTACCCTGTCGGGTGAAGGGTATGGGAAAAAATTGTACCCGCTTATGGGTATGGGTACGGGTGATGGGCAAGTTCGGGGGCACGGGTAAGAGTATGGGGTGGCTCCACCCGCACCCATACCCTACGGGTGCCATCCCTAAACACACGCCCTATAACCATCTTGTTGTGAATAGTTTAAAGAGTCCATGTTATCGCGGCAAACACCAATCAGAAGAGGCGGCGCCTCCTCCCGGTCTGGTTTGCCTGCGTCTCTAGGAACTCGCCAAGATTCGGGGCCTACTAATCAGGCCCGAGTGCCTCGAGTACGAAGTTCCATAGGAAGCGGGCCGGTCGCGGGACAGGCAAACAAGATGTGGGTTCCCGTCTCTGGGATCCCACATAACGGGCCCCATGAGTTTTCACACCTCCACCCTCGAGTTGGGGTAGTCGGTGCCGAAATAAGCCACACACAATCTTATAATCTTTAATGGGAGTGGGGCCTTCCACAAGAGGGACGCTAGGGCCTAGTTGCCCGACTGGAAAAAACCATGGTAGGCGGACTTTTTTTTCAAAAAAGAGCGCTTTATTAGACTTAGACCAGTTTACATCAAGGTGATACAAACCAGAATTGTCCACACCCAGGCTCTGCACAACTATGATGCACACAGCCGAAGAAAGGGATAGAAAGAAAGCATCTAAAGGGTAGGAGAAAAAGTAGACTCATAGGAAAAAATGTCACATATGACAAAAAGTGATCCTATGGTGATGGTGGTCCGATACGCCGATTATGCTGCCACCCATGCCGGGTAAAAACATCTTTCGCCACTTGCTCCAACCGCGAGCAAACCTCCGTAAACAGGCCTCGGTGTACCGGACGCTGAAGAATAGACCACTCCCGGAGATAGTGAGCACAGCGGAAGATCACCTGCATAGGAGAAGATAATTTAGCATTAAAAACTCTGTCATTTCTATATAGCCATAGCGATCATAGCAAGGCAATCGCGCCCACCCAAAGATGTTTTCTAAACGTGTTATCTATATCATGTAACCAATTGCCAAATATATTCGCAACAGAGCTCGGTGGATACAAGTTCGAAGCCACTTGGATGGTAGACCATATAGAACGCGCAAACTGACATTCAAAGAACAAATGCTTGATAGTCTAATCATGATGACAGAACATGCATTTTTTACTTCCTTACCAGTTACACACTACTCCCCTACGAAGTTACCAAGTGAACAATTTTATTTTCAATGGTAGGCGGACTTAATGGAGAACATCCCAGAAAGAGTTAGGTGCCATGATATCCAACCATCTGCTGAGAATGTTTCCGGCAGAGACCCGGAGCTCAATCCAAGCTATACTCTGATGTGCGTCCGATCGTGTCCTATCAATTAGCCTAGCTTGCGTGTCCGCACTTGGGATCCACAAAATTGGCAAAGTTTGATCATCAAGTGTCATATACTCTGAATAATACAAGTTGCAAATTAAGACGAAAACACATCTGACCAAATGAACAAAACCAGTTTTTTTAAGCTAACTTCACGATAACTAGGGTACGTACACTATCGAGCAACCACGTACGGCGACGAACAAACTAGCTAGTTAGGTATTGGGCGGTTAATCACGGCCGGCGACATGACAGAGCTGCTCTAGTTGCATCTCCACGCGACGGTACCGCTCCTCCATCTCCTCGGGGCTGCCTTCTTCTTCGGGTATCTCGCGGTAGGCGTAGCCCTTGGCCTCGTACTGCTGGAGGACGTCGGCCTGGAAGTCTCGGATCTCCCGCGACGCCTGGAACGCTCGGAGCATGATGGCGATGTCCTCCTCGTTGAGCCCCATCCTGCGCATGAACTCCGCGCTGTAGGCGGTGACGGGCGGGCCGAGCGGGCTCGACACCAAGGCGCGGATGGCCCGTTCGCTCACCAGACGCATCCGCTTCCCGTCCTCCCTCGCCACGATCTCCGGGAGCTCCGTCGGAGATGAGTTGGAGAGTTGGTTACGGTCCGTACGTGTGTTGGATTGAGTTGGAGAGTTTATTTTATAGAAACAAAATTGATCCCATCTGGAGTACAATTAGGAGTCCAACGGCATCAAGGACGAGTTGTGATCGGAAATTGAGAATCTCTAGGGTTGGAGTATGTATATATATAGACGTTGTTCGATCTCCAGCCCCCACGTACAGCAACCAGACTCCAGCTAGCCCTGCTCGAGTCGTAGCGCACATCGATCTTGATCCTGATCCTCCTAGGCGATCGATAGATGGACGTCGGGAGCACGCTTGAGCCGCCGGCCGAGAAGAAGATGAAGAAGGTGTTCGACTTCACCTACCTAGAAGCCAAATACGCCGAGGAGGTGCCGGCGATCGAGGAGCGCGAGCCCAGGGAGGGCGACAAGGCGCTCTCGGACCTCCCCGACCTCGCCGTGGACAAGGACGGCAAGGTGATGCGGCTGGTGCCCCATGACTACGTCCTCGCGCTCCTCAAGTCGCCGCCCCGCACCAGGCCCCTCTCCGACTGCAGCGTCGAGGCCATCCGATCACGCACGGGGATCACCGACGAGGAGGACCTCGAGACCGTGGCGGCGGCGGGACGGGCCTTGCGGCGCATCCGGGACGTCCACAACGACATCATCAGGCAGTACCTCGACAAGGGCTACGCTTACATCGAGCTCCCTGACGACGACGTCGACAGGTATCCGCTCCCTGAAGATCGGAAGCTGCTGCCTCCACTCCCGTGATGGCCCATTGCCTACTGTCTATTTTGCTGTGGCTTGCAATAAGTTGCAACAGATCGATAGCTAGTTTCTGCATATTTTTAACTTTCTCTTAGCACTGTTTGCGCCTTGCGTGATCTTATTGTGGTTCTGTTTGTTACAACTTGCAATGGATAAGTCGAATCAAATCTTACCTCAGTTTGATTGTTCCTTATGATTTTTATTTAAATCCTTATTTCGCTTTGACTTTAGAAGACAACAAAAATGTATCTATTGCAATCCTCTGTGTCTGTGATCACGTGATATCAACCTGTTCAGATTTGCGCAGTGTAACCATCATACGAATTTCTCAGAAGAGTTAGTTCCATTTGATTCCCTGAGGTGTCACAAAACAACTCAATAACCCCTTGAGCTTAAAGAAATTGGGTTTTATTGATGTCGTGTCTGCATTACATATATATATGACTCAAGAAATTCAGTTACAAAATAGTCCTTTAATTTCGGTTGCTTTTTATTCGCTCTGGAATCTGCCTTATACATTTTTTGTTGGTAGATACATGTCGTATGTCTTGGGAACAATCTGAATTTTGCCGCATAGCAATTGTGAATGTATGTTTGTGGTTTGTCATTCGATCGCTGACTGGATGGAGAAAAACAGTGAAGTACCCTGAATTTCTCTCTCGAAACACGCTTTCGCCCCGCTTTATAAATAAAACCAAACGGCCGAACTGGTACAAGGTGATGAGAAGACTCTTTTACAAAGAAGATAAAAAATAAACACAAAAGAACATAGGAAAACTTGCCACCGAAAGACACCAGTGCGAGGTCGAGAGAAACCGGTGCTCCACGACGACGCCCCCAAGAGGCCAATAGGGTAACGACGCATAGCGCCGCCGTCGTCGAGACCGAGACGGTCAAGGGTTTTCACTCGGAGCCCTAGCTCGAGGAAGGGTACCCACAACGACGCCCCCAAGAGGGCTACAATACCGGAATACCCGCAGGCACCGTCGTCGATGGCGCCGGAGCAGCGCTTTCGCCCGGAAAAACCTTCCCCTCACTTCCGAAATCCGAACCACACACTATCCCTGAGTCAGGCCTCCACTACGCAAACTGGGAGCCACCATTGCCGAAGCGCCGACAGCACCCGGACCCCCCTCCGCCCTAATCCTCTCCACCCGCGTGGCCAGAGAAGAAGACCATCGCCACTTCTACGTCACTCGCCGCAGAGTCGTCCGCACATTCCACATTCCGAGGCCGCCGCCTCATCATCCAAGATCCCGCCTTCTTGTGTAGCACAGGGATGGTGACAGTGGGGTACAATGAGCACGACGCACCCGCAGGTCAATCGTATCCATAGACTCCGAACAAGCTGCTAGGCGATCACCGAATCTAGGCCCTCCTGGCCCCGAATCCACTCCATGGTCGGGGAAGGGCTCTCAGACGCATCGGGAGCCTCTGAAGAAGCTCTGCCGCCGCGTCCAGCTCCGCCAGTCACCATCCCTGTGCCATGCCACCCAAACATCTCCGTCACAGGCTCTGGTGAAGACACGGTCACCGCTGCTCCATAGCACCGACGTCCCTGCCGTCAGATCTCTGTGGATCTTCTCTAGGCTTCGTCGTCCCTGTGGTCGTCCCCGGCTCCTGACTGCCACGTCTGCGCGCACCTGATAACCCCCAATAGCAGGGGATCTGTAGCACCTCTCAATGTGGAATAAGGGTATCGATCCACAGGAGCAAGAAGGAAAAGTTATCTATTCCCTACAACTAAAGTGTCACAAGTTTTAGTTGATTATATACTAAACAAGTTTAAAAAATAAGATGGTTGATTTAATGGATGGAAGTTTAATATAACAAAACAAGAATGTGAAAGTGTCACAATCCTCTTCAATGCAAGAGGACAAGACAAAGGTGTAAACGGTGCTTGGAAATAAGGCATAGGGATCATACTTTCACTAGTGGACACTCTCAACAATAATAATATAATTGAATATATAGATATTTCCTCTTCACTATGCTACCCCGAACTATCCTCTGGTTGGATAACGAACAACAATCCAATGTGTAGGGCTACAAAAAGTACACCTTAAAGTTCGTATTCCACATTTATGGACACTTCATGCGGTCACTATCCGCATCCAAAGATAGTACTAACAAACACCATAATATCATACAGACATCCAACACAAATAATAACTCATGATAAGTATTCATGTAATCTTTAGCTTAAGAGCCACACACGGTGCACACACTGTCAACTTCACACCATGGGACAAAGGTGACTCCGGAAATCACATCAATAAAACCACTTGAGTAGCATAATTCATAAGATGATGAAGAGTAAAACATTTATGGATTCAACTAGATTACAAAGCTCATGATCACATAAAGATCACACCATGGGAGAGAGAGATAAACCACATAGCTACCGGCATGAGCCCTCAGCCCCGAGGGAGACTACTCCCCCTTCATCATGGAGACGGTGGAGATGTCGTTGGGGGAGATGGAGACCACCCGGCAGCGCTCCGCCGGAGTTTTCCCCCTCCAATCTGCAGCTTCTGATCTCCGTTTCGGTGTTTCTCTGTTTACGGCCGCCCCCCTCTGGAAAACGTCGGGGGACTATTTTTATAGTCAGTTTTAGGTCACGAGGAAGCTTCGGGAAGAAGGATCGACGCAAACGGAGCCACGAGGCCCAAAAGAGGTGGGCCCACGCGGCCCCTGTACCTGGCCGCGTGGGGCACCCTCTTTCGGCCCTCCGGCCTTCGTTTGCTTGCTTCCTTCGCTCCGAGGTCTTCCTCCTTCCAAAATAATGATCCCCGTAAATTTGCAGCTCATTATGACGTCGTTAAGGCCCTGAAATAAATAAGTAAAGAAATAGGGTTTTCTGCCTGCGCATGATTAATTCCATAAAAAGGGGAAATCATTATTAATTACCAAAAATCATTAAATATCAGTAATATACCCCTTATATGATGCAAATATGAATGGAATACAAGTATTATAGTGCAAAGTTCATGTATGCATTTTACATGCATCAGCGCCCCACTGCCGCCGATCCACACCGAGCCGCACTGCCATCGGGCCTAGGCTGCGTTGCGAGACCCTCCTGTGCGCGGGTAGAGAACAACCTCACTCGGCGGCTCCTGCCGACGGCACGGGGAAGGGAGGAGAAGGGGCCATACACATGGAGATCCAAGATGAAGATGCTCACGATCAACTCCAAAATGATCTAGTAGATCATTTGTCGGAGAGCATAAAGGATTGACCGCATAATAGTTAAACTCCAATTTTTTTAAATTATATGAATAATTTTAATTTCATTTTTACTTATGGAACTATACTTTATTTGTTAAACTACAATTTATGGAACTATTTTTATTGGTTTGTTAAAAACCTGTTTAGGGAGTACGTTTCGGGGCGACGAGTGGGGAGAGGCGCTATCTCACCCGGACGCCCCCTATCGCTCGTTCCGACGTTAATCCGGATAAGATATGGGCACGCCGAGTGAAGATGCCCTTAATAACCAGTCAAAACTTTCAGACAAACATGACCCTCACAAAAACGTACCACGAAAAAGCCTTTTCGAGCTTGAGCTACATGTAGCCCTTTATTTTGAACTTTTCGAAATCAGTATTTTAAAGTTTCAAAAAAATCTATAAACAAATCTAGATGTAGCCAATACTTTATCCTACAATTGTGCAAAATTTCAATACGAAATTATTTGTACTATGGGATCTCTAAAAAAGACAAATTCATGTAAAATGTGATCAACTTTGGAGCACACTATTCACACTCCACATCTACCAATTTGTCTTTTTTGTGTAGGGTATAATATAACGTATTTTGGACAGATATTTTGCACATTTGTAGAATTCATCCTTTGCTATACATATATAATTCTTTCAAACTTTTAAATTTGTTTTTCGAATGTTTGAAATAAAGGAGCCCTGCACTCCCACCTACCAACGCTAGCAAGAAGAAGCGGCCACACTGACAGACCACAGGAGTCCGAAGCACTGTGTGTGTCGTCTCGCGGCCTCCCATTGCCTCGCAGCTGCGGCGCCGGCCAATGCCATCTCCGGACGTCTCCACTCTCCCGCGCGATTGCATGCCCGTCGCCGGCGGCGGTGGCGCTGTCGTGGGGCCGGCCCGCGGGGACGGCGAGTGGCTGCGCGTGTACGGCCGGGTCGTGGCGATGCTGCCGCGGGTCGACGCGCTCGCCGCCGCCGGCCGCGCGCGGCTGGAGGCCGTCAACGCGCTCCAGCACGAGTTCTGGGAGGCCCGCGACGCCCTCCTCCAGCGCCGCCTCCTCCAGGTCATCCGTCCTCTCCTCTCTCTCATAGCATCCTAGGGTTTCCCTCTCCCTCATGCTGGCTGCTGTGAAATGTGGATGGCAGGCGGAGGAGAGCAGGAGGCGGTGGGAGGCGGCCTACATCGACCTCCAGCCCTCCGGGGACGATCGCAAGTTCGCCGGTGAGAGAATCAATTACTCGGCTGCTGCGTGCTGTGTGCTATTCAGATTTTCGATTCATGCCGGTGTTTGGAATCCCGACCCTTGGAATGCAGCCGATTGACATTCGTAAAATAATGTTCCACAAAATTGGGATTCATTCGCCAATCTTTCGTCTGAAACTCCCTCCACAATCCTTATGCTTTGTTTGAGAGGTGCGGTTACTATGGCTCGACAGTAAGAAATGATCACAAAGAGTGAACATGGTTGTAATTGCAAGTGTGAATTTTTCTTCAAAAATCTTAGCTTTTACTGATGTCAGTGCAAAAAACTTATGGGGGGAGGGGATTTGGGGCAAGCTCTTTATGGGCGAAGCTCAATTCTTGGTCCGAAATATCTGCATATTTAGGTAGCAAGTAATCTTTTTTGTTAACGATTTTGGGGGGAGGGGATTTGGGGCACAGTCTGGTATATGCTCTGTACTTCCGTTTTCTTATCATCTCAGGTGTCTATTTTAGTGTAATCATCTGAGGTGTCTTGTTTTGGCACTTCTTACAAGGAGAAATGTGTGAAGGTTTATGTCCTCATGTGACAGTTCTGTTTTATTAAGAACCTAAACGGGTTGTGCTGCATGTTACTTTCCACTTTGTTCCACTCTAATTACTTACACAATCCTTTCGCAACTTTGTGATCTTATTCGTAGTTATCCAGTGGCTGCCACAAGAATCTAT
Organism: Puccinellia tenuiflora; assembly: GCA_012064385.1. NCBI lineage: Eukaryota > Viridiplantae > Streptophyta > Magnoliopsida > Poales > Poaceae > Puccinellia > Puccinellia tenuiflora. Next base: position 711,543 of record QRDG01002282.1, read on the forward strand.
GGAGCCCTAAGCATGGTGCAGGCAGCCAAATGAAACCTGTAACTAGTTAAGAAAGTAACAACTAGTTATATTAACTGAATAGGTTTCCCTTTTTTATTTTTGTCAAACAAAGATAGTTTTGCGAACAGATAACCTGGTCTTTATGAAATTTTGTTGGTACTATATATCGTTGTCTGCTCCTCTAAATGCAGAACTCCAAGAGAGTGACTTTGAGGACTTAACAACTTTTGTAGATGCTTTGGCTGCAGAAAACACAGAATTTCAGGTACGCACTGAAACATAAGTTGCATGGCTCAAAACATGCAGCTCAGCTTGTGCATCTCATTGGTTTTCTTAATCATTGTTTTGTGGCCTTGCCTGCTTCTTATAATGTTAGATAAAAGTGAAGGAAGTTGATGCTGGTGAAGAGCTAACTCAAAATGAGCACATCACAAGAGATTTAGAAGCAGGGCTACGAAAATTGAAGCAGGCTTATGAAGCTGTTTGCTCAGAGAAGGATAAGGAAATTTCTGAAATAACTGTAGAAAAGGATTTTGTCCGGGACCAGTTTAAGACACTGGAGCGGGACTATGCTGATCTCCTTAGCTACACGAAGAAAAAGGCCACACGAGCTGCTGAAATAGCACAAGAGCTTCAGAAGAATGTAGAACAGCTGCAAGGGGAGTCCCAAAAGAAGGATGATGAGATACGCAAATTGCGAGCACGACCAAAAGCAGCTGTGGCCAAAAGGAAATTGGTTCCCGAGAATAAGCTACAAAAAATGGACCGTATACCCGAGGAGATAGATGGAGAAATTGAAAATTGCAAAGATCAGCAGCCTGAGAAAAGTCAAAAGCACAAGGAAGATATGGGTAAGACACACAAAAAAGGTTGTTCTGAAGGACCTGCTTTAAGGGCGGCAGCAAAAGATTCTTCTGAGCAAATGCTAGGAGAAGATAGGCAACCTGAGGCTACCCAGAAGCGCAAGTGCGTCGGTTTCTTGTCGAATGTAAGTATATCTTTTCCAAAATATATTAATGGCTCACACTAAACCTAGTTATCATTGTGTTATTTATTTACTAATCAGTGACTTTTTCTTGCCATACTCGTAGTGTCGATGGACAATGTTGTGCCTATTTAGTAAACCTGCTTCATCAAAAAAAAAATTGTTACAAGTCACAGCTTGCATGTTAATCAGTTTATAGAGGAAGAACATTGTTTTCTCTGCATGTCATTGTTTAGTGACCTTGTCTTGCCGTACATATAGCCAATGCGTAATCCTGTGTTTATTAAGTAAACCTGCTTGATCCATTATAACATTGATCAAATGTTTATCAAGGACAAGGCCATCGCGGGGGCAACGGCTCCGCTCCCTGGCCCTCGTCAGTCGATTTTGGTGTGCACTCCTCCGTATTCCGGGCCGGTGCCGGCCCGGCCTGACGCATCGGGGGAATTCCCCCTCGCCGCGTTGGTGGAGCAAAGAGCTAAGGAGCAGCTGGCCGACGCCACGCTGCTCCGCTCCTCGATAGAATATGCTCTCGTCGAGGCGGCCAAAGAGGCGACGATGCTCAAGCGGGAGCTTGAGGCGGCTAAAGGTTCGGTTTCCCTTCTCGGTCGTATTTTTCCGTCTTGGTGTCTTGTCTTCTTCTTGTGCGGCTTGATTTTGATAACGACTCGGCCTCTTCAGGCGACGCCACCTCCCGTGCCGGCCTGGAGAAGCAGCTGGCGGCTTCGGTTCCTCTCAGCACATATAATTCCCAGCTGAAGAAAAAGGATGCTGCCCGTGCACAGGTCGTGGCCGATCTCCAGGCGGCAGAAAAGGTGTCGGAGGAGCGCCGCCTGGAGGTCGTCCGGCTGGGTGAGGAGGTGAAGAGGCTACAGGAAACTGAGCAGCGGAGGCTGGGCGAGGTCGAGTCCCTCCGGAAGAATGGGGATGAACTGATGCGCCAGCTGAAGGAGTCCGTCGACACCAATGACCTGCTCGCTCAAATGGCCAAGGAACATGAGCTCGAGCATGAGCAACTGGTGGGCGGTCTGATTGGGGAGGTTGAGCGTGTAAACGAGCTTATCCTTGGTACGTGATGTCTCCTTCTCTTTTATCTCTTGCTTGGAATCTTCTTCTCGGTCTCACCGGCTTGAAATGCAGGCTTTTATCCTGAGGTAGATACGCAGGTCCAGAAGGACGTTGCCTCGGCGCAGTCACGGCCAGAGTCTTCTGGTGCTGCCGCTGGGGCTGCGCCGTCTGCTTCCTCTCGTCTTCTCCAATTTGGCCGAGAATTCAAGCTGCTGAAGGAAGCGGCCGGTGGCGTCCTCGAGAACCTGTGGCCGGATGCTCCCTTGCCAAATGCTCTCCACGACCTGTCCGTCCGGCTTGAAGGAGCGCCAGCCGGCATCAACGAGCTGTTGGAGATGGCGGCACAAGGAGGCACCGACATGGCGTTGGCCTTGGTGAAGTCTTGGTATCCAAACATGAAGATGGATATGCTGGTGGGTGGCTTCCGCACAGGAACGTCCCTTGCGAGCTTGCGTCCGAAGATCCTCATGGCTTCAGGGCGGATTGCTATGGCGGTGGACTTGACGCAACTGGTGCCTGCTGAGCCTTCTACAACTGTGCAGCCGACTAAGGGTGCCGAAGCCGGCGACACTGCTGCTACGCTTCCCTGATTTGCCTTCTCCCCGGGATGCCGGGCGTATTTGTAGGAGTTGTTGTTTTGGGTTGACGACTAGTTTGATCTGCTACTCGTCGTAATGTGGATCTGTTTCTTTGTTATTAATTGCTGCCTTTTGGAACGTTGTCTTTGCACTTGCTGGGCCTTCGTGCCAGAATTTGTGCTCGTCTTGGTGACATAGTTTAAAAAACCGGACCGGTAATCGAACCGGTGAGGCTATCGGTTCAGGTTTTTACCGGTCGGACCGCTGGTTCACTGGTTTGATGTCTGGTTTTTTAAGATATAAAGTAATATATTTTTACTTATAATTTGACACAATAAATAAATAATTTTGAATGCAAAAATATTTCAGACTTGTAATTTGACATAATAATCACATAACAGAGTGTCAACAGATGAGCATCAACCTGCCACACTTACTCTTAAGTCCCAACGGCAAGCAACAAGCCAACAAAGCTAGAATTTTTAGAAACATCCATGTTAAAAAAAAAGCCAGCGTCAATGAGCCAAGTCGTTAACATAGCATGTATGCACTTTACATGCAGTGCAATTGTGCAAAGCAGAAAAGCGTATCTTATTGTAAATTTCTGGTGCTACCGAGCGAATAATAGATGTATATGGCTGAGTCTCAGATTTACGCATCAACCAATTGGTGGTCAGGTGGTCAGGGAAGCGTATGCTCTTAGCGCGTGCACGCGAGGTGCTGGGATCGAATCGTGCTCCCTACTATTAAAATTTTACAACGCAAAACAACTGAACCGGTCTGACCGGAGGTTTACTGTGAAAACCGTCGGTCGAACCGCTATTTTCCCGGTTTATTCCGGCCCGCTTGCGCGACCGGTCTAGTGCGTTTAAGAAACCGGCTGAGGGCCCGGTTCCGGTTTTTTCCGGTTGAACCGGCGGTCCGGTCCGGTTTTTTAAACTATGCTTGGTGATGACGATCACCATGTCTAGCCCCCGAATTTTGGGCCGGCTTGAGTATCGAGTCGGGTCGAAATTTTATGCCTTTTGTTCATCTTGTGCTCTCTTCCGTCGTCTTGATGACATGCAGCCCCCGAGTCTCTGACTAGGGGTGTAGTAGTTGATCGTCCGAGTGTGTGGAGCCGGCTTGGCGGCTGCGCAGTCCCCGGGAATGATTTTTTACGCCTTGATGACACGTAGCCCCCGGGCTCTTGGCTGGGGTGGAGTAGGTGATCGTTCGGGTGCGCGGAGCCGGCTTGGCGGCTGCGCCGCCCCCGGGAATGGTTCCTTTGCCGGCTGACGGCGTGGCAGCCCCTGAGTTCGTGACTCGGGGTTTTTGATTCGTCCGGGTCTGCGGAGCCGGCTTGGCGGCTGCGCAGCCCCCGGGTATACTTTTTACCGCCTTGATGGCGTGCAGCCCCCGAGTCCGTGGCTCGGGGTGTTTGATTCGTCCGGGTCTGCGGAGCCGGCTTGGCGGCTGCGCAGCCCCGGGGTATATTTTTTACCGCCTTGATGGCGTGCAGCCCCCGAGTTCGTGGCTCGGGGTGTTTGATTCGTCCGGGTCTGCGGAGCCGGCTTGGCGGCTGCGCAGCCCCCGGGTATATTTTTACCGCCTTGATGGCGTGCAGCCCCCGAGTCCGTGACTCGGGGTGTTTGATTCGTCCGGGTCTGCGGAGCCGGCTTGGCGGCTGCGCAGCCCCCGGGTTTCCTTGTCGTCTTGCTCCATGCAGTGGCCGCATGTCGAATTTGCTTTGGTTTGATTCCTGCGCTCTACTTTTTGCCTCCTCGGCTTCGCCGTCCTTTGCGTTGGTGACCACGTGTCGCCTGGAGACGGGACGTTGACGGTTGAGCTACCTTCGTGTTCCCTTATAAGTAGCGGTGCGGGTGCGCTTTTCTTGCTTCATCCTCTCCTCCCCTTCGCTCCTCTTCATCCAGGCATGGCACCGAAGAAAGAGATCGGGGTGGATTCTCCCGTTGTGGCTAAACGCGGTCGGGGTCGTCCGCCGAAGAAGGACACTGGAGGATCCTCCAATGCGGCAGCAAAGCGCGGCAGGGGCCGGCCGCCAAAGCTTGGACGCGGCGGCGGTGGAGATGCTGCCGTTGCGGCGACTGGGGGTAACCGGAGCCCCTCTCCTGCCCACTCGGAGTCTTCGGTAGGTGGCTATTGGGACGAGTTCCCCATTTCAGAGTTCATCTTGACACTGTACGAGCCCATCCAGCGCATCCAGTGGCTTCCTCGGGCCGTCGCCGACGCACTGGAGGGGGAAGGCCCCTTCAGGTTCCTTCTTCATCGGGTTGGAGCTCGTCAGGGGCCTTGGGAGGTGCTTGCTCGCGTCATCATCAGCCAAGAAGGTGGGGAGGTTCGCCGGCAGGCTGAGTTCTTCTCCGGCTGGAAAGCTTTTGCTAGGTTCTTCCGCCTGGAGCCTCCCTTCATCGTCCGCTTCCAGCTGAAGCGCCAGACTGGGGTCTTCTACATCAAGGTCTTCGACGGCTCTTTGTGCCTCAAGGAGTGGGAGGAGAGCGATGACGATATGACTCCACCTCCCGCTTAGCTTTAGGTTATCTTGTAGCCGGCTTGGCCTGTAGGCGAGGTTGTCCACCTGTGGACTTCCTCTTTTTGCTCCTGTAATCTGCTTCCGATTGTAAGCCCTTATCTATGATGTTGAATGTCACTCGCTTTTGTTCTTGCATTTGTGTGCTGATGACCGGCTTGATCTTTTACGCGTCGTCCTGTGTCCGGGTTGGGATCTCCAAAGTCGGGAAGCGGCATTTCTGTGCGGGGGATGAAATGACGAAGTGGTTAGCTTGCTCTTTCGATTATGGAGAATACTTTTATTTCGCTTAGCTCAATTTTACACTCGCCTGTAGCCTTTCCCGCCGCCATTCGTGTGCACTTCACCGTCCAGCGGGATCATGCACACTACTATAATGTTAGGGTCCGGTTTGTTGGGCCAGGGTTTTTTCAGCCGGCAACGATTTCTATTTCTTACGTCTTTCGCATACAGTCGGCCTCCAGCTTATTCTCTTGCCGGCCTTAACCGGATCCGAAGAGTTAGCCGTTTAGCGTCGTGTAGTTAATCATCCGTAATAGGAGAAGAAGTTGCCGACTGCCGGCTTGGCCGAGTTTGTAGAATAGCGATTTTTCAGCCGGCGGTACTTTCCTTTTAGCGTTTTTCACGTGGTTGGCCCCCTCCAGCTTATTCTCTTGCCGGCCTTAACCGGATTCGAAGAGTTAGCCGTTTAGAGATTAGTCACGCTACACGGCCGCTAAAGGCAAGCTTGCCGGCTGCCGGAGCAGCCGGAAGTTTTAAAAAAGGGAAATGCAGAAAAATTGCGAAAAAAACTGCTCATGTGCTCATCATTCTCGTTCCTTTATTGATAGCATGGGTGATACATACATGGTTCTTTCTCAAGTGTAGAATCGACGCAAGAGTGAAGCATTCCATGGCCTTTCCGTTTCATCGCCTTCCTTGTCCATCGTGTCCTTCTTGTGCTCGCGGGCGTCGATCAAGTAGTAGGCATTGTTGATGAGCGCTTTGCTTACGATGAATGGTCCCTCCCAGGGTGATGATAGCTTATGCATGTTCTTGGTGTCTTGAATTAGTCGGAGCACGAGGACGCCTTCGCGAAAGCGGACAGGCCTGACTTGCCGGCTGTGATAGTTGCGTAGTTGCTGCTGATATATCGCCGACCTTGACTCGGCGAGTTGGCGCGCTTCTTCGAGTAGGTCCATCCCGTCTTCATAGGCTTGTTTAGCTTCTGCTTCTGTGAACAACACGATTTGAGGCGCGTCGTGCTCGATGTCGGTTGGCATGACGGCTTCAGCTCCATGGACGAGGAAGAAGGGGGTGAAGCCGGTTAAGCGATTCGGAGTTGTCCTTAGGCTCCAGAGGACGGATGGTAGTTCTTCTTCCCACGCACCGGCTGCCCGCTCAAGCGGTTCGAGCAACCGAGGCTTGATGCCGAATAGGATGAGGCCGTTTGCCCGTTCAACCTGCCCATTTGATTGCGGATGTGCGACGGAGGCGACATCGAGCCGGATGCCGGTCCTGCCGCAGAACCTGGCGAATTCTCCCTTGACAAAGTTTGATCCGTTGTCCGTGATGATGTTGTTGGGGTAGCCAAAACGGTAGATGATGCTCTTGAAGAACTTGACGGCTGTCGGTCCATCCAACTTTTAGATCGGCTTGGCTTCGATCCACTTCGTGAACTTGTCGACGGCTACCAGCAGGTGTGTCATGCCGCCACTGGACCTCTTCAGCGGACCGACCATGTCTAGTCCCCAGACGGCAAACGGCCAGGTGATTGGAATCGTCTTGAGTGCTGAAGCCGGCGTGTGTTTCCGCGTTGCGAATCGTTGACAGCCATTGCAGAGTCGGACCAGATGGTTTGCGTCCGCCAGCGCAGTCGGCCATTAGAAACCGTGCCTGAACGCCTTGGCCACGATTGCTCTTGATGACGCGTGGTGGCCGCATTCGCCTTGATGAATCTCCTTGAGGATCTTGATTCCTTCTTCTTGGCTTGCACAACGTTGGAATATTCCAGAGACACTGCGCTTGTACAACTCGTTGTTGATGATGGTGTAAGCACTTGCTCGGCGTTTGATTTGCCTGGCGATGAGCTCGTCCGCCGGGAGTTCATCATTGGCGAGGAAGGCGAGGAAGGGTTGGGTCCATGGCGGAGCTTCTTCGATGACGAGGACCTCGACGGCTTCCGGCTTGCCTGAAGCCGGTCCACCCGGCTCCGCGCCCGGCGGTATCCGGATGGAGTCGGAGCCTGGGCATGGCGTGATAGATGGCTTGTACAGCTTCTCGAGGGCGACGTCGGGTGGGATTTCCTCCCGAAGAGAGCCAATGTTCGCCAAGGTGCCAGCTGCTTCGTTGTTGGAGCGGTGGATGTGGTGGAATTCACATCCGTCGAAGCATCCCGCGAGTTGCTGGACGTAGAAGTGGTAGGCGGCCATGTTGGGGTCCTTGGCGTCCCAATGACCGGTAGTTTGCTGGACCACCAGATCGGAGTCTCCGTAGTAAAGGATCCGCTTGATGTTCATAGACTTGGCGAGCTTGAGACCGTGCGCGAGAGCTTCATATTCAGCTACGTTGTTGGACGCCGTGAAGTGGATTTGTAGCACGTATTCGAGCCGGCACCCTTTGGGAGAGGTGAAGACGACTCCGGCGCCGAGCCCCCAGTATCTTTTGGAGCCATCGAAGTGCATGAGCCAATGCTGGCCGGAATCAGGTGGTGGTGGTATGTGGTCCGTCTCCGTCCAGTCGGCAAGGAAATCGGCCAGCTCTTGTGACCTGATCGCCATTCTCTTGTCATATTCGACTCCGTGCGCCGTCAGTTTGATCGCCCATTTCGCGACTCTGCCGGTTGCGTCCTTGTTGCCTATGATCTCGGCGAGTGGAGCATCACTTATCACCTTGATCGGATGCTCCTGGAAGTAGTGCTTCAGCTTTTTCGTTGCCATGTACACGCCGTATACGAGCTTCTGGTAGTGCGGGTAGTTTTGCTTCGATTGCGAGAGCACTTCGCTGAGGTAGTAGACTGGCCGCTGCACCAGCCGCTGCTTGCCGGCTTCCTCTCGTTCCACCACCAAGATGACACTGACGACCCGGTTAGAGGCGGCGATGTACAAGAGCATGGGCTCCTTTGGAGCCGGCGGTGCTAGGATCGGGGTGGTGACCATCGCACGCTTGAGCTCCTTGAAGGCGGCATCGGCCGCGTCGCTCCAGACGAACTTGTCCGTCTTCTTCAGCAAGTGGTACAGTGGGAGAGCCTTCTCTCCAAGCCGGCTGATGAAACGGCTGAGGGACGCCAGGCAGCCGGCGAACTTTTGGATGTCCTTGACGCTTCTCGGCTGTCGCATGTTGTCGATGGCGGCGATCTTCTCCGGGTAGGCCGTGCAAGCATTTCTGCATGAAACGCTGGTATGTCGCCCCCGCGTTCTTCAAGCCGAACGACATGGTGGTGTAGCAGTACGGGCCGTAGGGGGTGATGAAGGCGGTCTTGAGCTGATTGTTCGGGTTCAACGGGATTTGGTGGTAGCCGGAGTAGGCGTCGAGGAAGGAGAGGAGGGCGCAGCCGGCTGTGGAGTCGATCACTTGGTCGATTCGTGGCAATGTGAAAGGGTCCTTGGGGCAAGCCTTGTTGAGGTGAGTGTAATCGATACACATCCGCCACCGCTTGTTCTTCTTTTCTACCAGCACTGGATTGGCTAGCCATTCTGGGTGTTGTACTTCCGTGATGAAACCGGCCGCAAGCAACCGGGCTATCTCTTCTCCTATTATCTTTCTTCTTCCCTCCGCGAAGCGACGTAAAGACTGTTTTACCGGCTTGGCATCTGGCCGGATTTGTAGAGAGTGCTCGGCGAGTTCCCTCGGTACACCAGGCATGTCCTTGGGGGACCACGCGAAGATGTCCCGGTTCTCACGGAGAAACTCGATGAGCGCACTTTCCTATTTGGGGTCCAGGTTCGCTCCCACGGTGACGAACTTGGATTTGTCACTGTCGTCGAAGTAGATCTTCTTAGTATCTCGTGCCACCTGGAAGTTCGACTCGCTATCCGGTTTGGCCGACTTCGGTATCTCCAGCTTCTCTTCGCTGGCCTTGCGCTTGAATTGTCGCATTTCCTCGTTGCAGACCATGGTCTCGGGCACCTTCGCGCTGTTGGTGGCGCAGGCGATGGAGCGCTTGTAGTCTCCGGAGACGGTGATGATTCCGCGTGGGCCTGGTAGTTTCATCTTGAGGTAGGCGTAGTGAGGTACCGCCATGAACTTGGCGAGCGCCGACCGCCCAAGTATGGCATGGTAGGCGCTGGTATGGTCGACCACCTCGAAAGAGATGGTCTCACGGCGGTGGTTACCCTTGGTGCCGAACAGGACGTCAAGCCGGATGAGCCCCATGGATGAGCCGGCTCGCCCTGGCACAATGTCGTGGAAGACCCTCCGGCTCGGTGTCAAGCTGGAGTCGGAGATGCCCAGCTTCTCCAGCGTGTCGCGGTAGAGGATGTTGATGCTGCTGCCTCCGTCGATGAGGACTCGTGAGAAGGTGCAGGCGCGCTTGGGGGAGATGATCACGGGGTCCAGGACTAGAGCGTAGCCGCCCGGGTTAGGCATCAGCTCCGGGTGGTCACTGCGATCCCACGTGATTGCTCCTTCCGACCAGTTGAGATACTGGGGGATGGGCGGAACCACAGCGTTCACCTCCTTGAATCGTTCTCGCCGGCTTCGTTTGTCATCGCGCTCGCTGACGAACACAATGTAGGCCGTGTCCGGGTTTCGGTATCCGTCAGGACCCCCTGGCGGTGGAGATGGAAGACGCTCCCTCCTTTGGTCTTCGCGTTGGCGGTCATCTCGCGCCACCTGTCGTCGCGTCTTCGATCATCCCGTCCGGCTTCATCCGGAGGCGGATTTCACTGTTCGTACGGTGGCGGCCTTGGACGGCCGAGGTTGCATTGCCTGACGGTGTGGTTTGCCGGCCGGTCACCGTGGTTTCGGCATGGACGATCGAGTAAAGACTCGTAGCTGTTCCTCGCCCTTGTCCAGCGCATGTCGCCGCTTGTCCTCATGCGGCGGTTGTCGAAGCCTCCTTCCGGCCTTCCCTCGATGGTGGCAACGACCTTGGATTCGACGCGGTCGTCCGTTAACTTGCGCTTGCCGGATGTGTCGGAGTCACGCCGGGTTGACCTTCCTTCCTCCTGGGTCTTCGTCCGACTTCGGCGTGCAGCCGGCTCTGCCGTGATGATCCTTTCGGCTTCGTCGAGTCGGATCGGGTTGGTCATGCCCGCGTCGGCGGTGGCGTACTCGTCGTCGATTGCCATGAGCTCCGCCATGGTCTTCGGACTTTTCCTCAGGAGCCTATGCTTGAGTAGCGTCTGATCCCGGCAGCCTTGGACGAAGTACTGGACGGCTTGGAGCTCCAGGATCCCTTCACAGGAATTGCGTAAGCTGGTCCATCGGGTGAGGTAAGCACGGTCCGACTCGCCTTCTTTCTGCCTGCACATCGCGAGCAGCTGTGCGTTGCCGGGGCGCAAGTAGGTGCCGGTGAAGTTGCGGTTGAACACTTCCTCGAAGTCCAGCCAGCTATTGACGCTTTCAGCCGGAAGGCTGTTCAGCCAGGTCCGAGCCGATCCCTGGAGCATGAGAGGCACGTAGCGTACAGCCACCCGCTTGTTGCCGCCTGTGATGTTGACTGCCATGACGTAGTCGGCGAGCCAGTCTTCCGGCTTCGCGGTGCCGTTGTACTTGGGTGTGTCCCTTGGGAGGGTGAATCCCCTCGGGAACTGCTCGGTCCGGATGCGAGGTCCGAAGCAGCGATGCGCGGCGATATCTTCTTCCTCGATGATGCTTGACGCTTTGAGCGCATCGATGCGGTTGCGCGCGTCGTGGCTCGTTTCGGGCCCCAGTGGTCCCAGGCGCTGGTCGATGGTGACCTTGTGTCCGACTCGCTCCTTGGCGCTGCGGCCGGCTTGCGGCTCGTTCCGGTAGCCGTCTTCACGTCGCCCAGCCGGATCGCGACCGTGATCACGAGGATGCGAACTCGCGCTCCTCTCGCGATGAGCTCGTGGTTGCTTGTCCTTCACCCTGCCGCGGCTCGTGGATGACGCCTCGACGCCTTGCTTAGACTTGCCGGCTGCGTCGTAGCCTGGAGGCGGATCGTGATGCTCCCTGCTCGCCGTTGCTTCGGTTTCGCGTTGCTGCCGGTTAGCCGCGGCAATGAGCTCTTGTACTCGGCGCGCTTGTTGACGTAGCTCCTCGCCTTGAAGATGAGGTAGTTCCGCTGCTGCCGCCTCCGCAGCCTTCATGTTTTGCACAGGGCAGCTGTACTCGGGCAAGACGATGTCCGAATGCTCATGCAGCTGTCCAGCACAGTGCATGGCACCGCCGAGATCCCCTCCTTTGCGCCTAACTTCATTCAGCTTATCCGTGTTACCCCTTGCCGGCTCGAAGCCGTGGACGGTGTTGTACTCGCGATCGTGGCGTTGAGTCGGCGTTGCGTCGACGCGAGGTGGAGCACCTTGTCGTACATTTGTTGACGCATCTTCTCCAGTTCGACCGCCGCCTTGGGCGGGTCTGCACTTGGCGCGATGGGAGTGCTCAGCAACTCGAAGTCCGCCTCAAGGTTGCGCTGGAAACGAGAGGGTTCTCCGGCTTCGTGAACAGTTGTGACGACGCCGCCTCCTGCCGCCACACGCTCGACCATGTGCACCTCGGCGTAGACGTTGAGCTTGGCGTCGTCACAGTCGGCGTCACCGGAGCTGAGGTAGCCGAAGGAGTTGCTGTTGCAGATGCTGGGGTCGAAGGTCGATGGAGCCAAACACGAGTAGACCTCCTCCGGGTACTCCTTGGCGGCGACAGCGACGTAGACGTGGAAGTCGCCGAAGGTAACGACGGTGCCTCCGCTGGTGAAGCCCACGTCGGTGAAGCTCTTGGTGTTGTCGATGACGCACCCGATGGAGCCGATGGAGAGCACGAGGCCGGAGACGACCCGCCGATCATCTACGGTCCGGGATCCCACGCAGAACGTGATTCTGCTCATCGCTTGCCCCACGGTGGGCGCCAAATGTCGTGGTGGGTTGCACGGCATATCCATCTAGGATGGAAAGAAGTGTGGGACAAGGCAACGATGGCGCTCGCGCGGGATTGGGTAACAAGCACGCAAACACGCGCAATGTACCCAGGTTCGGGGCCCTCTTGTGTAGGTAATACCCCTACGTCCTGCTCTTCTTATTTCTTATTGCTTGATCACAGAGTATGGGCTACAAAGTGCTCCTGGAGCTGTTTCAGGTGGCAGCCGGTTGGAAGTCCAAGCCGGCTGGAGGTTGATGATGATTCTGCTGCTCTCCACTACTGTCCTCCGTCTATCTCCCTCTGCCTCACGCAGGAGGCTCTAGCCCGCCTTATATAGGCAACGGGCTAGGGTTTTGGGTTCCAAGGAAATTACAGGATTATCTCCATGACATCAACTACTCTCTGGTCCGGCTGGAGCTCGTTGTCATGATTCTGTACAGAGAACGCCCGACAGGAAGTACTGTTCACTGGGAACGGTTACGCGGGGCTGGCCCACTGGTACGGAGCTGTCGGTTGGTTGGTCCGGCTTCAGTCCAGTCGGACGTTGGCGTCCGGGTGGATGCAGGTGGCCTGATCCAGCCGGCGTGGTGCAGGCGGCGCGGTGTAGCCGGCGTGGTGCAGCCGGCATGAGGAGTTTGAACGAGTGAGCCTCTTTGGGGTATCCAGGGTTCATCTCCCCAATAGGGGGGGAGGGGGGAGGGGAGGAGAAGGGGCCATACATATGGAGATCCAAGATGAAGATGATCACGATCAACTCCAAAATGATCTAGTAGAGCATTTGTAGGAGAGCATAAAGGATTGACAGCATAATAGTTAAACTCCAATTTGTTTTAATTATATGAATAATTTTAATTTCATTTTTTACTTATGGAACTATACTTTATTTGTTGAACTGCAATTTATGGAACTATTTTTTTTTGTTTGTTAAAAACCTGTTTAGGGAGTATGTTTCGGGGCGACGAGTGGGGAGAGGCGCTATCTCATTCCAACGTTAATCCGGATAAGATATGGGCACGCGAGTGAAGATGCCCTTAATAACTAGTCAAAACTTTCAGAAAAATATGATCCTCACAAAAACGTACCATGAAAAAGCCTTTTGGAGCTTGGGCGCTACATGTAGCCCTTTATTTTGAACTTTTTCGAAATCAGTATTTTAAAGTTTCAAAAAAATCTACAAACAAATCTAAATGTAGCCAATACTGTATCCTACAATTGTGCAAAATTTCAATACGAAATTATTTGTACTATGGGACCTATAAAAAATACAAATTCATGTAAAATGTGACAAACTTTGGAGCACACTAGTCACACCTCCACATCTACCAATTTATCTTTTTTGTGTAGGCTATAATATAACGTATTTTGGACAGATATTTTGCACATTTGTAGAATTCATCATTTGCTATACATATATAATTCTTTCAAAATTTTAAATTTGTTTAATGTTTGAAATAAAGGAGCCCGGGTGCCAAAACGCTGCACTCCCACCTAGGCCTGCACATAATCGAAACCGAAACCGAAAACTGACCCGAAAAAAACCAAACTGTAACCAAAATTGTGGTTTTTTACGGTCAGTGGTTAGGTTACGGTTAGCAAAAGTGCTAACCATATGACATATGGTTAATTCTGTTTTAAACCAAAAAACCACATGGTTAATCGAAATGCCCGGTATATCAAAGAATTTGACGTCCGAAGTCCTGTCCAACTTTATCCAAAGCTATTATATAATAAAGTATACGGTGTACATAATTCACTAAAGTTCAGCTGGCCTAATGGTAGGACGTGGAAACATATGTTTCTGACTAGTGGTCACGAGTTCAACCCCTAGGAGTAGTATTTTTTTTTGCTCTTTTCTAAAATTTTACTGCTTTTTTCTTCTATCTCTTACAAAATATCTATAGCTTGGTCATACAAAAAATTAAACTGAAATATATGGCTAGAAAATTTATGTGTTATTCAAAATTCGCGTCAACCGTGGTTAGTTTGGTTATAACTGAAACCAAACCGAGACTAAATGGTTATTACCGAAACTGAACCGTATTTTAGTATTAAACCGTATTAACCGAAGTTTAAAAACCGTATTTATCATATAACTATTAACCAAACCGAATTAACTATATTAACCGAACCCGCAGCGCTACTCCCACCTACCAACGCTAGCAAGAAGAAGCGGCCACACTGACAGACCACAGGAGTCCGAAGCACGGGTGAATAGCTCCTGTGCGACATCTTTCCAAGGAATTGGACGAGAAGCGACGTTCTTGCTGGAAATAGCTAGCGTGCGACGTCTGACGGGAGGCTTATAGCTGCAATGCGACACTTCTCTTAAACATCAGTAGACAGCTTATCAATTCAAACTACATGGGCTGAGCGGGACCCAAAACTTATCCACGTCAGATCGTGGGACCCACTGCTTGTCCACCTCACGTCGTGGGACCCAGAACACGTAGCTGCAACAAGAGAGACGATCTCGTCCCCGCACCGGAGCCAGCGTTCATTCGACCGTTGCAGTACAGAGCATCCGCCCGTTCCTACCCCCTTCTTCTCCGGCGATCCTCTAAGCGCTGCAACGCCGGCGGTGATGTCGACCTCCGCTTCAACCTGCCGGTGGTCGCGCTATGGTCCAGTGCTGCTGGGACGGTGCCCTGACTGCCCACGGACGGCGCCCCTGAAGCGCCTGACCACCGTGAGCGATGAGAAAGGCAACGCCGGGCGCGAGTTTGTGAAATGCGAGAGCAAACCAGAGCCAGGGAAGGTGAGATCTTAGTTTCCCCTCTACCAATTTCATTTTATTTTCATCAATTTTGTTGGTTTTCATCTGATTTGGGAATTAGGGTTTCATCCGATTTGGGGAAATTTTGCTCTGTTTTCAGCTGGATCTGCGGAAATGCCACCATTTCGAGTGGCTTGATGAGTACATCAATAGGATTGAACTGAAGGGCGCCTTCCTGGGGGTCAATTCGCCGCTGTCGGCCGAGCAGTTGGGATCAGGCACGGTGGTTGCTCTGGTGGGGAAAGCGGATGGGGTTGCGGCGGAAGTGAAGGAGATGAAGAAGATGAACAAGCACCTAAAGAAGCTTGTCGATCTGAAGAAGCAGGACAATCTGATGTCTGTTGTTTTTTATTTATGTGCAATTGCTCTTGGTGTTGTTTATTTGCTGATCATTAGTCACTAAACAATGTAACTAGTGTTGCAGTTAGTTTGGACAATTTCTGTATGACTAAGACTTGGAAGTAATGCATGACAGAAATTCATTTGGTTTGTTCCAATTCCTAAAATGTTGCAAATGTGTGTTGTCTATTTGCTGATCCTTGGTCATTGTAACAATGTAATTAGTGTAGCAGTTAGCTCGGGCCATTTGTGTATGGCTAAGACTTGGCAGATATGCATCACAAATCCAACATTTATTTAGTTTGGTTAAATTTGTAAAACGTTAGAAAAGTGTGTGAAATGTTCCGTTCTTTTGTAGAAAAAAACTACAACGGATAGGCGAAAAGGCCAGGCCCAATGTCAAAAGATGTGATCTTTCAGCAAAAAAAAAACGTGCACACTCCAGGCCTAATAGTAAGAGGATGCTTGTTTTTATTATTTGACCCGTTGCACGTCTTGTTGGGCCCAATAAAAATAGGATGCGTCTCCCTCTCCCTATCTCCTCTCTTCTTTTTATTATCTACTTATCATTTTTCAGCATTTTAGTTTGTTTACTCACTCTGTTCACTTTTGTAAGACATTTTAAGGCATGCTAGCATTATCAAGGGCCATGGTTTTGAATTTCCACGCTTGGTTGAGATTTGTCCCTTTTCTTTCACCATTGACACGTGGGACCCACTAATAAGGGCTTTTAATGTATAGGTTCATTTTAAGACATATTTATAGAACTTTAATTAGACAAAACGTGCACAGTCCAGGCAGAGGGGCGGTGCTGGGTTTTGACATGACAACATCGATGGGACGCGGGGGTCCACTAGTCAGTTGGACTGCAGGTCACGCGTCAAGACCAGCGACGGTCCAGCGGTTAACACAGCGACGGGAGAAGAGTATGTTGGCTATTGCTGAAAATTACCCCAAAATTCAAATGAATTTGTTGAGGACATTAAGGAGTCAAAGAAAACATTGGCATCCATAACATATATTATCCATAAGGACATTAAGGACATTAAGGAGTCAAAGAAAATTATCCATAACTGCATCCACATTACATATATATATAGTGGCCCGACCCACATTACACGTTACATATATTAAACTAAAAAAAGAAAAATTACATTTCATAGCCCTAAATATAAAGGGCGCTAAACCATAACCGCTACCCGTTGGCGCCCCTTCGTCTGCGGGCCGTAACCTACTCGCCGCCGGCGGCCTTCCTCCACTCCGCCGCCCTGTCCGCCATCTCGGCGTCGGACAAGGCCCGGAGATTCTCATCCCGGAGCCGCTTCGTGGCCCTGTCCTCCCGGACGGGGTACCACTTCTTCGCCGCCTTCCTCTCCTCGGCGGCCGCCGCCTTCCTCTCGGCGGCGAGTTCCTCCTTCCTCTCCTGCTTCTCCAGGAAGTCTAGACGGCGTTCGAGGGCCTTCTCGGAGCGCTTGTTCATCTTCGTGACGTCGTCGGGAGTGGGGTCGTGGACGATGGGGCCCTCCGACTCAACGGGGGCTTTGCATCGCCGGCGTTTTTCGGGACACCTGAAAGTGCATGGTTGATCCCATGCATGGTTTTGGTAATTAATGACAATCTCTATGGACTAATATTTGCATTGAGCTCTATGTGTAGGTTGTCCTTTAGCTTGTGTCAAGATCATTTGTTGATCAAGGCCAAGCTTGCTTGTCTCCATTGGTTGGAGTCAAGGTCAAGGTTAGAAGATCATTCGTGTTGATCAAGGCTAAGTGCTTGATCTTCGTGTATGGGGAGCGTCATAATCTTCACCAAGCGAAGCGCAATGAAGAAAGGTGGTGCGTCTTGAGGAGTTGAAGATCGTCTTCATCGACCTCAAGTGGTTTAAGCGCAAGGCAAAGGTATGATCTTGCTAGGGTTTCTATTTTACCGGTCTCATGATGTTTAGTGAGAGACCGGGTTATAGGATAGATAGCCGTACTATCAAGAGGGGCTCTCGACCGAATATCGTGATCGTATCGTCATAGAGAGCTCAAACCTTTGCATCCATGCAATCATCTTTATTGGTTCTTATTTGGCTTCTATCCATGTGAGAATTTAGAGCTTGTGCTCATCTCCATACCAAGCTCTAGTTCATCAAAAACGGATCTCATGAATATCTTCTTGCGTTTTTGATATCGGAGGTTTTACCGGTTTGTCTCTTCTACGAGAGGTCAAACTCTCTCCTTATGATTTCCTCCTCACATGATAGACTATGATGTATATATGCATGATCTTGTAGGGCTTGTGATTATCTTCGAAACAAGACCAAGATCATAGAAAACGGAGTCTTGATGAAAAACTTGTGCGTTTTCGGTTTTGGAGATTTTGCCGGTTCATCTATGCGGAAGGTTTCACTCTTCCAATTTTTAGCAAAATCTCCATTGCTTGGTTTCAATATTTTTGCTTTTTGTAGGGTAGCTCTTGTCGTCCTCTTTCCAACAAAATTGGATTCACTCGATTCGGAGTTGCCACGCAAAAATTATTTAGTTTCAGGGTTTGCTGTTTTTCTGTGTCCGGAAGTACCGGCCCCTTGACCGGTACTACCGCTGGGCACTTCCGGTGCCCAGTTCCGGAGCTTGTTCCGCTTGCGAAAAAAGCTACTGGAACGGCTCCAGAAGTAGGCCGGAAGTAGGCCCGGTACTACCGGGCCGCCGGAAGTACCGGTGGCCTCAGCGGTACTACCGCTCGCTACTTCCGGTGTTTTGTTCCGGGGCCAGTTCCGCTTATCGAAAAGTTTCTGAACACCGGGAAATGTGCACCGGAAGTAAGGGCAGTACTACCGGGCGACCGGAAGTACTGGGCGCCGCAGCGGTACTTCCGGCCCTGCGGGTCTTTACAAATGACCGTTGGTGCGCTGATTCATGTAGGGCGGTAGTACCGCCCTTTGGGCCGGTACTACCGGTCCTGCGGGAATCTGCGCCCCAACGGCCAGATTTTTGGGCCACCTATTTAAGGGGCCTTCTTCCCCAATAGGTGGTTAACTCTTTGGCCACCCTTTTGCTCTCTCTCTCCTCCATTGTTGCAAATCTTGAGAGCTTGATTCCTCCACTTCCCTCCTATGATTCTTGCCCATCTTTAGGGAAACAAGAGAGGAGACCTACCATTCCACCAATCCATTCCTTCTCTAAGTGAGAGGAACCTAGTAGATCTAGACTTTGGAGTTCTTAGTGTTTCTCTTTGTTCTTCCTCTTAAATCCCTCCATATCATTAGTTGCTTTGGTTGGATTTTGGGGTGAAGGATTTGACCACTTAGTGTGTTCTTGCCTTTTGCATTTGGTGCATAGGTTTGAGTTTCTCACGGTGATACGTGGGATTGAAGGTTGAGAAGCTTATTACTCTTGGGTGCATTGTGTTCCCAAGTGCTTGTGCCTCTTGGGTGCATTGTGTACCCTAGACGGTTGGAGGTGCCCGCGAAGACTTCGAGTTGTGAAGCTTCGGGCAAGTGTTGGGAGCCCCCGATTAAGTTGTGGGTGTGTGCCCCAATCGTTGTAAAGGCTCCGAATTCCGACTTGAAGGATTCCGATAGTGGAAGGTGAACCTAACCCTTGGGTGAGGTTCATCGGAGAATAGGGTGAGGCCTTTTGTGGCATCTTGAGTAGGCCTCTTGTGGTGAGCTCACACCCCTTCAACGAGACGTACTCCCTTAACAAGGAGAAACTCGGGAATACATCCTCGTCTCCGCGTGTCTTGGTTATTTCTATACCCGAACTCTTTACTTATGCAATTTACATTGTGATAGCCTTCGTGCTTGAAGTCATATATATTGCTATCACCTTGTTGTTTTATTGCTTAGCATAAGTTGTTGGTGCACTTAGGCAAATCTAGTATATTAGGTCGTTGGCTTGTTAATCTAACACATAGTTTTATTCCGCAATTATCAAGCCCCAAAATAGGAAAAAGTTTTAATCGCCTATTCACCCCCCTCTAGGCGACATCTCGGGACATCGTTTGTTCTTTCAACGCCGACGCCTCGGAGGATCCCTCGGCCGCGCCTCCCACCAGCCAAGCGGCTGTGGGTGGTTGTCCTCGTCGCTGTAGGGCTCGGGGCTGGAAGGGAGAGACATTGGGCTGTACAACGCCATGTTGCTAGAGGGAGGAGGAGGCAATGGGGCTGGAGAGGGATGAGAGGAGGCAATGGGTTGGATAGGCTCTATTTAAAGACTGCGATGAGACGTGCGTATTAATTTGGGTGGATGAGTTAAGCGACGAGCGCAACAGTGTGAAAGACATGCCGTCTGAAAGCGTAGAAAAAATTACGCTTCGTAGTACGCATGCGACGTGACCCTGCATGCGTGCATTAACGCAAGTCCAAAGTCTCACGCAACGGACCAACGCGTGCAGTAATGCTCTGTGCGACGCGTGAACGTGAATAGCTAGGGTGCGACGCTGTTAAAAAATTAATAGCTAGGCTGCGACGTGTTCGAGGGCTGCGGCAGCGCGCGCTTGCATGCGCCCGTGCATCTTCGTGGACTATTCCACGCATCCTTATCCTCTCTCACGCTCTGAAAAAAAAAGGCTAGCCATTCAGCTAGCGGAACCAGCCCTCCCACGGATCGCCCAGAGCCTGGCCTAATATTCCTTCTAGAAGAACAATCGGACGGCTGAAGTTCATTGCATCGATAGAAATGGGGTCGTTTCCCCTAACTTTCGAGGTGTTTAACTGAGATTTGGAGGCAGTCAACGGTCCTTGTATAGCAAAAAACCTCACCAAAGGTACAGCAAAAAACCTCACCAGGCTAACTTTTCCATTTTTGTGTGCAGAACTTGTTTAAATGCTGGTCAAACTTAGGGTTTGACCGAATTTGAAATGAGCAACAAAAATTCAAAAAAAATCAAAAAAATGGAAAACCAGTGCACATTGTCTTATAATGTCACATACTACCTATTGGATCTTATAAACAAGGTACATATACATTCAAGCTCTCTATTCATGCATAAGATGTGATATCGGCAGAACTCTGCCATATGAAGTCAAGGTTGAAGACAAGTGGTTTAAGGTTTTGGGAATGAAGTTGTCCAAAACCCCACCAAAGGTTCATTTTGGTGTGACTAAGAAGGATCCAGGCTTACTTTTCCATTTTTGTGTGCAGAACTTGTTTAAATGCCGGTCAAACTTAGGGTTTGACCGAATTTGAAATGAGCAACAAAAATTCAAAAAAAATCAAAAAAATGGAAAACCAGTGCACATTGTCTTATAATGTCACATACTACCTATTGGATCTTATAAACAAGGTATATATACATTCAAGCTCTCTGTTCATGCATAAGATGTGATATCGGCAGAACTCTGTCATATGAAGTCAAGGTTGAAGACAAGTGGTTTAAGGTTTTGGGAATGAAGTTGTCGAAAACCCCACCAAAGGTTCATTTTGGTGCGACTAAGAAGGATCCAGGCTTACTTTTCCATTTTTGTGTGCAGAACTTGTTTAAATGCTGGTCAAACTTAGGGTTTGACCGAATTTGAAATGAGCAACAAAAATTCAAAAAAAATCAAAAAAATGGAAAACCAGTGCACATTGTCTTATAATGTCACATACTACCTATTGGATCTTATAAAGAAGGTATATATACATTCAAGCTCTTTGTTCATGCATAAGATGTGATATCGGCAGAACTCTGCCATATGAAGTCAAGGTTGAAGACAAGTGGTTTAAGGTTTTGGGAATGAAGTTGTCCAAAACCCCACCAAAGGTTCATTTTGGTGTGACTAAGAAGGATCCAGGCTTACTTTTCCATTTTTGTGTGCAGAACTTGTTTAAATGCAGGTCAAACTTAGGGTTTGACCGAATTTGAAATGGGCAACAAAAATTCAAAAAAAATCAAAAAAATGGAAAACCAGTGCACATTGTCTTATAATGTCACATACTACGTATTGAATAATATCTAGGTGATTTGGACAATGTCGAAAAAAAAAGTTGATAGAAATGGGGTCGTTTCCCCTAGCTTTGGAGGCCATTTCTAACACGTTTTCGACGACGATGAGTTGTGTCTCACAAAAGAGATCAAGGCAACCGTGGGAGGTGTTGTACATTACAGACAACGTAGGAAGCTCAAACAAACATAGAAAAGGTACAAATTTGAATTTAGCATCATATTTGAATTTCGGCAAATATTTGAATTTCAAACTCAAATTCTAGTTTAGCATTATTACAAATCACATAAGTTTTCACGAATCAAAGTAGCATTATTACAAATCACACAAGTGTTCAAGAATCAAATTCGAGTAGCAATACATCACTTTTTCTTAGCATTTGATTTCTTCTTCTTCGGCTTCGGCTTGCTTTTGCTTGCTTTTGCTTCTATATCAAGAAGATCATTCATGCTCCTTGTTTTCTTTGCATCTCCTTCACTAGGCCTTTGAGGGGGAATTTCAGGCTGGAAAACTTGATCCAAAGCTGCTTTAGTTTGCACTTGGTCCAGAACAGCTTCAGCTTCAGTTTCCACATCTTCAGTTTCAGCTTCCAGAACAGCTTCAGCTTCAGTTTCCAGAACAGCTTCAGCTTCAGTTTCCAGAACATCTTCAGTTTCAACTTGGTCCAGAACAGCTTCAACTTCCTCCAAAATAGCTTCAGGTTGCACAGGCACTGCAACATCGACAGAGCCGAACACAGTCTGCACACTCCTCTTCTTTCTACACCCTCCAATTCTGGCCTTTTTGGCTGGACAAAGAGGTTCAGTTTCAAGGGGCTGAAACACACGTTTCTTCCTGACAGTCCCCTTTGGATCGGTGTATCTACACTTGATGGATCCAGCTCGGTGTCCAAGTTCTTCACAACGCTTGCATCTATTTTTGTTACCTTTTTGGGGCCTCTTTGGCTTGGCGTCTTTCTTTCCATCTTTCTTCCCCTTCTTACTGCTCCCACCTTTTTCAAACCAAGGCTTGAATCTACTCTGTTTCGGCCTGCCAGCCTTCCTTCTCGTCAAAGGAGCGCACAAGGAGAATTCTTGCTCCACTTCAGGCCACTGAGACTGATCTGTAAGTGGTGGAATTGGATGTGCATATGCAGCTCTGAATTTTTCAACTGAGTAATATTCATGCAAATATGGGTGCATATTTAGCTTGGGTTTGGATGCCAAGAAAATGACGGCATGTTCACAAGGTTTTCCAGTGTGTTGCCACTCAAGGCAGCTGCACTCTTTCTTTTCAGTGTCAACAACATGCCTTCTGGTAGTCTTTGTATCTTTAACTTCACCAGAATGCAATGAGGATTTCACAACTAACAAATGTGCAAGCCCTCTGCTCCTATTGACTACCTGCTGCACCACATCAGGCAGTTTATCCTGCCCTTGCAGCTTATCACCAATCTTTGCTCTCAATTCCCACCACTTCATGATCATGATCCTAATTTGGTCAACCATGTCATGGACATGCAAGTCCTTGAAATCCTTTATCTTGTTGTTAAAACTTTCTGCCAAATTGTTGTTGATATGATCACACTTGATGGCAGTGTTAAATCCTGACCTGTACCACAAAAGAGAATGGTATGTGTCCATCCAAGGGCCAAACTCAGTGCTTGCTTCTTTTATCTTATTCATATGATACTCCCAATTACTAAGCTTGTATGCTCTTGCTGCTGGCCACAACTGGCCAAATGCACCTCCTCTGAATTTTTTTATCACATTCATCTACATATGACCAAAGCACTCCCTCCGCTCAGAATGGGGGAAAACAATCTTCACTGCATTTTCTAGCCCTTTACATGCGTCAGTGTGGATTGCCAAAGGGGACACTGGACCAATGCTTCTTTTCAACTGCATCATGAACCATGTCCATGAAGCTTCTGTCTCAGACTGAAACAAGCCAATAGCTACAGGGTACATCCAATTGTGTCCATCTAGAGCATTGCAAGCTGCAAGTTGACCATTCCACTTGCCAGTCAAAAATGATGAATCTATACTCAAATATGGACGGCAACCTGCTTTGAAGCCATCAATGCAAGACTTTAAAGCCATGAAGAATTTGGAGAAGTACACTTTCCCATCTGGTGTCACCTCAGTATCTATCTCAACAACACTGCCAGAACACCTTTTATCCACTTCTTCTTTGAAGCTATCAAGCTTTCTAAAGGTATTTGCCCAATCACCAAATAATTCTTTCATTACTCTTTGCTTTGCCTTCCACACTGTAGTATATTGCAGCTGGATTGGGTAATCCTTTTTCAGGTCTAATTTCAGTTTCTTTGTAGTGGTGTTTGGTTTCTTGGATAAAACAAGAGTGATTTTTTCTGCCACCCAAAGTTGGGATGTCATTTTTGAAATTTTTTGTGAAGTTGTCATACAAGTATGTGCTTTTGGAATTTGATTCACTCTTATTGTCCTTCCATCAGGTTGACGTCTAGCTGATATATACCACTTGCATGGCATGGCACCACCATCATAACCTTTGCACTTGGCATAGAATTTCTTTGTATCTGTCCACAAAGTCTTGGTTTCAAACTCATGTTTGATTGCATAAGTCCTGAAACACATCCTAAACTCATCCATGCTTGGAAACAATTTACCTACTTTAATAACTGGATTTTCTTTGTCATAAACACATACAAGCTCTTCATCATGGCCATCACCCACATCAACTGCAGCATTCTGCATCAACTCTGAATCTATTTCAAAATCAGCATTAGCATCTGTATTTGCAGTTCTTGACCGTCTGTTACCATCATCTGCAGCATCTTCTTTCTCCTTTTCCTTGTCTTGCTCATCTACAGGAATACCAAACATAGTTGCCATTTCAATGTCAGACATTGGAGCAATGACCAAATCTGTCGGTTCATTAATCTCAACTGTATTCCAATCGATACATACAACCTCCTCAACATTATCAACTGCCTCTTCTGCATCTGCCTCCGCTCTTAACACTGCCAATTCAGTAACTAAAGGCCCTATCTGACTTTGTGCAGACCAATCATCCTCAGCAATCTGGCAAGCCAACTTCGATGCCACATTTCCAACCCTAGATGCAGGGTTCAGAGCTACGAGCTCTGCCAAAAAAAGAACACTTTTGCTTGTCCAGCTGTCTCGCCGATCGATTTCTTCTACCATTTCTTCCCCTGTCTCAATCCTAACATACTCCTGTTTCCAATCATCGAACCGTAACAAAGAAACTTCTTGTTCTGGCCCCCAAATCACACTCTCCCCAATTTTTTCCACAACATTCCTCACGGCCTCCTCTTCCTTCAATTCTAGGTCTTGGGGATCAAATTCTTTAAAAGGTATATCCCATTCAACCATCATGTCTCTCTCAATCACCCGCATGCTGCCATCAAGCAACACTGCCTTGTAGGGAAAGAATTTGATCGAAAATTTGAATTTACCATGTCCCCTGTTTTTGGCGACCAAGGTGAGCTAGAAGTGAGGTAGGTAGTAAGCAAATAGAATTGAAATTAAGTTTCAAGCCTCGGGAAATTACCCATTACTTGTCCCCTCTCCCGGTTCCATCTCGCCGCCGTCCACAATCTACGCTCAAAAGGGCGCCCTGAGATCTAATGTGAGAATGATGGGAGAGGAATTAGGGTTTCGAATGGCACTCACCACGTCCGCCGTAGAATGAAAGCGCCGCCGCCCTCTGAAAAAGTTCCGCTGCCGCCCCCGCCGTCGAGAACGTTTCCCCGCCGCCGCCGGTGCCGACAGAGAAGGTCACGCGCGCGCTCGGTCGGAAGCGCTCGAATGGCACTCACCACGTCCGCCGTAGAACGAAAGCGCCGCCGCCCTCTGAAAAAGTTCCGCTACCGCCGCCGTCGAGAAGGAAAGGTGAGCTCCGCCGCCGCCACCGCCGCCAGAGAAGGTCACGCGCGCGCTGGGTCGGAAAGCGGCTGGTTTGTCTGGGTTAGCTATTTCCAGGACCATCATGTTTTAATCAACTGTCTCATTTAACCTAACTGTCTCCTTAACGGCCGTTATATGGTTATTGTGGCCCTGAGCTATTTCCAACCAAAACAGCGTCGCATGCGAGCTATTTCCAGCAAAAACGGTTCAAATCCAATAGCAATGAAAAACGTCAGGAGCTATTAACCCCCGAAGCACTGTGTGTGGAGTGTGGACCTAGCTTTGACTAGTCGGTCGTCTCGCGGCCTCCCATTGCCTCGCAGCTGCGGCGCCGGCCAATGCCATCTCCGGACGTCTCCACTCTCCCGCGCGATTGCATGCCCGTCGCCGGCGGCGGTGGCGCTGTCGTGGGGCCGGCCCGCGGGGACGGCGAGTGGCTGCGCGTGTACGGCCGGGTCGTGGCGATGCTGCCGCGGGTCGACGCGCTCGCCGCCGCCGGCCGCGCGCGGCTGGAGGCCGTCAACGCGCTCCAGCACGAGTTCTGGGAGGCCCGCGACGCCCTCCTCCAGCGCCGCCTCCTCCAGGTCATCCGTCCTCTCCTCTCTCTCATAGCATCCTAGGGTTTCCCTCTCTCTCATGCTGGCTGCTGTGAAATGTGGATGGCAGGCGGAGGAGAGCAGGAGGCGGTGGGAGGCGGCCTACATCGACCTCCAGCCCTCCGGGGACGATCGCAAGTTCGCCGGTGAGAGAATCAATTACTCGGCTGCTGCGTGCTGTGTGCTACTCAGATTTTCGATTCATGCCGGTGTTTGGAATCCCGACCCTTGGAATGCAGCCGATTGACATTCGTAAAATAACGTTCCACAAAATTGGGATTCATTCGTCAATCCATGTTAAATCTTTCGTCTCAAACTCCGTCCACAACTCTTATGCTTTGTTTGATAGGTGCGGTTACTATGGCCACACAGTAAGAAATGCTCACAAAGAGTGAACATGGTTGTAATTGCAAATGTGAAATTTTCCTCTTAGCTCTTACTGATGTCAGTGCAAAAAATATTGCATCTTTATGGGTGAAGCTCAATCCTTGGTCCGAAATATCTGCATATTTAGGCAGCAAGTAATCTTTTTTGTCAACGATTTTGGGGGGAGGGGATTTGGGGCACAGTCTGGTATATGCTCTTCACTTCCGTTTCTTATCATCTCAGGTGTCTATTTTAGTGTAATCATCTGAGGTGTCTTGTTTTGGCACTTCTTACAAGGAGAAATGTGTGAAGGTTTATGTCCTCATGTGACAGTTCTGTTTGATTAAGAACCTAAACGGGTTGTGCTGCATGTTACTTTCCACTTTGTTCCACTCTAGTTACTTAAATGATCCTTTCGTAACTGTGTGATCTTATTCTTAGTTATCCAGTGGCTGCCACAAGAATCTGTGGAGCCCTAAGCATGGTGCAGGCAGCCAAATGAAACTTGTAACTAGTTAAGAGAAAGTAACAACTAGTTATATTAACTGAATAGGTTTCCCTTTTTTATTTTTGTTAAACAAAGATAGTTTTTCGAACAGATAACCTGGTCTTTATGAAATTTTGTTGGTACTATATATCGTTGTCTGCTCCTCTAAATGCAGAACTCCAAGAGAGTGACTTTGAGGACTTAACAACTTTTGTAGATGCTTTGGCTGCAGAAAACACAGAATTCCAGGTACGCACTGAAACATAAGTTGCATGGCTCAAAACATGCAGCTCAGCTTGTGCATCTCATTGGTTTTCTTAATCATTGTTTTGTGGCCTTGCCTGCTTCTTATAATGTTAGATAAAAGTGAAGGAAGTTGATGCTGGTGAAGAGCTAACTCAAAATGAGCACATCACAAGAGATTTAGAAGCAGAGCTACGAAAATTGAAGCAGGCTTATGAAGCTGTTTGCTCAGAGAAGGATAAGGAAATTTCTGAAATAACTGTAGAAAAGGATTTTGTCCGGGACCAGTTTAAGACACTGGAGCGGGACTATGCTGATCTCCTTAGCTACACGAAGAAAAAGGCCACACGAGCTGCTGAATAGCACAAGAGCTTCAGAAGAATGTAGAACAGCTGCAAGGAGAGTCCCAAAAGAAGGATGATGAGATACGCAAATTGCGAGCACGACCAAAAGCAGCTGTGGCCAAAAGGAAATTGGTTCCCGAGAATAAGCTGCAAAAAATGGACCGTATACCCGAGGAGGTAGATGGAGAAATTGAAAATTGCAAAGATCAGCAGCCTGAGAAAAGTCAAAAGCACAAGGAAGATATGGGTAAGACACACAAAAAAGGTTGTTCTGAAGGACCTGCTTTAAGGGCGGCAGCAAAAGATTCTTCTGAGCAAATGCTAGGAGAAGATAGGCAACCTGAGGCTACCCAAAAGCGCAAGTGCGTCGGTTTCTTGTCGAATGTAAGTATATCTTTTCCAAATATATTAATGGCTCACACTAAACCTAGTTATCAATGTGTTATTTATTTACTGATCAGTGACTTTTTCTTGCCATACTCGTAGTGTCGATGGACAATGTTGTGCCTATTTAGTAAACCTGCTTCATCAAAAAAAAAAATTTATTACAAGTCACAGCTTGCATGTTAATCAGTTTATAGAGGAAGAACATTGTTTTCTCTGCATGTCATTGTTTAGTGACCTTGTCTTGCCGTACATATAGCCAATGCGTAATCCTGTGTTTATTAAGTAAACCTGCTTGATCAATTATAACATTGATCAAATGTTTTTTTTATCCAAATCACTGCTAGCAAGTTAGATGCTCGCCAAAAGTCATGTTTTCCTGTATGCCACTGTATTTTCGTCTCAAGATATACACGCATCCTAATTTCCGATAGGTGCATGCACGAGATGCGTTGCTGGAAAGTGGAAACATGATCTTGGCATAAAATGGGGAATTATGTTTGCTTTCTATGATATTTGATATCCAAAGGACCACTTGAATGCGCCTGGGGGCAGCGTACAGTAGTCTAAGATATATTTTTACAAGGAGATTGGTCAAGAGTGAAGGCAGGATATCATTGAGGCATATAAGAAAAATCACCGCTTGAAGGGTTTATGTGTGGATATCTCCAGGATTTTCTCACTGAAACTTGTGCTGATTGTGATTTTGCATTTATCTGTATTTATGTTTCATTCTCATCCTCTAAAAATCTTCTTTCTAGATTGCCATTTGATCTAATAAGGTTTTTTTTGTTTCAGTGGCGTGTCAATTTACTAATTGCTATTTGGCTAATAGGATCATGAGCGGAAGGGAAATGATTACAGAATGAGTTACAAAGTTCTAGAGCCACTTAAGAAGACGAGGGTGTCAGGAAAAATGGAGGTGGATCAAGGGAACAATAAGGAACAGACGAGCAGTAAAATCCACGATGAAAACAGTCGGTAGGTACTCAGCACGTGTTGCAAAAGTTTTTTATGGAATAGTTTGTAGAATTTGTGTGCCATCATAGTCGGCCACAAAAAGTGTAGATCTTTGTAACAAATGTCCCAAAGGGCAAGTCTATGTGGCAAGTGACAACGACCATGGTTTACAAATGGGGAAGGTAGTGACAATTTATTTTAGGACATCAGTGTGAACATTTTGCAAAAAAAAAAATATGCATGAACGTTTCCCGATGGATTGTATCGATTCTTCGATAGAGATGATAATTGATAAACTGGCAGAAATTAAGCTAAGTTACCACAGTAAAGTGATAAATGTTGCGGGTACAAGAAAGCCCTTTACGTCATTTGTTACAAGCAGAGTTAACTTTTTATTTCCATGTTTTTTTTGTGTTCTGCTTTTCTAGTGCAAACAACATGTACTTCCTGAAGCAGCATCACTAATCTGATCAATGTCGTCGCCATAGTTTGTATTCTGATGGTGTTCTGTTTGATCCCTTTGCCCTGAAGGTCCCCGCACAAGCTGGCGATCTACAATGCGCTCTTGTACCTCCGCACCGTGGAGGACTGCTTCACGGACAAACCTGAGAAGCACAAGGAGTTCCTGGCGGTCCAGCGTGAATTCGTTGGCAGGAGGTCTGTGTTGCAAGAGCAGATGCATTAACAAATTCTCGCTATATTGATATTATTTTTTGTGATATATTGAATTTTGACATAGTGAAATCTTCAGTTGCATCCTATTGTTCTTTATTGCAGGATCGGTGTCAGCGCCTTTATCGGCGCTGTAAAGGTGCTGCTCGATGGGCACCCCGAACTCTTCCATGGGTTCGAGAGTTGTTTTAGTACCAACACAAAGTGTTAGGGAGTTAAACGGGCCTGTTTGAAGATCTTTAGTCACTGACCCTGTCTTGCTAGCTAGTGATTGGAGCAAATGAGTTGCTGCCGCCTTTTTTGCCGAATTGTTTTTTGGTCTGTTGGTCTCATCATCGTGCGAATTCGTCTCTGGAAATCGAAGAATTAACACATAGATTGTGTATTGAAGTACTAGGGAGTACCAACACTAAGGGTTAGGGAGTTAAACAGGCATCCTTGAAGATCTTTAGTCATTGACCCTGTATTGCTGGTGCTTTGGAGCAAATGAATTGCTGGCCACCCCTTTTGTCGACCGACTTCGTGTTCTGTCGGTCTCATGGTGTGTATTCGTTTCTAGAAGTCGAAGAATTAATATGCATACTATCTATTTAAACCATGGCTGTTTTTTCGCTGCCTTGGCACTTGGCAGAAGTTCAGGCTGCTTTTGAGGTGCTGGTGGCTGGGTACTGCTGCAGGAGTACCCAAGAATTGAGGAGCTCACGGATGAATAGGACATGCAGTGAGTAGGAGAGCAGTTGATCTGAGGCTTCACTTTATGTGCAGTTGTTTCGGGACCCAAAAACATTGATGGTTTAGTACGTCCCCCTGTAAAATGGACTTGGGTTTGACCATGGAGATGTGATACATTTTGCTCGCTGGTCTCTGTGCTCGAAGATGCAGCGTCGCGTTTTGAAGACGGCGGTGGTCGAACGTCTCATCTGTACTATAAGATACACATGTGCCACATCTTGCGTCGGTGTTTGAATATTGGCCGGGGTATGATGCTCTGCTATTTGGGGGTCACCCCGTGGGCTTCTCGACCAGGGTTTTCTTGTCGGTTTCTACTGTCAGAAGGAGGAAGAAGATTTTGGATTTGCTCCGACGAAGAGGGGGTGAGGGAGAGAAGCGTCGTCGTGCCGCCACCATCGCCCTGCCGCAAGCATCGTGCCACCGCCACTCATGGTCGGCATCGTCACTATCGCCATGCCTTGCCATCCCGCCCTATCGAAATCTCCGCCCGAACCGCCCCGTGCCATCCATCTAAGGTCACCCTTCTTCTCTACCCTAACCCTAAGTTTCTTCCTCGTTGGAGTCCGGCGTTGGAGGGAGGGAGACAAGGAGCATTTTGATCCTCTTTATATAAGCACCCAAAATCCAACGGTCGTTTCCTCCTCCCTCCCTCCAACCCCCAAAAGCAAAAGCTCGGACGCCGTTCCCGCACACGCCACCCGTCCCTCCCCCAAAAGGAAAAGACCGAAACACCCTCCCTCCCGCTCCCCGTCCGTGTTCGACTCCACCATGTCCGCCGCCGGCGACTCGCCGGCGCGGGAGGGCGGCGGCGGCCGAGCCGAGTGGCGGCGCATCTACGACCGGATGGCGGCCATCCTGCGCAAGAACCACACGCACGTCACGGCGCTGCTCGCCGACCGCGCGCGCCTCGAGGCGCTCGTCCAGATCCAGCACGAGTTCTGGCTCGCCCGCGACGGCCTCCTCCGGGGACGCCTCCACGAGGTGATTGATGGACGGAATTCCTCCCCTTCTCTACAAGCTCTTCTTTCTCTCCTCGCTCGCCCGGCCGCCGGCTGACGCTCTCTAGGGTTTTGGCTGGCTGGTGCAGACGCAGAGGACGGAGGCCTGCGTGAAGAGGTGCGACGAGGCCAAGCTCGAGCTGCTCCTCGGGGACAAGGACCGGGAGGCGCGCCGCTACCAGATATACGCCGGTAAGAAGAAGAGAATCAAATCCTCCTCCCCCATCCTCCTCGTTTCTTCTTGCTGCTAGTCTCTCCTGTTCTTGTGGGGATCATTCGTCTATTTGGGTGAAAGGATTCGACAGCCGTGGGTTCTTTTGTGGGATTTAGGGGAGCTCCAGCTGCAAAAGCTGGCATCTTTTTTCGCCTTTGTTTGGGCTCAGGGCTTGTTTCTGGAGGATTATGCGCTGCCGACTGCCTGCCGGTTTTGTTGGATTGATGTTTCTGATTGTGCGGGGCGAACCTTTCACTGCTACTTCTGCAAGAAAAAAAAATCATCTTTATTAGTGTTCGTTCACTGTGAAATCTGTCGCTGTTCTGTGTGCACTGATAAGATTGGCTAATTTTATATTGTTCAAAGCTACTGTAATTGGAAAAGAATTCTTTGTTGTTGTCTATGTTATGCCTTGCACCAAAATTTGGGAACTCGTATGCTAACTAAACCTATATGTCAATGTCTGGGCTTCAAAAGTTGTTGTGAATCGCTGCGACACTCCCCCGCTGTTGGACATTAAGCCAGTACTCCAACAATGATATTTTCTGTTGTCTCCTCAGTTCTATCAATCCCTTCACATTTATCAACAACTGTGGTTCCTGTCGATCGTGACCCACCTAAATTGACAACTAGTGTTTTGCTTCTCATTTGGAATGACATTTTGTTGAATGAAACATAACATTACAAAAGAGCAGCCGGTTTCTAGGAATTTATGTTGCTATATTCACTGATGTAATTGCTTTTTCTGTCCAATGTAGAACACCAAGATGCGGACTTGGAAGATTTTAAAACTTGTGCAGAAACTTTGGCTGCAGAAAACGCTAACCTGAAGGTATTTACCAACATCAGTTGGATCACTCGGTCCTCACAAGCATCAAGTACAGCTTGTCCATCTCATTAACTATTGTTCTGTGCCTGCTCTTTTCTTCTTAATTTTAGATGAAACTGAAGGAGGTTGAAACTTCTGCCGAGCTTAGTGAGAACACTAGGGAACATGGGCACAGTGGACGGAATTGGAGAGCTGAGATAAGGGAGTTAAAGACAGCGTATAAGAACCTGAGCAAAGAAAAGGATAAGGAAGTTTCTGCATTAGTTGCACAAAAGGATTTTGTCTGGCACCAGCTCAAGACAATGGAGAAGGACTACGACTCGCTCCTTAAGAAGAAGAAAATAGAGGCAGCACAGGCTACTGAAGCAGCACAAAGGCTTCAGCAGAAGGTGGAGGAGCTTCAAGCGGTGGCCCAAAAGAAGGATGATGATATTGGCAGATTACAAGCAGAAGCTAATGGTGCCAACAAGAAGATACTACTTCTTGAGAGTAAGCTACAGAAACTGCACTCCCTGGCTAGCGAGGAAGATGACGAGACCCAAAAAGTCAAGGGTGGGAACCTGCAGGCTAGTCAAAAGCGAAAGCAGGATATCAATGGGACACATAGAAAATCTAAGTCTGAAGGAGGGTCTCTACG
The DNA here is from genome assembly GCA_012064385.1 of Puccinellia tenuiflora. NCBI lineage: Eukaryota > Viridiplantae > Streptophyta > Magnoliopsida > Poales > Poaceae > Puccinellia > Puccinellia tenuiflora. The sequence continues at coordinate 744,099 of QRDG01002282.1, forward strand.
TGGGAAATCTAAAAATAATCCTCGAAGGAAGATGGTCGAAGAAGATCAACCTGAGACCAGTCAGAAGCGTCAGTGTGCCTCTTCTTTATCAACTGTAAGTAGTCCATGCCCAAGTATCATTCAGTATGACTTTCTCCACTGCTAACCTAGACTGCAAGTTTCTATTATAGAAATAGTAACTTTTACTTTTCCTATGACCGTGTGTAACATTATTTGGATTGCAGTGTCTTGTTGGCAAACAGTATAAGTTTTATTTTCCTGTAAATTTGGACAAAGAGTAATGTTGATGTAATTTAAGCGAGTATTGTTTGAGTCGTAGGGACCATAAAGGACCATTTCATACACTCTTACAGACAAGTCAGAACTGGGCAAAACATCTTTCTGACCTACCAGGTTATCACTTTCGAGCTAAGGGGTTAACCTTGTAATGTTTTTTTTTTTGAAGATCTATATGCATAAACAAACCTAACCTGCAAAAAGAGATATGCTATCATTTCTGGACTTTTCTCATCAGATACAAGTGACATGCAGCATGAGTTGCGATCAGCTTTACTCCTATATAGTGAAATTTGTAATTTTCTTATGGCAGTGCAACAACTTTTGATCAATAATTGTAATGTCTAATTCAAGCTGCACACTATCTTGCAATAAATATGGACAAAGAGTAAAATTGATGGATTTTAGGTGAGAATTACGTGAGCGGTAGTTTCATGAAGGGCCAGCACACACGTATTCAAGGACACTATGGAGAAGTTGCCATATATGTACCTTGACTACAATCTATAACCTCATACTGTTGGTTTGTTCATCTATATGCAAAAAACAACACCTACCCTGCAAAGAGTATAACAGCAAATCATTACTCTCTTCTTATGGCACTAACCTTTTGCTCATCTATGTCCTAATTCTTGTGCCGCATGAGTTGCGTCCTGCTGTAAATATGGACAAAGAATTTGGTTGATGGAACTTAGGTGAGTATCATGTGAGTCGTAGATGCTCATAAAGGGCCATGGCCATCACAAATACACCTGGGAGACCAATAGTAGGACATGTCACTGTAACACTTTTTGCTCATTTATGTCCTAATTCTTGGCAGGCCGCATGAGTTGCATCCTGCTGTAAATATGGACAAAGAATAATGTTGATGGAATTTAGGTGTGCATCATGTGAGTCGTAGATGCTCACAAAGGACCATCACAAATACACTTGGGATGCCATTAGTCGCTGTAACCTTTTTGCACATGTATGTCCTAATTCTTGGTAGGCCGCATGAGTTGTATCCTGCTGTAAATATGGACAAAGAATAATGTTGATGGAATTTAGGTGTGCATCATGTGAGTTGTAGATGCTCACAAAGGACCATCACAAATACACTTGGGATGCCATTAGTTGCTGCAACCTTTTTGCACATGTATGTCCTAATTCTTGGTAGGCCGCATGAGTTGCATCCTGCTGTAAATATGGACAAAGAATAATGTTGATGGAATTTAGGTGTGCACCATGTGAGTCGTAGATGCTCACAAAGGACCATCACAAATACATCATTAGTAGGATGGTGACATGTCGTGTTCATCACCTCAGGTGGTTAGTTGTCGGTCTGCATGCATAGTCGAAAATTACACAACAATGAGCAAGTATATCATCTTTGCCTTGCTTCAAACTTTCTGCCTCACATATTATGATGTCCTAATTCTTGGTGGGCTGCATTAGTTGCATCTTGCTGTAAATATGGACGGATAGTAAATTGATGGGAAGCTGGAAAGCTAGGCGAGTGTTCTTTAAGTTTTGAATGCTCGCTAAACCTTTGGTTTCTGAACATCTGTGCTAATCACAATCAAAGCTTTAACTATCATGCACAAGAGCGATCTTACATATATAGTTCTGTTGAAACTCTCATGGTACGTTTTTGCCATTGAGGCGTTGCAGGTTGTGGCAAATTAAACCTAATGTGCTTGGTTCTGGGAGCTAGAAACTTTTGTTTTTGATATTATGAGTTGCAGCCTTCCATTGAATGTTTTTGAGCTAGGATTGTGGTATGGCATAGGAAGAAACAGTACTTTCTTGAAGTACTGATGCACACCATCTTGATGATGTAATATATAGCATAATACTAGCATAAAACCCCTATTAGTTTGTTCATATCTACTGGCTCTTCCTTCTGAAGATATTTGAACAACCCTTTTGATCCTGTGCTGTCCCTGGGTTTGGAGTATTCTTGGAGTAGCATAACTTCATGGAGCTAGCTGTTTTTGAATGATATTTGGGGAACTGTCATCCTGTTGTTGCAAATGATGTCTCCTTTTCCATTTCCACATCTTGGGTTGCTGTTTTGAAGGTTAAGTTATCTCCATATCATGCGCACGGTAGCGACATGAAATCTCATAGATTGTCAAGTGAATCCCATTTCTTAGTTCTTGCGTATCATCTCCTGTGTTAGATAAAACCTGATGAGTCTCTGCTAGTTCACGTGAATTGCAAGGATCTAGTTTGTACATGGAAGGTAACATGCGCTGACAAAATGAGGTTGCTGCATGCAGGCTCTGGCTCTCCGACGCTGCTCCTCGAGGTTGCACATGATGAGACCCGCGTCCCCTGCGCCGCAGCAGGTACTCTTCCACTCCAGTTTCAAGGTCCCAAAGCTGAAGACCCCAGCTCCTCCCCCTCCTCCCCTGTAGCCTGATCTGACGGTACCTTGACTGACATATGTGTGTGCAGCTGCTGTTAGACACTCCCGATGACGGTATTTAGGTGAAGTTAGCGAATCAGGTTAACCTTATCTTGTTCTGCGTGTGCTCCCCGTCCGCTCCTCTCGAAGCGGCGACCGTGTGTGTAATTTATTCCCGCCCTTTTATTTTGGAAGAAGTCTTTTGTAACATATTTCCGCGGGCGGGTGCCGTGCGAGCGGGTAATGAGCTCAGTGACTGACTGACTGACCAGTGTGTGTATATTGATTAACCATCTAATGTAATGTTGCCCTTGGGCCTGGATCTGTGCTGGTGTCAGCTTGGTTGTTGTATTTGTGAAAGAATAACCTTTCTTCGAGGTACATGTTTCTAAACATTGGTATATATATGCAATGGTGAAAGTAGGAGAGCAACTGTGCATACATTGTTCTGTTGATAATCTTAGAGACTGTCCATTTTCTGGGGAACTATTTATGTAGCCATTTGAATTTATGCCAGCATTTGCCACAGTGAATTTTCGTTTTCTCCATAGAAAATTGGTGATACTTTTTTTTATTACTTTGGATGAATGCTGAAACCTGCTATGGTAGTACTGTACATAATAAGGGTGTGTTTGGTTGGGATTCTACTACCAGATTCGCGTTGTGAAAGCTGAAATCTCCTTTCTTCTCCAACCCTCCTCTCTCCTCCCGTTCATCTCCTTTTTCCTCACACCACGAAACGGATCTCAGTCTAGGGTTCCCCTCACCGGCTAATTCCGGCAGCCTCCGGCGGTGTGTAGGCCGGAAATTGAGCCTCCTGATCCCGCAGCTCCTTTTCCCATGCTGGACCGGCACGATAGTCGACCCAACACGAAGCACCAACCCCAGCTAGCAGCTGCCTCCATTGCTCGATTCGTCGCGCCGCTGCCCCAAGAACGAGCCCCAACAGCGACCGGCCGGAGATCTATTGCGTCTCCTGGAGTTATGGTTCTCCCCTCCTCTCCCACCTTCTAAACTCCTTCCTTATCCATCTCGTGCCATGTATTTTATGCCTTTTTTTTTTGTCATTGATTCCTTGTAATTGGTGTGTGCAAATGGTCTGTAAAATTGGTCTGTGCATATGGTCTATGAAATTGGTCTCTACCGTATAGCAGTGATTATTGTGTAATTGATCTGTACAATATGGTTTGGAGTTTGCGTGCAAGGTGTTTGTGAAAATGTTTCTAGTAAAAAAATGCTTGATATATGAATATATGAATAAATCCCAAAATGATCATTTTCATTTCTACCATTGTATAAATCGTTGTTCTGTGATTAATTAGCATATAAATAATCTCTTAGGGTCTCGGTAACATTAAATACATTGTTTGTCGAATCCGCAGTTTACAATTGTTTCAACCAAACAATTTCCAGCTTTTCCACAGTCGTCAGCTCACAGCAGCTTTTTCACAGCAGATTCTCCACAGCTGATTATCAGGAATCTACAGCTCAACCAAACACACCCTAAGGTGTTCTCGAATTCTTGTGAAAATTGAGAGACTTGTATGGGCCATAGCAGGTTTCCCTCTGTCCCGAAATACATTTTAGTGAAACTAATCTGCAACTTGTTTCGGACAGGCATATTGAAAGTAAGAATGTCATCCTGTATAAAGAGTGATCGTAAACAACCAAAATATGGTGGGGAAAAAAACGTAGGCGAGCTTCATTAGGCCAAATCCTAAATTCATAATATTGTGAAAGATAATCAAGTAAATGTGGAAGATAATGTCAATGACAGGCGGGCTCGAGCCTTCGAGGGCCGAATATAAGGCCCGGCCCAGCCCACTCTTTACCAGCGGGAGTCCGTCTCCTGTCCCTTTCTTGCGGTACAAGAAGAAACCCCTCTATGACATGCGGGGCCCACCCGCAGCTCTCCGCCCTCCCCACGCCTCCGCCGCACTCCGTTATAAGGCCCGCCGGCCCGGCCCACGAACAAGCCCTCTCCTCTTTATCCGTGCGTCGTCTTCTCCCCCACGAAGAAGAAGCCCTCGCCTCCTCCGTCGCTTTCCTCCTCCTCCTCTTCCCGGATCCCGCCGCCGCCGCCGCCGACATGCCGTTCGTCCCGGGACCCTACTCCGGCGTCAGCACCCTCGCCCTCGTAAGCAACCGCCCACGCATCCATCCGCTTTCCCTTCCCCCGCCACCGACCACGACAGATCGGATCTGACTTTTCTCCGCGGTGTTTGATTGCAGGTGGCTAGGGCGTCGGCCCTCGGCGTCGGCGTCGTCTACGGCTCCGTCAAGCTCGGCATCCTCAAGATGACGGTACGCACCTACCGACCCCCTCCCCCTTGTTTGTTTGTTTTGCTGCACCGGCGCGATCGATGAGTTGCTGGTAGCTTCAGCGAGGGTGCGTGTCTGGTTGTCGGTGTCCCCATGGGTAAGGACTTGGAAGGAAGCTTAACTTGGGTGCACGCGGTTCTAGGTCTACTTTGGATTGGAATCTGGGATTAGCCAAAGGGCTTGGTTGGTTGGTTTCCTGTTAGTTAGTCTGGATGATGAGACCGTACCCTCCTCCTGTTAGCTAGCTGCCACATTGGTTTTGGGCCGACTGTTCCTCTGCTGCATGATCGTCTGCCGGTAACTAGATTTGCCAAGCAGACGGCATGCTTAGTTGTGGTTTTTTTTCCCTCCTGTAGGATTATTAAGCACTACCTAGTAGTTCTGAACCTGTGTGTTGTCATTGCTTAATCTGGTGGCAGGGTGGTGATTTGTTCTGTTGTGTATTGCGTGAATCTGCTTAATTTGCTGGGATGCATGTCGATGGTCTGTGATCCCTGTTTGCAATAGTATCCTGGGATAGTTCTTGTTGTTGGTCATGCATGTATTGCTGGGATTAGATATATATGTATTTTCTTTCTATGCTCCAGTCCAGGACATTGAAGATTGATTGAGTTCCTATGCTCTAGTCAAAAACATGTTAAGATTGATTGAAAACACTTAGTGGATAACAATTTATTTTGTACATTGCTTCGAATTATGTTTAATTTGTATTAAGGAAAACCAAACTAACACTCTGTTTTATAAATCTGAGATGATCTGTTATTAATGTACATATATTGAGCTCCACATGACTGAATCTTAAGATTCTATACTTTGCAGTAAATCTTTGAAGTAGTACATTACCTAGAGCATGTAATTACCTTGTGACCAGTATTGCTAACAAAGCTGCTTGTATAACGATTGTCTCTGTGGAATGCTCTTATCACTGTAATGTTACTGAATTGGATGTCGTTCTGTAGTCTTCATGGACGTGGTTATAGTAAAACATTACACTTCTGATTTGAGCATATAATTACTTTTCATGTCTGCTTGATTATTCTATGAAGCTTGTATGACTGATTACACCCATCTGATATTTAGTTCCATGCTCGTACTTTCTGCTGTAATCAGTCCAGTTTCTTACCGTTGTTTCACATTTGTTTGCCCTCCAGGCGACCAAACCCCACAAGGAGGAAGCGGCAGCTCATCACTGAGCGGGCCGGGGCGCGTGGTGGAAGCTCCGATGAAAGAAGGACGCCGTAGATTCGCAATGTAGCTGCTCTTACATACGCGCATGCAGTTTATGCTTTGTGGACCTCTTGTCTCAAACCCAAACCTATTCGGGGCCTAAATCTTGTCTTAGTTTTCGCTTTGTGGAAATAATAATATCATCGGCTGAATGACTTGAAATCAGGAAGAGAAATTTGAATCGTTTTGTTGAGGTGTTGGAATCCTGCTCTGGTAATTGTGTGATGGTATAGATGTTTTTCTCTGGGGGTTAACTTTTGTCTGCGTTAGGTAGGTCCTATCTGTGCGTGCGAACTTAATTATATCAGCTGGTGTGGATAATCAACACTGAGCCATATGAACACGAGGGCCTGTCAGCGAAAGCCTTTTCTGGGAGTTGTGGCATGATATGTTTTTCACTGTGGGTGTCTGCGCTACTAGCCTGTTTGTGCATTCGAACTGAATTATATCGTCATGGTTTCCAGCACCACATTATCCCCTTTATTATTATCAGTAAGTACTAGTATTATACAGTAGGCAAGTAAATACACATCATCTGACATTGTTTGTTTATTTAGATAGAGAAGAATCGAACACAAACGGTCTTTGGGAACTCATTCATTCACAACCTGAAATTGGAAATCGCGGTTTTGGCATCCAACCCTATGGAGTAGTAGTGCTTGACGTAGTCCCTGACGAGGGTCTCCCGGTACAGCGGCGGGTTCTCGTCGGAGAGGAGCTCCTTGATCGGGCCGTACATCCTCGTCGACGCCGGGTGGAAATGCGTGCTGAAGAAGCACGCGATGGAGACCCTCGGCGCGGCGTTCTTGGCCAGCACCCGATGCTCCACGCTTCTGAACCCGTCGTTGGAGATGAGCTGAAGGAGGTCGCCGATGTTGACGATGAATGCTCCCGGCGTCGGCGCGACGTCGACCCACCGCCGGCCCTCGTGAAGGACCTGGAGACCGCCGATCTCGTCCTGGAGGAGTATGGTGAGGAAGCCGGAGTCAGAGTGGCGGCTTGTTCCGATGGCAAGTTGAGGCTGGGGACAGGGAGGGTAGTAGTGGCAGAGTATGATCTGTCCTTGGTCGCACTCCATGTCTGTCAGGTAGCTCGTCGGTTTGAGCCCCAGAGATTCCGACAGAAGCTCGAACAATGTGCTCCCGAGGTTCCTCACCTGCTGGGCGTACTCGAACAGAGCATCCCTGCGAATGAATGAATAATCATCACAAGATCATGCTCAATTTAGCAAATAATTAAGCACTAGCACAGTAGTGGAAGTTGAAATTTATGATTCTGTTTGGAGGAATCACGGTGAGGAGCACTCACCGGCAGCTGTCCGGCAGGTCTCCGGCGTGGGGCGGGTCGGGGGCCATGCGGAGGTAGAGCGTGTCGCGCCAGTTGGCCACCGGCGACTGGTAGAGGTCGAAGTTGCAGTGGTACTTGGCCGCCCTGTCCGGCTCGCGCGAGTAGAGCCTCGCCTTGTCGCTGCCCTCGCCGCCGGGGGACTCGTGGAACCCCCGCACCGCCTCCACCGCCGCGGCCATCGACTCATCCGGCACCCCGTGGCCCGTCACCTGGAAGAACCCCCACTCCGCGGCGGCCCGGCGGACGGCGCCGACCACGGCCGCGTGGTCGGCAGCGCCGAGGTCGATCACCGGGACGGTTTCTTGGCCCGCGGCGGACACGGGCGGTCCGTGGACGGCGTCTTCGTCAGGGAGGCGGAAGATGCGGGGCACGTGCGTCACGCCGGAGGCGACGAGGCCGTGGACGCCGGCGAAGGTGGCGTCCAGCGCACGGAGCTCCGCCGCGCGGTCGTAGGCGCCGGACATAGCTGGCTGACGTGACGTCCTCGATCGAGGTGGCTTAGCTGCGGGTGCGACTGTCTCTTCTACTACTGTATAATTCTACTCTCAAGTGTACTTTCACTAGCATATCAAATTGCAGCCGCCGTGTCAAACTTTGCCTCCGAATTCTGTACTAAGATATTGTGAAATGGTGGCTCAACTGAAGAAAAAGGAGTCCATCTCTGGGCACATATTCAGATTCCGCCATGTTTAGATTATCCACTGTATCTCCAACGTCAAGTCCCTGGACAGCAACATGCAGGGCTGGCAACATGTCATGGTTGTTAGCATGTTAGCTAATGTCATTGGATCATTGCCAGCAGAACACTTTCAAAAGGGCAATGCTAGGCATCCGCAGGGGCTCAAAATTTCCCCCTTCGGGTCCTCCTGACACGTGTCCAAATCTGGGCTCCAAATTCCGCTTTTGCTCATACGAAGCAAAAAAAAACGGTTCATTGAAATAAGATTTTTTAACTATTGTAGCAATTTTCAAAATCCTCCCAAAATCCCGCTTTTGCTCCTATGAAGCAAAAAACGATTCGATTGAAATAACAATTTTGTGCTATTGTAGCAATTTTCAATTTTTATTCAGATACCGTAATTGCTTCTATGAAACCTCGTAGCAAATAATTTATGCTATTGTAGCAAAACTACAGGACGGTTGTAGCAAAAGTAAATTGTGCTATTGTAGCCAAACCGACTTCGCCGGAGACTCTCGTCGGAGACCACGTAGCCAAAAAATTGTACTATTGTAGCAAAACTATATGACGATTGTAGCAACAAAAGTTGTGCTATTGTAGCAAAAATGTAGCAAAAACCAACTTTACGAGAGACGTCACCGGAGACATCGCCGGAGACTCTTGTCGGAGACTCTCATAGCAAAATCGTTATAATGTTGTAGCAGAAAAACAGAAGTTTTGTAGCACAAAGTTCATGGTATTGTAGCGCCGCCGTGGGCATCATGATAGCAGCGCCGTCGTGCCATAGCTGCTAGTCGCAGAGAACGAGGTCGAGCTCGCTCGGGGCCTTGCCGGGAGCAGGGAGATGGGAGATGGGAGCAATCCCCAGGCGGCGGGGGCGCGCACGGGAGCGGCGCAGCGGAGCCGTCCCCCCGGCGGCAGAGGCGTGAAGGGGGAGCGGAGCCGTCCCACGACGGCGGACGCGCGCAGGGGAGGAACGGCGCATCGGGGAGCCGTCCCACCACGGCGGAGGCGCGCAGGGGAGGGACGGCACGTCGGGGAGCCATCCCATGACGACGGAGGTGCACAGGAGAGGGACGACACGTCGGGGAGCCGTCCCACGACGGCGGGGCGCAGGGGATGGGCGGCGCGTCGGGGAGCCGTCCCACGACGTCGGAGACGCGCAGGGGAGGGGCGGCGTGTCGGGGAGCCGTCCCATGACGACGGAGGCGCACAGGAGAGCGACGGCGCATCGGGGAGCCGTCCCACGACGGCGGAGACGCGCAGGGGAGGGACGGCGCGTCGGGAGCCGTCCCACGACGAGGGAGACACGCAGGGGAGGGGCGGCGCGTCGGGGAGCCGTCCCACGACGGCGGAGACGCGCAGGGGAGGGGCGGCACGTCGGGGAGCCGTCCACCGGCGACTGCACGCGGGAGAGCCGTTCCTGGCGGCGGCGTCCAGGAGGTCTTGCCGGGATCTGGGAGCAGCGCGAGCAGGGAATTTTGGAAGGAGGCACTGTCGATAGGATGAGGGAGAGGGAGACGTGTACGTGGGGTCCATGGGACACGCGTCATACGCACGATGGGGAGGCACGAGACGTTCCGTCCCCCGTAGGAACCGTAGCGTTTCCCCTTTCAAAATTATTCCTTGGGTTCTCTTGAGACGATTGTTACCAGCTCTAGAGCTGTGAGGAAATAGAGGTTGAGCTCTTGGCTCTAGTTATGGCTCATGCTCCCTTTGGCCACTCAAATCTGGGATATCTGCCAAGAACAACTCTAATATGATCAAATATATACTAACTGCATGTTAAACTAAATCAAAATGAGATTCAAAAGTGCTCCAACTATAATCATTTTATTATCTGTCAAGTATGCAAACTTTTGAAAGTATCATGCATGCACCAATCCAAGTTTAACAGCAATAGCCTGTTCAAAAGTACTCCATCCATTCCTTGTTGTAAGGTGTCTTAATTTTTTAGTTAATTTAACTATTTTTTTACCAAGATTTTGTAAAAAAAACTATCAATATTTTAAGGGTTAATTAGATATATGCCACTGCAATTCATGCGAAATCGAGAAATGCCACTGTAATTTTCATCCTTCGAAGTGGCATTTTTCGAAGGCTGAAAGTGGCATTTTTAGAAGAATCTTGACAATTGCATTGGCACTTTTCGAAAGATGAAAATTACAGTGGTATTTCTCGACTTCGCATGAATTGCAGTGGCATATATCTAATTAACCTATATTTTAAATACTAAGAAAATAAAATATCAAAATATATTTCATGAGGAGTCTAATGAACAGCCTCCTGGGTACAACGACGTCACACTCTTCTTCGATTCCGGCATGTTGTTCTAGGGCTACGAGCCCGTCAACAGGAAGTTGGGCACCTTCGCGGTTTTGCTCTTCGTCCTGAGGATAATCTTTTGTTACCTCTCCTGTGGTCTTCTTAGAGATCCCTGGACCCAACCGGAGATATGTTCATAGACTGATTGTTGTCGTCGTGATCTGATGAGTTCACCCACCCAGTCTAGCTGTAACTAATTCTAGCCACTTGCGTCGTCCTAGGGCGGCACAAGTGACAACATCCTAGTCGCTCGTGTTCTCCTACTCTTCCTTAGTCCGCCATCGGAGAACCTAGGCGACCGAAGCTCATCCAGTCAACGGTGGCGACCAGGGCTGATTTTCTCCCGAGTTGGCTTCCCTCGCCAGCATGACTCACACGGGGTTTGTGGCGGTTGTTGGGACGCAAATTCGATATGGTTGCAGCGCGCTTGAGGGGGAGGAGGCTGGTGGACTGGTGGTACAACAGACAATTCTAGGGCCGGCAACGGAGGTAGTCGGGCTCTTGGCCGGACATAGACAAACACATACACACACATATACGTGTAGATGACTAGATGAGGTGGAAGGAATGGTGGATCCTTCGTCAGCTGTCCTTCCCTTTCTCGGTGTTCGGCGATGGAGTTCAAAGTTGGTGTGGCAGTCGTCGGGGTGTGGGGGTGGCAAGGTTCTCAATGTGCGTCGTGCCAGTGTTGATGATGTTGACTCTCTGGTTCGGGGACGACGATCCCAAGTTGGACCTTTGGTTGGACCCATGAATATTGGCGCACATGCGGGGAAGGATCCATTGTGTTTAGTAGGTGATTTTTGCATGCTTCTGCTAAACTAAAAAATAGTATAACAATTGAAAAAATTCTGAAATAAATTGGAGACAAACATATACAAAATTTTAACATATCTGCAAAGTTTCGGAACTAAATGACATTTCTTGTGCTCTGTACGCAAAAAATAAAATTTGTGCTTTCAAAACATATTTTTAGATCTTATTTTGGTCACTAATTATGTTTTTTTTCTCACGGAGCATAAACATTGTAATTTATTCTGAAACTTTGCACGTGTATTGAAAAATTGTATATGTTCGTCTCCATTTATTTCAGAATTTTTTGAAATGTTTTACTATTTATAGACAAAAATTAATATATCAAGAGCATATGAGCTTGGGAGCCAATGTGAATTTCTCTTTTTAATGAGTTAGCCCCTTTTTTTGTACAAATGTTTTGCTTTGCGTTTTTTGTTTTTACTATTTTTTGATTTGCTTTGCATTGTTCAAAATCAAACTTTGCATATAGGTCTTGGTCAAAATCAAACTTTGCATAGTTTGACCAAGTATATTATAGAAAAATATCAACACCTTAATATCAAGTACATTGCATCATCACGCACATAAATATTTGTCCTAGCTTGGTCTACCGATCAACCTCGATCAAATAATAATCAAATTAACATGAATAGATACTTGCCAGCTTGGCCTCGTTCAAAGATGTAGGAACTGCAGGTAGTGTTCGAAGATGTAGTCGACGATGACCTTGTACGCCCGCTGCGTGGGGTGGTAGCTGTCGAAGAAGACGTGCTCCGACACATCATCGCACACCGGCGCGAACCTGGCGTCGCACAGCACCGCCACCTCCACCGTCCCGGTGCTGCAGCACCCGCGCGTCGTCTCGTTGAACCCGTACCGCTCCCCGTTGTCCACCATGTCCTGGATCACGGTGTAGATGTCGAGGTAGACGAGGGTGGGGAACCCGGCCCTGTCCTTCTCGCCCAGCTCGCGGATCAGCTCCTGGACCTTGGTGTTGTAGAGCTGCGCGGCGGCGTTGCGCTCCGGCACGCAGCTCCGGTGAGGCCCGCCGCCGAGGGTCCGCTGCGACGGCACGCAGCCGATGGGGGGAAGCCCCACGAAGCCGATCCTCTTGGCGCCGCGCGCGCTCACGTTGCGGAGGAGCGACTCGACGCCGACGAGGAGGAGGTCCACGTAGGAGGGGATGTCGTACTCGGCGCTCCGGAACGGGGTGGTGTAGTAGGTGTTGGCGATGTCGTCCGTGCCGGCGCACACCACGAACAGCGCGCCGTCGATGATGCGCTTCGTCTCCTCCTCGCCGGCGATGCCCACCAGTTTGCTGCGGTACTCGTCGAAGTACGCCAGCTGCTGCTCAAACGAGATCACGCCCTGCAGCAAGGATCCAAGATCGAGAGTAATATTAATTATGATATGATCACCAGCTAGCTCAAGAGTGACGAGTTAATAGTTAGTTACCACGATGACCGGGGTGAGTGGATCGAATCCGGTGGCACCGGACGCGAAGCTGACGCCGGTGAGGAGGTCCTCCGGGGTGTGCTCCACGCCGAGGTATGGAGGAAGGAGCTGCTTCACGTTAAGGCCTTGGGCTGAAATCCATGAGTATATATAAATGTCAGTAATATATTATAGTTCCACTTAGAGATATCTCACACACAAAAACTATTCCAAGTTGCGTATTCAATTGAAACCTTGAGGGCGACCAGGACATTGATTTGTGAAATATTTTTGTTTTCCTAGCCAGTCGTAAATTAAACATGGAACCAACTGCACATGCAAGCAGGAATTTCAGAGCATGCATGCATGTCATTTTTTGCGAGTAGGCTTCTGAAAAAGAGGTCCAACCGGATTGTAAAATTTCTACGTGTTACCTTTTGAAGTTGAGATCACATAAAAAATTGTTGCGTTTTTCATTTGCTCGATCAACTCTTTTAAACGAAACGGATAAATAGCCTCACCGTAGGAAAAACATCTACTATTCTTACAATATTTCTCCACTTTTCTTTTGAACCAAACAAGTCCTAAAAGTGGGCATTGATTCGCACCAAACCAAATGTAAATGTGAGGCAGGGTCATTATTATGCAAATTATGGCTAGCTTTTGCCTTTTTTGTGTGTGCATAGGAATGTAAAAAAGAGGTTAGAGTGGATTATGGAATTCCTTTACCAGATGATTGTTTTTCCCATGTATGATGTATGCATGAAATAGATGAATAGTGTCTCCATAGAACAAATTCCTATTCATGTGATTTTCATCCACTATATATATAATCAAAGATGCCCTAAGACATGGATCGTGTTTTTTTAATGAGACGGTAAATAAATAGGAAAAATAAATGTATGTACGGGACAACAATAAATTATTCTTTCGGCACACCGGACCGGAGACGATGGGAAGGCCCCGGTGCTAAGTTGTTGTTTATTTAGAAGAAAAGGCCAAATTGTCCTGGCGGGGGCTCAACCGTGCACTTGAATGACACACAGTAATATGATTTTTTTGATGATTCAAATAATATTAAATATATATTGTTGGTGTTGAGATTCTTTTCCTTTATGTTCCCCAATTTTACAAAGGTTGAGTTTGACAAAATCCAGAACGTAAAGTTGAATGCATCCATAGAGAAAGACATACAACATGTTTAATTAGTCTGAAACATGAGAGGTTTTTTCACATGATTAATCATGGTATATATTTATTAGTTAGTTTCGCCTTCTTGGTATCAACATCGAGAGTTACTGGTCTTGTATACAAAACAGAAGGGGGGCGGTATGAAATATCTCTCCCTAAATTTCATGGAAAAGGCTTTCAAATGCGGTGTAGTAGTATCGTCCTACCAGTATACCGGAATAAACGTATCGTCGTACCGCGTATACCGGTATACATACGGCCGATGATCAGCACACGGCACATAATAAAAAATAAAAAAACACATACGTACGTATCTACGTATGTACGTACCGATGAAGTCGGTGGGTATGAGTCCGTTGGAGAATCGGCCGGTGGGGACATGGCCGGCGAAGTCCTTGCCGTAGGGCGGGTGGTTGGCCTTGACGACGGTGTGGAGGTCGTTGTTGTTGCCGGGGTCCATGATGGAGTCGCCGAAGACGATCACCGCCGTCACCATCGGCTTCTTCTCCTCCTCCGCCTCCACCACCTCCTTGTGTGCCGTTTCTCTCCGAGCCGCCGTCGCCGTCACGGCCATCATCGCCGCCACAAGCGCCGCCTGTAGCAGCCGGCGGCGCCACTGTCCGGCTCGCATAGATGCACTCATGTTTTTTTGGTTGCGTCCGCCCGTCAGTAGTGGTGGTAAGCTCGCATCTGCAGCTTACTATACTACTAGCTTAGCTATCGATCTCCATTATTTATGTACTCGGCCGGCGGGAGACAACATTGTTGTTGCCTGTCTGTGCCATCTCAATAACTGTGGTGCATGTTCACCGTCAGAATGCAGATGACGATATGGTACTATAAGGAGGAGGAGGAGGAGGAGCGTGTTGATGCAGCATGCATATGCATGCATGGCCAATTAATTAATGGTACGGGCAAAGACCTCACTGCCTCCAGCTGACTCACTATCAGTGTAGCTGGTGCAAACTGAAGAGTTGGGTTCGTACCATCGACGTCGGCTAGCTAGCTGATGCTGCATGTGCTTCCATTTTGCTAAGAAAATACTATAAGAAAATCTCCCAGGCACCGGTGTGTGTGCGTGGCCGGCCAGGAATCATCCATCCATCCATCAGAACCGGCGAAGACGGTCGAGAACTTTAAGCCATCCATCCATGCGTGTCTCACCAACAACTAGCTACTTTTGTGGGCATTCAATTAATGATGATGACCATTTCATGCATGATCATTGTGCCCTGACCTGACACAAACGTATACAAACCGTCTAATCAGATTATTAGGACGTCCAATCAAACCATTGATGCCTATTTTTGTTTTTTGAGACAAAAACCGTAGAACAATTGTTCTTGGTGCCTCTCAATAGTACATTTAGAGCAAGGGCAATAATATAACCACATGTCTAGCCAAACTACTCCCGTCGATTTTGAATTTTCAATATATTAAGTCAGCAAGCCGCCTAATTAAAAACCCTCCAGTCCGCTTCGGTACCCTGGTAGGGAAAAGAGTGCGTCTAAAACTTGCTGCTTTAGGGCAAATCAAACACAGTTCATTACAATCGGAGCGATAAAGCTAGGGGGATCACCATCCCAAACTAGAGGAACATTTGGATCAGAAACAAATCTAGCTATTTTTTGCGCCACCGTATTCGCTTCTCTCGGGCAGTACTGGACTGTGACTTGTCCAACAAGTATAGTAGTTAGAGAAGGTGATCAGTTTTACATGCATGCGGTGATATACGCGACCAGTGCATGCGGCATCAAATCATCCCGATTGGGTCTAGCCTTTCCTAGTTAATGTTGGCGTTAAACGTGAGAGTGCTAACTGGGTGAAATATTGGGGCGATAGATTTTGCATGGTCAAACCTCTTTCACCTTGGTCGCAGAGAAACACTGATTGCTACTGATGAAGAGTTGGGTGGTGTCCCAATCGAAGGCGGAGATGTAGCAAGCAGCAGTTTTCCCTCGATAACGAACCGAGGTTTATCGAACCAGTAGGACCTTGAAATCAACAACAAAGTGAATGTTGAAGATCTCTGGCGCTTAATCTTCAACAGACGTGGACCTGCACACACTTAACCAAAATACTTTGCCCCCAACGGCGGAAAGGTTGTCAATCTTTCCGGTCTCGCAGAAAACAAAGCGGTTAATTGTATAGTGAAATAGATTAATTATGAAAATAGACCAGAGGAGTAATGATGGTGAAAAGTGATGAATAAAGGTTACAATCAATGTAAAAAGATGGACCGGGGGCCATGGGTTCACTAGTGGAGTCTCTCGAGTAAATAGAACATTCATATGATGGGTGAACAAATTACAGCTGGGCAATTGACAAGATTATAACACAAACTTAATCTAGCTATGACAGAGAGAACATGGTAATATTTAAGTAGGCATCACGACAATGAACAACGACCGTTGAGTCCAACTGCATCTTTGTCTAAAAAGTCCACTGTGGGATCGCTATCCAGCCTGTCACCCATCGGTATTAAGTTGCAAGCAACAGACATTTGCATTAAGTAAAGCGCATGAAGTAAGCAATATTAAATATCAAAATAGACTTTAACACCGCTGTTTTACCCTTAGTAGCAACAGCACACCCTTGCCCTTAGACGTTTCTGTCACTCGTGCCTAGGAACAAAAGGGTGAAAGGGCATGGTTGCCCCCATGTGTTGTTTTGGTAATTAATGACAATCCCTATGGACTAATGTGTGCCTTGAGTTATATTTGCAGTGTTGGTCCATAAGGAATGCTTGGACTCCATATGTTGGAGTCAAGGCTAAAAGAAGAAGACTATATGTTGATCAAGGCTTGATCAACATACAAGATTAGGGCATGTGAAGAAGAAGATCATTTGTTGATCAAGATCCTATGATGTCCATGGTGGATGGCGTCACGTGGTGATCATCATCAAGATAAAGGCCATGTGAAGATATGTCGAAGAGTGTCCCTCCCATCTTGGTGTATGGGGGAGCAATATGCGTGTCTTCACCAAGCGGAGCAAAATCAAGAAAGGTGATCCACTTGAGAGTAGATCAAGATCGTCATCATCGAGCTCAAGTGGAATGCGCAAGGCAAAGGTATGATCTTGATAGGGTTTCTATTTTTACGGGTCTCGCGGTGTAGTTGGGAGACCGGG
Source organism: Puccinellia tenuiflora (assembly GCA_012064385.1). Classification (NCBI taxonomy): domain Eukaryota; kingdom Viridiplantae; phylum Streptophyta; class Magnoliopsida; order Poales; family Poaceae; genus Puccinellia; species Puccinellia tenuiflora. The sequence goes on from QRDG01002282.1 coordinate 761,216, forward strand.
TTTTAGGATAGGTAATCGTACTATCAAGAGGGGCTCTCAAGTGAGCTTTAGCGTATTGGTCGTAGAGAGCTCAAACCTTTGCATCTCATCATATTTATTGGTTCCTATTTGTCTCTTATCGTGGTGTGGTATTGGTGCTTGTCGTGCTTGTCATGACAAGGCCAAGGTCACCGAAAACGGTTTTCATATGTGTTCCCTATTGAGTTTTCGGTGTCGGAGATTTTGTCGGTCCATCTATGCGGAAGGTTTCACTCTTCCATTTATTAGCAAAATCTCCCTTACTTGGTTTCAATATTCTCACATGATATAGGGTAGCATTTGTCGTCCTCTTTCCAACAAAAGTGGTTTTGTGTTATTCGGACGTCATATGCAAAAGATATGGTTTTCCGGGTTTTAATGAAAGGGTTTTACCTCTCACCATTTGGCTTTACCATATCTTGTTGAACAATGATGTTTCTATATATATTCTTGTAGTGCTCGTTGTGACGATTCCAACGAGTCCAAGATTACCGAAAACGGAGTTCGTATGTAGAAGATATTGCGTTTTCGGTATCAGTCGTTTTAGAAACAGAATATTAAAAAGAAGGGAAAAAGAAATAACTGTGCCGGCCTCACTGCCGGCCTGGGCCGGCTCCCAGGCCGGCCCATTCGACCAGACCCCCGGCCACAACGCCGGCCTGGGCCGGATCCACGGCCGGTTCCCTCGGGTGGGTGGCCGGCCTCCCCACCGGCCTGGGCCGGGTGCTGGGCCGGCCCACCCGGGTGCGCCACTCCGCTCCTGACCGCCCCGGCTCTGCTGCCGGCCTGGGTCGGCTCCTAGGCCGGCCCGTTCGGGTGGCTCCCCGGCTCCACTGCCGGCCTGGGCCGGCTGCCAGGCCGGTCTGCCCATTTGCCTCTTCTTTTCCTTTTTCCTGCACGTAAAATATTACAACGGTTGTATTTTCGGAGCCTCTACTTAAAGGGCTTCTTCCCCAAATAAACCGTAACCTTTGAGCCAACTCTTGAGCTATTCTCCCTCCTCCATTGTTGACCTCTTGAGCTTGGCTTTCTCTCATTCTCTCCACTAGTTCGTGCTACTTCTTTGAGAGAAAAGAGAGAGGAGATTTAGATCCGTGTTTCCACCAATTGATTTCTCCTCTAAGTGAGGAGAACACTTTGGATCTAAATCTTTGGAGTTTCTTTGTGTTCCTCCTTTGTTCTTCCTCCCTAATCCCTCCCAAGCATTAGTTGCTTTGGTTGGATTCGGGTTGGAAGAACTTGACCACTTAGTGTGTTCTTGCCATTGCATTAGTTGCATCGGTTTGAGTTCTCCACGGTGATTCGTGGAAAGTGAAGTTGAGAAGCTTGTTACTCTTGGGTACTTTGGTGCCCTAGAGCTTGTTCCTCTAGGGCACGTTGGTACCCTAGACGGTTTGATTTCTCGGAGTCTTGGTGGCTTACGGGATTTGTTGGGAGCCTCCAATTGTGGAGTGTGGCTCAACCTTGTTGCTTCGGAGCTTTGGTAGCTACGAAGATATTGCCGGGAGACATCAATTGAGTTGTGGTGTGTGCCCCGGCCTTGGGCATCGAGTCTTGGTGGCTCGGTGCATTTGGTGAAGACCCTCCAACTTGTGGAGTGAGCTTCACCCTTGTAAAGGTGCTAGTTGTCAACCTCAACAGCAACATAGTGACAAGTGCCTCGCCACATTGGTGGTAAGACACAACGGAGATACGGTGTGACATGTTAAGGCTACTCGGTGCTTCACATTGGTGAACACCGCGCCGCTCCAACGGAGACTAGCTTCCATTGGGAAGTGAACTTCGGGATAAATCATCGTCTCCAAGTGCCTTGGTATTTCTATCCCGAGCTTCTTACTTATGCTATTTACTTTGTGATAGACATCGAGCTTAAAGTCATATATCTTGCTATCACCTAGTTGATCATATTGCTTAGCATAAGTTGTTGGTGCACATAGGTGAACCTAGCTAGTTTAGGTTTTGGCTTGATAAATTAAACGTTAGTTTTATTCCGCATTTATTCAAGCCTTAACCGTAATAATTTTAAATCGCCTATTCACCCCCCCCCCTCTAGGCGACATCCGTGTCCTTTCAATTGGTATCAGAGCGGGTTCTCTCTTTATAGGGCTTCACGGCCTAGAGAGTAAAGATGTCGTCTAGTGGTTTAGTGCACAATGATCCTTTAATATTCGATGGCACTAATTATAATGATTGGAGAAATCGCATGCTAGATTATTTTCGGGACATTGATCCATATATAGATCAAATTCTAGATATGGGTTTTTATCCTCTAGAGGATGAGGAAAATTCTTATCTAGATGATGGAGCTTCTAACGTGATTTTCAAGTCTTTGAGTAATGCAGTTGCGTTGTCGATCTCTCCTTATCGGAATGGCCATGAGCTATGGACCAAGCTTCAAGACAATTATGGTGTGTCCATGGATAGTGAGAATGATTGTTCTCACTCCACCTCCGGGCGTAATGAGTTCTCAACTTCTTCTACCTCACCTACATGTGGCAAGTCACAAAAGAATGCAATGGTGAGTAGGGATAAATCTTGCAATAATGATAGTGAGCTTCTTTTAGATAATATTTCATCTCTATCTCATTGCAATGATTTATCTTTGGACTTAAACACATCTAGCACTATAAATGTTTCACATGCTTGTGTTGATAGTCCTTCCATATCTTCAAAAAATTACTTATATAAATCTAATGATGATGAAGAAAATTATGATGAAGATAAGGATAGTAGCTTTGACCTCCTTATGAATAAGAGTGGAATGGTTGAACGTGCTCTTCAAAATGATAAAGATGGTCATGATAGTTTCATAGAATTCATATCTACCTTTGTTGGGTACAAGCAAGAATTAGATGATTTGGAAGCACGTGAAGATGAAAGTCTTCGCCGCGAACGTGGTTATGCGAACACGATTGCGGATCTTAAGGAAGCTCTCGAAGAAGGACAAACCACCAAGAAATCTCTTGAGGAGACATTTACTCTAGAGTTGTCTAAAGTAAATAAAACCCATGATAGAGCTCTCAAAGTGGCTAATGGTTTTAAAATAAAAAATGATGAGCTTGTTGTTGAAATTGTTAGACTCCGTGAGACTAATAAGAAATTTGAAAAGGATGTCAAGTCCTTGGAAGATTCTCTTACACATCTCACTAAGTCCCATGATCAACTCCAAGCTCAATTGCTAAAAGAGCTTCCTAATTGTTCTCCCATTGCTATTAATGTTGATGCTTGTGCTACTAACTCTATTTCTTGTGAAGCATTCATTTCAAAGGAGAATGTTGAGCTAAGGACTCAACTTAAATTGCTAACTAGCAATTATGAGATATTAGAAGAAAGCCATGAGAAGCTCTCGAGCTCTCATGAAGATCTTCTAGTATCTCATGATAAGCTAAAATTAGCTCATAAGGCTATCGCTACCAAGGTAATATCTAGTGAGCCTCATGTGGACAATGGCACAACTTCTAATAAAAATGCTAAAATGCCATGTGCTAGTCCTTGTAATTCTTCATCTCACACTAATGCTAAATCATATGTTGAATTACATTTTGTGCCTAGTTGCTCTAACAATGAAGCTTCAACTTCCTCTAGTACTTGTGTAGCTACTAACCTTGTAGGGAAGACTAAAGAGCACAAGGCACAAGCCACTTCTTTGAAGAAAGATGTGGAGAAACGTCATAAAGGGAAGGCCACACTTGACAACATGTTGAGTGTACAAAAATCCCCCAATGACAAGAGTGGACTTGGATTCAACTCCAATATCAAGAACAAGTCCAAGAGTAGCAATAAGAAGGGCCAAGAACAAGTCAATCACTCGGCCAAGATTGTTTGCTTCAAGTGCAAAATTGAAGGGCACCATGTTAGGGATTGCCCAATGAAGAAAAAGCCACTTAGTGAGAAGCAATTAGGGAAGCGGTCTATGGTTCAATCTCATGCTCAACCTCGGGTTGAACAAGGGCCACCTCCTAAGAAGACTCAAGTCATCGCTCCTCAAGTTAAGGAGCCTATTAAGAAGAAAGAAAAGAGTCGATATTGCTACTTATGCCGTGAGAAGGGTCACTTGGCTTCTTCATGCACAAACGGTACTCTATCCCACCCCATAATTATTGATGATGTTTATTCTCTTAGGAAGGATAGGGTTGGCAATGTGTTTGCCAAATATGTGGGGACTCAAAGTGGTGTCAAGAAAAGAACCATTTGGGCTGCCAAGCCTATTGTGACTAACCTCTTAGGACCCAACTTGGTTGGGGACCAACAAGCTCAAACTTGATCAATAGGTTGTGATGGAGGACATTGGAGACTTGGCTATCCTTGAAGAATTAAGGGATCTTCTTGATTATTATTTCAACAAGCCAAGTCATTTGGATTATATTATCATATCTCATATCCAATGCTCCTTCTTGCGGTAACTTATATTTAAATTATATATACATTGAAAGTTGCTTGCTTCCTAGCATGTGTTAGTTTTGTTCCGAGCATGTGCTTGTATATGTTGTGCTTATTACTTACCTTGAGCAATCAAGTTTGTGTATGTTAATGTGCGCTCCATATATGTGTAAACTTTGTGTTGAGTCCTTATTGGATCTTGTTGATTTCAATGGGCTCTTTTTGAGAAATTAATGGACTATCCCATTTTGGGGGAGTGATATGTTTTGTGCACTTCACTAACCTAAAAATGTGTGTATATGAGTAACACCACCTAGTATTGATATATCACGATTATCTAGTAACTATGTGGTGTGTCATGCTCATGAGAAATTCAAATTCTATAATGTCTATTAATTATCTCTATTTGATTTTATTTGCCTCTTGCTAAGAAGAAATGAATTATCACATTGTGGGGGAGTAATAAGCTATGTGCATATTACAATCCTACAAAATGTGAACATTTGAGGTTTGCCACTTAGATTTGATATTGTAAATTATCTTATTCCTATGTGGCATATTAGCTCGAACAAGTTCCAATTTGCTTTCTAGCTATCTTTTGGGTCTTGTTAGTGTGTGTTTGCTTGGTGTGGTTTTTCCCTAATATGCATCTTCATATATTAGTTGAGAAACCATTGGTTCCATATTATTCTAACCATGGCCTTGCCGGTTGGTTTGAATAGTTGGAACTACCAACAAACCTCATTAAAATATGGTGTTTTATCTCTTGCCATATGTTTTATCTTGTGAGGATATTCTTGGATACCTCTATCACCGGGAAAATAATTCCAAATGGTCATTGTCCTTGGACAATCCACATTTGTGTTTATGGTAGAATATTTTTGATTATCCTTACATTGGCATTGGTGTTTATTTGCCCCATCTCTTGCCAAAATATTTATTTTGACTCCCATTGCCTTCCTTGCCTCTTGCTAGGATCCTAATTCTCAAATTGGTAGTGTTTAGTGTTGTAAATAAAATATGAAGAGTAATGATCCCTTGTGCGTGCATTTTGTATTCAAATACAAATATCAAAAAAAATAATGCATGAATCTTGGGGGAGCATTCCTTTTATTTAGAACACTATCCTATCTATCAATATTTGATCCTTTCAATTGGCATTTGATTTCTATCATATGTGTTTATGGAAGACGAATCTTTTCTCTTGATGCTTAGTGCCATCATGAAAATTGTAGAGGGTGTTTGGTTTATTTAGTGTAACCTTGCTCTCTCTTGGGAGTCTTGCAATCTCATCTCTTGTTTTATGTTTTATCCTATAGAATGAGAAAACCCTTTGGGCATGTCTCTTTCTTTCATCTTATATGCTCATTGGCCTTGCCTAGGTACCTTCAATTGGTATTAATTGGAATTTAATATCTCCTCCATAGATATTTGTTTCAATTGATATTTATTGTGGAAATCTTGATACCTTATTACTTTATTTTACTTTACTTGATTTCGGTCAAGTAGTAACCTCCTCTTGGTATCTTGTCTCCTAAATGGTATCTTATTTTTCAATTGGTGTCTTATCTCTCATGTGTTGTTTGATTTGATTCCTATTGATGTCACACTTCATGTGTTGACGTGTTTTGGAATCAATCATATGTTGATTTGATTTTTCCTCAATCATGTGTTGATTTGGATCTTGATATAATTTGGACAACCTTTTTGTGTCACACTTTGGTGTGCTCTCTTCTTGGTTTACTTAGTGTTTTGTCCAAATTGTATCTCATTCGGTTCTCGTAAGTCCATGCATGCATATTTACTAATATATTTATTTTATGGCATGCTAGTCTTTCTTGATCCAATATATAGGGGATACTCCACCAAATCCTAATTTGGCTAAGATGTGCATGAAATTCAAGTTCATCTATGTGCACATACTTATGTGGAGTGCTTCCTATGTATTGTAGTGTATCTAACTACTATGGAACCCAATAAGTTTGGGAACCATGTTGTACTTGAATTTTGTTTTAGGTACAATGGAGATGCATTGGATGCTTGCCTCATTTATAAGGAAAGTGTCCTCACCATGTGATTATTAGAGTCAAGCTTTGATGATAAACAGAAATTCTCATCTTCATCATCACCAATGCTATTTCGGTAACAAGTATCTATCCCATGCATATTTTTCTTGTATTCAACCTTGTGTAGGTTGCCCCCTTGGCATGAAAACTTTAAATGTACAGTTGTTGTGACTTTGGCTCCTTTCTTCACTGGTATATCATTGTGATATGTGTGATGGAAATGCAAAAGTTTTTTTTCTTCAATTGGTATTATTTCTTTGTGATACTTGTTGCCTATCTCAAAGCATCTTCACTATCTCTTATTCCCTTAGTGACATGTGGGATGTCTTTGATATTTTTGAAGTTCATTCATATACAATGAGATAAATTTGAGCTATGTGCTATGCTTTTAAGCAATAATATCTTTTGTATATTCATGACTTCCTTTTTGGATACCATGGTTTCCACTTTATCAACCATTTTATATGTGCAAGTTTCTTTGTCGACGAATATCATTGTCTACTTAGAAACCTATACATATGAGAGAGGTCATCTTTTATGTGGTATCCTACTTTCTTGCAAGCCACCTTGTCTTTTATCTATAATTCTTTGGTGGCTCCAAGTTTGACTCGTGAGTGCTTGTCTTATTTCTACTCACCTTTGGGCACTCACATTTTGTTGAAGATTCTTCTCTTCATGCTCATCACGTGAGTATGTTGATTTTGTTGCCTAAATTAGTCTCCTTGAGCTTGTGAACATATCTTTTTCGAAAAATCTTATTTGTAAGTTATGTGTGTCAATACTCGATATATAACTTATCTCCATTTGGTCAAGACTATGTGTCTTATCAAATTAATTGTCTTATCACACACACACATACTCTTGGTTGGGCCTTGATTGATAGTTTCTCTTAATTGGTATCTCCTTATGGCTCAACCACATCCTTGGTGCAAGTGCTCGGTTTTGCTTTAATTTCCTTTTTACCCTTGCACTTGGTGAGTGTCCTAGATGATTTTGGGGGAGTGAGGATTCCATATTTGTGCACTCCTCAATAGTGCATAGACATTGGGGAGCTTCTCTAATTTTATTTAGAACTCTAGGATAGGATCTTCTTGCTTGCTTTTCTCCTTGGTGGAGATGTTTAGAATGATTTCATCCTTTTGCAATCTTTGGATCCTCAATATAGTTTGATTTCCTCTATTATTCGTCAATGGATATGTGCATTTGATTCCACTCACATTTTGAGAAATGCACACTTTATGGAGAAATTCATACTATATTGGCCTTCTAGAATTTTTCTTCCCATTTCGGCAATCGATGCCAATGGGGGAGAAGTTTTAGAGGGTTTAAGGGAATTGGTTTTATGCTTTAGTTTGGTTCTTAAGCATTTGCCTCTCATGCTCATGCATCCTTGTCTTGCAAGGTTGTTTAATTCACTATATAAACCCTCTCAAAAGGGATTGTCATCAATTACCAAAATGGGGGAGATTGAAAGGGCATGGTTGCCCCCATGTGTTGTTTTGGTAATTAATGACAATCCCTATGGACTAATGTGTGCCTTGAGTTATATTTGCAGTGTTGGTCCATAAGGAATGCTTGGACTCCATATGTTGGAGTCAAGGCTAAAAGAAGAAGACTATATGTTGATCAAGGCTTGATCAACATACAAGATTAGGGCATGTGAAGAAGAAGATCATTTGTTGATCAAGATCCTATGTTGTCCATGGTGGATGGCGTCACGTGGTGATCATCATCAAGATAAAGGCCATGTGAAGATATGTCGAAGAGTGTCCCTCCCATCTTGGTGTATGGGGGAGCAATATGCGTGTCTTCACCAAGCGGAGCAAAATCAAGAAAGGTGATCCACTTGAGAGTAGATCAAGATCGTCATCATCAAGCTCAAGTGGAATGCGCAAGGCAAAGGTATGATCTTGATAGGGTTTCTATTTTTACGGGTCTCGCGGTGTAGTTGGGAGACCGGGTTTTAGGATAGGTAACCGTACTATCAAGAGGGGCTCTCAAGTGAGCTTTAGCGTATCGGTCGTAGAGAGCTCAAACCTTTGCATCTATGGCATCATCTTTATTGGTTCCTATTTGGCTCTTATCGTGGTGTGGTATTGGTGCTTGTCGTGCTTGTCATGACAAGGCCAAGGTCACCGAAAACGGTTTTCATATGTGTTCCCTATTGAGTTTTCGGTGTCGGAGATTTTGTCGGTCCATCTATGCGGAAGGTTTCACTCTTCCATTTATTAGCAAAATCTCCCTTACTTGGTTTCAATATTCTCACATGATATAGGGTAGCATTTGTCGTCCTCTTTCCAACAAAAGTGGTTTTGTGTTATTCGGACGTCATATGCAAAAGATATGGTTTTCCGGGTTTTAATGAAAGGGTTTTACCTCTCACCATTTGGATTTACCATATCTTGTTGAACAATGATGTTTCTATATATATTCTTGTAGTGCTCGTTGTGACGATTCCAACGAGTCCAAGATTACCGAAAACGGAGTTCGTATGTAGAAGATATTGCGTTTTCGGTATCGGTCGTTTTAGAAACAGAATATTAAAAAGAAGGGAAAAAGAAATAACTGTGCCGGCCTCACTGCCGGCCTGGGCCGGCTCCCAGGCTGGCCCATTCGGCCAGACCCCCGGCCACAACGCCGGCCTGGGCCGGATCGACGGCCGGTTCCCTCGGGTGGGTGGCCGGTCTCCCCACCGGCCTGGGCCGGGTGCTGGGCCGGCCCACCCGGGTACGCCTCCCCGCGCTTGACCGCCCCGGCTCTGCTGCCGGCCTGGGCCGGCTCCCAGGCCGGCCCGTTCGGGTGGCTCCCCGGCTCCACTGCCGGCTGCCAGGCCGGTCTGCCCATCTGCCTCTTCTTTTCCTTTTTCCTGCACGTAAAATATTACAACGGTTGTATTTTCGGAGCCTCTACTTAAAGGGCTTCTTTCCCAAATAAACCGTAACCTTTGAGCCAACTCTTGAGCTATTCTCCCTCCTCCATTGTTGACCTCTTGAGCTTGGCTTTCTCTCATTCTCTCCACTAGTTCGTGCTACTTCTTTGAGAGAAAAGAGAAAGGAGATTTAGATCCGTGTTTCCACCAATTGATTTCTCCTCTAAGTGAGGAGAACACTTTGGATCTAAATCTTTGGAGTTTCTTTGTGTTCCTCCTTTGTTCTTCCTCCCTAATCCCTCCCAAGCATTAGTTGCTTTGGTTGGATTCGGGTTGGAAGAACTTGACCACTTAGTGTGTTCTTGCCATTGCATTAGTTGCATCGGTTTGAGTTCTCCACGGTGATTCGTGGAAAGTGAAGTTGAGAAGCTTGTTACTCTTGGGTACTTTGGTGCCCTAGAGCTTGTTCCTCTAGGGCACGTTGGTACCCTAGACGGTTTGATTTCTCGGAGTCTTGGTGGCTTACGGGATTTGTTGGGAGCCTCCAATTGTGGAGTGTGGCTCAACCTTGTTGCTTCGGAGCTTTGGTAGCTACGAAGATATTGCCGGGAGCCATCAATTGAGTTGTGGTGTGTGCCCCGGCCTTGGGCATCGAGTCTTGGCGGCTCGGTGCATTTGGTGAAGACCCTCCAACTTGTGGAGTGAGCTTCACCCTTGTAAAGGTTCTAGTTGTCAACCTCAACGGCAACATAGTGACAAGTGCCTCGCCACATTGGTGGTAAGACACAACGGAGATACGGTGTGCCATGTTAAGGCTACTCGGTGCTTCACATTGGTGAACACCGCGCCGCTCCAACGGAGACTAGCTTCCATTGGGAAGTGAACTTCGGGATAAATCATCGTCTCCAAGTGCCTCGGTATTTTTATCCCGAGCTTCTTACTTATGCTATTTACTTTGTGATAGACATCGAGCTTAAAGTCATATATCTTGCTATCACCTAGTTGATCATATTGCTTAGCATAAGTTGTTGGTGCACATAGGTGAACCTAGCTAGTTTAGGTTTTGGCTTGATAAATTAAACGTTAGTTTTATTCCGCATTTATTCAAGCCTTAACCGTAATAATTTTAAATCGCCTATTCACCCCCCTCTAGGCGACATCCGTGTCCTTTCAAAGGGGGACATGAACCTACTATCTAGCATAAATACTCTTTCTTGGAGATACACACAATCACTTGGCCAAAGTAACTACGCACATTGGAGAGCATGCAAGAACATAAATCAACATATAAGAATCATGCACAATCTGATCATAACTTTATAATCCATCAGATCCCAGCAAACACATCACATAGCATTACAATAATCAATCTTGATCATGTTAGGCAGCTCACAAGATCATAATACATGAAGCACAAGAGAGAGACTACCATCTAGCTACTGCCATGGACCCAAGGTCCAAGGTGGGACTACTCACAAATCATCCCGGAGGAAGGCATGGCGATGAAGAGCCCTCCGGGATCGATCTCCCCTCCGGCAGAGTGCCGGGATCTGCTTCAGAATCACCCCCGAACTAGGGTTTGAGTTGACGGCGCCTCAGGATGACTTTTTTGAAAAATAATGGCCGCCCGTCGTTTTTAGGGTTTTAGGGATTTTATAGGCGTCGGAGGGGGCCGAGGGGACCCACCAGGAGCAGGGGCGGGTCCCACCCACGGGCCAAGGGGGCCACGGCAGGAGGCCGTCCCTGCCCTGTGGGTGGCCCCCAGGGCTGCCCTTTGGTCTTCTGGTGTCTTCCGTCGCATAAAAAATCTCCGTAAATTTTCAGCGCGATCCGACGATATTTCCTGTGGTGGACTTTCTGAAATACAAAAACAGCAAAAACAGGAAACTGGCACTAGACATCTTGTCAATAGGTTAGTCCAACAAAATGCATAAAAATGATTAATATGATAATAAGAACATGTGACAACATCACAAAACTAGGATGGATCAATAAAAAATTATAGATACGTTTGACACGTATCAAACACACATTGTGACTTATAAACCGGGATGGAGGGAGTACTTTATTAATTTCTGGCCCACCTTTCACTCTCACAAACTGCGTAGGAGCACGTGCTGTAGCTGGCTACTATCCTAGAACATCCGCTTCTCTTCTCTCACCTCTAACTAAGTAAAAGCATATTATTTAATTTCTTAGAGCCTGTTGATTATGATCTATTGTACTCTCTCTTACTGGTACTTCAGTTTGGAAGCCTAGTTTATTCGGGATGTATTTACTAAAGTGTCGAGGTTTTTTTCGGATATAAAATATCTAGCACCCAAACTCTCTAAGGTGCACACATCCACAAGATACCAACAAAGATAAAATAAAATAAAATATAAAAGATGATGTATAGGGATCAAACTCAAAGAGAGCATGTATAACGTCTATGGAACTGAAGGGTCAATCCGAAGATCACACTGCCACCCATCTAGGATAAAAATATCTTACATTCTACATATGAAAGATGCACACAACCAAAACCGACCAACAAAAATAAAAATAAAACATAAAGGTCGATGTACAAGGATCAAAGAGAGCTTGTAGAACGCCTATGTAGATAGAGGGCCAATTCGAAGATCACGCTGTCACCCATGTAGACATCTCCATAAATATGTCTCAAAACTATCATGAACGAAGCATATGTGTGCACCGGTACACGACCTTCATAAGAGAAAAAAATTATCATTAAAACCGGTCATATCATGGTAAGCATCCCCACCATGTATCCAGTTGCAAAAAATAAATAACTATACTACATGGCATATACAAGCTAGAAGCTATTTGAATGACCGAACAAATAGAACAGGCGAACTCGAACCGGTAGAATAAGTATTTAATCGTTTCATCATTATCACAGAAAATGCACTCTGTACTTCCATACCAGTATTTAAGTATTTAATTGTTTCATCATTATTCATAGAGCGTGTTATTTCTCAACCATTTGTCCTCCCCGGACCTCATTTCCAAGCCATCTTTGATGTTAAATGACTTAAAATAAAAGAAGTATTTCTTTGTCACCATTAGACCAGCCCAAAAGTTTGACTTGAGAAGTTTCCAATGACCCATGAAAGAGCATCTGAGCCTATGTATTTTCTTTTTAGGAGAGTTCTCCAAACCCATCTTCAGTGAGAAACTTGAAAAGCCATTTCTCGAGGAAATATGTGTTTTTAACCCGAAGGTCATGAATACCCAGTCCTTCTTGATCCTTAGGTGGACAAGTCACGTACCATCTAGCCAGACAGTATATCTTTTTCTCACTGTCTTCTTGCCAAAAAAAAACTTGATCGAAAATAATCTAACGTATGCAAGACCTCTTGGATAACTGGAAGAATGATATCATATACAATACCATGTTAGTTAGTACTGAAACCATTCTTTCTCCAAGGGATTGCTATTTTCCTTTCCAACTATTTAGCCTTTTTTTTTGTAGATGCTCCTCGACGCGTTTCCACTCGACGTTTGTTAATCTCCGATAATGAATCAGGACACCCCAATACCTAACATGAAATTGGCATCTAAATAGTTCAGCATACTGAGCAGCCTCGTCTTGGACCTCCATGAAAAACAATTCACTTTTACGAAAGTTAATTTTGAACCCTGAAAGTTGTTTGAATGATGATAATATTAATTTTAGGTTCTTAGTCTTTTTAAGGTCGTGTTCCATAAAAAAATCGCACCATTCCCGTATTGAAGGATAGCCCACCATCGACATGGTATGAGACTGCTTCCTCGATTTGGCCATGAGTTTGGTGCGGTCATGCATATCAGTCACTATATTAAATAATATGTGTGATAATGGGTCACATGGCTTAATCCTTTTTTTTGTATGGAAGTAATGGCTCATATTATCATTGACTTTAACAGCCACACTACCACCCGTCATAAGATTATGGATCACAACGCACTACGCTTCTGAGAATCTTTTCACTCTCGTAGGACTTTTCTAAGTCCGTTATGAATATCACATGATTCAGCCTTTCTGATGTAATTCATGGACCGTTTCATGTAAAATGACTAGCCATCATGGATTTTTCTACCTTGCATCAATGCAATTTGCGTAGGATTTTTCTTTTGGGGACGGAGGGAGTATATATTTTTTAGATTATAAATCGAACTTGGATTTAGTAGAACCTAAAATGTTCAGAAGCAAGCACGTGTGATGTTCTCTGAAGGGTGCCGATCAGACCGTCTACAGGAAAAAGATGCCCATCGGACGGCTGGTTTTTCCTCCCTCTGAACCGCGGGGAGCATAACCCCAAACCCGCTGCTCTGCTCCGCCGCGAAGAGCCACCGCCTTCGACTCCGGCGCCCCCTTCCGACGCTGCAGCCGCCGCCGTCGCTGACCTCCGGAGACCGTACCCGCCTCCGACCACATGGTAAGCTCCGCCAGCCACTCCCCGGAGCGCCCGAATCCGGCGGCGAGTTCGATTTTGCCCCGCGAACTAAACCCCTCCCTGGAAACCCTAGCGAGTGCCTGCTCTTGCTCATGCCTCGTCCTCTTGACGCAGGATTACCTCAAGACGGTGGTGCCGTCGCAGCTCATGGCCGAGCGCGGCGCCAACCTCGTCGTCATCAACCCAGGTGCGGAAACCCTCCCCCCCTCCGCATTAGTCGCTCAACCCGTCTTCTCGATGTACATCTGGGTACAAACGTGTCTAATTCGAGTTCAAGTGCCGAGTGAAATGCGTAATGCGTTACCAGGTGCTTGAATTTGTCAGAGTACTGTCAACGTTCTAGAACCGGGGAATATCTATGAAACAGGGATTCACCCGTCTTAAATCTGCTTGTGGTAATCTTAGCCTGAGTCATGGTCACTGCCAACTCACTGAGAATCCTTCCGTTTGCAGGGTCTGCAAATGTGCGAATGGGGTTTGCGAGCCAGGACGTGCCGTTCAATATACCGCACTGCGTTGCCCGGCACAAGAACGACGCGTCAAGGCTGTCGATGCGAGATCAGGTGATGCACATACAGGGGGCTGTTCTTGGCCACGTAGTTGCGTTGGAATATCTTAGCTTCAGTATGTGACTTGTCATTTCTGTTTCAGAGGCTCAACTGCCGTGCTGGGTCGACGCACAATGCAGAGCGGGAGAAGGCGTATGACATTGTAAAAATAAATTTCTTCTCATCATTTACTTTGGGTCATGGTTGCCACCCAATCTAACTCGGCACAACTCTTGCAGATTGCCTCACTGCTCAAAGTCCCTTTTTTGGATGAAGTGTCGTCTTCAGAGAACCAACCCTTACCTCCTAAGGTACTATGTAGTATGTACTATCTAATGTATGGCTACTTTGCGTACCTGACTTTATGGTGAAAGAAAAAACTTATCATGGAGTTGAGCCATTTCAATGATGCTGAGCTTCTCTGTCGCGTCCTTTTGGTGCTTAGTGATGTATAGATTTTAAGAAGGATTTGAACTTAACTATCTTGAATTGGGAACTTTAACATGAGAGGGATTTATTGAAGCTGATGTGAGATTGTTCATTGCAGACTATTAGATGAGAAATTCTGTCCTTGCACATTATTCCCACACATGTGCAGCTACAGTAATCTCCATCATATTTAACCTATAATGATCTAGTTCGCTCAAGGACATACAACGGGTGGGAGGGAGGGATCTTTGGGACTTATTTGCCCTATAGCTTAACCTTATGCTTTAATCCTAGTAAGCTGAAGCAAGGGACCTAATAATTTAAATCTTAGGCTTATTTGATAAGCTTGAGTCTGTTTCCCCATGGAGACTGAATCCAGCAGAAGTGCTGATGCTTATGGGGCATTGCTGCTTATAAGCCAAGTTTACCTAGGATTCAGGGCTTGCACAATTATCTAGTGTGTTGCCCTTAGAATTTATATGTTCAGCAAGCTACTTGATAGGTACACCTAACCTCTTGCAATGGTCGTTGATAACTATCCGTGAAAATATGGGAGATTTTGTCAGATGTCTGTACATGTTCTTAAAAGGAAGAGTTGAAAAGAATATTGGAATATGCACAGTAAGAGTGTGACGTACATTTACATGCAAATATTTTAAATTTTAATAAAATGGAATCATCAGTTCATCCACCTCTTCCGGATTTATAGAAAATTATCTATCGCTGAGTTTGAAAATTATTGTCATTTCTAGCAACCTTAGACTAAAAATTCTAATAGAAATAACTACGCCTGCTTGATGTGTGAAATAGATATATTATATGATTTGGTACCAATGTTCTCGGAACAAATTTATTTTTGTTTCGAAAGGTCACTTCATGGCCTCTGTGTGCTGATCTGGTTATATTCACCGCTTCAGATGGGACGTGTTGATGGCCTTTCTTCACAGCAAAACAAAGATGACAGTAAACTCACTTGGACAGATGTGATGGAGAAAAGCATCAAATCATCCACGTCAATTGGTACTTTACTACTTTTCTGATCTTCTTCTTTTAGTGAAGTATTTCTGCTCTTTCTTTTTTCCAATTCGGAGTCATCTGTTGTTTAAAAGTATACTGATGTTTTGGAGATATGCTTGAAATTTATTTAGGACGCTGTAAATTTTACTACGCCTTATGTGTAACATCCTTCCTCAGTTGGTGGTGGCCTGTGTGATTCATGTGCATGGTTGTGATTGATTTTGCACCACATTGTAATTTTTCATGAGTTTGGGTAGCATATATACAAAAAGGGAACTAGGGAAGGGAATAAGTATAGCATTTCCACATAAACATGTTTGTGCAAATCAAGGACAAAAAGCCTAAGTGAGTTGTTATGTCCTGTGTTGTATTGTGGTGTTGACACATTAATGTGGACCGTTGGGTGTTACATTATGAACTTTTTGCTGGATCTAGCTAGCTCTGAAGTCTAGAGGACTGATGTTCAGTTATGTTAGGTACTTATATATTGCTTTGGTACAAGATCTACATATTTTTGCTCCTGTCTCTTCTTACATGGCATGCACCTGTCACAACAAGATCTCATCAGTGACCACCTTTTGTCTAGTTGCTTCACATAGATTTAATGGAATAGTTGAAGTTATATCATGGATTATTTTCTTGCTGCCTGTTCATAAAATCACAGTTACTTAGTTATGCGCAGGTTCTTTGTGGTATCAACAGTAGATTCAGAGAACAGTTTTGCACCATAGTAAAATAGCTTATATTTCTCTGAACATTTTTTTGATGCCAAAATATTGTTGATCCCTCAAATTGGCCAGAAAGGTCAGATGCTGATGAAGATCCTTCGCAAAGCACATCTGATGATGGTGACAGGCCTAACTCTGAAGAAAGCAAGTACAAGGAAATGATATTTGGAGAGGATGCTTTGAAAATCCCTCCTTCCGCGTCATACTGTTTGAGTCGCCCGATCAGGAGAGGCCATTTTAATATTTCTCAAAATTATCCGTTGAATCAGGTATGCCTGTAGTTTACCGATTATCTTTATTTTTAAAAATCAGTTAGTCATAGTAATGCTTCTCCTGGTATGTATTAGACAACACTGCTCTCTAAATGGAAATTTCAGTTTCGGTTCATTAGCTGGGGCTTTCCATTGTTGCGTTGTTAGTTCTATAAATATTGAAGCTTAAAATGTTCCATAAATACCGAGTAGGGGTGTATGTATTGTTTTGGCTTCATAATAATCAATGTGGGAAAGGTTATTTCTTGCAATATTGTTTCTCTAGGACAAAAATGTGTGAATCAGATTCGTGCTAGGATTTTGGTGGACTCGGTTGTAAATCTTTGTTTATGGACACAGCAGCGGAGAAGCCTACTGCAATGTAAAGAAGGCTTTGACCCAATTCTCTTCCATCTGAAACAATTAGCAGGAACACGTTGAATTTTTTGCCTCTTTCTCTGCACAACAATGTTTTAGCAGACAAACCTAAACAAATCTTCAAATGAACTATGACGTTCCTTTCTTCTTTCCAGCTTCTACTTCCTGTCTGTTCCTAGTTTTGCTGTTGCTTCACTGGTGAGTAGTTTATTGTGCCCATAAGGCAGTAGTTAAGTTTAAATATAAATACTTTTGGTTTAATAGCATAGATTATCATTTTTTTACTGCATGTGCTTGCTGCCAACAATGAATGATGACGAAATGCTAAAGTGCATGAGTTGAAACTCTGGGCTAGAAAGTTTAGAAAAATTACCTTAATAAACACTGAGCTGGATTATTTTTACTTTGGTTAAAACTGATGGAGTCTGGCTACAAAAGGTGGTGGAAAAGAGATGAGGCACATGATAACTCCGTGTTTTGAACTGGTTATGAAACTATGTGTGTCACCATTATTTCTCCTTAATTCCTTATGCATAGCATCTTAATGGTAGATGATTTGAAAAACGAAATATTATGTTGCAGGTTTTAGAAGATTTACGCACTATTTGGAACTGGATGCTGACAGAGAAGTTGCATATCAACCCAAAGGACAGAAATCTATATTCTGTAATTCTTGTTCTCGGGGAGACATTTGACAACCGAGGTATTTCTCCTTTCATGTAAACTACCTTGATGTGGAGCGGGATGTTCTGTTTGGTGCTTTGTTTGTTTGGGTGAAGCTATAGTTTCAATGCTTCAATGCTTCCTTCTTTTGTAATTCTTACTAACCCAAAATCTGTTCATTCAACATGAATTTCAAATGCTACACAGAACACACTTTCTCAGCAAGAGGGAGAAAAATCTACACCTGTAGTTCTGTAATAGATTACATGCTGTTATATAATAGAATTTAACAAGCTCAATCAGTTGGGCCTTGTCAAACTTGTGGGCATGGTGTTTGCCCAATGGCACATCATGTGTTCATGTCGTGATGGTGCATTCTTTGCAATCCCTGGTTTGGTCTGGAACACTGCTGATTGTTGGCCATGAACAGTCTTTGGCTGTTCTCTCGTGCTACTGTTGTGTATTGATGTATCCATGATCCATTATTCCTTTAGTAGTTTAGTGTGGTGGCCTTGAACCGGTGAATCATAATTAGGAAATCTTGAGTATGTAGTTTACAGACGTCGCTTACACTGTTTGCTTTATCTTTTGTCAACACCTTCTACAGTTCAACTCAAAGTGCATGCTAACTGCATAAGGCAGATTTCTTATTTTTTAATGTGAAAATTAATGTATTCCATCCATGTCAGAAATAAAGGAGATGCTGTCCATTGTACTTGGCGATTTGGGGTTTAGCACAGCAGTAGTACATCAGGTTTGTCTTTGCTCCCAGTCGTCTAGCATTTAAATGTTTACTTCCTTTTACATTTTAATGCAAGATTATTTTTCTCCATTTGCAATTAATAATCAACTAATTGGTTTGTTCATCATAAAATGAGACATCTTTTGATAATTTGGGTAAATTTACTTCAAGGGTGGGGGGATATTTTTCGAAACCGTGAGATTATTGTACTAGGCTAACCACTAAAAAGTTGTACTCCCTCCATGTCAAAATATAGTGGCAACTTAGTTTTTTCATAAGTCAAACTTTGTAAAGTTTGACCAAGTTTTCAGGAAAAAAGTATCGACATCTACTAAATAAATGTAATACGTAAATATATTTCATTATGGATCTATTGAAAGCTCTACCTTTATTAGTCAGGACTCCCTCCTTTCTTTTTATAAGGCATATGGAGATTATAGAGAGCATGAAACCAAGATAACAGTAGAGAGAAATAGCTTGGTACAGCTTGACGCTGCTTTGCGGTGCTAATTCTGGATTAACACCAGGTCATGTTCTGTTGGCGGCTTGGCAAATAAAATTTGGTACTAATTAACCTTTCATGCTAGTGGGTTGATATTTATATTTTGCAGCGACAAGCAGAGTTTTAACTTTTGTGCATTAAATCTGGGAAGTTGTACACCTGGAGTTAGCCCATTTCTGGAGTTGATAATGAGAAACTAACTAAGATACCTTCATTTCGATTAACAGTATCTACTTTCCAGACTATACTTGTGAAGACATAACCAAGATTTTGTATTTGATGATTTACAAATTGAAACATGAAAAATATTGGACTCGTCTTTACTTTGCATATGATTATTTTTTTATTAGGAAGCTCTAGCTGCAGCATTTGGGAATGGTTTGTCGACAACTTGTGTGGTCAACATTGGTGCTCAAGTTACACAAGTAGTTTGTGTTGAGGTAATAATCGTAGCAAAATTTGTATTATATTTCTTCACAAACTACTGAGAAGTTTGGGCCATACTCCGAATGCCAGGTACTTTTCTTTAGTTTCCTAGAAAACACCACTTTGATTTAATTAATATATCGTCTGAACGTTCGCAGGATGGAGTAGCTTTGCCCCATACAGCTTTGGCACTTCCATACGGTGGCGATGTATGTTCTAAATTATACGTTATTGATCTAGAGAACATATTTCCGTTACTTGGTTAATCCGTTGTTCGTGGTCATTCTATCCATATACACGGGAGGACTTGTTATTCTATATTTTCTCACGCTGTTATCTACCATCATGCATCCAGTGCTTTTTTTTTTGTTAGAAAACAGATTAGTTTTCGTCTCATGCCACTTTTCCCCAACAGCAGAATATATGCATATGTTAGTTTCTTCTTGTATAATATTATCTTATAAATGCGAGCAACAATCTATCTCTTCTGAATATTTTCTTAGTTGAACCTTTCTATACTTCGGTTTCAAAAAATTATGCCAGTAGCATTTCAAAGAACAATTACCTAACAAAATATACCATTTGTAAAGGCACAAATCCATGGAAATTACCATGCCACCAGTGAGCCCCCCACCAGGGTTGCAAACTGACTTTGATGCTTTTGCCCTCTTCCACTTTGCGTGTGCCCATGTGCATTGTGGACATCATGCAAGCGGATGGACAAGACAACTCCACAGCCTGACTAGACGAGGACAGCACTGCTACCTTGTGTTTGGACTTTGGACTCGACAGAGTAGGCTGCACCAAACTCAACTGAAGCACGAGTTTTCGTCACATGCCAGAACTCATTGGAAGTGTGAGATCGCCACAACAAATAGTTTATTTGGGCCTGGAATCCTAAGATAGCAAGGAGAGGGAGGGAAGATCCAAATAATGTGTGGGTGGGTGGGTGTCGGGGGTTTTGGCTTTAAAATCTCTCACCCTGACGATGAAAATTAGCTGGACCATTATAGTGACAGTATTTTTCAATAATTTTTGGACTTTTCTAATTGCACTGATCTGTCAAGAGCTTCTGCAAATGTGCATTTCTGTAAATATCAGTCTAGTTGTGATGGCACCTGAGCTAGTTATACCACGACTGTCAGCTGGTATTGTTGTCAGTTGCCAAAAGGATCTGTTTACGGAGGAGCTCCATAAAGGCTACAGGCCAGATAGTCCTATGATCATATCCCCCATTTACTTTGTATAACTGCATGAGTTGCTAAGCTTTTGAACGTCAATTGTTTGTGATGTATATCATTATTTCATTATGTCCTGCACTTCCTTTTGAACTTACCAAGTACAGCCTTTGCCATTTTCATTTTCTTTTGTAGGATATATCCAGATGCCTACTTTGGGTTCAACATCGTCATCACACATGGCCAAACTTTAAATCTGATCCCATGAAGAGGCCTATGGATATGCTAATGCTCAACAAAATAAAAGAGGCATACAGCCAAATAAGGGTAAGTGGCTTATTTTAAGCTCTGACAAATCTGGAAAGCTCTTATCTGTTTCATTGTTGGACAGTTTTCTTGTGCTTCAGTGTGTGATCTCCGTCCTATTTCCTTAAAGCATAGTAAACCAACCTCTTGGAAACATTTAGGAGGATCTTGATAATATTGGATTATAATTTTCTTATGACATAGGGCCGCATATCCCCTGTTACTATTGCATATGCAAGTCGCCGAATTCTCTAGAAAGACAGAGATCTCGTTTGGAGCTATCCTATTTCCTCAAGTGCTGCTAGTGTGAATTATTGTTATTGTAGTTTTGTTACCTTTCCATTTTCAGATCCTTCCCTTTCTCTCTTTGTAAATCTTTCTTGAGTACAGACTATTATATGTTGTCTGGTCTCCTCGTGGCCATGAAATACAATCATCTATCAACACAGATATGAATTCATTGTAAACATTGACTTCATATATTCACATATTATGTACCACCACACCGTGTGTAAATTTGTTGAATAAAATGGACAAAACTAGTATACGCAGAAGGAACTGTATATTTTCAGTGAGGAGGAACAGATGCAACGTCAACCTTGTGCTCTGCACCCAGTTGCATGAGTGCCACCAGACCAGAACTTCGAATTTTTATTCTGAACTTAGATGATATTATTTTAGTTGAGGTAGAATGCTTCAGTATAACTTATCTGGTACATTTTTTTTTCAGAGTGGGAGTTTTGATGCTGTTGCTCATGTCCATTCATATGAGCATGAAAAATCTGTTGGGCAGCAGAAGACAAGGCTGGCAGCTCTCAGTGTAATTTTTTTAGACCATATTCCTCTTCTACTTTTCTCTGTTTTTGCCGACTATGTCTTTTGAAACCCAACATGTTTGTGTTGGCAGAAAGAAAGCCATGCGAGTTCTCTCCCCTCCCTCTCTATTTGTAAAATCTATTAGTGGTGGTTGAGCTGTAGCTGGAGAGTAATTATATATTTACTTGCGGTATTTCCCACTAAACTGACATTTCTACGAATTCAAAATTCTTGTCATAAAATAGGTTCCTCCTATGGGGCTTCTTTATCCCAGGCTTCTCATTCCAGAAGAGTACCCTCCACCTCCTCGACCTTGGTGAGGCTTTGTTCTCTTCTTTAGCGATTGTGCCTTTTGATATGATGACTGCTTCCGACAAGATATGTGTATGTTTACAGGTTCCAAGATTGTGACGACATGCTGGAAGATACTTGGCAAGCAAACGACGGTCTTTCTGGAAATGGTGGCCTTGGTGCGTGGGACAGTTATCAAATGCTTCCCACTAGATTAAAGAAATTTGATAGTATTGGCCTCGTAGAAGCCATTGTCAGCAGTGTTCTTTCAACAGGTAGTGTCTTCCATAATATCTCGCTTCCTTGAGAAGAGTTTTTTTTCTAACAACTTCTTACCATAGGACGTGTTGATCTCCAACGGAAGCTATTTTGCAGCATTCAACTGGTAAAGTATCAGTTTTGTTTTTCATATCAATACTGCTCTATGATAAAAAGAAAGAGTAGTTGAGAGGAGTGCTAATTTGCTTTGCAGGTTGGTGGCGTAGCTTCAACAGCAGGCCTTGCACCAGTTCTTGAGCAAAGGTTAGTCGTTACCTTGTTCCGGCATTGTTTAATGGAAGACTACTGGGACAATCATGCCAACGAATAGAAATGTGCCACCCTAAGCAACTGTTCTGATCTTGTTGTATTTGCTAGTTCCTCATAAACTATCAACCAGTGTATGTTGAAAGATCTTCTTATGTAAAACTGAACATCATGGTTTGCTGCAACAACTATTGCTAACATGGCCCCTGTTTTCTGGGAGAAAATGCTCCGACGCTTGAAATTTGGTCAACATGGTGTCCTGGACATGAACAATAAATTTGTTGATCTATTTTTTTCTTTTTTGTCAGGGTTCTGAATACTATTCCATCAAATCAACCAGTCGAGAGAGTAGAGGTATGTTTTCATGCAAGGACTTGAATCCTTATATTTTAAACTGGAATGCACACTCCTTGAAATTACCACCTTTAGATGGAATATGTGAGCTTTATATTTAAGTTTACATTCAGCTTTACAGCAACTCTGTAATTTTGATCCAAGGGTTATTTTTGTTTGTTTTAACCCCTCATTTTAAACTCAGGTATTACAATCAAGGAGGAATCCATTATTTATCCCCTGGAAAGGTGGTGTGGTAAGTACTAAGTAGCATCTGATTTCAATCTGGCATAGTATCTTGTGGAAGGAACATGTATTTCTTATCGCTTGCTATTGCTAAGCTAGTAATCTTCACATCAAGTAACTTTATCTCAGGACACACTGGTATCCATATAAACTATGTCCATTGTTAGCTGATCAATATTTGTTCCCTCGTAATCATGATCTATGAGCCAACAAGGGTAATGCTGGTTATGTCATCTTTCTGTCTTTATGGGAAACAAGCCACCATCATGAGCTGAAGTAAGAACTAAGTAGTCATAGGCAAGGAGGGTTCACTTTCACATGGATGGTTCTCGCATTGTTATTGGACATAGTAGCCAGAAATGTCATGCTTAGGTTCCAATTTATCTGAAGTGCACATGTCTTTTGGGGAAAATAATCGAAAAACTAACAGGGAAACGAGAACATTGGAATTAGACTGCTATGTTGTCTGTGCATGTCAAGTGTAAATGGTTACTAACATCATCCCAATTATAAAAAACTTCAAATCAGTGGTTCTTAATGTTAACGGTAGGCTGCGAATGAGTTGTGTGTCTTGCTCCTTCCTTTATATCGCCCTTGTGTCCCTATATATCTAAAATCCCTAATCAACACTTGTACAGATTTTGGGCATCCTTGATATTGGTCGTGATGCATGGATCCACAGAGAAGATTGGATCAAAAATGGTATTCATGTCGGGAGTGGCAGAAAGTACAAGGATTCCTATTTCCTTCAGTCGCAAGTGATGTGTTACTACAACACATAGCAGGTGCCCTTTCTCATCAAATGCATATGCTGTTGTCCAAATTGTACCTGTCGTATCTTCATATAGTATCAGTGTGTTAGATATAGATATGGATATTGGATAGTTTGATCTTCTCTGAAGAAGATGCACACTTATGAATAAGATGCTAAGTGAGACTCGAAGATGGACAAGAGCCCGATCTTTGTTATGGTGATTGAACATGTCAACGAGCCTAAACATGAGTGTTAACACGAACTGATTTGGTTTCGTTCAACTACTTGTAGTTTGTAGTTGAAATGGTTATCGTTCAAGCTAGTGCTTTATCCTGAGATACAGAATTTATGTTATTTGTAGGTGGTCTGAATAAGTGCGATCTTGGAATGTAGTTTGTGGTCTGCAGCTGTCAGCGTAAGCTCGGATACTTGATGACGGGTAGAAGAAGAGATCCGGATGTTGAAGGCCAGTCTTTCAGCCAGAAGTCTAACGGACAGGTTAATTAGAATCTTATTCTTAGGGATGCTTTGTAAGCACATAATCTACTAATTTTCAGGGTGATGTACCAGCCTCCTGTTGCTTGTAAGAGAGTAACTAAAATGCAAAGCCGCTTGGTATTGTTCCTGACCATCTTATAACAGATAAGAAAACACCTTCTCATATAAAACAGTTAGCACTTCGTCGTGCTGCCAGAGAGGTCATGTCCCATATTATAACATGCATGTTTTGCCAACACGTCTTACATTGTGGGACGATTCACAAATCAGTTCCGGAGACCATACAAAGTCACACCACTTCTCCTTTGTATTCATTTATTTATTATTTTACAGGCATGCTCATCATTGACTAAACAATGTCCGGCAGGAGGAGCGCTGACATACGAAAAAATGACCAAAAATAACCATGGAGCGAAAGAATTTCATAAAATAAATGTGAGGCGAAACTATTTCACGCAAATAACCTTTCGTCTCACGTTTATTTTGTGAAATTCTTTCACTTTGTGGTTATTTTGGTCAATTTTACGTGACATACTGGCATGTGAAATCTTGTCTTAAACGCTGAGATGTCAGGATATTCAAAAATTACAGCCACTCCCTCTATATCGAAACTTAGTGTGTATTACTTTTGAACAATGTCAAACATTGTGAAGTTTGCGATGTATATATAAAAGGATATATCAACATCTCTAGCATCAGATACATAACAAGGTATGAAAGTATGTTTTTATGGTGATTCTAATAATATTTATTCAATGTTGTAGATGGTGCCGTGTTTTCCTATACACTTGGTCAAACTTGACGTAGTTTGGGGTTTGACCAAAACTATATGCACTACATTTTCACGTAGAGGAAGAACTCAATTAGTATAGCTAATTCATCGGCAATTTGCTGGTCCTTGCCTACCAAACAAACAACATAAGGACGCGTAAACTTAATAACATGATACACGTAGGCTCCGGAAGACTTGTTTTTATTTTTGCATGTAAGGGATTTTTCTCTAACTCAAAATTCTGTATATAAACCTCTATTCTATTTAATTGGGTGGCGGATACGACCGACTTAAACCAAAAAAAAAAAATAACGAGATCGAATCCATTCAACATGGTCTAATTGCCAAGAGGATGCACGACTGACTACTCCACACAGTAGACACGTGTCACCCAGAGGACGTCCCAAAATCAAGTCGAGTCTCCTCTCCCCCCAGGCCAGAAAGAAAGAGCACGGGAGCTCGGGCGCCGCCGCCCTTCCTCTGGCGGCGCCCTTCTCCTTCCCGCATCCGTCGCGCACCGGGGAGGACGAGCGGCGGCCGGCGGCCGTGAGTGGGAGCAACAGCGCGCGTCGGCGGCCCCGTGAGACCTAGGTCGGTAATGCCCACTCCTCACATTTTCATGCTCTACGCAATGTTAGTTCCTACCAAATTGCTACCACCAAACCATTAGATTACATGTATCTAGCAAGTAGGCGCTCTGCAGCACAAGCAAATTTCAGCTTACACTTGTAGGTGCATCGATCTAGCCTGTAGAATCTTAGGTTCAGCCTGCCTAATTTGTTCAGGACCGACCGACCATCTTGGCTGAGATGATGAAAGCGCAAAAAAAAGTAGCTGGACCTCTCGGCTGCACTAGTAGTACTGCCCCTTTCTCCCCAACAGCCAACAACCGTGACCTTCATCTTTCGATTCGTCCCAGAACGATATTTCTCATGTGAACAAGCAGCTGCAATTCCACATCTTGGTCCATGTAACACCCTGGCGTCCAAACAGGCTGCCATCTTTGCTTTTATTTTTTATTTTTTTTGCAAACAAGGTTAGCTTTGAGACACGCCTTTTGGAGATGCAAGGTTTTAATGTTGTGTCAACTGTTGTCCCCCGAAATAGGAATGAAGCCATGTGTCAACTCTTGTCGCGCTTTCCATCGTATAAAGACGTAGGATGTTCGAGCAGAGCTCGGCTCGACCCACAGATTTGCGGATCTCGATTGTGGAACCAAGCCTGCGGTCACGAATACCTCGACAGGGATTGGTTGGATCCATACGCCTCTAATTTTGACAACCTACACTCACTTTGTCGAGCCTAGTTCAAGCCTCTGCTCCTGCTTTGTCAAGCTCATATACGTGGTTCAACGTGTCCCAGGCCGTCTTCGCTGGCAATTGATCATATGTATGTGTGCGTGCTAACAATAATCTGAATTATCAAGAAGGAATTGACAAGTAATATATAGTATTCCCTCTGTTCCATATTAGTTGTCCCTGATTTAGTACAACTTTGTACTAGATCAGCAACAACTAATACGGAACGGAGAAAAAAAAAATCTCTTGATCGATTTGATATGACAATCCACCCCCTCCCTGGATTGACGTGTATGTGCGGACACGCGCTATTCACATCCGCTACAGGTGGCAGCACACCAAATTGAGCACATCCCTGTTTTCATACTGGAATCTTTATTTGGATTGTTGTTTCCTCATTTAGATGACTGATAAATACATGCTGCCCCGCTGGATCCACATCCCTTTCCCCACCGGGGCTCTGTTGCATGCTCCATTTGGATCTGACGGAGTGCAGGAAAGAAGTTAAGCAAGCCAAGCCCCAAAGCCCCCCATACCCTAACCACTGCGCCGCCGCCGGTCTTCTGCCGGAGCCCACAAAAAAGCCGTTGATCTCTGACCGCTACCGGAGATCTAACCGGGGTAACACTTCTTTTCTTGGTAAGTCTTTGATTCGATTGGTTCGCACTTGATATTATATCCTGCCACGAGCAGCCAGATCTACCTACAGGATCCGATCCAGTTCATGGATACTTAGTTGGAATCTTTTATGCCAATTTACTGATATGTGCATAGTATTCTTTCCACAGACACTTGTTGTATGTGCTTGTGCGTGCTGATTTCGGGGGTTTCCTGTGATCCCAAGGGAACCGAAGTGCTTCACATCCAGGATGCCTGGTCTAGCTTTGCCTAACCATGATGCAGCGTAATCCACTACCAAGCTTTGCTAATTTTACCGTTATGTTTGTCTTATATGTTTCTCTTGCTTTGAGAATCTCTGTATGGCTTTTCGCAAACTGCAAGGGTCTGTCAATGTCTGGTAGATAGGTTTGGAATCCAAATCCCATGATCTTTTGCGACTGTAAAGGTACACTATTAATAAACCATTGGATGATTTTACACAATGTCTGAATAACTGTGTATTGCACTGTGAAGTAAGTTAGGTCTGATGCCTTTAGGTTTATATATGGTTTCCATTTGAGTTTTGACGGTAAATGGCCATCTATGGCAGTTAATGATTACTCACAGGAAATCTGTGTGCTACCTTGGCTTGTAATGGGAACTAGTCAAGTTGTTTTGTATGTATAGTGGATGGGTTCCTTGTTCTTGATGTGAGATGGATTCTTTTTTTTCTTTGATGCGACTTTTTTTTTCTTGTGTAGGAACAATGGATGTGGATCCGGTTACACCAGGTCTGCAGACCAGACGTGCGGTCAGCAGTCAAGAGCTCAGTTATCTCCAGTTGAGGGGCTTACCCCTGAGGAATGTTTGGCATTATACTGCAAAGCAGTTGAGCAGTACCATATTATTCGCTCAAAAGCCATTGAATATGTAAAGTTTTATCCCATATTCTAACATGGTCTGTGCTAACTTTATTTTTAGATACCAGTGACTTAGTTGAATTTTGCAGCCCCTTTCGCTTCAAAGATGCCTTCGTTATAAGATAGACGCAAAACGGAAAAAGAGGTAAATTTATTAAGTAATTCAAAATGGAAGTATTTCTCAGTCTATGGATGCATTACTTCATATATTTAGCTGAGCATCTTGACAATTGAATTTGGAGCTCTTAGTAATTTACCTGAATGGTAGCTCGGTTGAACAAAGCCTACCAAGTTACTTAAGCTGTTTTGAAAGAGTAAATTTTGTCATATAGCAGTGACATGATTGGAAGTTGAAACTTGTTTCTTGGGCAAATACTGACCCGTGTTTGTGCTACTGACTGTAGGATACAGATATCAGTATCAATTTCTGGAAGCGCAAATACTGAATTGCCAGCACATCGTATTTTTCCTCTCCATGTTCTGTTTGCTAGAGCTACTAGTAATGATTCGCTTGATGGGGTAAGCACTTATTTTAGTTCATGGAGGATTGTAGTATGTGTCTATCAGATGGTCTCTTTTCTCATTTGTAGCTTCATATTGCAGCATTCTCCAGTGTACCGGTTCAGCCGGGCTTGTCTCCTGACTTCTTATAGTGAATCTGGAGATAGTGACCACACTAAAGCCACATTCACCATCGCCGATTTGAAGAGTTTAGCAACCTCCCAAGTTTGCAACCTTAACATTATCCTTATTAGCTATGGTACAGTGTGCATCCTACGTGATTATTTGTGAATAACACTTCTTTATTGTAATCAATTTGATTCACCTTTCTCTTCATTTCAAAAGGCCAACGTGGAAAAAATCTTAGTGAAAACTTTTCAGAGAACCATATGGAGTATACTTCTCCTCAAAGTAAGTTATGATTGACATTTTCTGGCAGACATTCAGCAGTTGATACAATATATTTGTTCGCTATATTGGGGTTGATCTATTTGTTTGTCTCAAAAACCAAATATTTGACCGGGTTGGAAGTTGATGGAAGGGGACAACCATACTTGTATGTCTTAAACCTAACAATGTTCTGCATCCAGCACACACCCTGTTTTAGTGGCAAACAATCAAACCCTTTAAACCACCAACAGACCCAGGTGGTACACTGTGAGCAGCAACTTGCCAAGCCTTCCCGGGGAAGATAAAACCTTTACAGCTTTAACTCTGGACTTGAAAACCAGTAAACATGCCGTTCATCCACTTGTAAGTAAAAAAGATGTATTGTGTAAATTGAAGAATAATTAGCTATGCTTGCCTTTCTTTTAGAGTAGTTAAGATGATCAAAGCAATAAACCATCCTAAAACAAGTGTGGTTAGTTTTCGACAAGGATAAGCATGCCAATAGACCCTCTCCTTTGTTGGCAATATAAATTAATCTTTATGATGTTCAGGGAAATCTTTTTGTTGTAGCTTCCACTCTTAGCAAGTATAGTCTTAAACTAGTGCCTTTGAAATTTATTAAACATATACAATGGTTCTACATCTCAGGAACCAGCAATACATTTGTGGTCGTATTAATGGACTAATTCTTGTACATCTGGTACATTTTATCAGAGCTTGGAGGCCAATGTTCTTGGGGTAAAATACCAATTGATTTATTTTGCTCATCTCTGGATAATTGCGTAGCTTTAAGTTTGGGGCAAAATATGGAATTGACTTCAGAAATAAGTATGAGGCCAGGCTTCATAGAGGTATGCTGCAAAGTCACTAAAGTATGTGTTGCATATTCTGACATTTTATTGCATTTTTTTTGTATCTTCCGCTCAATTCGTAATCATGGGACAGACGAGCTACCATTGTTGTATGACACTTGTTTCAGGAAAAGAAATCACCTTACCACATCCACGTGCACTTTGCCACCTGTTTGAGTTTTGACGATTTGTTTTGTAGTGCTCTTGTACGTTCAACATTGGGAGTATTTGACTGCCTTTACTTCTATATTTAACACAAAAACTGTTCGAGCTTCAGCATCTGGTGCTAATTCCAGTTTTACCTTTATAAATGGTGCAAATTAACACCTATTCATCGTTGAAAATTTTCAATGCTTGCTAAAGTGGAGGGATAAGCTTGTAGAACAGTACAAGACCTAACCTCCTTTGTAAATTGGCACCCAGTGACAGTGGCAAAATGCTCACAGTGAAAAGTATATTTGCATTAACTTATCGGTTGACATGATAAACTGTCAGAATTAACAGTACAACAGTCTGCAATTTATGAAGTATATGTCTCTTGAACATTTCTCCTTGTTTTCATTCCCTGGTCCTTCAGATTTCTCTACCGTCTTTGCATTCTATATGAATTATTTGTTGATTCTGCTTTTCTTCTTTCGGTACACACACAGCCAACAGTTTTTGAGCATGGCAGTTGCTTGACATTTTGTTCTCGAAAGGCAGATGCTACAGTAAGCTCGTCTCTGTTTCTTTGTGTAATCTAATTGTCGTTTTGAGTATAGCAACACCTTAGTTTGCTGAAGTTATTTCCAGTAGCTTTGCTTAGATCTCGACCTTTTTGTGTTACAGGGTTCATATAAACTACAAGCAAGTATAGATGCACAAGAGGCTGGTGCGAAAGATATGGGTTCATCTCCTTATAGTTGTTACTCATATGATGATGTCCCGCATTCTTTATTACCACATATCATAAGGTAAAGTAACCCAGCATGCATAGCTCATTCTGAAATTTAATGAAGCCTTGTTCCCTAATTGTATTTATTGTCTGTGATTATAGAAAATGTATGTTTTTAGTTCTTAATGCTTATGTGCTTTATCCCTCAAATGTGAGGTTTTTATTTGCTCTTTGGAGTATCATGAGAAGGAGCTGCAAATCATTACGTGCTGTCCCTTAGGCGGTCTGTCCTAAAAGCATCCGTATGACTAGGTTGATTAGACTGCAAGTGCTTGCGGTGAAGATTTTTTTCGGGAAAACGCAAAAAACATTGCGTTTCGATGCATTGATAGAAAAGAAGGTTTATGTACAAGTCCATCCAAAACAGGGGGTACACCACACCCTACAACTCAACCTTGAAACTAGTCTATGATAGCAACTGACCAAGGCCCCGGGCTCCTGCGGCCACCCACAAGCGAGCCTCCACCTTGATCGTTTCTACTAAGGCGCCGAAAGAGGGTCGAGAGTTGTCGAAGACGGCTGCGTTACGATGTTTCCACATCCACCATGCCGTTAGCATGATCACCGAAGAAATGCCCTTCCACAGCGGGCGAGGGGTGGCGTGAAGGACCATTGATCACCAGTCCACGAAGCCATCTTCCACATCAGGTGGTCTCGACGTGGATTGAATCCAGGAGAGCACCTCGTGCCAAATCGTCCTCGAGAAGGGACAACCGGTAAGGACTTGCCCCATTGTCTCCACCGCTTGGTCGCACAGCAGGCAGCTCGAGGGGTGCTGTAGCCCACGGCACGCAAGCCGCTCTCCCGTCCAGCATCTGTCCAGAAAGGCAAGCCAGATCTTCCATTTAAGCTTCCATGAGGCCGACTCCATCGACCCTTGGAAAAGGGCATTGTAGTATGACTTGGACGAATATTGGGAGTCAGTCGTCCACCTCCAGACCAGCGTGTCCGGCTCCACCCCGAGGCCCACCTCTCGGAGTCGGATCCACAACTGGACGTACTGCCACAGTGCAAGCGGGCTCAGAGCGCCTGAGATGTCGGTGATCCAACGTCGCTCGACCAACGCCTCCCGCACCGTGCGGCGCTTTCTGGGTCGTCTAGGAATGAGCGCGACGAAGTACGGTGCTGCCTCCCGATCAGACTGCCCGTCAAGCCACCTATCCTCCCAGAAGAGGGCGGAGGACCCATCACCAAGCACCGTCTTGGTGGACACGTCGAACACTTGCCTTTTGGCTGCGGAGAACTGCATGTCCAGTCCGCGCCAAGGTCGCAGGGGTCAGTCCGCATTCTCCATAGCCAGCGCACCCGAAGACTGATCGAAGTGCGGGCGAGGTCTGGAATGCCCAAACCCCTCAGGCGCAGCGCCCGACACACCCGAGCCCAGTTGACGTGGCAGTGAGCCAGCGACCACCATTGGCCCCCCTGCCCACAGAAAGCCTCTGAGGATCTTCTCCACCTGTTTGAGAGTCCTCTTATTGAGACTTAGAACCATGAGCTGGTGTAGGGAATCGCTGCGAGCATTGATCTGACCAGCGATCCACCAATGGCTGGAAAGCCTCACTCGGTAGTCTCCGGATCCCCAAGGGTATACCGAGGTACTTCACCGGGAATGGCTCCAGTTGGCACTCCATCACTGTCGCCGCCGTGAGAGCTACCTCCTCTGAGCAGGCGATGGGGGACACCGAATATTTAGCAAAGTTGGTATGCAACCCTGAAACATGCCTGAAGAGCGCCAGAATGCTGCGAATTGCGCGCAATTCTGTCTCATCCGGGTGACAGAATATGACCACATCGTCTGCATAGAGCGAGACGGTCGTGACCATGTCCCGTCGAGCAAACTTCCGAAGGATCTCCAACACCGTGGCTTTCGCCAGCAGCTTGTTGATCGTGTTAATCACCAACACGAACAACTGCGGTGACAGGGGATCCCCTGTCTCAGGCCCCTCCGATGCGAAATAGGTGGGCCCGGCTCGCCATTGAGCATCACCCTGGTGCAGTGAAGAATCACATCGATGCACAGCTTTATGAGATGTTTTTTCTAGCTTGTGCTTCATTTGATAGTAACTACTCCCTCCGTATCAAAATATAAGATGTTTTAGCATTTGGCTTTCCATCCGTATCTAGACAAGTTTTAGTGTAAGGTTCACACGAATCTTGCACTAAACCATGTCTAGATACGGATGGAAAGCCAAATGCTAAAACATCTTATATTTTGATACGGAGGGAGTAGTAAAATATAGAGAGAAAATGATATAAATCCATATAGAATTGCTATTCAGCACCGATGCTCACATTAGCTGCACTATGGTGCCATCCTATCTTCCCTGTTGGACTTAAACACTTCAAAAAACATCTTTCAACTAAGATTCACAAAAACTACGAATTCAGGGATTTCCAACTGAGATTGAAATGAATGTCCATTTTCTTGGACCTGTCAACTGCGATTGGAGGGGAAGCTCATTTTGGGAATCTTTTTTGTTGAGAAAACGCAAAAGACTTTTGCGTTTCATTTCATCGGAAAGATAGAGTTTGCTACAAACCCCCTAAGAGGCAGGTTACAGGGAAGCTCATTTTGGGAACCTTTCAGTTGACACTCCGGAAAAATATCAACTAGATTGTGTGTTCAACTTTCAACCGGGTAAATAAACCGTCAATCGTGTGCAGAAACTTTCATCGCACACCTATTTTTGTGTCGTGGTGAGAACACGCCTAGGATGCCACCGCTGCCTTTGGAACACATGGAGGATGTTGCAGGGTTGCAGTCACAACTTATTCCTGCTTTGCTGGCTTCCGACACCTCATGCCTTAGGGTGCCGGTCAGGCGAATGGCTTCTAGGGCCACCTTGGATCTCCTGTAGGGCCTATGGAAGTTGGGGTGGGGAAGATATCATTTGACACAAGGGGTGACAAGTGAGAAGGGCCAGGCAATGCAAGAGGAAAGTGAGAGGAGACAGGGCGGGGAAGGAAACCAATGGATACTCCTAGCCTCCTAGGATGTGTTCATGTGTTGATCAGATCCTTGTGTGCTGTTTATATGGCGATTGGACGGCTTGCAAGGGTGTCAACTGGATTCTGATCTACCGGAAGTACGCAACTTAGCAACACCAGGCAGAAGTCGGTCTGCTGAACCTGGTTAGACCTGCCATTGGTTACAACAGGCCTAATTATCGCATGTTTGCACCTTACTTGAGTAGTCGAGTTTCATTTTTTGTCAAATACATTTCACATTTGATGTAACCAATTTTATTGTGAATGTTGATTCTGCAGGTTAAGAACAGGCAATGTGCTCTTTAACTACAAGCAATGCGAAAAAATCCTAAGAAGTGAAGGTTTTCTCTCTCTCCTCCCTCCCTCCCTCCCTCCCTTCCTCCCTCCCTCTCTCCGTACACTGGTCTCTTCCTCTGTTCCCAATTTCGTTGTCACTTGTTTGCATCATGTTTTTCGCATTTGTCCTAGGTCCAACCTTTTTCCTGTTCCATGCACGTATCTTATTTTGGAACAGAACCTAGTGACTTTTCTTTTGTATCCATGTTGTGTACGTGAGTAAGGGCTTTTAGTTTTGGACTTGTTGTTTGGTTGGGGAAGAAGTTAGGCTGGGAGTGGATGATCAACTGGGGCTAACAGAGGACGAATAACATAAACTAGGAAGATATAACAGCCAGGAGAAAAAAAGGAATGTAAAGAGATGAGTAGAAATAATATATTTGTATTTTCTTGCTTAGCTTAAAAAGAGCTCCACTTCAACCAAATGCTTTAGAAACAGCCTTTGCCAGCGCAAACTCCACATTAGGACACTATCATGAATTACTTATCCCACTAATTGAAAACTCCACATTAATGCAAACTGTGCCTTTGCCAGCGCAAACTCTACATTAACGCAAGAACCTGAAGGAGTGCCACCGTTGTGGCAACTTTTGTTTCGATCTTGTATTTTTTATTTTGTCAAGTTATTTGTGACATGATAATATCCTTGAAGAATTGCAAGACAAGATAGTTTACTTTAATATTCATTATCTACATATTCGTGTGTATTTATACACAAGTAAACTACTAGGAAATTTTGTGATGTTAATTTGTTGTTTTGCACATGGTCCTGGAGTTAAATGTTACCGTTTCATTACCAACCTTGGTGATTTTGCTGTGCGCCTGTGCTTGTATGATTTTTAAACTAAAGCAAAATGTCTTATAATTTTTTCATGTGTCATCTCTAGTTTATTATTCATCTTAGTGACATCAAGCTAGATCTACATTGTCATATGTTGCTACTTTCTTCTGCTGTTCATGGTCAAAATCCAGAATTTAGTTTTCTGTTTTACTTATTTTGTTGCGAGAATTTACCAGTTTTACTTCAGTTATATGCGTCACTATAACGGATATACTTTCGCAAAGTCAAAATGGAGCCCGGGCTCCAGGTAGCCAGTATTCCAAAAAAAATCGAAATCGATATTTTAAGTTTCAAAAAATTTAAAGGTGTCGATAATGTCGAGATCTACCACTATCCAAAATCTCGGCGAAAAAATTCGTTTTATTTTGGCCTGGGCAAAAAAGACAAATCTGGAAAAATTTCAAAATTTTGAATCTTGGCACTGTTCACCGATCCAGATCTGAACAGTTCTTTTTTTTCAGATAAAAAAACAACAATTTTTTTATTTAGGATTTTGCAGTGGTAAATCTCGACATTATCTACACCTATTATTTTTTTCTGAATTTTTTGAAACTTAAAATATCGATTTCAATTTTTTTCGAATACCGGGCTACCTGGGCCCAGGCTCCATATTGCCGCTCTCATATACTTTAGCCTAGATAGTTTTTTTATTCTTCGTTCTCATGGGATTTTATTTCTTATTGGTGTGTTTATACTTTCCTACCAGTTACGGAAGATTTTGCTTGCTCCATTTGCTTGGTAAAGTGTGGAAGCTTCAAGGTAAATTTGAAGCAAAATGTCTTCTACTTTATCTATGGTCATATTTTTCTGGTTGCTGCTAAACGACGGTTCTAAATATTATCTCATCTGTTTAAATTAGGCAATGCTATTTTTGTTGTCTTGTACTACAACATTGACGTTTCTCTTTTCTAGTGAGGAAACTAAGTTTCGTTTTCTTTCTCCACAGTTGCACTATTTTTTTTAATTAAAACCTATAGCCTTGTGTTTTTGTTAACTCATATCTCATATTGTGATTTTTTTTTTTGTGGTACTAGGGTCTGGAATGTCATTTAATCTCATCACATGAGCTATTCCGCTTTGAGTTCTGGGTTTGTTATCCTCTGAAATCTCCATTGCAAAATCTTATTCAATCACACATGTTTGATAATTAGTTCTATTTTTGTTGACACAGGTATCTAAAGACTACCAAGCTGTTGATGTTAGTCTCAAGACCAGGAGAACAGAGGTAAGTTGTGATGAAGGATGCCGAATGTTGGTATATTTACTGATAAATAAAATAAAATGTTGGTATATTTGAGATGTTGTCACTGAATCCTACTTTACTAGTGTTTCAAGTATCACATGTCTATGTATATTACACATGCAATCGCACTGTTAGTCCATGCTTTGTTTGTTTCCTCTGAATTAGAAAGGCAAAGGGTGTACCTAGATCGGACGGAATCCTGCCAGACATGATCTGGGCTGCATTTTCGTCAAAATACTGTTTTAAATTGGGAAAGCTAATTCTCTGTTCAATTTCCAGCTTCTAACTACCGCAGGAGATGGATTGGCTGAACGAAGAAAGAACACGTTTTTCTACCGGTGCGCTCATACTCCATTACTCGTAACAGTGCTAAATTTTCTGTTCAATTTGCCTAACTGTGTTCCATCAGATCGAGGTTTAAGAAGAGGTGTAGAGGATTAGAAACAACAATCGAGAAGACCAAGCATGTACATCCACATATCATGGAACCAGGATCACCTGAAAAGACTGTTCCTGTGCACAAAGATATAGTGGAATCAAAATCACCAGGAAATATGGGTCATGCACATGCACATAATACGGAATCAGGATCATCCAAAGATGCGCATAAAGGGTCTCAGATGGATTATGTCCCAAACGGAAATGGTACATTTCACATCTTATGGGCTCTTGGCATATTAACAAACTATATTCAGATGAAAACACCATAGTATCTCTGATCCTTTAAGCAAACTACATTTGATGTGTTTTCCTCTGAATCTTTTTTATATGCCATCAAATGTTGCATGATTCTCAGTTTGTCACCAGTAAAATCTGTCTTTTTCAGTGCCACCCATTACTAAAACCTTAGATCATCTCTAGTCGCTTCGTCCGGCACTCTCAGGCCGATCCCGTACCGTATGGAGCCGCTTGGTAGTTGCCGCCATGTTGGATACCGATGGGCTGGCCAACACTGTCAGTCGAAAACCTATTTCACTTTCTTTTTCTCCCCTCCCAATTCATTTCTCCCGCCTGCTCTCACCATCATTTGGCCGTCACCGTTGCAACTTGGATCCAGCTGCCAGCAGTGCTCAACCACGTGAATACCGCCGCCTGATTACAGTTGCCGAGGAACTACTCCGTCTTGCCTAGGCCGGCACGCGCTGGCGCTCGTTGACTCGCCAGACACATAACTCGTAGCGACCTTGCCCACGCCTTGCACGCAAGGTGTTTGTCCGGCCGTTTGCTTGATAGGCTTCAAAGTTTAGATTTTTGCTTCGGTAAACTAGATAGATAGACTGTTCGGTTCATTGATTGCTTCATTATTAGACTACGGATAGGGACATGAGTTGATGGTCCAACTCTTGATGAAGGAGGAAGCCAATGCCGTTGCAGACTTGCTGAAGGCCATGCTGCGGGGTGCAAATATGAGATCAATGACTACACCAAAGGGTACTACTTAGCCGATGGCATCTATCCAAGATGGTCGACATACGTGAAAACAATCTCTGAGCTTCTAGGTCAATAAAATAAAATCCAGGAGAGTTGAAGGAAGGACGTCGAGCAGGCGGCGTGCTCCAATCTCGTTTTGCTATTGTCCGGTACCCTGGTCGACTGATCATATGTGGGAGGTCATGAATGGTTGTGTTGTCATGCACAACATGATCATTGAGAGCGAGGGTCGAGATCCAGTGACGGATCACCAGGGTCCTCTTGCGTTGTTGATCACTAAGTGCCAGCGGAGTTTACTGATATCGCCATGCAAAATTGTTCATCGCCAATTGCAAGATGATCTAGTAGAGTATTTGTGGGTGCTCAAAAGAAATACCGCCTGAGTCTGGATCTAGTTGAACTTCACTTTATTTGAATTGTATGAATTATTTTATTTCTATTTTTAATTATTGTAGAACTAATGTATGTGTTGAAAACTATGCAACCTACTCCCAGCGGTGCCCCCAATACGTGGCAACATGTGACGGTGCCCCCAATAGCGCTTGTCCGGTGCTGTTGCTGGACCGTGTATTGGGGGGCCACGACTGGAGATGCCCTTACCCTTATTTGCCACTGTAGTAAGCCCCCGTTGTTACCAACTCCCCCAAAAAATGTTTTTTTTTGCGGAAATGCCTATCTCACCCTTGAGAATCTTGTCAGAATATGGAGCCCAATATGAGTTCCTCTTCCCTTGCCCCTTTCGAATCCCTAGTCAACCTCCGAATAACTTAGTTCAAGGCATCATCTGCGTCCGCCACCATGGAAGTGTGAACATAGCAGCAATGCAGCACAGAGTAGCATGGTCCATGTATGCGATGGTGAATTCATGTCGGCTCAGTTGAGCTAGAGCTTGCCATGTTATAGCTTGTGCTAATGGTGTGCAGGCGATGAGGCATGGCACCATTTTTATCTTATGCTACAGAAGGGCAATATGTTCGCTTAGCAATCCACTTAACATCAATTGGACAGGGGATGGATGGTGGTGGTGAATTTGTTCAAGGTTCTGGAAATGGGTAGAACTGAAGGAAGAGAAATTTCTTCTCTGACAGATTGGGATTACATTCAACAGTCGGTGGCCTAATTTTTTTCTATTTTTATTTATTCCGCGCTACCTTGATGAACTTATGTCAGCTTGTTAAACTGATGGAACAGCCACCAATCCTTCAATTGGATGTGTTGTCCCCTTTGAGTTTTCAACTTTAGTTGATAGTTTCTTCTTGGACTACGTTCTGCATAATTAACTCTACTAGCACTTTATACACTGCATTCTAGGAACCCTAGAAAGTTCAGTACTTCAATCTTTACCTCAGAGTTGATTGTGGCTATTTGTTCTTCTGACTAGCTACTGTCTGCTGACTGAACTGGTTATTTGTTGATTTGTCATTATAATTCTCCTAGCATGTAGAGAAAAGTATTGCGTTGATTTCTGTTTTATACTCTGTCAGTGTCAGGATGTCCTGTCCCCCTTTTAGCCCTTTTGCCCTTACTCTGGTGATAACTAGTTTGTATTTTACCTGAAATCTGTTGCATATTTTCTTCCTGATGCTACCTGAATTTTTCAGGGATTTTTCTGATGTTGCCTATATTTTCAGGGACTCCTGTGCCAGAAGCTTCAATTGAGTCTCCTCCCGCATTACATGATACCAAACATTCAACACCAGCAGTTCTACAGTTTGGGAAGTCAAGGAAGCTCTCTGTTGATCGAGCTGACCCAAGAAAGTAGTTCATTCTGTTTATGTTCTTGATATCCTGTTTACATTCCATTTAATTGTTTCTTGAGGCTCTAAGCTAACTTCTTTGTTTGTGCTTATATCATATTATCATCTGGCAGTCGTCTACTGCTGAAAAAACGCGAGTTCTTCCATTCTCAGAAGGCGCAGGTGATTACAATCATGGAACACTCAGCTATGTCTTGTGTATGATTGTTGCAAATTAGGCCTTTTCACTTCTGCGGTTGCATGTACCTATGGAAACAAACATGTATGTCTGCAACATAACGCCTGGACATATTGAGGATATTTAAACATTATATTTACACTTCATTTTACGTATGGGGAAAGTTGAACCTATGTTTCTATTATTCATTGGTAATTTTTAGTAGAGGTCTAAAGTATTGAGGTCTGTCAATAGCTGAGGTTGGTGGCAAGTAGTAATCCTTGTTTCATTTACTGCTATATTTCAGTGAATTAAGTAAAAATCAAAACAATCATTTGAAAAAAAATCTTCCCAAGAAAGTTCACCTAGCATGTGCATTAAGAGTGGGCTATGTCGTTTACATCTGCTAGTACATAGCAATCTATCTTACTAGTATACTTTCATTTGTCTACATCATCAGATTTCAAGTTGTATATCTGTAAGTTTAGTGGCCAACATTGATATTTCTAGACGAAGCATGTGAGATGTATGAAAGCTTGTTGACGTCAGTTTATCAGGGCGAAATTTAATCATTTTTCACTTGTCATTTTTTTTATAATATCGTTAACGGCAGTTTTGTGTTATTTAACATTGCTCTTTGCTAGAATTTCCAGTTGTCTTGCTAGATTTCTTTCATATGCTTGTTATTTATGATTTGACCATCGATGCTGATAATTTATTTTGTAAGATCATAATAA
The DNA here is from genome assembly GCA_012064385.1 of Puccinellia tenuiflora. Classification (NCBI taxonomy): domain Eukaryota; kingdom Viridiplantae; phylum Streptophyta; class Magnoliopsida; order Poales; family Poaceae; genus Puccinellia; species Puccinellia tenuiflora. The sequence goes on from QRDG01002282.1 coordinate 801,375, forward strand.
TGCACGTCATTATATTGTGATTTTATGCCCGGCAACTGAAATTTAGCTGACCGCGGTCTTATATTTTCTAGAAAATGGACCTAGAGGATGTTTTGGCAGATCATGACAGTGAAGATGAAATTGATGATGATGTCGCTGACTTTGAAGATATGACGGTAAGATGCGATAATATTTTTTCTCCGCTCAAGCTTGGAACAATTGCAGGATTCTACATTTACGTGTATAAAAAAGTTAATTCTGGTTAGCTTTGCCGAGTAAATGCAGATGCTTGATGGTCTTTCTGATGTTACAAAAGACGAGAAGCGTATTATGCATATGTGGAATTCGTTTGTTAGGAGACAAAGGTCAGGCCTATCCCCACCATTTCCTTCTTAGTTCTGGCTATCGCTGTACATAGGAGAGATTTGACCTACTGCAAATATTTATTATTTTCACTGGCACACAGCTAGGGCTGATGGTGAATCAATTCTAATAGCTTTTGTTCCGTAGAGAAGAGGCGTTGGAAATAACAGTAGTCTTGTATCCTGGAGATACGTTTCCGGTTTTCATACTGTATAGGTTAACTGCAGGGTACTAGCCGACGGGCATATACCTTGGGCCTGCGAGGCGTTCTCCCGGCAGCATGGACATGAACTCGTGCACAACCCCACACTACGATGGTAAAAGACGGTTCAAGAAAATCTACTATGAACACCTCACCCTACATGCCTGTGGCTCGATTTACAATTTCTTACGCTGGATGAACAGGTGTTGGCGGTTCGTCATGATCAAACTCTGGAACCACAGCCTGCTAGACGCCCGCACCATGGATACCTGCAACAAGTTCCTAGACGGCCTGAAACATCCGCCAACTTGAGCAGGGCTGGCCCTTGGGCCCATCGATGGGTTGGCATGCCCGTGATGGTGTGACATGCCACATTTTGTTTTCTGGCATCCTCACTGGACGGTGACAGAATTACAGTTGGGTGACGATGATCTGTCGTTTTGGGATTGGCTGAGCTGGCGAAGTTGCTGTGTGTTTTTGACAGATGTTCTGTTTTCCGTCTCGCCTTTTTCTTCTTCTTTGCATTGCATCCTCTGTTAGTGTTGCTTCATGCATTTGTTGAAACATTTATGGAGGGTGGAACCTGGCGGCGTGTTAGTCGGTTTCGCGTGGAATCATGAAACCTAGACCTGCTGTAGTAGGATCGAGCAATATAGAAGGTTATGCACTGATGTGATGGTTTTTCAGCTCCTGAATTCGATGCTAGCTTTCGATGTGGCCTGAACTGTGGTTGGTAATTGATTTCAACATCACAACCATAGTGATTTTGGAATGAGTCGGTTGTCTTATCTTCGATTTTTTCAAATTCCAGGTAACTGTCCATGATTTTGCGACACGCGTTGTAATGTAGCCGCTGATCCCACTAATCATGATGGTTGATTAGTCTGGTTAGAATATAACCCAATCATACAGGCCAACATGCATGGGAGGACTAGTGCTAATGCACAAAAAACACATTGCCCAAGTCAACGGGAGCCAGTCTTAACGAGCTCATTAAGACAAGCTCTTCTTGTCGGTCTGATTGATTACGCTTTGAACTACGAATACTCCAAACACGCGTTTATACTTTATAGTACACCACATGTCCTGTACAAGTCAATGGATGGTAATGTTCTTTTTTCTTTTACTTTTTTTTTATAGTGTATCTACATCTACTGCTGCTCCAATTTGGTAGAAAAGTTATCAATTGGTGGAGTCAATGTGTAGAGTCAACTCTTCATATCTATGGCTTTTTTATTTTTGAAGTCGTGGATTATCGGTCTCTATCGATTGATGCACATGCATTGCTCTCTAGACTGATTAGTGATAAATGGTAAATGAGACGGTTGCATTCTTATGGACTATGATGTGGTCGTGATGACGAAACTGGTAGTGCAGGGCAAGAAAAGAGAAGTGCTGAGATAAACAATAATCAAGAGCCATATCTTGTAGAATTTTGTTTGGCACTGGACTAAAAAAGGTGCCGTGGAAGCAGCTCCTAGCTGCTCCCTTGTTGAATGGGCACAAAGACCTGTGTGGATGGATGCACATCTCTTCCTTGTTTGTTTGGGTCACAAATCATGCTGCTGCCAAACTGTCCATGACATGGAAGGTGGGAGCCATGTCTACTACATATTGCACACACACCAACTGCTACCAAAGTATCAAAGAAAATTCCACACAAAAAAATGACGAGAATCTATCTTGTGATCACATATGAGATCATGCTAAAATTCCATTTCAGGGAAGAGAGAGGGGTAGTTAGAGAGAGGGAGAGAGAGAGAGGGGTTGGTTAGAGAAAGATTTTGGTTAGTTAGAGAGAGATTGTTTGGGAGAGTGTGGAGCAGTTGCTTACACCATCTCCACTACTAGGCTACTACTGCTACCAGTACACACCAGAAGCAGCTGCAAGCACACATAAAGTATATATAGCTGCAACTTACAGGAAAGGCAACAGCCTTAGCTGCCTGTTTTAATAAACAAGCAAGCCATCCATCCATCCAACCTCTGACTCCGAACAACTTCTATTTTTTTCCTTAAGTCCAATCTAACATTATAATCAAGCATCAATCATTTCTCGTTAACATGTTCAGTGTGGATGGTTCCCTTAATTGAAGGGACCGGGGACAGTACTTGTGGTAGAGTTGTGGAGGCAGTTGTACTTAACACTAACAAGTAACACTTGACCTAGAGTGGAAGGGAGGGGGTGATTAGCCCTGGCTAGAGCTCAGTTTCATATGTCAAATAAATGGTAAATTCCATGTAAATGGTTTTTTAAGAATATAAATATGATGACAATGTCTCTAATTTCCTCTTAATGTGTAGTACTTTATAATTTCACTATCGCTTTCCACTAATTAATTTTGCCAAAGGCACATAAAGGCATTTAAACGGTGACCAAAATATTAAAATTAGATAAAAATCATAATTGCTCTCACTACGTTCCTGCTATTTGTTTAGCACATGCATGGAAAAGCTAAGTAAGTGTACTTGGTATTTGACAATGCAAAAATATGAAAAGGAGAAACATAAATTGAAGCAACAGAGAAAGTAAAAAGTAAGTAAAGGTAAATTGTTTTCATTGTTCATCCCTTTAACTTGAAATTATAGAAATTAAGCAAGGAATTGGAACAAAAGGAGTAGAAACATGGGTCCTTTTTTTTTTCAAAATCTGGTTATCTTCTGAATATTAAAATCACTTAAATTTCACTTCAAGTCTCCAACCATCCTTCTCACTTTTTTCTCCTAATCTCTATGCCAAAACAACATGATTATATGGTATTGTCACGCTAGCCAAACAGTGCACCGACATTCTAATTACATGGTAGGTGCACTTCAAGGATAGAATAATTGCTTCAACCACTTCACTCATCCCTATATTTCCTTGAGAAAATCACATTTTATGTATGACGAGATTGGAACATCACTTTTTCTTTTTTGAATACTAAGGATCTCATTTATTTTTTTATTGGAATAGTAACTTATAAGTATATATAATGTCGTATCACTTTATGGAACTATAGTGGAAGTTTTAACTTGTGCAAAAATCATAGTAAAAATCTTACACCCCTAGCTAGCCAATAAAAAAATCGAACTCCTATCTCGATCGATGAAAAGAAGTCAAACTATAAGATGGTCCCATTGCAATTTTCATCTACGAGTTATACATTGACCTCGAGTTGTCTGTCTGAGGTGACATCTCTCCATTCTGATGAAGCAAGAACCATATCATTGGTGGTATCAGTGTAGATATTATCAAAGGTGGCGACCTTCATGCCATGCATAACCAGACACTCGCAGAAAAAGTTGCTCTCGCTCCCGTGCGGCTGCGCCGAGCCGCACCGGGGCGCCGGCCGCCACCAAGCACAGGCCCTCTCCCGCCGCCCCCCTCCCTCCTCGCCGCCGCCAGAGGCGTCGCCGGGCAAAGCCCGTTGAGCGCGGCGGCGGCGGGGCTCCATGCTCGCGGCGTTCCTGGGGATCTCGGCGGCGGCGCCTGATCTGTCTTCTCCGGCGGCGCAGCGACAAGGCGGTGGTGGTGGATGGCGGAGGTGGCCGGAGCACGTCGCGGCTGGCTCGGGTGGCTGCGGAGAGGTCCGGCTGCGGTCGGGGCTGCGGGCTCGATCTGGGCCCGCGAGGGCCGGGCGGGCCGCCGCCGGCTGGAGCGTCTGCTCCTTGCTGGCGTCTTCATGGCTTCCTGGGGTGTGCGGAGGTGCAAGTCTGGTCAAGGTGGTCGGCGCCGCCCTGCCGGTGACATGTACTTTCCGGCCTTGGTTGTCTGTGGATTGTGGGCTGTTGGAAGGGCCGGGAGAAATCCCTATGCAGCTGCGGATGACGGCGACGCCTGCGGGCGCCGTCACCTCCTTGGAGGCGTCATCTAGGCTCTCTCCGGCATGCCCTTTCCCGAGCAAGGGGGAAACCCTAGCTCTAGCTTGCTAGTGCAGACAGTAGCGGCTGTCGTCGTCCCCTCCTTGGAGGTACTGTCCGGATTGCTCGTGGAGTCCTATGACGGCGTTGTCAAGGTTGGTGCTGGGGCGTACCCCCGGTAGCAGTGCTGCTCTTCTCGGTGTCTCCTCTGGGGCGCGCGCGTGGGCTGCCGGAGCTAGTGGCAAGGCTCCCTCTAGGGACATGGCGCGGCCGTGGGTGTTGGTGCGGAGCTCCTCCGTACGATGCCGACGATCCCTCCTCGTCATTGTTGCAAGCTCTCTGTGTCCTCCCTCGTTGGACTGTGGTTCTCTGAGCACTAGCTTCAGAGAATCATCTTGCTATTTTTCCTTTCTAGTTTCTGGGGCGATGCTCAATCGTTCTCGAGTGTTGTAATGCAGATGTAAGACATGATGGTTTCTTTTCTATGAAATGGAACCGGGACGGGACCCTTTTTATCTAAAAAAAAAAAAAAAAAAACCTTCATGCCATGCACTACTTGGGTGTTGGAACCTTGGACCGAGCCATCCATTGCTCATCTATTATAAGTTTTTTCTGAGGGTGATCAAGGATTGCTCCAGTGCTTTCCGGAAGTTTTTTTACGCTAGTTTTAAAGCGTACTAACGGCTGAGATTAAACACCTAGCTATTTAGCGTAATGAGAGGTTAAGCTTTCAGATCCCACCAGCGATGAGGTCAGGGCCCCAAACCCAGGTTCAGCCCTGCTCCAGCCCGATCAGAAATCCCACGGGCGACAGGACGCACGATCCCCTCACCTCGCTCGACCGTTCCCGCGTGAGATCGTGCAGTCGTACCGACCAGATTTCAGCTCACGGTGACTTGTGTGACGGCGTGACGCAGCCGTCGAGCTCTGCCTCCGTCGCCGCCCCGCGCGAGTCGCAACCTTCTCCTCGAACCTGCCGCTCCGACCACGAGGTCTGCACTGACCTCTGTAACGCGCCGCGCCTACCCCGAACACCCCTTGCGGCGAGCTCCCGTCCGTCGTCACCGCCGCCGCCATCCGTGGTCTTCCTCGAGCTCACGCCGCGCGACCTCCTGTAGCCCCGCTGTGAGGAGCGGAGCGAGTGGGGGAGATCGTGATTTCTTAGTCAATGACCGGGTCTGAGGCGGGCCGAGCTGGGCATGGGCGGAGCTTGCAACTGACCTCATCGATCGCTGGTGGGAACTGAACGTGACATAGCTTAACCTCTCATTACGTTAAACAGGTGCTTAATCTCAGCCGTTAGTGCGCTTTAAAACTCGCGCAAAAAAACTTTCGGAAAGCACAGGAGCAATTGGTGATTAGATATAAATGAGCTAATGTGTCGTTCCACTACCATATGGATCTCCATTAGAAAAGAGTGTAATTGTGTAGATATTTAACTACACTCATTCTTGATAGTTCCACCACAATGTGGATCTCCATTAGATAATAGTGTAATTGTGTAGATACATTTTCAGTCGATGGTTCTCACTCACCATGTGGGTCTCGTTAAACCAATTAATTGGCCTACACACAAGGGGAACATATCTTTTGGTGCTCCTTGTTTTTTTTTTTTACACCTGCTTTCCTATCACACCGTGCTTTAAAAAAAATCTTGGTATTCATATGATCCAAATTAAGAGCCCTTGGCAGATTTTTGATATAATTTTAACCATACGCGGCATTCAAATTTATACATGTCCCAAAATAACAGACCTTTGTATTCTATTGATCAACAACACTTGGTATTGTATTGCCACATTGCCAGGGATGCATCCACAGAATCAAGCTAGCCTGGCTATGTTGACATCTCCCATTTAATTTATCATCGTCGATCACCACTCCACACACACCACTTCCTCTCTTCCCTTCCCTTGTACTACTATATGCTGCCTGCCTTCAAGCAAGCTCACCATCCACCACCACCACCATCGCCTCGTCTTCTCCTCCGGCATCTCCTCCTTGTTTCTCACCTCTCGGCTGACCGCCCGGGATCGATCGGCCGGCCGATGGGGGAGGAGCACGGCGTCGGCGCCGCGGTCGTCGTCTGCAAGGGCAAGCGCAGCAAGCGGCAGCGCGTGCACGCGTCTCCCGCGGTGATGGCGGCCAGCAGCGCCGCGGATGTGGTCGAGTCGTCCTACTCCGATCAGGAGGCCGCCTCGGGGTGCGTCACAGAGGAGGAGGAGGACATGGCGCTCTGCCTCATGCTCCTCGCCCGCGGCGGCGGGGGCGGCGGCACCGGCCGGGAGGCAGGACCGTCCTCCTCCTCGTCGTCGCTCGTGGCGGCGGTGCCGAAGGAGGGCAAGTTCCGGAGCCGGCGCCCGGCGGAAGGCGGCGCGGGGGAGTTCGTGTACGAGTGTAAGACGTGCGGCAGGTGCTTCCCGTCCTTCCAGGCGCTCGGCGGCCACCGCACCAGCCACAAGAAGCCCCGCCCGCCCCTCCCGCCCACGGCCACGGCTACAACTACAACGATGACGACAGAGGAGAAGAAGCAACGGCCGGCCGCCGAAGACAAGTCCTCGCCGCACCCAACCGACGACCCGACCGTGCTGGCGATCCCGGCGACACCGCCCAAGCAAGAACCAACCACGGCGGTCAGCGGCGCGTCGAAGCGGCAGCACAAGCTGGGGAGCAGGGCGCACGAGTGCTCCATCTGCGGCGCGGAGTTCGCGTCCGGGCAGGCGCTCGGCGGGCACATGCGGCGGCACCGCCCGCTCGTGCCGGCCTCGGCCTCGTCCGATGACGACGGCGGCGTGGGAGCGGCGGCGGAGGCGGTGATCGGCGGGAAGGAGAAGAGCCTCCTCCTTGGGCTGGATCTCAACATGCCCGCACCCAGCTGCGACGACGACGACGCAACCTCGGCAGCCGGCTCCGACACGGCCGCCTCCCTCCCATTCGGCGTGAAGGAGAGGCCGTCGCCCGCCGCGATTCTGTTCCGGGCGGCGATGGTGGACTGCCATTACTAGCCACCATGCAACGCACAGTAATTAGCTTCTCATTGATTCTATACACACATACATACATGATACATACCTATAGCTTGCTTTGATCAGAAAGCACATTTTTTTGCTCCTTTTTTCTTTGTAATTCCATTCTTTTTCTTTCAAATTACTGGTGAGAAATGTTTGAGAGTTATATGTGATTAAATCCTATTGATTCATTCATCCAAATCCATTCATTCATTGATATTGATGGATTGTTCCCTTCCGAGGTGTTGATTACAGTTAAAAACCGACTTCTCCCTCGACCTTATCTCTTTAGCTACAGTAGAGAGAAAGGCGACCGAGAGGCGATTCTCAGGGTCTGGTCCTTGCCGGCGATTCCGCCGCTCCCCTCCACCTCCGGTCGCCGTTTTCGGCACCGTGAGGTGTGGGGGAGCTCTGGTCCTCGTCGTGTATAGGTAGGTTTGCTACTAGGTGTGTGTGTGTCCTCCCGACGAGATCGAGACGGTGGCGATGGCGTCGGTGGTGTGCGCGTGGTCCTCCCTCTCCTTTCCCCGTTCCGGCGTTGCCGGGGAGGTCGTGGAGGTGGTCCGTCAGGTGCTCTTCTCCGTCTTGTCTTCTCCGGCCGGCCGTGGAGGTGAGGGGAGGAGGAAGTCGGTGTGGGAGATCTGTTTTGTGGTGCTCCTGCTGTTCTTCTTCTTGGGGGCTTCTCCAGCCGGCCGTGGTGGCGAGGGGAGTTGTCTTCATGGGGAGCTGCTGGAGCTTCTGGGGTCGTCGATGGCGAGCGCTGCTGGTGGTGCTCATCGACGCGAGGTTGGAGGCTTCTGCTACGGCTGGTGGTGTGCAGGTGAGAGGTCTGGCTTCTCCCGGCGGGATGGGATCCTGCCCTGGCCAGATCTGAAGCGGAGGATGCTTGGGGTGCGTCCCCGGCTGATTTCTGAAGCGGCGTTCAAATCCACTTCCACGGGGGTGGTGGCTACTGCAGCTCTCTTATGCCTTTGGGCACGGAGCTCTTCCAGCTCCATGGTTCGACCTTTGGTTTGCTGGGCTTCTCTTCGGGTGGCAACGATGGAGGATCCTGGCGTCCAGTGGCGAGGAGGAAGACGACGGGCGGATGCGAAGCTGTTTTCCTCTGCGTCTTTTTCGTTTTGTACTTGTTTTAATGTTTGTACTGTTTTCCTTATCATATGAATACAAGTATTTTCCGTTCAAAAAAAAAAGAGGTGTTGATTACAGTTCGCAATAGTATTTTGTTCTTTGTAACTAATTACATTCTTTTTGTTCAATAAGAAATGTTTGAGAGTTGACATTATGTGATCGAATTCAACCGATTCATTCATTCATTCGTTCATTGAGATTGATCGATTGCCCGATTTTCACCGGTGTTGATTACAATTCGCAATTAATATTCGATTCGTCAGCGTTGCATTTTTTGCCTAGTGTGGCGAGGTGACGACGAGTAGTAGTGCGCACGTGTGCAAAGTGGCAAGCAATGCAAGAAAAGGTGTGGCATCTGTGCTCACGTAAAGGGAGTGAGTGACTATAGTTAGCTTGGGTATTGGTCTGGCCATAAGATTGCTCGATCACCAAGAAAAGAAGGAGGTAATGGCTGATCACTCTCCATCCATTGCTTGATGCTTTTCTTCAACCGCCCAATCTAGCTTGTAGTTAGCTAGCTAGGTTCCCTCAACATGCTGCCCAACTCCAACCAAACCCAGCTAGCTCACCTTCTTCGATGCCACATTAATTACCTAGCTAAACTCAATCACACGTTTTTCTTTTAAGATAATAATGTAATCGAAGAGATTTATCGTCTGTCTGTCTTGCCATCGATCGATGCACACAAATTAGACAACTAGTGCATAATCGTGGATGGATTAGTATGTGATCATGGGCTTAACGGTAGCAAGAAGGCTAGTTTAGTGTGGGAATGAATGTGTATGAGTGAAGAAAGGTGGACAGCTACTTTGGAGGGTGATTAGTTGAGGGGTTAGCTAGGATTGTGGTTGGTTAGCTAGGGAGGGGAGTGTGAGGGAGGTGCTCGTGTGGTGGGGTACGCAGTGGACGGACAACCAACGAACTGAGGACGCAACATGATAACTAACACAGCTGTAACGTACTGGCCCTCCACTCCACTCCCCTAGCCCCTTCCACCATGACGACCTATCTATGTCAACGGTTGCCGTTTTTTCTTTAGCGAATATTTTGGGAACATGGGTTCGTAATACCCATGTCTTTCGGAAATTGGTGCATCTCATGCGAAAAGAATAGTCATTCTTTTCTTCATGGTGAAACCCGTTCCCCGCGCCCCTCTCAAAGGCAAGAACCCCCCCCCCCCCCCCCCTCTCCCTCTCCCATGTTTTCGTCTCTGTCAGAGGGCATAGGCGGGCGAATCCCATGCTTCTAAGGATGGAGGCAGATTCTGCGGCACAACGCTCCCGTCGTGGGAGCAGTTGACCTGGGCAGCGGCAACATATGTCGGATGTGCGGACAAGCTTGTGAAGAGAACATGGAGTGTGCATCGTGGTGGTGATGTAGCGCATGATGGATGGCGCTAGCGATGGTGGTTGCGCTTGCCGTTGTGTCTTGCTCTAGGCCTGGGCGGCCCCCACTGTTTCAGGCCCGAGGTATCGTGCGCGGGGCGTCATGTACTGAGTGTGGTGATGACCTATCATCGATGGTGGTCGGATGAAATTGTGGTGGTGGTGGTGGGGGGGGGGGGGGGGGGGTCCTCCTTCGCGCCTATGCTGGTTGGCAGTGGACTCGGTGGTGGTCGATGCGTCTTTCTTCTTTCTCGGTGTGGCTGACAGTGTTTCTCTCCTCCCTATGGTGGCGTGCGTCTTATGCCGACGACTTGTATCCTCACCCCTCTTATGTAGTCAACCACTCAACCCCTTGGGCGGCTTTCGGGTTCATGGTCAATGGCCATGGCCAGGGAGAATGCCCCGCTTGCCAGCGACCGATGGTCATGGACATTTTTTTCCTTTTCATCTTGTACGTGTTGAAACTCTCTTAATTAATTGGATGGTGCGAGACTTTTGCCGCTCAGTTCGAGAAAAATAAATACTGCATCTGAAAAGATTATGAAAAATATTGACGCGTGTCGAGGCATGGATAGAAACTTAGCTCAGTTAGTAAGCATATTAATTCTAGAGAAAACAAATGAAGAACTAGCTAGGCAATAGGTTTGGTCAACATCTCTTCACCTTCCCAACCACACCGATGCCATGATGCTACAGCTGCGCTGAGAACCGATGGAACATGTGAGCGCACATCACTTTTGTGTGCGTGTGCCGAGTGATCTCGATTAAGGTTAATTTCGTTCAAGCAGCACTTCCTTTTCACGTACCAAAGGCTTAGCTGCTAGTCCCCATGAGACACTTCAGTGCTGGCAGCTAGCTTGACACATCAGAAGGTTAGTCTTCTCTTTTTAATACGAAGAGAGGTTGTTAGTAAGTAACGCTTGTAAACAAGTACGTACTCTCTCTGATTTATAAAAAGTGTTGCTCATTATGTACTAAGTTAGTATAAACTTTATACTAAGTGGACGGCATTTTTTATGGATCGGAGGAAGTACTATCTTTGCGGAAGATGGTATGGTGGCAATTTCTGGGTCATGTGCACGAGGCGGTATATCTGAATTTTTGCTTGTGGGCCAGCGATGTCTTTGATCCGGCCATAAGGCCCTGTTTGTATTTATCGTAGGGGAAACCTAAGACCGCCCCGCTCGTCCCCGCGGGCGACGGCGGCGGCTCCCTGCTCCTCCCTCGCCTTGGCCACCCTCCCCCTTCCTCTCCCCGCCGCCGCCGGCCGAAGGCCGGGCGCTGGCGGCGGCGGGGCCACTAGTAGGAAATGGCTTATAGACAGAAGCCTATTCTGTGGCGCACCAATAAGCCATGCGCCACAGAAATAATTTCTGTGGCGCACAAAAACTGCGTGCGCCACAGAAATACACATTTCTGTGGCGCACCCAGTCCCATGCGCCACATAAATGTGAATTTCTGTGGCGCACGCAGTCACGTGTGCCACAGAAATCCACATTACTGTGGCGCACCCAGCCCGTGCACCACAGAAATCCCCCTCTTCTCTCTCCACCTTATCCTTTTTGTCTTTTTTTGAATTCCATCACCACATCCACAGGCCACACACTCCACAGTCCCGTGCACATCCACCAACCAAACTCCACAGTCCTCTCCCCCATCTCCACCTGCGCGCCCCCGCCTCCGCCGCCTCTCCCCGCCGCCGCCCATGGTCGCCGTCGCGCCCCCGCCCCGCCACCCTCCTCCCCTCCCTCTCCATCGGCGCCGTCGCGCCCCCGCGCCGCAAGCACACGCTCACCCGCATGGGCCTCCGGGACATCGCCACGCACGGCCTCCGAGCTCTACGGCCTCGCCGTGGCCGCCCCGACCCACCCAGCTGCCGCAAAGCTCCGCCCCGAGCCGTGCTGGGCGGCGACGGAGAGGCGCTCCCGCGGCCGCGGCCATGGCCATGGAGGGCGACGGCGGGCGGGGATGCGGATGCGGGCGAGCAGCGGAGGCGGCGTCGGCGCGGATTTGGCAAGGGGCTGGGTTGAGGCGGCGCGGCGCGCATGGGCAGCGATGGAGAGGCGCTCCCGCGGCCGCGGCCATGGCCATGGAGGGCGACGGCGGTCGGGATGCAAATCCGATAAATGGTCTTCTTTGAACTATTGAAGGTATGTACTCTTGTATGCAAAATGCGGAGTTAATCATGAATTTTGGCATATTCATAAAACCATGGAACTATTGTTAAATTCTAGGGCTGTACTAGAGCGCGACTCCGCCACGGATGACCGACACAATGGCGTTGGGGCACCCCATCATGACACGACCAGGGCATGACTCCTCGGCTAATTACGCGGTGGCGTTGCGCCGTGTAATCACTTCGCACACATTTGTGTGTGATGGATCTAGAATGTTCGTGTTAGTATGTTTGGTGTTATAATTTTTTGAAGTTGGACGGCTATATTGTGGCTCTGGTGGCAGGAGCGAAACAGAGTGAGACATGGAGAGAATTACCCGAGCGTGGTGGAGACGACCTCCGGCCTGCTTCGATGGTGGAAGGAGGGCGATAGTTGCGGCTCTTCGACAACCTTCCTTAATAAGCGTGCCCGCTGGAGCAGATCTGGTGGACAAAGTCGGGATGTGGTGCTTTCCTCGAGTTCTCGTCTTGGTGACGAGCTCGGCGGAGGCCTCCACTTTCCCAGCGGCGGTCGCCTATTTCTGCAGCAGGGGAGCATGGAAGATGCTCCTGGGAGGATATCCATGGCAGCTCCTCGTTGGCTACCATCCGAGATGGCTGAAAGGCAGCCCCTCCCTCCCTTATCGTTGGCTTCGGCTACCTCCGCCCGGCTTTTGAAGGTGAAGACTAACCTCCTGGCCACAGTGCCTAGATGGAGGCCCGTTCGTGCTGGTGCAGTTGGCTCCCGGTGCTCCACCCCAAGTGGCCTAGTCCCCGGAGGTGGTGTGCTTGGCTGCGCCGTACTTTTCCGTTGCGGTGGCATTGGAGCTGGACCTGATGGCGTTCCTCTCTCTTGCTTTAGGGTCCCTAGTGCTAAATGTATGGACCTGTTTGTAATTTCTTACTTCTATCAGTCCTTTATGTATTTTGCTGCTGCAATGAATATATGCATCTAGGTCCCTCTGGGACCGCCCCTGTTCAAAAAAAAATTACCCGAGTGTAGAAGTTTCCAATTGAATGCAAGGAGGCATGTTGACGAATGGAAGAAATATGTGTGCGCTGAAAAGAGAAGCGACACACACCTGGCCAGTGGCCACTAGTTGGGAAGCTCCTCTGATGGATTTTATCCATGTTGATACAAGAATGGGGAGTCATTGGCAGAGAGAGTACTTCTGATATCTGTGTGGCTGCTACAGGTACACACTGTCTTCGATGTATGATGCTATGCATGCAGAGGCTGAGGCTAGTTAATCGTAGAGATAGGTTTGTGTGCCGTGGTTTTGCCCCACGACTGGCTCTTGATTTATATTAACATACAACAGGTCGTGTACAACACGAATACAACAAGGACTCGTATCCGGATGGAACCGGTATACGGTATTCTTCCTAATACACCCCCTCAATCTAAACCGTCGTGAACAAGGTTGAGATTGGAACTAAAACGACTAAGCAACCAATGACTGACAGGCTTGGTGAAAATATCAGCAAGTTGATCTCCAGAAGCAATGAAGCGTACGTCGAGAGCACCTGAAGCAACCTTCTTGCGCACGAAATGGAAATCAATCTCGATGTGCTTGGTGCGTGCATGAAACACCGGGTTGACAGACAGATATGTGGCACCCAAATTATCACACCAGAGGATAGGTGGCTTGGGCTGCGGAACACCAAGTTCCTTAAGTACAGACTGAATCCATGTCGCCTCAGCTGTACCATTTGCAAGAGCCTTGTACTCCGCTTCTGTACTAGAGCGGGACACCGTGGGTTGTTTGCGAGAGCTCCAAGAGACAAGATTGGGCCCAAGAAAAATAGCAAAACCTCCAGTAGAACGGCGATCATCAGGACAACCCGCCCAGTCAGCATCAGTGTAAATATTCAGAAGAGTAGATGAAGACCTCTGAATGGTACCCTTGATATACCTAAGAATCCGCTTGACCGCTTCATAATGATTTGTGGTGGGTTGAGCAAGAAACTGGCAAACCTTATTGACCGCAAACGAAATATCAGGACGAGTTAACATCAAATACTGGAGTCCTCCAACCAAACTTCGATAGCGAAGAACATCATCGGCAGAAAGAGTGACACCTTGAGCTCGAGAGAGCTTGTCAGACGTGGACATCGGAGTGGGAACTGGACGACAATCCTCCATGTGAGCACGATGAAGAAGATCGAAAGCATACTTATGCTGAGTCAAGTGCATGCCCGCCGGGGTGTAAGAGGCCTCAATGCCCAAAAAATAGTCAAGACGTCCAAGATCCTTGATAGGAAACGCTTGTGCCAAGACGTGCACAAGGCGATCAACAGCAACTGTAGAGGAGCCCGCAATCACAATGTGGTCCACATAGACCAACATGTAAATAGAGACACCATCATGCGAGAAGAGAAATAAAGATGTATCAGCCTTGCTGGAAGTAAAACCGAGCTCATGGAGTTTGTCACTCAAACGAGCGTGCCATGCACGAGGGGACTGTTTTAGACCATAAAGAGTACGCTGAAGCTTGCAAACATGTTGAGGGTATCGAGAGTCCTCAAATCCAGGAGGCTGCTGCATATACACATGTTCCTCAAGAAAACCATGGAGAAAAGCAATGCTGACATCGACTTGGCGAAGACTCCACCCGCGGGACACAGCAAGGGACAGGACCAGTCGAATGGTAACTGGTTTAACAACATGACTGGAAGTGTCATGATAATCAATACCGTGATGTTGTGTAAAACCGCGAGCAACTAGCCGAGCCTTGTGCTTGTCAACTGAACCATGAGGACGAAACTTTGTTTTGAATATCCATTTACTGCCAACAATATTGGTGCCAGGAGGACGCGGAACAAGCCGCCAAGTCTGAGTGCGCTACAAAGCATCAAATTCATGTTCCATAGCAGTGCGCCAGGCTGGGTCGGAAAGAGCTGTGCGATGAGAAGCAGGAACCGCAAGAAATGCTCGTCGTCGACGATAAGGATCATACCGGACAGTTCCATCAGTGAATTTCTTGGGACTGTGAATATTGTTGCGGCGCCGAGTAATGATTGGAGATGCTATCGGCGTAGGTGTAGGAGGCGCCTGGGCATAATCCGCAGGGGAGACGGACTCGCCGGTGCGGACAGACGGAGGCGGCGCAGGAATCTCTTGGTCCAGCGAGGTGTCTTGGCGCAGTGGACTGGTGGCTGGGCTAGACGGGCCAGATGGGCCAGCCGGAGCTGGGCTGGCCGGCCCCGACGGAGAAGCTGGCCGCGAGCCAGGAGGCGAGGCCTGCGGAGACGGCAACGCAGGCGCGTTTGATGAGACATGCATGTGCCGCCCATGCACGTCGGAAGCTGGCACGATACGTCGATCACAGGATCGGGTGCCTGCACAGGAAAATCAGAGGAAACACCAGGTAGATCAAATGGTAACATAGTCAAATCATATTTACGCATATTAGGACCCTGAATAGCTGGCTCTTGTGCAGGAAAAGACACCGGATATAAAGAGGAAACATTAATGACAACACCCGGTGTGGCAAAGGGAAACACTGGTTCATCAAAAATGACATCACGAGAGATATAGATGCGACCGGTGCTGCGATCAAGACACTTGTAGCCCTTATGCAAAGGACTATAACCAAGGAATACACACATCTTGGAACGAAACTCTAGTTTACGCGAATTATACTTACGAAGACTAGGCCAACATGCACAACCAAAAGTGCGAAGAAACGAATAATCAGGGGTCTGTTGGAGTAACCTAGTAATGGGTGGAAGATTGTTGAGTACAGGAGAGGGCATCCGATTAATGAGATAGCAGGCTGTGAGAAAAGCTTCATCCCAATAGCATAAAGGGAGGGAGGAGTGGGCAAGGAGGGCTAGCCCGGTCTCGACAAGGTGTCGATGTTTGCGCTCAACAACACCATTCTGTTGGGATGTATGCGGGCATGAAACACGATGAAGAATACCCGTCCGACGAAAATAAGCATTTAGGCGATGATACTCACCACCCCAATCGGACTGCACAGCACGAATCTTAGTGTTAAGAAAACGCTCCACATGAGTTTGGAATAGATAAAAAATGGCCTCGACATCAGATTTGTGTTTAATTAAATAGATCCAACAATGGCGGCTATAGTCATCAACAAAGCTAACATAATATTTGTAACCTCCAGAAGAGGGCAACGCAGGGCCCCAAACATCTGCATGGATAAGTTCAAGCGGTGCAGTGGAAACACGATGAGAATGGGTATAAGGTAATTGATGGCTCTTAGCACGTTGACATGCATCACACACTGACGACTCAAAATCTGATGAACACGGAAGAGAATTGTTCTTGACAATACTTTGAACTACATTATTAGAAGGATGACCAAGCCGTTGATGCCATTGCCTAGGAGAAAGCTTAACACTAGCAACAGCATGCCGAGGAGATGAAGACGCATGATGAAACGGAACTGGATATAGACCCCCTTGGCTTCTACCTTGAAGAACGATTTTCTTCGTGACCTTGTCCTTAACACAGAAAAAATTTCGATTAAACTCGATGAAGACGTTGTCATCACTAACAAGTTTATGAACAGAAAGCAAGTTTTTGCTAATAGTAGGGACATGGAGGATATTTTTAAGAGCTAGCTGGGCCAGTGTTTGCTAATAAGGCTCATACCCTTCCCAGTGCCATTCAACCTGCTGATCAGATGGGAATGAGCAAGGTTATTTTTGAAACGGACTGTCTCAATCTCGAGCATGCGATGACAACATCGGAGTTGGCTTCGTCAACTCTGCGCATCCTTCTAAGTGGCATGAAATTCAGGCTGCTTCAACTGAACTTTGTAGTAGAGGCCAAAGTGGTTTATGTTCCTCGTGCCTGTAACAAGCTAGCTCACATGTGCTCGCAGCGTGATGGAAGTTTTGGAGATCACATGGTGTGGACGGACGAGTGTCTTGACGGAATACCACCTCTCTTCAGAAACTCGGCAGGAGTGGGCGGAGCTCCCGAACAGTGTTTTGAGAATCGTTCTACTTTTTCTCCGTCTCGCCGGCTCGTTCCTTGCTCCTCTCCGGCGGCGCTGCCGCTCGGCGTGGACATGGAGGTGTAGCTTGGCTTGTACATAGTAGTTTTAGGTTTAGTTTTAGCCTCCGTGCTAGGTCTGCCTCTATGGCGTTGCCTGAGAGTAGGTTGGCGGATCTTGGCGGCCAGATCCGCCGCGCCGTTGCCTTCTTCTTCCTAGCTACAGTTTGCCGGTGGCAGGCTGAGCTGCAAGTGACGTCGACGGAGGCACGCATCTCTCCTAATAAGGTACACACAGGAAGCTTCGAGTTGGGGTTTTCCGGCCAGCCCTGGTCTCGGGTTGTTCTTTGTCTTCTTGATGCTGCGCTTCGGAGGTCGGAGCTCACGATGAAGAGAATATCTGGCAGCTTCCATAAGGCCGAATCCCTAGTTCTCCGCTGCATCTACTTCGATTTGCCTCCTCTGCCCAGTGGCATGGTTGCAGAGTTTGATGGTGGATTGGTGCGTCTTGCTCAGCGGCGGGAAGCTAGGTTTCGTGGAATTTCTGGAGACGAGGAACTTCTTCTTCTATGTCGCAGTGGATGCGGGAGAAGAGAGTGTGAGTTGGATCCGAAGTTCTACGGGGAGATCATTCGACTGCAACCTGCGGAGATCCTCAACGGAGGCGAGCTTGCGCCTCTGTTTTCCATGGCCAAAGGGGCCACTCCGTGCTGTGGTGCTGCTGCTTGCACCAGAGATTCTTCAACCTCCAGGCCAGCGTGCCATTTCGGAGGCCTTTCTTCAGTTCTGTGGCGGCAATTTACGTCACTCCGTCGCCAAGTGGTTGCGTCCCCGGCGATGGCGCTGGCGGCCGCTGCGTCGAGCTGCTCGCTCTCGGTGGAGAAGGACTTGATTGCACTCCTTTTTATTTAGCTAAGGTCCTTTTTGTAAAAGCCAGGGACTTGGGTGTAATTTCCATTTTCTTTGAGGTCCTTGATGTAATTTGTATTCCCACCGTTTAATGCAGTCTGGACCCTCCGAGCTGGTTGAAAAAAAATGTAGATAAAAAAAACGCACGTGCGCGTCTCGCCAGTTAGGCCTTTTATTTGCCGTCCCGGGCCGAAATGGCCGTCCACGAGACTCCCGGCCCATACGCCTCTAGTTGGGGTTCAAATCAAAGCCCAACTAATAAACTGCCAGCGTGTCCTCCTGCTCTGCGTGGCGAAACGCGTGTCCTTGTTGTCTCGGAGGTAAAGGTAACCCACCGCGTGTCCGACTTGCTCTCCTCCGCATCGCCGGCTGCCCTGCCACAGCCTCTCCTCCTCCTCCGCCGCCGCCGCCCGCCCGCCGAAGCGCCAGGAACACCGCCTCGCCTTCCGCCGCCGTCGCTCCAGCAGTGAGTCCCCTCGTCCTTACCGCACTCCTGTTCCTCTCGTTGCCTGCCGCCCGTGATCGAACCGGATCCAGAATACTCCCGCTCCCCGTCGGATTCTTATTAGATCTCATCTCATATACGAACGAACGACAACCCCGTTACCCTATCCAGGCGGCGATCATTGTTGCGGGGCGATTCCCCTCCCGCGCTCTCTTCGCCTGACAACCGCCCCCCGTGCTCTAGGTGATTCTCTTCTGCCTATTTTCTGTTGCCAAATTCGGCAACGACCTTGATGTCAAACATCATGGACAGGGGGGGGCCTTCGAAATCTTACTTCTGTTGCCTATCATCTTGTTCCGTGGGATCCATCGAATGATCAAGATGCCTTAGGAATCCGCCCAACTCAGATCGCGCTCATGCATTTATCTTGTATTAAGACACGCTGTTGAATGATTGAGATGCCAAACCCCGAGCTATTCTTTGTGATGTTTGAAATCAGGTCCAGGAGTCCGTTGAATTGTATTCAACATAACCTCTGTTTCCCCCGTCGTTTGTATGTTGTTTTGCAACTCATGTTCTCGTTTATGATGATGGGCCAACTTCGTATTATTGTGTAGCATCATGCATGGCACATATACCAGTTCATCTCTAAATTTTCTCTGTTACCATTAGAGTTTATCTTGCTCACAGTCTCACACCACACCGTACAATGCGTAAGATTCCAAATTCAGCTATTTTGTCATGTATGCTGTTCAAAATAGTCTCCAGGAATTTCCCTTCAATGGTACGACTAGTGCTTAAGGAAATGAATCCAAAACAATAGTCTCCAAGAATATGTTTATTCCGGTCATGTACCTGTTGCTTTGCACCCCATGTTATGTTCACAGTTAATTTTCTGTGACCACAATGCACGTTAATATGGATCATTTGGCATAGCATTTATTGTTAACTCTGCTTCTTCTTTGCAGCCATGTATGATAACTACAGAAATCCCCATCCTCCTGGGATGCAGATGCCCCCAGCAAATCCTCAGCCTGCCCAGTTTCCAAATCCATTGTCCGGCCCAGGTTCCGGTCTAATTGGAAAAGGGTTAGAAGCATATGGTGAGAGGTTCCTCGGATCCAGTTCAGAATTCATGCAAAGCAATGTAAGGAAACCTCCTAACAACCTTGATCTCTTCCCGGGTGCTTAGGTACTATCTCTAAACTGTTGACTGTGCTCTTTGCAGATCAGTAGATACTTCTCCAATCCACAGTATTACTTCCATGTCAATGATCAGTATGTCAGGAACAAGCTGAAAGTCATACTGTTTCCGTTCCTTCACAGGGTATATATCGGTCTTTCCCAGCTGCACTGGATATGTACCTGGTTCTTGTATCTGGTGTATATACTGAAATAAAAGTATTTGCGGTGACTTTTCAGGGGCACTGGACTCGGATTAGTGAGCCTGTCGGTGGCCGCTTGTCATACAAACCTCCAATGTATGACATAAACGCGCCAGATCTGTACATCCCTTTCATGGCATTTGGTAGCTTCATTATTCTCGCAGGCTTCACATTAGGCTTCATGGGAAAGTGAGTTTTCTTCCGTTACTTTCTTCAGCTGTACTAGAACAGAGACACTTCAGACCTGGTGTTCCTAATGCACTTGATATCAATCCATGCAGGTTCACTCCAGAAGCTATAAATCTTCAGTTCTCGAGGGGACTGATCGGATGGGGCTTACAGATCGTGTTTCTGAAAACGCTCCTCTACTCGATGGGCGGAGGAGAGGTGCCGCTGCTCGACCTCGTGGCGTACAGCGGGTACCTGTTTGCGGGGCTCTCCCTCTCCATCGCCGCAAGGCTCATGTGGGCCTACTCATACTACGTGATGATGCCGTGGATGAGCCTGTGCATGGGGATATTCCTGGTGAGGACGATGAAGCGGGTGCTCTTCGCGGAGACGAGGGGCAGCGAGAGGCACTCGACGCGGCAGCACTACTTCCTGCTCTTCATGGCCATTGTGCAGTTCCCCTTGTTCTTCTGGCTTGGCAGCATAGGTGCATAAAGCATTCAGTAGCATCACATATGTTTATTGACAGGGTTTGACAATTGGTTATGTATAGTTGCAAATTTTTGCAGGTTGTAAGTAAGTCTTGCAGTATGTTTGTTGGAATAGTCTGAAGTATATATAATGTTGATTTTACAATGATAAGTCTACATTAACTCAGTTTTTGGAACAAGATATTGATATGCACCGAAAAACTGTCTGTTTGAGTGGCTGTCTCTGAAACTTATAGCAACAGTAAGTGCTTAACAAATTGTTTTGGTTATGTATCAACGCACTCTCAATGATAACACAAGTAAAACCATTGCTGTTGAAGAAACATAAAACCAAATAGATTCCAAGGTTTCATTTCTCAAGCACGAGAACATGAAGGTTATCACAGATTTCACAGCACATTCAGACAGCCTTTTGTCAAAACGTAGGAACTAAAAAGTGCACGCCATGTCAGAAAGGTATGATGGTGCAACAGAGCAAGAAACTTGGCATCCCAGAAGCAAATCCCTGTCAAACTTTCATATTATTACACTATAGATATATCCTTTTCGTCATTGTCACAATCATACTTGCACGGCCGCCTTCTTTGGTTATATAACTCCAGCGTGATCTCTGAAGACTTATCAGATGTTGTGCCGACAAAGACGAACCACAAACAAACCCAACAGTCCAAGGGGTCATCATCTGCCAGAACAAAGTATTAATTAGTTACCAAAACATATTAAATTGATCATTCCTGGATTCACAGGTGGCAACGGATATTGCAAACTTATTATCACTTCATACGATCTTATTATCAGTGTGGACTGCGGACTGCTATAATAAAAGGATAAAAAACAAGGTAACTTGTTTCTTGTAACTAGAGAATACATCAAAGCAAGCAGTCTTAACAATCACTGTTACAGGTTAAGGACAAATGTATCTTTCGAGGGCAGACGGCTTGAAAAAAAATTAAATGATGAGATGTAAATATGTAGTGAGTGCATAACTGCATATAAGTTCTGTAAACGTGAATGCGACAGCAAAAATGTTGAATCACATAAAGATGACTATTGGGTATCATAACATTGCAAAAGAACCACATTGCCAGTGTAAAGTAACTTCATATCTGAAGTACTGAATTAGCAACCACCACAACGTGCCCACTTTATTTTGAAGCAACATGTCCGCTTTATGTGACAAGTAAACATTGTACATAAACTTAATTTTTATGGTCGATAATTACCACTATGTCCGTGTAATAATTCATATTGAAACCAAAGTGAAATCAGACAATTTCATAACTAATAAACTATGTCAACAGTTACACTAACCATGTTGTTCTACTGCAGGTGCATGTGCGGCTATGATAAAAACCAAGCTACAGTAACTTCTTAACAAAGAAAAGATATCGACGCACATAATTAACCATGTTGTTCTACTGCAGGTGCATGTGCGGCTATGATAAAGGATTAAACTGCTCAGGAGATGTTCATGTATCAGCGAGTTCAATCGGTCTCAAGGCCCATAATCCAGTAAGGAATAATAAAGAGTGGCTTACTGCACAAATGGATGTTGCTAGTACACTACTGCTCGAAGCATCACTGTCCTACACCGCAAAGAAAATCCTAGGCCAAACTGCACAGATTCTGGAGAGAGAGTACAGGTGCTGGTGCGAACAAAGTAAGGCACTAACATGACAATTACTGAACCACTGCAGACTACTACAAGAGGGGCAAAGAGCTAGACTCTGAACATTCTTTGCAAAACATGCAACAGGATATTGACTCAATCCTAATACAAAACATGCATTACATTCGAAACGAAACAACAACCCAACATACCTCACTGCTGAGCTGGAGCGCCATTTAAGACAGCTAATGTGCAGCTTGTCTTTGCGCCACAAGATTACAAGGCCGACGAAGGCAGCCGCAACCACCACAGACCAGAGAGCGTTTGTTTCCTTGGCTTGGTCATACAGACATGACATATGCTTCTTCAGCCAGCACTGGCAAGGGGCACCAGAGCCGCGGGTCTTGCTGTCCGGGTGCGCATCGGACTTGTCCTGGGCGTCATCAACATCGTCACGAACAACAGAACCATGCCCGCCAACATCTTCGGTGTGGAACGAACCATGCTCAGACACGTCGCCCTTCATCTCCGCCTCCTCGGCCGTCATGTTCTCCCCCTCGTCGTCGTAGTACTGGACCCTCTCGGACCCAGCACCCACAACACTCTTGAAACCGGTGTCCTCCACGCTGGTACTCTCCTCCTCTTCGAGGGCGGTCTCCACGGGAAGATTCTCGTGCTCGCTCGGGGGGAACACAAAGTGGTCGGACATGAGCAACGCGTTCGACGAACCTCGTCCGTGCTTGCTCGTGCCCTCCTCCTCCGGCGCAGGACCCCCTGGTGCCGCCGCGTAGGCAGACGCCGTGAGTGTCACCACCTCCCAGTCCGCGCCCCGGGAGGCGGCGCCCCCTTCCGCTGCCACCGCGTCCTTCTCGTTGTCCGACATGCCCGCAGAACCTGATCAGCGCAGAGAAGAGCGGTTCAAGCGTGTCAGACTTGCAGGTAATAATCGGGTAAACATCAGGCGATTAGTTACATTACACAGCAGAAGAAGACTAGATAGAATTCACTCGCCCGCGTATGAAGGACGGAACACTGCTACGTACGTACGTACAGGTGAAAAGTATGGATGCATAATAATTACTTCATCAAGCAATTAATTGGACAGTTATGAGGAACGACGACGACCTCGGCGTAGCCTAACTGCGTAAGCAACGTAGGCTAGAGTACTAATGGCGTAAATCATTGTCTGTCGGCGCATCCAAATCTACGCGACAGGAGGGCATGGCGCGTTCCTATCTGAGACGCCGGGAGAACCAGGGGCGGAGGCTGCGTCTAGACTAGGGGCTAAGCGGCGTGGATCTCGCGCTCAGGGGCGCGGCTCGAGATCAGATCGGGACGGGGAGGGTTTCTGAATCGGGCTCGCTGCTAGGGATTCACGGCGCGGCGCGGAACAGGAGAGAGAGAGGGCAGGTAAGGGGAATCGGTCGATCCGTGGATCGAGCAGGGAGCTTACCGCCGAGAAGGAAGAGAAGACCGCGACGGAGCCGAGCAGGATTCCGGCGGGAAGGATGGCGTGGGGCGCTGCGGTGCGGCGGTGGTGGTGAGAGAGAGGATGAGATCAAACTACCATCATCGGTAGAGTAGAAGAGAGGAGAGATGGGTGGGGTGGGGAAGGAAGCCAACCGCAGAGACGCTGACGGGGTGGGCCCACGGTCAGCCCCACATGCCATCATCCTTCCACGATCTTGCCACATGCCATAATTTTCAGAACGGAAATACTCTACTATAATAAAGTTTGAAGGATCCCTGCTCGCTCAGCTATCCAAGCCCTGTCGACATATCACGCGTTGACACGTTGTTGCCTTATGTATGATGTGCCTGATTCTTATTGGCTGGAGGCATGCGTCTGTTGCTTTTCTGTCTCCACTCGCTCGTTTTGTCTTACTTCTTCCCTGTGTTATCCGGTTGCTCTTCCTTCCTTCCTCTCTTTCCGTTTTCCTTTTCCTCCCGGTTGATCCGGTACCGGTCTCCCCAGTAGGTTTCTCCTACTTTGCCTCGTCTCGTTTGTAAGAGCCGGTCGACCTTGTGCTTCCGGTTTCCTTTCTCTCAGTCTGTTTGGGCTTCATGTGAACAGTCGGATGTGTGTTTTTTTTTTTTTCAATTTCCTTATGGTGTTCTTGCCAGCCACGTCCCTTTTCTGCTTGTCCTTGATTGGTGGTGGTAGTTAAGGTTGTCTCTTGTTCTTTTTTTATCAACGGTAGTAGGTTGGGTTATTTGTTTGTGTGATTTTGTTGATTTCCTTCCACTGGTTGTTTGCCTGGTCCCCGGTTCTCCACGTATCCCTTGTCTCTTTATCTCCCCATTTCCCTCTGACACGCACACGCACAGGAACCAGACCGCGGCGAGCCGGCGACTCTTGCCGCTAGCGCTGCACGATGGAGACGAAGGGCAGGCCCTCAGGTCGTGGCCACCGGGTGGCCGAGATTGAGGAGGCGGCGGCGCGGCCGTCGATGATGCACGAGAGACAGGAGAGGTCGGCTACATCACCAGACCTCCGGCAAAGCCACATGAGAGACTGGAGGAGGCAACCATGTCGCTGGATTTGGCTGCTCTAAGATCAGGAGCAACATCGCGTGGAGCCTCCCAAGCGCGCCGCGGTGGAGCGGTGAGTTCCAGTGCAAAGGAAGGTACAACACCGTCGTCCCTATTTGTCACCCCCTCCTAGCGCCGCTTCCTATACTCCTCTCCCCTAACCCAGCGCCGCCGCCTTCCGCAGGGTCGCCCCACCTAGAACGCCCGATTCGGATCTGACTCGTTGTCAAACTGCTCTAGATTGGACTTCAATAGTGAGTCAATTGAGTATATTTTTTCTTGTTTTGTTAGATTATGTTGCTGTACTGCAGATAAATGATTATTGCATTAGCAAGAGTTACTGCCATCTTATACTTTTATTTTTGTTCTTGAACCCCTTCCCTATGTTAGTTGGTAATTTAGAAATATTCGCTGCTACTGTAGGGTGCTGCTGACCAACGGACACAATTATTCCCAGTGTGTTACCAGGTTCTTTTTGCCTCCATGTGAAAACAATGAGGTATGGATTTTCTTACTGCTGTTTGAGTGGGACGATGATAGTTTTTAACTGGTCAATTAGTCTGGTATAAATATTATTATATTTCACTGCGATGGTTATAGACTCATCTTTGACTGTTCTTTGAGTTGCTGATTGTCTTGGGTTTTAGGAATCATACAACTAATTTTTGTTTTAATTTTTTAGAGATATGTTTGTCTGAATTTCTCTTATATCCTGCTGTGGTCCAACTTAAGCCTATTATCTCTATAAGAGGCACAATTTCATGAGAAAATGCCCTTGCATCTGCTTTCATAACTTCACATTTGGATATCAATTTATATGCTTGTATGCTTGAACTAAAAGCATATTTTTATTATTCTGCATAGTATTATTAACAAAGGCAGGAAAACCATAGCACTAAAGTTTTCTTTCGAATTGTACACCACTACTGTATCTGGTTTAATAATTTAGTAGCTAACTGATGCCACACCATCCGCTGATGCACACAGTTTTGGAAGTTGAGGCTGAGGCAGAAGGACATGGAGTGACACACCTGCAGGACTATGGCCTCTCCTCAAGAATTTGTTTCTTCCTTGGATTTCAGTTTCAGTTGAGGCTGAGGTAGAAGGACATGGAGTGACACACCTGCAGGACTTGGCCTCTCCTCAAGAATTTGTTTCTTCCTTGGATTTCAGTTTCAGTTGAGACTGTACGTTACTTCCCATTTGTTTCTTCCTTGGATTTCAGCTTCAATTGAGACTGTATGTTACTTTCCAGTCAGAGTATCTAAGGTACATTAATTAGTTGCATGTTCATTGTTTTTGCGTGGCTGTAATGCAGTTTAAGCATCGTGGAAACATTTAATTAGACTACGTACCATGATGAAATATGCATATTTTTTGTGCTGCCTTAAATAGAAGTGTCCTCCAAACATTACTTTCTTAGGTACTACAGTGAACATATTAATTCTGATGCCACTAAAATTGTATTTCCGTGAAAAAGAATGGAAAAAGGAGGAGAACGAGGTAAAGCGGATGCAATACAATAATAAAGGACAGTGGAAGTTGAAAGAAACAAGAGCTTGAACCTAACTATTGTGAAGTTGATGCGAACTAAATAATTAAAAGGGATGATGTATTGCCTAGGTTGGGAACATGATAACCATGGCGCAAGTTCAAGGGCAACCTATTGCATGGCTAAACAAGCATGTAATAGATTATATTTCTATGGTAGTACTATACAAATGAGTATTATCTCAAGTTGCTTGGTCTTACTTGTTTCTATGCAGCTGGAGGTGGATAGCAAGTTGATGGCCAGAGCGCAAGAACAACCAAGCATGTTGGAGTCCACAAGGTAATTACTGAACAATTCAATTGATCCTTACACTATACTTTGAATTGACATTGTATTTTAGAGGCCCTCGTTTAAGTCATGTAGTTTGCATCTTGAACCCTTGACACGCATAGTAATCAAACGATAATATTTATATTCTGCATTAGATATTACCAACAATGGTATGTGTAGTTTATTCTACCTATTGTTGTTGCATAGGGAAAACTTTTGCAATGATAGAGAAGTCTTCACAATAGGATTCGTGCAAGTTCAAACACATGTATATTAGTTAGGTTAGATAGTTGTTTTTTGCACGGGGACGGGGTAGGGGAGGGAGGAAATAACACACTTGAAACAGAGCATTGTTTTTGTATCCTACATATCATCTTGAAGTGAACTGCATAGCCAGTGCAAAGGCTATTTGTTTTTCTGCTCCATGGAATGTCCTAATTGTTTGACTTTTAGTTGCCTCCACTCTTAATGATTGGTGGTCGAGGAAGTGATTCTGGGTTACCGTCACAAACAAATCAAAGGGCTTTGATAGTGTAGCGATCTGGGAAGGGAGAAACAATAGAGTTTTCAACAATGTGCAAACTCCTTCACACGCCATTGAAGATTCGTGCAAGGAGATTTTCATGGCATGGCTTTGCCAACAGTTTGGTATGTTTTTCATTTTGTTTTATTTTATCCCCATTACAGGATGGCAATGCATGATACTCCGTTCGGCAGGTTGCAATACTACCAGTTTTATCAGTGAACATTTGGGAAAGTTCTTAATCTCATTGCCAACTTGTACTATGAGATTGCTTATTTGTTATGTCATCTTTGGATGATTTGCTTAAATTGATTGACAATAAACCAGAGAATTTTTAGCGACGACCATACCCCCTTTTTTTATTGATACATTTTCTTTTGGAAGTAACATAACTCATGAAGAGAAATGGCCTTTGACAGCTGCTTTGATCGCAGTGAACAGATAGATTTCAATTTGAACACGCTGGACGGACTGTCACTCGAGCTTCTCAGATGCACTGTCGCTTTTTTCCTCTCCCCCTTTTCATCTCATCTTTTTTCAACTAACTTTTATGGTACTTCTTATGTGCAAAGCTTGTGATTTGGTCTGGGTATGCCATATATATCGTAGGTTCACCTTTAGCTTCATGGCTGACCTTAGAATTGTTGTTCAACGTGGACACACAGTGAGATGGGAGGCTGCAAGTCCTAGGTGAATATCTCTTCAGTCTTTGATCCAATCATCATGTCTCTTGGGGTATAGTTCACTTTCTATTTTCTGGACTATTTAGGACGTCTGACACTTTTGCTGTCATGGCATGGCAAGGTAGAGCTTTATGGCTTAGTGTGTGGTGACTAATTTATCCGTCTTGCATTTTTAGACTCCAAAATTACCTCTAGATTACAGTCAGATCCCTACAAAATCTGACCCATGCCTCTTTAATAGGACGGTGCTTGCTCTTATAGTATTTGTTTGTAAGTTGATGCTTCTAATAACCGATGTGTGACGGACTTAGTTCGTGATTTCTTTCTTAAGTATCTTGTTGTCCAATGTGTGTACTGCCGGGACGCTAAAAAACATATTTAGGGTTGTTGTGCAGAGTTTGGTGAAATTCAGTATGGTTAAAAGATCAAAAAAAATATTCATTCGCCTTGAGCTTTACTCA
This sequence comes from Puccinellia tenuiflora, assembly GCA_012064385.1. Lineage (NCBI taxonomy): Eukaryota > Viridiplantae > Streptophyta > Magnoliopsida > Poales > Poaceae > Puccinellia > Puccinellia tenuiflora. The sequence continues at coordinate 829,438 of QRDG01002282.1, forward strand.
CTATAAAGATGGGTAACATGTTTTGAGCAGCTCACTAGCTAGCGTACTGGAAGGAAACTTTCTTTTATCCGTGCACGCATTTCCTGTACTATCTATATCCTACTTGCTTAGACATTGGTCTTCCGTTTTCTTAAAAATTATGGGTACTTTTGCATGTCCTATTGGCATTACACAACAATGTCTGATCTTGCCATTGTTTCTTTATGAGGAAAATGTTCGCAGTTATTTAGATGAATCTGAAGCCATTGAATATTACGTAAATATTCCATTCATGAATACTATATACAAAATTATTTTTGCGGCACTCTTGTTTTCAAGAGATTCACGGTGGAGATTTTAACCCTTTAGCCAGGGCAAGATAATTACATTCTCTTCTTACATAATTTATGTATTTGGTAATTGATTCTTTAATCAGTTTTTCGAGGACATCGATAAGGATACACATCAGTTATCCCAACTCATATGTTTTCTTGAAGTGTTGCTTTTGTTTTGCGTATCAAGGAGTGGACTTAATCCTGATCTGTTCGTGGTTTGCAGTGATTATATGAACTAACGAGTCATTATGTAGGCTGCACAATAATATTACTTGCAGGGTAAGGACAGCCTTAGTTTTGTTTGTTCACTTGGAGTAAAAGATATTCATTCTAATTTCTAATTTGAATTGTCATTTTTGGGTTCTAGATAGGAAAATTAGTCCTAGGGACGTCGTTTCCAATTGTATCCCTGAGGATGACTACTTTTGTATCTCCATGCATTGTTATCCACCAGACTCTTAAGAGAAAAACCAAACTAATGTGTTTCCATACTTGCTAAGCTTTATTTGTTCTCTTAATGTAATCTACAAAACAAATTGAGATCCTACGTCAGAATAAGCCAGTCTATACTATTAACACAACAATCTGATCTTGATAATTATGAATGTTCAACATTTTCCACATTGTGCTTAGCTTACCCGACTTTGACTATTCTATTTCATCATATACGTACTTATAATTATGAATGTTTAGCATTTTCCACCTTGTGCTTCTCTTATCTGACTTCGGCTATTCTATTTCATCATATATGTAATTTTTCCAGTTTGATGAATGTTCTTGTTAGTTCTGTAAGATCTATGTTATATTAAATTTACAACTCCACATTTTGTGAATAAATTATGATGTAATGTGCAGTATAGGACTTCCGTCTCACGGTAGTGCACGTCATTGGTGTTTTTCTTAATCTACCTGTGCATCCATTTATTTTTCTTCCTTTCGGTTTTCCGCATTAATCACCGTTTATGCTGATGTTATTTGCAGGTTAGGCCAAAAAAGACCAGTTGGTCTTTGTTGGGGCTTAATGAAAAATTATGAAGGTAATTTCTCACACTCGTAAGAAGAGCATGACCTTTTTTTTCTTCGAGAAAATGCAAACGACGTTTGCGTGGCTACATAGTTTTAACTTGTCCTATGTTGTAACATGCAACATGAAATACTACCATGGATTTTGTTAGACCGGGAGGTGTTAGTTAAAAGTCCCCAAACAACCTCATGTTGTACAATTTACCATTTATAAAAAAGATATTTAACTCTAGATCTAACATCTCTTTACACATAGAGATCTTTGTACCTGTTTGGAATTAAATTTGGATATGGCGTTTAGTCTTCTGAGTCCTGGCACTTGGTTGTCAGTGTAGGTTTTCATTGAGGACGTTGAACTACTTATATGTTGCAATTGCTAACTTAAGCTGATATTTACATATTCTGTGCAGCAACTGCTCACTCCGCGAGGTTGTATCTATATAATTTATGATTTCCTGGAGCAAATAATCCAATCAGATTTCCATATGATGAAGCAAACTCTGAGTTAGTTCAGTTCTGTCCATAGAACATAATCGGATGAGAATTTTTCTATTTCTTATAGCTGCACATAGGGCTCTAAGATTGTGCAAGTGCATTGTGAATCTAGGTTCAAAACATTAGCTCATTAGTACTCTCTTATATTGCCTTCTTTATTTTGTTCTTAGGTTCATTTGTTTCTTTATCAGCTCATTAGTACCTTGTCTAATCGTGTGATGAGAATCCATCTAATGTCTTGTGCAGGATATAAATTTTTTTTACAACATAACTGTTATGACAACTGTAATAATACTACACATTATGTGATAATTTAATGCATTATTATCATGTGATTTACATGCTTATTAAATTCGTATTTATTAGTGCTCATTTATTGTTAATCATTCTCCTCCGAGAAAAGTGTGGAAATAGTATTGCCTGCAAGATGCATCAACCATAGTCTGAACATGTTAAAAGTTCATAGTCTGGAAATAGTATTGATATGCCTTGCGCTTAGATGATACTCCGTAGATGATTTCCTTCTCAGTAACAGAAGAGGACAAATACGTGCTTAAAGTTCAGTGTAGCATGAGGCATACCATCGTGCTAAAGCTCAGTCATACCATAACCGTCGACAAGGTCAGTGCTTCCATTAAACCCTGGCCCAGTAGATCAGTGCATTGGTTTCTCTAAAGTTCATATGCTTTGATCTCACTCCGTGACACCACTTAAATATTATGATGGTGTAAACAGGGACCGAGGGCGTAAACGAGTGTAGATCTACGTGTTTCTCAAGGTGGCAGACATCAACTGTACTGAGATTCCTTGCTCTCCCATGGAGATCAAGGATCCCGAGAGGTTATCATCGAGAGTGTTATTTTGTACATCGAATATTTTTTCAAATGTATGTTTGTGAGAGCATGGGACATGGGACATCAGAGCACGTTACATACAAACATTTTATTGCCTTGAGAGCATTATTTGCTCGTTCCATTGTAATTTTATTGTTGTATAAGATACAATTATGTTTCCAATGTTGTCATTTTGCTTGTTTGTGGACTATATTTGTAAGATAATTAAGGCACATTAGACCAAGCTCATTAGAAAAAAATATTGTTTCGAATGTTTATTTTGTTTGCTCATTTTGTTGTGATACAATTGTTTTTCCCTTATTTCCATCTTGCCTTTTTATGAGCTAATTATGTGCAATCTCTTGAGCTATTACAGTAAAGAATATATAGTAGCATGTCAGCGAGTTGTTTGTGATAAAAAATTCGTTAGTATTTAATATGATTACACTGGTTTAATGCTTTGATATGATTACATTGGTTTAATGCAAGCAGGTGTTCTAGATCTGTATATCCTATTTGGGCTATAACTTTTCAAGTTTAAGTTTGATCGCACCAGTTTAACTACAAACACAAAGCAGACCAAAATTAATGTTTCTATATCATCTCGACGTCACCCCACGGGCGCAGCGTGCCGCCGCGCCAAGGCCTACTAGTTATACCCTACAGTCAGCAGTTTTAGAGCACACTCAAATCATTGATTGATGAGCCAGCTAAGCCAGTGCAACAATTTAACCGGTAGCTAGATATTTTAGAGATCTGGTTAAATTGCCATACTAGAACGACTGCGTTAACAGTTGGATCAAACCACGTCTCGATGAATCGATATATCCTGCTTAACTGAGTTAACTGCATTTTACCAATACAAACTACCAAATGGTAGATTGAAGAAAGGTAGATCAATCAAGTTGTCGAAGCATATGGAGATTAACTGAAGGATTTCACGCGGTTTGCTACGCCGAGGAATCTTGAAAACAATATAGCGGCATATTCCATTGTTCGGCACATCAGATCGACAAGTCAGGTACTTCAACTTTTATAAACTATGCTCCTGAGGGCATGTACATTGCAAGACGCTTAGTCAGGCGCTTAAGCGAATTAATAGCTAAGCGCCGCAGGTATCAACGTTGAGCGCTATAATTCAGCCGCTAAGGGAATTTAAAAAAATGAAAAGGTAGGCTAGCGTCTTTACTCTCCATCGCGAGATGCTTCTGGCGGCCGCTTACGACACCGACAGCCATACCAAAAAATTTCGTCTTTGTCTCACTCCTCACTACCCCTGTCAACGACGGCCGCCGCGTGACCAGCCTCCTCCCTCCCCGCTGCTCGAATTCGTCGAGCAGGCCGTTGTTTCATCCGGCCGGTGGCGAGGCCGTGACTTCCACTACACCACCTTTCGATTCATGGAGCAGACAGCCGGTGTGGATCTCCGCCTCCTAAGCGCCACCGTGGATACCTGGAGGAGTCTGCGCAGCTCCTGTTATCAAGCCCACCAAAGCAGCAGCGACCCCTAGATTGAGGTATTATTCTCAACTACTACTGCTCCCTTGGGTTGGGTGTATGCGATGAACATGTTGATTCCTTGGACTAGGTGTTTCTCAGAGGAACGACCGGACAGCGATGAAAGCAATGACGGGTGGCCAAGCTGTAATTTTACTTATGGATTGAGTTCAAGTTCATCTTTTTTGTTACCCTTTTTGGATTCTGTAGATGAGGAAATAGTCAATAGTCGTACGAGTCTCAATTTCCTTTTTCCTAGCGCTCGAGCAAGCGCCTGCCGCTAGTCAATCCGCCTCGTGCGGGGAAATATAGGCCTTAGCGTCCGACGCAAGTCCTGACGTCGACGCAAGCCCAAATCCCAGGATCGATCGGGATTCGGCCGTAACGGCCAGGAAAAGAAGCCTAGCGTCGCGTCGCGTCGGCGTAAGCGCCCCGCGCTGTACGTGCCCTGAAGCACACAAGAAGTGTAACGATGACCTGTGAAGTGTAGGAAATTTCATATTTATGCAATGAGTTGTCAACGAACAATCATGCCACATATATCCTACTGAGTCGATTATAGATTGGGAGTGGCGTTTGTGAGCCCGGGCTCACATGCTCCCGGTACTTTTCGAAAAAATGTAAAAAATCAAAAACTTTGTAAAAAAATACGAAAAAAAATCATGCACGTACCTGACCATGGTCCGCATCTCCGTGAAAAATTTCGCATCGAAATGTCATCGTATGCGCCCTAGGAGAAAATGACAAATTTCTGACAGCATGTGAGATCCGAAAATTTGAATTTCTTGTCAGAAATTTGTCATTTTCTCCCAGGACGCATATGATGAAATTTCAGTGCGAAATTTTTCATGGCGATGCGGACCATGGTCAGGTACGTGCATGATTTTTTTTGCATGTTTTTGTAAAGTTTTCAATTTTTTTTTGCTCCCGAAAAAATCGGGAGCAGGTGAGCCCAGTCACCATATTGAATTTCATAAAGTATACTTCGATCATTCCATGCCCGAGAAAACAAGAATTCACAATAACATAAAGCGACGACTGCAATTGGTCGTGTCACGCCCGCTAAGTGGAAATCTCTTGTCGTGTGGCGTAGTCATCATCGACATTGTGTTTCCTCCCACCCTCGTCACCCCCTTTGCCCAACAAATACCCATTCTTCCCTGTGCTTTGCCTCCCTTATCCGTGCGGCGGCTAGCCTCTCTCCTCATGAGCTCATCTTCACAAGCCCGTTCCTAGGACTGGGACATCGATCTTGATGGAGATGCCGACCTACCCTGCTTCCACCTCACCAAGTCGATCGAGATGAACCTTTACGCCATCCGCTTCACACAGCTGCCGGCCAGCGAGTTCTTACGGTGGATGCACCATCACCGATCTTGTCACAATGATTATCCGTTGTCCACGTCTGCGCGTCCTTACGGTGACCGCAGATAAGTCTGCAAGTGACGTCAAGGTCCACTCGCTGTCGCTCGAGGATCTTGAGCTTAGTGTCCCCGGAGACAGTTAGAGCATCCACGTCGTGACTCCACTACTTAAGCAACTGAATCTCAATGCCTATGGCAAGACGAACCTCAGCGTTTCCATCTCTGTGTCGATGGTGGAGAAGGTCTGGTGGTGTCACACGTATACATCGATACCACTTATTTTTGGTTTCTGGTGGCTACATCGCGTAAGGTTAAAAATGATAGAGAGCTACAAACACAAAGATGGGGTGCTCATCAACGATGGGGAAGGCGTATGTTCGCATCGTCCTCATGTTCATGTCATGTCCATGAATATATCTTCCTATGTAACATTTCGTGTAAGTCTTATTTTTCAATATGTCGGATAAATTAATTTTGAATACACCATGACCATAACGTATAATTTTGAACACACCATGACACATATGCGGATGACACAAATCTTTTTATGGATCATGACCTGGAAAAGGCTCGGAGTCTGAAATTAATTCTTTCAGCATTTGAGCAGCTTTCAGGGTTAAAAATAAATTTCCATAAAAGCGAATTGTTTTGCTTCGGCGAGGCCCAAGATGCAGCTGCACAGTATGCTAAGGTATTCGGCTGTGAGCATGGTCAATTTCCTATAAGGTATTTGGGCATCCCAATTCACTATTGGAGATTGACAAATGCGGAATGAAAGCATGTCGAAGAACGTTCGCAAGCGCGTCTTATTAGTTGGAAAGGAAAGCTACTGTCCCTAGGTGGGAGATTGATTCTCATTAATTCAGTACCGAGTAATATGGTACTATATATGATATCATTATTTCAGTTGCCAAAAGGAGTCTTACATAAATTGGATTATTTCCGATCTAGATTTTTTTTGGCAAGGGGATAGTGAGAGGAAGAAGTATCGACTGGCTAGATGGGATGTGGTGTGCCGACCAAAAGACCAGGGCGGGCTGGGATTAGTGGCCTTCAGGTAAAAAAACACAGCTCTACTTGGCAAGTGGCTTTTTAAGCTACTTATCGAGGATGGTGTTTTGCAGACACTTCTGAGGAGAAAATACATTGGCTCCATTGGCTCAAAGGCCTTGTCCCAGGTGTCTTGGAAACCTGGGGACTCACACTTTTGGGCGGGTCTTATGGCGACGAAGAAGCATTTCTTTCGCTTTGGGCCTTTTTGTATTAAGGATGGAACGGAAATTCATTTCTGGGAGGATAAATGGTTAGGCGATACCACTCTCCGGGAATAATATCCTGCCCTATACAATATTGTACGTCATAAGATTGACATAATTGCTACGGTAATGCAATGCTCGCCTCCCAATATGACGTTCAGACGAACTCTGTTTGCTCCTTCTCTTGTGATGTGGAATGCCTTACTGAGGTGGCTGGCTTCTGTTTAGCTATCACAAGGGACAGACGAGTTTGGTTGGAAGCTACAGGCGAATGGGATGTTCTCTGTAGACTCAATGTATAGGGCTTTGGTCCATTCCGATATGCCAGTTCATAACAATAAGAAAATTTGGAAGATGAAGATACCACTTAAGCTGAAAATATTTGCGTGATATCTTCGTAAGGGGTTATTTCAATCAAAGATAACCTTGTCAAACGTAACTGGCATGGAAGTACCAAGTGTGTTTTCTGTCCTCATGAGGAAACAATTAAACACTTATTCTTCCAATGTAAAGTTGCTCGTTCTATTCGGTCGGGCACTCAAATAGTTTCTAACTTATATCCTCCACGCTCTGTTACAAACATTTTTTGCAACTGGTTGCATGGTGTTGATCAAAAGGATAGAACTATTTTTAGGGTGGAAGACTTAGCCGTTATATGGTCGCTCTGTCTAAGTAGAAATGACAAGTCTTTAATGATAAAAGTTTTTCTCTCATGCAAGTACTATACCGATGCACATGTTTGCTCAATTCGTGGTCCACATTACAACATGTGGCAAATCGAGACCTTTTTATGGCGGCGTGTGTACGACTAGCAAACAGCGAGGGATATTTTTATCCGACATGGATGGCATAGAGATCTTTGGATTGGCCCTCCTTCTCCAAGGCGTTTTAAGATGTGCTTGTAATTCGCCCGTCTTACAAACTTTTTATTTTCTTTCTTTTTATGTGTTGGGGCTATGTGCATCTTGTTATGCAGAAGTCAGGTGTGGTATACTTTGTATCGTTTTGTTACATTGAAATGAAATCCCTTTATCAAAAAATGAAGCCTAATAATTATATCTGTTTTGTAGAATTGTTTAGGTGTTGCATCGGACTTTGCACCTGAGCTCGAGAGTCTTCTAGTCACGGACTTTTCTGTGTTTGAGGTATATCTTAACATAAAGGGGCATGTTTTTGGACCACTTGTGTTGCGACTCCTTATGATGCATTGCATTCGAACTAATACACATAAGCTTAAGATTGTCCTACCAGGATGGTTTGAGGTAAATACTGGTGTTGCTTATATGTCCTATACACAAAATACTTGTTCGAAATATATCGTAATGTTTTTCATGTTCTAGATGCCAACATCATATTGTCTTGCAAATTATCCTTGTGATGAGCCCAAGAATTGGAGGAGTCAAAGTATCTCCTTGACTCGTCTTGACGACGTGGAAAGCAACAACTTCACTGGAAGGGATTACAAGGTTGAGTTTGTGAGACTGATATTTGGATGGGCGCCAATGCTTAAAAGAATTATCGTCAGGTTGGCGTATAGGGTTAAAGAAAGCGAGGTTGGAGGTTGCGCCACGAGTATCTACAATATTTGTTCAGCGCATCCTTCTGTTAATTGCTTTGTCTACCTAAATTGTGGTGAAAATTTGGTCTGGTCTTCTCGGGCATGATTAGAATCATATGGGCTTTGTTTGCCTTAAAAACGGAAATGCTCCTGGCAACATGAAATGTTTTCCATGGGGGTATACCAAGTACTAGTAGACTTGGTCTCGTTCCATGCATGATTAATGTCTTTGAACCTACCCAAGTGCTAAAAAGTGCACTAGTGCTCGTTGCCTCGCGTGTTGTCCGTCCGATGCGCGTAATCAAGCTGCACAACCCGCACTGTAACGGTGTCCAGGTTGGCCCACATGCCCTCTCTCTCCGTCCAGTTCCCCTCCCCTCTCTGGCTGTCTCTCACAACTAGCAATCTCCAGAATTCGTTGAGGAGATTTCAGCGCGCGTCCCGGCCAGAGAGCGGCCGCACACTCGAGGGAGTGGAGCTTGTCGCCGGAGCGCGGACGCACGTGGGAGCATGGAGCTCGGCGGCGCAGATCCGAGCTCAACGGTGGGAAGGGCTTGTCAAGGTGATTTCAGCGGGGTGTCATGGCGTCAGATAGCGGCCGTATGCGAGGGAGTGGAGTTCGTCGCTGCAGAGTGGACGCGCGCCCGCCTGGTCGTGGTGCTCGGCGGCGTAGAGCGGTGGCACGGGAGGGCTCCTATCTCAGCAGCGGGAATCGGCCATGTTTGGGATTTTGACAAGCAACTCAGAGCATCTCCATGGGGTCGTAAAAGGGGCCGTAAAGCTCGTTTAAGCCGCCAGATAGAAAAATAGGCCACACCGAGGGGTCGCAAAGCCTTTGTCCGGTCCAAAATCTGTCCGGCACCGTGAACAGGGCCTTCAACTTTGGGGGCTGCCTTCGCGGTGCCGGACACTGTCCGGTCCGAGCCTCCGACAGATATGGCCCGTCCGTCATACACACGAAGCGAATGGCGCGAAATTTCCCCCTTAAATTGTCGCGACGGCCGCCAAAATCTCCTCTCTATTGCCGCGCCGGCCGCCAAATCTTCCCTCTATTCTCACAAACCCCTCCCCTTCTACTGCCTCGCCTCAGCTGCCGCCCACCCCTTCACCTTGCTCGTAGCCGCCGCCGCCGGTGAGATCGTCGTCTACAACCTCTCGTCGGCTCCGATGGCGCCGGTGGGTCTGAGAAAGCCCACCCAAAGCAAATCCGCCAAGGCAAAGGGGTCGATGATTGCCGTGGTGATGAAGTCGCCGGTGATGAAGGCGGAAGACCTGGAGTTGCCGTTCAACGAGGATGACTTGCGGTCGGCGGCGTCCGCTTTACAAGCAGGCCGTCGACTGTGCGCGAAATTGAGGCTAGCAGAAGCGGAGCTCCTCTCCGCCCAATCTGTAGGCGGCCCGAGCCAAACGAGCTCGTCGGCTCGCCCTCCTCGTCGATCGTCGCCGTCTTCCCCGAACTATTTCAACGATCCATCGTTGTCGGCGTTCCACCCATCGCGCTTCTCCAGTTCGTCGGACGAGGGGGTCGAGAGCCGAGGCATCGACCTCAACCAGGACGCCCACTTCAGCGACTCGCCTGTGCTTCGTCGATCTGCAGGCACCGCAGCCGTAGAGCCGACGCAGCTGTTCGGTGATGATGAAACAGATGCCGCGTACGTGCTCGGCGGAATAGCGGCCGTCGAGGTACATTTTGATCATTTCTGTGTGGCCGGCTGTTTGAGTTGCGCATTTAATGATGACGCCGGCATTTTGAATTGTGCATTTAATGGTCTTGCCGCTAGTTCGAATAGAAATTCATAACATTGATGAACTAGGATGTCATGAACAATATTATCCGTGGCGAGGACGATTACGAACACGGCGGAGAGTATGAGGGCGAGGAGGAGGAGGAGGAGGAGTGCAAGGAGGAGGAGGAGACCAAGGTTGTGCACGATGTCGATACCGGCGACCATATCAAGCTGCCGAAGGGGAATAGAGGTAGGACATGTAGACCAAAGGAGGATGTGGCTTTGTGTGTGGTATTGATGGGGGTGAGCCAAGACTCCATCATCGGTGCACAACAAAATAGTACGTTGTATTGGACCCGAATTTACAAAGACTTTCTCGAGAGGACGGTGCACCCGCCACTGAATTTGCCTCCACGTCGCAAGTCCAACGTAATAGAGAAGCGATGGGGGTCCATATGAGAGGCCGTCAACAAGTTCCATGGATGTTATGATCAAGTGAAGACAAGAAACGAGAGCGGCACCAACCAAGTCGACGTAGTAAGATGCTAAACCAAACCTCCCCTCTATTTGGCATGCACCAAAGTTTATATTGTTCGTAAACATGTCTCTTTTGATAGTTGAACAAAACTATCGAGATGTATCAAGAGTTGAACAACAACAAGCCCTTCAAGTACATGCATTGTTGGAAAGTGCTTCAAACATATCAAAAATGGGGTGCATTGCGTGCGTCCATTAGCCAAGGTTGTGTTGTCGATGAAACCCAAATTCCGGGGCCCGGGCCAACTCCACTGCCAACTGGGAACAAGAAGGCAAAGGTGGCGGCACACAAGGCCGGGGCGCCCTCCGCCCTAAAAGAGTCTCTTGCCACGTTCATGGCATCCTCCAACGTTCTCAAAGAGATGATGTACGTAGCCAACAACGAGAGGTGAGATATGTACTACACCGTGCAAGGCCACAAGATGAAGGAGCTGCAAGAATCGGGATCATGGCAACGGACACGTCAAACATGCCGGCGGAACGGCAAGAGTACTTTGCCTAGGAGGTCGCGCATCATGAAGGCGAGGAAACAAAGGGCCAAGGATGCCGACACCCAAGAAGATTGATTTCCATGTGACCCCGGCGTCTAGACTTATTTTGGTGGCAAAACTTGTTGATGGCCGTGCCTGTGTTGGCCGGCGAAGCTATTTGGCCGCGCCCTGTGTTGGCCGGTGAAACCATTTGACCGTGCCTGTGTTCCCCGACAGCAACTCATATGTCAGTGACAGTAACTAATTCGTTTTCAAATAGTACCTTTCATAGCAACTCCAACATCCAAGATCCAACAACCATGGCAGCAAATCCTACGTCCATTACTTTGCCGGAAGCAACTCATATGCTAGTGTCAGCAACAAAGGGTACGCAATCTGCAACTTCAGCAACAAAACAGCTTTTGGAGTTCATGTGCTACAGGTCCATGGTGAAATATGAAGGAAGGGGGAGGAAGAAGGAAAGCCTGAGGTAGGTGGTCGGGAGTTTGGGCGTAACTCGTGAGCACGTTGGACACTTGGTCGCCTTTTTTAGGTGGCTCGTTGGAGGTGCAAATTCTCGTTTACCAATCTTGGTTTGGTGGGTTGCGAAAAAATTCCTAGTAGACGATCGCTGGAATAGACTAACGAGCCATCGTTTGCTAGCTAGACCCAGCCTTGAACCTATTATCTATAGTATTCCATTGATGAACTTGTATGGTTTTCTCAATCGATCATTTAGAGTTATATGGACGGTACTGCTGGTGTAATAGATTGTGAGCGTTCTTGCCATTCTGCTCTCGGTTGGTAAAATTCTGGAGTTACTGCTAAAACTTTCCAAAATATCGTGTAAGCATTTTATATTGCTGTAAATTCTATTGCCTTTAGGATCTCGGGCATGGAAGAATTAGATTATTCTTTCATCTAAAATTGTCGCCATCATCGTCTCTTAACAACTCATTGCACAAATATGAATTTTGCTGCACTCTAGAGATAGTTTTTTTTGACAATCACTCCAGAGATTCTCCGCCACTGCCCGTTTCGTCGACAACACCAGCGCCGTCTTCGCTGCCGGCTACGACCTTGGTGGGGGGTTGCTATGCCGACTGTACCCCCATGCTACTCAAAGTCTAAGTTATTGCTTTCTTTTCTACTCCGCAGTTAACTTCTAGTTTGTTTAATGTTGGCGTTAATATGAGAAGGAATGAGAAAGAAATTTTGGTGTCGGCAAATGCTCCAAGGCATTTGGAGATTGATCGAGTAAAGGTTTATCCTAACTCCATGAGTAGACCGGCTGCTTCCCTTCTAGATGAGGATGAGGCGACTGACACTGTCGATGGTCAGCTTCTATCTCATCTAGTCGGCGAGGTGTCGGAGGTGGGTTTAGATGATACAGGGCTAGGGTCTATTTATGACATGCAAGCTTCTGGACGGAAATCCAAAAACGCCTCTGCAAAAAAGAACTAAAGGTCACGTAAAGTGGCTATGTCGTCCAAATCTCCAAATGTTTCCCGATGAATTGTATGTTTATGAATAGCGGAGGACTCGGTGACTTGGCTAAACATCTACATAATGCACAGTGTATTCGGGATCATAATTTGGACTTTGTGGCAATTTCGAACATGGGCAGGCGAGACTTTCCAGTGAGTGTCCTTAACCGCATTTCAGGCGGATTGGATTTCCATTGGTACTGTCGCCCACCCCGAGGTAGATCTGGGGGCATTTTACTCGGCGTTATCTCTAATTCTATGGATGTGTTAGCTGTTTCGGATGAGGATTTTCATATCAAGTTCCACGTCCGTAACAAAGCTGATAATTTCATATGGAGTTTAGTTGCCGTGTATGGGGCCGCCCAGGAGGACCATAAGGCTGCGTTTCTTCGTGAATTAGTTAATCTTGCTAAAGACAACCCACATCCTATTCTTATATGAGGGGACTTTAATATACTAAGATACCGACACGAGAAAAGCAGAGGTCAATTCGATAGTCATTGGCCCTTTCTTTTCAATGATGTCATTGACAGTTTGGATTTAAGAGAGGTACATATGACTGGTAGGAAGTTCACTCGGGTGAACAGCCTACCTGAGCCAACATACGAAAAGTTAGACCGTGTACTTATGGATACAGATTGGGAGTCTAAATACCCGCTGGTATCAGTACGCGCTCTAGAGCATATAGAGGCTTTATCGGATCATGCCCCAATTCTTTTGACCACAGGATCGCCGAAACCTCACGATAAACACCAATTTAAATTTGAGTTAGGGTGGTTGAATCGTGAGGGGTTGGCAGAAATGGTTAAGGAGATTTGGATGAAACCGGTTGGTGGTAATAGCCCTATACAAAGGTGGAATAACAAAATGCGCAATATGCGTAAATTCCTGCGTGGATGGGCACGACACACATCGGGGATCCTTAAAAGGAAAAAGCTCGATTGTTGGCCATCATTGTTGATCGAAGAAATTGCGGAAAGGCAGCCGCTGTCCATGCAAGAGATTGAACTCAAAAATCAATTGAATGCGAGGATAGCTCAGCTTTTACGTGAAGAGGAACTCAAATGGTATCAACAATCAAAGGCCCAATTCATTCTTGAAGGTGATTCGAATACTAGATACTTCTATAATGTCGCAAATGGTAGACATAGAAAGAAACTTATTCATTCATTTCAGCAAGAAGAGGGTTTGATCGAGGGACAGGAAGAGCTTAAACGTTATATCACCAACTACTATAAGGGCCTATTTGGTGATCCGAAGGAAGGGAATTTTTCTCTTGACGAATCCCGTATAGAGGACATACCCCAAGTTTCGGATGAGGAAAACACTTTCCTTACTGTACCCTTCACTGAGGAAGAAGTAAGAAAAGCGGTTTTCCAAATGGAACATAATAAGGCACCAGGTCCGAACGGATTCCTTGCTGAGTTTTACCAAAACTTTTGGGATGTCATACAATCGGGCCTTCTAGCTATGTTCGTGTCTCTGCATGCCGGACAGCTAGAGCTTTTCCGCCTAAACTTTGGGGAGATCATTTTGTTACCTGAAATTAACGATGCAGAAAGGATCCAACAATACAGGCCGATCTGCCTCCTTAATGTTAGTTTCAAAATATTCACCAAAGTGGCAACCATTCGGTTGAATTTGGTTGCAGATCATGTGGTTAGACCTACGCAAACTGCATTTATGCAAGGTAGGAATATCCTAGATGGTGTAGTCATACTACATGAAACCGTCCATGAGATGCACCGGAAGAAAATGAATGGGGTGATTTTTAAGATTGACTTCGAAAAGGCTTACGACAAGGTCAATTGGGTGTTTCTCCAATAGACCCTGCGAATGAAAGAGTTTTCGGAGGAGTGGTGTGTGTGGGTTAGGAATTTTTTTACTGGAGGTAGTGTGGCCATTAAGGTCAATGACAACACTGGCCATTACTTCCAGACAAAGAAAGGCCTAAGGCAAGGGGACCCTCTATCACCGATACTATTCAATATAGTGGTTGATATGTTAGCGGTCATGATCGATAGGGCTAAACTGGATGGACAAATAGAGGGTGTCATCCCACATTTGGTAGATGGCAGACTCTCTATACTCCAGTATGCGGATGATACGATTCTATTTATGGAACATGACCTGGAGAAAGCTATGAACATGAAACTGATATTATCACCTTTCGAGCAACTATCAGGCCTGAAAATAAATTTCCATAAGAGTGAGTTGTTTTGTTTCGATGAGGCCCACGAATATGCGGATCAATATGCTGAGCTGTTCGGATGTGAGCAAGGTCAGCTTCCTATTAGGTATCTTGGGATACCAATTCACCATAGGCTACTGACAAATGCCGAATGGAAGCATGTTGAGGAGCGGTTCCAAGCTTGGTTAGCTAGATGGAGAGGAAAGCTGCTATCCCTAGGCGGGAGATTGGTACTCATCAATTCAGTGCTAAGCAATATGGTATTGTATATGATATCTTTCTTTCAGCTGCCAAAGGAGTCCTGAAAAAGTTGGATTATTTCCGACCAAGATTCTTTTGGCAAGGGGATAGTGAGAAAAAGAAATATAAACTGGCTAGATGGGATGTGGTTTGTCGACCAAAAGATCAGGGTGGACTTGGTATCCATGATCTTAGGGTTAAGAATACGACCCTTCTAGGGAAATGGCTATTTAAACTTCTCTCGAAAGAAGGGGTATGGCAAACTCTCTTAAGGCAAAAATATGTCGGTACAAAAGCATTGTCAAAAGTTGTTTGGAAACCAGGTGACTCTCTCTTTTGGGTCGGCCTCATGGCGTCTAAGAATAATTTCTTTCTCTTTGGGAAGTTCGCTATTAGAGATGGGTCAGAGATTAGGTTTTGGGAGGATAAATGGTTGGGAAATACCACTCTCAAAGACCAATATCCAGCTTTGTATAACATAGTTCATCATAAGAGCGATACACTAGCCACGGTTATGCAATCATCGCCACCGTCTATGACGTTCAGACGAGATTTGGTCGGTCCTAGACTAGAGGCATGAAATATCCTTTTAGGGCGTATAGCCATGATTCAGCTATCACCAGGATCGGACATATTTTGTTGGTCTCTTCATGAGAATGGTAAATTCTCTGTGGATTCCATGTATAGAGCTCTGATTCAATCTGACGTGCCGGTTGATAATAAAAAACTTTGAAAGATGAAGATGCCATTAAAAGTTAAAATCTTTGCTTGGTATGCTCATCGGGGAGTCATCCTCACCAAGGACAACCTTGTGAAGCGGAATTGGCATGGAAGTACGAAGTATGTTTTCTATCTACATGATGAGACGATAAAACATCTTTTCTTCGAATGCAAGGTCGCATGTTCTATTTGGTCAACCATCCAAATTGCTTCAATTTTGTACCCACCACGGTCCGTTGCAAATATTTTCGGCAATTGGTTACATTGTATAGATCACAAATTTCGAACGATTATTAGGGTGGAAGCGATAGCCGTAATTTGGTCGCTTCGGATTTGTATAAATGACAAGGTTTTTAATGATAAAAATGTTTCCCTATTGCAGGTAATATACCGATGCACAAGTTTGCTCTGTTCGTGGTCCACATTGCAACGCGTGGAGTTTCGAGACCTCTTTATGGAGGTGTCTGCGTAACTGGATACTACGGCGAGGGACATTTTTACCCCACGTGGGTTGCAGCGTGATCTTCGGATTGGACCACCACCATAGGCGGCTTACACGATCTGTTGATTTGTAATCTGTCTATGCTTTGCCTTACTCGTTGGACGTTGACTTGTCGGCTGTGTGCATCTTGTTATGCAGAGGCCGGATGTAATGCTTAAACCTTTTAAGTAATAAATTCCTTTATCAAAAAAAAACTCCAGAGATAGTAGTGTGCTTCAGAAGCCTCGTTTCTAAAAACTTGTAGTACCTTGCTGCTCGTCGACAGTTGTGCAATGGGTTTGACCCCTGCAGCACTACTCGATTCGACTCATCCAGACGCCGGCGGCTTGCTGTTTAATGGCGCGGTCGGTGGACTTAGCAGCTGCACAAACCCTAGAAGGCTCTCGTGAAGAAGACGAACACGAGAATTCCTCTTCCTGATGATCGAAGTCGTAAGACTAGCTTGTCTGCTTGTGGCTCTTGCGCCGTCAGTCATGGTAGTGCTAGCTTTCACGCAACGTGGAGTTCTCCGGCCACGGCACACGGTCGTGAGTTTGCTCCCAAGAGAAGAGGAAGGCCAACGGGCAGCGGCACGAATCAGAAGCTTTGGGTTACCATCGCAACTTGCATATAGTCTTTACAAGGATGAAAAAAAGTTGAAACTGAATGTGCCGGCTCTCGAAACAGACTTTCACCCTGCTTTATAAATAAAGCAACGTCCATCATTCTTATGCCGTGAACAAAGTACCAAAGCAAAAACGTCAGTATCCGATGAACACATCGATTATACTACTGATGGGACAAATCCCCAAAATCCTAGACTTACTGAACTTTATTCAAGTAATGGAAGTGAATGGCAGGCCTGATTTTTGTGGGGAGGAGCCGTTTTGCATTAAAAATAAGAGTAAAATTCAGTTTTTACCTCCTAGTTTGACATTTGCGACAACAACTATCCCGATTAACAGAAAATCTCCGTATTTACCCTATTAAGCAAAATTTGTGCTTGGTTTTACCATGTTTATACTTTTGTCTCGCGATGTCGGCACTATCGCTTGTGTTGATGGCCACAATTCCATCATGTTCCACGACAAATAGTTAGCTTGCTAGCTAGAGCATGGTATAGTAATATAATTACGGGGGTGGCGTTTTGGCTCCCAGAAGCATATGCTCCCAGTTTTTAAAACGCATTTTAAATAAATTTTGAAACTTCAAAAAAATTAGACAAAAAATTTTGCGCGTACACCTCAACATTCTATATTATCACGAAATCGCTTCCCACAAAACCGACATTTATTGTGTCGTGTGTAAAAATTGATGTTAAGAAGAGCTTTTCACGAGACATTTTTTTGTATTTTTACAAAAATTATAAAAATCTCATTTTTTCGTGAAACTTAACGTGCGCATATAGAATGTCGAGATATACTCGTAAAAAAATTGTTTAATTTTTTAACATGTCAAAATGTTTTTTCTGTGTCAGGAGCATATGCTACCATATGCCAAAGTGAATTTCCCTATACTTTTGTTACACTCTGGCTCTAGGAAATTGTAGTTCTTCTTCCAGTACTAGCACGTAGCAGCTCTGCATACGTTAGCCCGTCGCAGGTTTCAGCTAAGCGGTCGATGCAAGTGACAGTAGGAGCAACTTCAGAATAACCAAATACAAGCGTCTGGTAGACGGACACGAGTTACTTGCCACGTCACTAATCAAAGAGGACGCGGTGAAGCGTGACAGTGTCGCAATGGAGAGGTGCAAGGATCAGGAGGGAAAGATTTCCACAGATAATAACAAAATTGAGCTATATACACCAGACATCTCACAACTTGTCCAAGATGTGCAGATTAGTTTCATAAGTAGAAAAATGGGGTACCAAGGTCCTACAATTTGTATTGGAGAGCAAATAGGTCTAGAATCAATCTGAGACGGACATGTGGCGATGTAATTTTTGCAAAAATACCCCTCTATATTTTTTTATATTTCACGTGCGGCCTTAGTACTGCTTTACTTGTTGGCGTAAGATGTGAAAGGTAGATAGACATGGCAGACGAGATCTCACCTAACACAAAGGAGTAAAATCTTAGATCGGGTAAAAAGGTGACACAAATCTCACTAAATAGGGTAAGTGAGAAGATTTGTGTTCAATAGGATAATGTTGTCACAAATATTAAATTAGGGCGCACGCTAGGTCTAGGTCGGCCTACACGCGGCGCGGATAGGTCCCCTTGACCACCGTTCCGTTCCTTTCAGCCCATCGTACGGTTGAAAAATCAGACGGGGGATTCAATGCTCACCTCACGTGGCATGGAGCCCACCTTGCCCAGGTTGCTTTTTTTTAACATATACACCCGAAGGCATACATCACTTGTATTCAAAAGACGGATACAGTACAAATACACATACAAGGAATAAAAAACTAGGGGGATACGAACAACAATGCAGCTGCAAACCACCCACACGGAGGTTCCGCCCTCCGTCCTCGCCGCAACCGCCAAGAGCCCACCGTCTTCGCCGTCGCCGGAGAAGAAAGAAAGCACCCACAGCACGATCAAGCCCTTGCGATGAAGAAGCTCCTTGCCCGAAGGCGTTAACGAGTCGACATGGCCACCAGCCCCGAAGAACTGGATCTAAACAACCACAAGAGAGCATCGACCGGAGGAATCCTCCAAACCTTTTCACCGCCGGATCCGGGGACCAATCCACCCACCAACAATGACGGCCGGATCCGCCATCCTCGACCACCCACCCGCATCAAGCATCACCACGCAGTACCACCGAAGCCCTGCCCAGGTTGCCTTTTTTTTACCTCGCGCTACATGCTCCGTGAGTGTGTCAGGTCGCTCCGTGAGTATGCATTGCGTCAGATATTTGGTGCTAGCTATACGTGCGATCCAGACTACCGAAGTTGCAACAAAATCCAGTACTCCCTCCGTTCCTTGATGTAAGGTGTATAGTTTTTTGAGAAAAAATCCAAAATATAAGGTGTATTGCGATTTTTAGACAATTTTACCACTCCAAAGATGAATTAAATCCCTCCACGGAGAGATTTGACGAATTGTTTTCAATTTGTGGCAGTTAGGAACACCTCTCTCCCCGATTTTTTCCATGTGAAATGATTCCACCATGTACAAAATTCTCATGTCTTAATATCCGTGCCAGAAAACTATACACCCTACATTCAGGAACGGAGGGAGTATATGGCAACAAAAATATCTCATCTCACGTATAAAAAATATACTACGGCAACAAATTTTGGCAATATTCCGAAAAAAAAAATCTAATCCCATGTATAAAATATATACTACAACAAATTTTAGAAATATTTTTTAAAAATAAAGGTTAGACAGTATTTTTTTGCTATAGATTGCTTTGCAGTCAAACTCACTAACAATTTCAATAAAAATCTTGGACGATTACAATAAAAAAATATGGTTGCACCAATTTAAAAATTGGGCAAGTAGCATTCTTTTCGCTACAGATTCATTGCAACAAAAATCACCAACGAGTACAACAAAAATCTTAGGCGAGTACAACAAACAAATCATGTGTGTGTTGCAATAAAAAAATGGTTATCAACAATTATTTTGCTGCAGATTTATCTGCAACAAAAATCACCAGCCATTTCAACAAAAATAGAAAACTATTACAACAAAAAAGTATTTGTAGCATACGCAATATCGAAAAAATCAAGAAAAACATAAACTAGTCACAAACGCCAAGAAAACATTGCAACATCTCGTGTGTGCTTTCTCAGCAAAACTCGTGCGACTTTGGTACAAATTTCGAAGACGTAAACAACAATGAAAAAATCGCGAAAGGAACCTTAGTTGTATCATCGTCCATGGCGGCCTGATATAGCTGATTCGACTCCGTCGGCCACAAACAGGTGCGGAGCAGGGTGCAAGGTTTTTTTAAGCCTAACTTACCACACAAAAAGCAGTTTTGCATCAGGTTAACCAAATATATTTGTTCACTGTTTGAGAGGGCATCAGGGTTGATGTTAGTCCAGCTCCTCCCGTGGCCACGAATCCGACTAGCTGGAGGCTCGTCAAGGTTAGACACGGTGACCTCGGGCCCGTTCCCACCGCACCATCGTTTACTCAGGATCATCCTAGCGGCAACTGTCGGAGAATCGGACAACGTCGTGGGTGGACTCTCAAAATGGCTTGTCTAGGTACCGACTTCGTCTGAAAATGGCCAAAATACCCGTACAACATCGTGATAAACTGACAAACACCACAACTACGGAGTGAACGAACTAACCGGTAGCTAGCCGTGCATGTATACATCAGCTTCCGCCTTTTCTGGGGAGACGGCGGCCCAGAACTCGTCGTCCTCCTCGAGCGCCGCCATCTTCTCCGGCGTCAGTGTGAGGTCAGCGTCCACGCTCCCTCCTCCCTCCCGACCGGGTTACAGCGACGTCTTCCCATCGAACTTGTTGGCCTTGTCGCCCCGCGCCGCTAGTGGCTTCCCCCACCCGAAGTCGTAGCCGTACATGTCGAACCACGGCGAGCTCCCAACCAACGTCCCGGTTGGGTCAAACCACCTCGGCGTGTACACCACCGACATTGCCTCCCATGCCGCCACGCGCGCCCTGATGGCCGCGTCCGTGTGCGCCGCCATGGCGCACCCCACCGCCGCCGCAGCCCACCCGTGCCCACGCGCCAGCAGCTCCGGCGAGCGCACCCCGTCTGTTCCGATCGGGTGCACGGCGTTGCCGAAGTACTACTGCGGAAGCGCCGGCCGGAGCCGATCTCGGTTGTTCATGGTGGCACGGCACGTCGTCTCCTGCTCCGGCGACATGCGGCGGGCGCGGGTGATACGCCGCCAAAGGGGGAAGGTCAGCGCCTGGAACCGCATCAGCGCCGTGGCGCCAGCTGCGTCGCCTGCGGCCAGGAGCTCCTCGCGGGCGCGCTCCTTGAGCGTTGCCAGCGACTCCGCCGAGAAGTGGAGCATCCGCTCACGCAGCAGTAGCGGGGACGGGCGCTCGATGAGCTCCGACACGTCGGCGCACGGTAGCACGGCCGCCACCGCCCAGCGACAAGCGCTCTAACTGCGGTGGCGGCGTTGCTTCCTGAGGCAGCGAGAGACCAATTTTGGAGCGCGCGATGGCGGCCCAGAAGTTGAGGAAGTCCCAGAGTGCGGTCCCGTCGGAGAGGCCGTGGTTGTAGGCGAAGCCGACGAAGACGTCGACGATGTCGGTGACCTGGACAATGAATAGGGGGTGCTCGCAGCCGTCGAAGTTGACAGCATCATCCAGCGGGAAGAAGGACCGGACCACTGGCGGGACGTCCACGTCAGGAGGTATCACGTCGGCGATGGCGATGCCGTCCGCGACGGCGTGGAAGGATCTCGATGCCCTGGCCGTCGCAGTTGATGGTGACAGAGCATCCCACGACGACGCCTCCTTCGTCACGGTGCTGGTCAGTGGCGAAGCGGCCGGCGACGGGGTAGTAGACGGCGAGTGCGTCGGTGAGGGCGGCGTCTAGGTGGTCGACGACGTCGAGGAGCGACGGGTGCTCGGGCTTATAGAAGAGGAGGCCCTTCTGGATGTAGTTGAAGGAGAGCACGGGAGCGTCCCAGGAGGTGAGAGGGATGTGCTCCCGCGGCCGTGTCGGCGGGCTGACCGTCCGCGACGAAAGCACGCGCACCGGCGGCGATGGTATTGTGGCTTTGCTTGTTTGGGATTGATTACAGGTTCCTACGTACTATGTAAACCCCAGCACAGATCTACTATATGTAAAGCCAGCAGGATATATAAAGCGATATTTTTCTTAGCACCTAGTCCGGAGAAAGAAGCACCCACTAGTAGAAACAAGGCCTTTCGTCTGGAGCTTTAGTCCCCACACTATTTGGGTCCGAGACTAATGTGGCATTAGTCCCGGTTTAAAAAGTACCTTTAGTCCCGGTTGGAACCACCAACCGGGACTCAAGGGGTGACGTCAGGCCAAGATCCTTTAGTCCCGGTTGGTGGCTCCAATCTTTAGTCCCGGTTGGAGCCACCAACCCGGACTAAAGGTTTTGAAAAAAAAACATAATTTTTGCCTCTCATGCCTCCCCGCACCGTAAAAATGTCCAAAACGAACAAACGCAAATGATAAAAACTTCAAATTTTAAAATCTTTTAACGTGCATGTACCTCACGCAACCTACTTTAAGGGAAAATTTAAAAATTTAAATTTTGATTTTTTTTACAAATTCTCAGTAAAATGGCAATAACTTTTGCGTACGAACTCGGGAAAAATTGTTTAATATATCAAAACGTTCAGCGTGAAAATCTGCATCCACTCGCAACGGGGTTTACCTGTTTGGGTTTTCAAAATTTCAAAGGGAACTATGAAAGAAGGAAGATTTTTGCCAGAAATTCAAATTATATATATATTTTTAATTTTTTTAATTAATAATTGATTTCTGTATAAAGATTAGTATTACTTAATCATTGTTGTTTATGTTAATATAGATTTGGAATTGAAAAAATAATATCGTGTGCCATCAAATTGTAGTGGATAATAAGATTGATAGCATAGTATTATCAAGATGTACTCAATGCAATCTTGGAAGCTAGTTGGGAAGGAACTCTAAACTTAAGCGTGCTGGGGGTGGAGCTGTGTGAGGATGGGTGACCGGTCGGGAAGTTTGCCTAAAAGTGTGAGGATGGATGGAGCAGTGTGAGGATGGGTGGAGCAGTGCACGGTGCAGTGAGATTAGGGGTTATTCGAGATTAAAATGACAAATAATTCAAAGATTCGAAATATCGAAAAAATTCAAAAAAAAATCGAAAAAATTCAAAAAAGAAAATCGAAAAAATACCAACCGGACTAAAGGTCCTCCAGCCCCAATTGAGCTAACTAAGGTCCTCCAGCCCCAATTGAGCTAACTAAGCCGGTTACCAATCCATATCGTCATATATACCGGACATCAGTCTGTCACAAGTCTCATACCAATCTTCCAACTCAAATAGTAGTATTATCTAAAGTTCGTGTTGTAAACTTCAATTGAGCTAACTAAACAGCCTGTGATACATTGGTACTAGTAGTTGAGGCGAAGACATTAAGAGCAACTCCAACCGTCCCCGAGAGCCCCCCAGGCCACGTTTTTGCCACTTTTTTCCCGTCGGTGGGTCATTTTTCTCCCAGTCGCCCTCTAGAGCCTCGTTTTCCGTCGGATTTGGCCCAAAAGTAATCCGGTGTTACCAGGCCGAACCCACAGCGCCGGGTTCCGTTTGGGGGCACCGGCGAAAGGGAAAAGCCGCGCGGGCTAGCCCTATCGGTGACACAACGCACATACCCCACCATAGATTCGCCCATTCCTCCTTCCCTCCCCCCGCCGCAGGCACCACCTCCTCCCCACCGCCGCGAACGCGCCGTCAGAATAGGGCACCAACCACCGCGAACCGAATCCCCCACACCCCATCTCGCTGCTACCAGAGTTTTCGCGGTGAATCACCGTCGCGATCAAGCTTCGCGCCCACACAACCCATGAGGTGTCCGGCGTTTTTCCTGAGATGGACTCCGACGACGAGGAGATGCTCGCCGCTCTGATGGAAGAGGAAGCCGACGCTGCCGCCGACAACGACGAAGAGCACTTGCTGATGCTCGCCTGTCTGACCGGTCTGTACACCACCGATGCACAGCCGAAGCGCAGGGGCTCGGCACCAGGTCGCCAAAAGAGCAAGCGGAGGCAGTGGGCGGAGGGCTATTACATTTTGTACTCCGACTAGTTCCCCGACGATCCAGTGCATGGCGAGAAGACATTTCGACGCCGTTTCAGGATGAACCGGAAGCTCTTCCTCGGGATTGTGCATGGAGTCCGAGAGTTCGACAACTACTTCGTTTGCAAGAAAGATTGCACCGGCACGGTTGGATTTTCCTCGCTCCAGAAGTGCATGGTCGCTTGAGACTGCTTGCATACGGAACTCCAGCTGATTTGCAGGATGACTATCTGCGCATGGCCGAGTCCACCGTCCTTGAATGTTTCTACAAGTTCTGCACAGCCGTAGTGGCAGTGTTTGGACCAGAATACTTGCGAACACCCACTGTGGAAGACACTGCTCGGATCCTAACCGAGAATGAAGCAAGAGGATTTCCTGAAATGCTAGGAAGCAATCGACTGCATGCATTGGCAATGGAAAAAATGTCCATTTGCTTGGCAGGGATGTACAAAGGGCACAAAGGAGGTTGCAGTGTCGTACTTGAGGCAGTGGCTTCGCAGGATACCTGGATTTGGCATTCCTTCCTTGGAATGCCAGGATCTAACAATGACATCAATGTCTTGCAGTGCTCCAATGTCTTCACCAAGCTTGTTGAAGGTAATGCTCCCCCGGTGAACTTCGAGATCAATGGGCACCATTACAACAAGGGATACTACCTGGCAGATGAAATCTATCCAAAATGATCCACATTTGTGAAGACTACCTCAAACCCTATGCCGAAGACGGCTCAAGCTTGGTATGCAAGTGCCAGGAGGCTTGCAGGAAGGATGTCGAGCAGGCATTTCGTGGGCTCCAAGCTCGATTTGCTGTTGTCCGGTACCCCGCTATGACCTGGTCGAAAGATCAGATGTGGAAGGTGATGAATTGTTGTGTGATCTTGCACAACATGATCATTGAGAGCGAGCGGGAGAACCCAGTGGAAGACAGCAAGAAGAAGGTGCTATACTTCAGACAGGGTCCTCTCGTGGGCGAGGATCCGGAGACCGGAGGAGAGCCGGCGTCTACCTGTACCGGCATCATGGACTGCCTTCCTTGCTATGCGTCAGGAGATCCGAGACCCACTAGTTCATCAGCAATTGTAGAAAGATCTGATGGAGCACCTGTGGAGGCGCAAAGGCGAGATCTAGGTTTATGTAATTTGTCTTGAAAATTTTGTTTTAAAGTTTATGAGTTGTGTTGATTCGGTAAACTATTTGTATTAATTTTTATGTCGAATTATTTGATAAAAAATGAGAATTTGCTTTAAAAATAATGAATTTGCTATAAAAATGATGTTGCATGACTTATTTTTCAAACAAAAGTCGCCAAAAAAACGCCGGCTTGGGGGGCGAACTGGGGCGCGACTGGGAATCGGCGCGTCCCCAGGCCGAAATTTTCCGCCGAAGGCCCCCCCCGAGCGGCCCAAAAAAGCGCCGGCAAATCGGCCTGGGGAGGGCCAACGGCTGGAGTTGCTCTAAGGTGGTGGATGAAAGCAAACCAATGACGGGGAACTTGCAGGTGTGCAAATCTCAAGGTCCGCCCTCTTTCTTGTTGCTCGTCAAACACTCAGATTCAGTAACAACATGTTGGACCTTAATTTAGGCATATGACAATGCATGGGTTTTCTTAGCACGTAGTAGTAGGAGTGATAAAAATCCAAGAGATAACTATTATTTTTATTGATTATATCTAAATTTAATGTTTTAACTTTTGAGCTCATGTATACATATAATTGGGCTAGCCATATAATTTTTGTCTGCGGCCATTTGTAAGAGTTGAATGTTACCTAAGTTAGAACCCCAAACTCTATCTTCATTAACTATTATGCCACATCAAACACATATGAAAATGTGTTTTTTTTTGCATTGGCATAGGCCTTAGTGGAGTTGACTGCAACTGGCTATCCCCAGATCATGTTCCTTCCCTAATGATCTACGGGATTTCGTGATGTACAATGCCAAGCTGAATACACATAGAGAAAACCCGAATGTGCACCTGAAAGCGACACTCTAAAGATCGATGTTGATGGGAGTCTTGCCCCTCTAGAGCGACCACCTCCCCTCCCCTCACCTTGGTGTCTCGCCTCCTCGTCTGGTGCCTCGTCGCGTTGCGGGTTTCAAGAATAGCAGGAGCCTCCACGGACGGGACAAGGGAGGTGCAGACGCAAGAGCACGGGGAGCCGTGGTCATCGCATCGAGAGTAGTGCGCGGGGGGGGGGAGAGGGACGATGTTGGGGATGAGAGTAGGGAGAGGGAATGAGGGGCGGTGTTTGCGGGTAGGGAGAAGGAACGAGGGGTAAGGTCCCCTTGGGTGTGTCGTTGTAGAGCTCGGTACCTTTCGGTGTCAAATGTCCAAATGCACCCACAAAGGGGCTTACAATTATTGCAAATTTCAACAATTCTTCAAGCACAACAACCATGCTCGTTAAAAAAAAGTTAAGAAATCATGCCACGAAGCTACTTGCCCATTGATTGTCGCTCGCTTGTGGCTAGTGGCCTGTCTCACACCAGGAACACGCGGCTGTCAAGCCCGGGCAAGCGCCCGGGCAACAGGGTTGCTGGGTCCGCCCGTGGGCGTTTGGATGGTGACTATCTCATTGCGAAAGGCTGCGGGTTAATCTAACCTTTCCCGAGGGGCTAAAATGCACCTCGAGCTTCGATTCTATGGACTTTGCACGAATTTCCAACAAACTTGGGGCACATAGAGTGTCGTGGTGCCAACCTACATGTGGGAAATCCGCACACATACACTGTGTAGGCCTTCCAACACGTGTGTGTTTATCGGTGCCCCTCCCCCGGTTGAAACTAAAGAAAATTTCAGTTTTGGTCATTTCGCATCGATGTCCTACACTGCCCAGTCGGTGCTGATAATAAAAAAAATCTGAACAACGAAGCACCGACCTGCTTCGATCGCCGCGATCACTGCAGAAATAAAAAATTTAATTTCAAGGTCCATGTGGCCAATTTTTCTTAGCTTATTGTCAGGGATGATGCACGCAATATATTTATTTATTTTTGTATATAGGGATGCGATGCCAAACTGACAACGCTGTGGGGTGGGTGTCAAATTGTTTTATTACGGATGTGACACCAAACACACTGCGGAAGGCCTAGCTACTGGCATCGCTTGATCGCACCCCGGCCCTTGGCCGCTGCCTCCGAGATCCCTCCAAAAGCCCGGTTTTGGAGCTGAGTAGCTCCCTCCATGGAACACGCGAGCTACCACAGTGGCAGCCATCGGTATAAGCTAAGAGCAACTCTAGCAGTCCCCGCAAACACGCAGAAACCGCATAATAACCGCCATTTTGCGGGTTCAGGTCGTTGAAACGCGCGGATCAGTCCCCGCAAACACGCAGAAACTGCAAACAAATTTGAGGGTCCGGACGGAAACCGAGCTGCGACCTGCGTATTCACGGGTTGGGAGGGGGAACCGAAAGCGAACCCGCACTCCAGCCACCGTTTCCGCGCGAGGGAAACTTCAGCCCTTCCCTTTCCCTCCACCCGCCGCCGCCGGCGAGGATCTGCGCGCCCCCAGCGATTTCCGGTTCGCCGTCGACGGATCCAGCCGCCATGAGCGAGAACTCGACCCCGCCGGCCGCTGTGCCCACCTCGCGTCTCCCATCGCCCACTCCCGCCGTGACCGTGTCTCCCGGAGTGGGCGGCGGTCTTCCGGGCGCCGGGGATGTAGCGCCGGTGGTGAACAACGTCACGAAGCGCAAGCGTGCGGGCACGCACTTGCTCCCGACCGCCGGTGCTAGCCCGGCCGTGCCCGCAGCCCAGCCGGCCGCGGTGCCCGCAGCCAAGCCGGCATCGAAGCCGAAGAGGGCGGCACGGCCCAAATCGCAAGCGGCGGGGCCGAACGGGGCGAAGGCAACGAGAACGAAGACGACGAGCCACCGCACCGCTCTTCCTCCGCCAGTCGATGGAGCTTCGGCTTCGAAGGGCGCGAATCCTGAGGGTGCAGCCGACGTGTTCGGCGATGGTTCTGAGAGGTAAACTTACTCGATCTCCTAGTTAGATTAATTTGCGCGCGAATACGGCGGTATTTAACTCATCTATAGGTCGTTCATGGATCTCTTAAACGAGACGGTGGTGAATATTGGCGATCCACCAATAGCTCCATATGGCGCGCACGGTGAGGTGGAACGTGAGGATGAGGATGACGAGCATGAGTACGTTAACGATGATGTAGAGGATGCGGAGGACGAAGATGTGATCGAGGTTGATGCTGCAAACGTGAAAACGAAGTCGAGAAGAACTAGCAACTACACCGAGATCGAAGATGTGACGTTGTGCCGGGCTTGGGCGAAAGTGGGGATGGATGCTGTGTCCGGCACGGACCAAACGGGCAAGCGTTATTGGCAACGCATCGAAGATCAATTTTGCAAGATCCTGCCTCGTGTGAAACAACCGGTGTATCGATCGTTCCGATCCCTGCAAGGCCGTTGGGACGTGATCAAACCGGCGTGCAGCCGGTGGTCAGCGGCAATGGATCAAACCACGTTGCACCCTCCAAGTGGAGCAACTATCGATCAATATGTGAGTGCATTGTCTATCCTCGGTGACTCAATCTTTGTGTCTATCATCTTCGTGTTGTGACTCAATCTTTCAATCTTTCTGTTGTCATTGCAGGACAGCATTGCTGACGCTAGGTACAAGGACATGGCCGGCAGCAAAGGCAAGAGCTTTCCATTCAAACATTGTCACGATGTGCTCAAACATCTGCCCAAGTGGCAATTGAGGGACCAAGAAACAGCACCCAAGAAAGGGTCAATGGTGAGGATGGATGATAGTGAGGTGGAGGGGCCGAGAAACGAAGACAGGCCCGAGGGGACCAAGAAGGCCAAAGAGAGGCTTAGGATTGAGGCCGAGGGATCATTGTTGAGGGACAAGTTCGATCAAATGATGAAGTCCAAAGAGAAAATGACAATGAAGACATTGGAGGTGAAGATGCTCGTGACCGAGAAGAAAAAAGAGGTCAAGCTTGCCAAGGTTGAAGCAACGCGAGAAGAAGCAAGGCTCAAGGCCGAGTTGGAACGCGAGAAGATCGAAGTGAAAAAAGCCAAAGCAATGAGGGAGCTCTTGGCCGAAGAGAGGGAGCTCATGATGATATCAACGAAGGACATGAACGAGGCTCAACTGGCGTGGTGGAAGGAGGCCACGGCGGAGATCACGGAAAGAAGGAGGGTGGCTCGTGCAAAGGTAAGTGGTGGTTCATCGGGTACTCAAGAAGATGGTGTCTCCGTTAAGCCTCGTGAAAATGCTTGATTTGGTATGAACTGTCGCTGGCAATTAGATGTAAAATATGAAGGAATCATGGATTGTTTGCAATTTGATTTAGTATGAACTGTCGCTGCCTCAGGTTTTGCTAAGGTTTTGCTGTCCAAAACCCTTGTTTGCAGGTCGGCAAATCGCTGGCGCGGATCAGTCCCCGCAAGCGATTTGCCGACCTGCAAATCCTGTTTTCCGCGACCTGTATTCGCGTTTGCAGGTTACGCAAGTACAGGGACTGCTAGAGTTGCTCTAAGTAAGTTTGCACGTATGTAACTCAAGCTAAGTCGGTAGATTCAACCAATCCGGCAAGCCAGGCCGGCCACCATGTGGTTTCCTAGCTACGGAATATAGTAGTACTTCAACTGGACACGAGCTACTGTACTGGAGCTTGAAATCTGCTCAACAGCAACCCAGCCAAACTGATAGACGACTTCTTGCCGTGAGTTTTCCCCGAGGACATGACAGAATCTCACTCACATGGGGATCGACCGATCGAGCGACGCCCTGCCCTTATAGTGCTCGCACTGCGCAGGGCTCCATGGCGCGTAGAAACCGCAAAGTGCACAGCGCAACCAGATCAGTGCAGCAGAGTAGTATAGCACGGCGTCCATGGCTTCTCCGCACGACGACGAGCAAGAATGTGGCGGCCTCGCCTCTACGACGTCCTATGCCGAGATGGCGGAGCTGGTGCCGACGCTCCCGCTGGAGACGCGGTGCCCGCCGTTCCCGCTGCGGCAGCACGGCGGCTTCTGGCTGCCCGAGGTGACGCTGAGGCGCGGCGTCCCGGCGGTGCACGCCCGGTTCGCACAGAGGCCCACCGACGTGCTCCTCGCCAGCTACCCCAAGTCCGGCACCACGTGGCTCAAGGCCCTCGCCTTCGCCACTGTGCACCGTGCCGTGCACCCGCCGGCCGCCGACGACCACCCGCTTCGCCGCCGCAACCCGCACGACTGCGTCCCGTTTCTCGAGATCCGCTTCGCGCTCGCCGACGACGTCGCTGCCGTGGCGGCCGAGCTCGAGGCGCTCCCTTCCCCGCGAGTGCTCGCAACGCACCAGCCCTTCTCCCTCCTCCCCGGCCGCCTGGCCGCCGCCCGGATCGTGTACGTCTGCCGAGACCCCAAGGACGCGCTGGTCTCCAACTGGCTCTTCACCAGGAAGGTGTCGGCGAACGTGGGAGTGGACGCCGAGTCCTTCGCGCTCCAGGAGGCCTTGGAGCTCTTCTGCGCCGGACGCAGCCTTGGCGGCCCGCAGTGGCGCCACGTCGTCGAGTACTGGGAGGCGAGCCACCAGAGGAGCACCGGCGAGCAGGTGCTGTTCCTCAGGTACGAGGAGATGCTGCGCGACCCCGTGGGGAACCTGAAGGCGATGGCGGAGTTCATGGGGTGCGCATTTTCCCGGGAGGAGGAGGAGCGAGGGGTGGTGGAGGCCATCGTGGAGCTGTGCAGCCTGGAGAAGCTCAAGAGCGTGGAGGTCAACAGGAACGGGCGGACGAGGTCAGGCGTCAGGAGCGACGTTTTCTTCCGGAAGGGGGTGGCCGGGGATTGGAGCAGCCAAATGACGCCGGAGATGGGGAAGATGGTGGACGAGGTTGTGGACGATGCACTCAGAGGCTCTGGGTTTAGCTTTGCCGCCGACTCAAATCCGGCGAGCCACTGACGACGGGTAGCTCAAGAATTGAAGATCCGTCAATTTGCTTTTTAGACATGAATCTTGTGGATCTTTTAGGTTTCATTGCAGTTTGTTGTGTGGATTTTTCAAATTTGTTATGTTTATGGTCAAATTCTTATGCTTTTATCACCTTGATGCGAAATTTTAAGTTTAATAAAGCACCCACTATTGGGCAAAAATTGAATGTTGATATGGAGAGATATGTTGATATGGCGAGCACAGAAGGCAAAGTATCTCCTACATTTCATTATGGCTTCCATAATCAAACGTCAATCATACAGCCAGCTAGTATAAGAGTTTACCGAAATGAATGCATTCTTGTTTTTTTAGAACAAGATGTCCTCTTACTCATGGTTTGGTTGCCTTCTGTCTTATCAGTTGGACAACTTTCACGGGATACATGAGGAATGCAGTGGCAACGATGGCCATAAAACATAAAACAAGAAACACAACAAGCTCCTCTCCTCTCACAAAGTTAACATAACAGGAATACATCATATTAGTCTTGGCTGCCTGACGCATCGGGACCGAAGCCCTTGAAAAAATTGATGCGTTTCTTGATTGCCCTGAATGAATCGTGAAGAGCCCCAGCTTGAGGTCACATGATCAGTACATCTACTTCAGTGTGAACTTCTAACTGTGTCATGTTCCAAAATATATCACTTCTTAAGCAACCTCAGTACGTCGCCGATGAGATGCAGGGAGCCAGTTACAAGGACCTATGCCAGTGCATCAGACAAAAATATCAGCATCATGTGTGAAAATAGCTTACAAACATAACACGTACAAGATATGTCCTCTTAATAATTATGTAAACGAGAGAGAACTAAGTAAATGTGATGAAATGTCAAAGGATAGAAAATCAAACATACTAAGAAGCACTGAAGCAGTAACGGTAAACTGGCAGCGGAAACTAGTGTGTAAAACATTATGTGACATATGCATGATCTGCATAAGAAAAGAGAGGGTACAGCCTGAGAATAGCTTCAACCTGGTAAGAAGTCGACGGATCTTCTCGGGCATTTTTCCTTAGCCACTCAATTGCTAGTGGAAGTGATCCGAAAACTAGGCTAGTCTCGCTCGAATCCGTGCTATTCAAACCTGAACCATTTTAATACATATCAGCTTCAGCCCAAGCATGCTTTGTTTCAACACGAAAACACCACCACGGTATTAAAGCAGCATAAATGGTTAAATCTAAAAGCCTCAGAATAACCTTTATCACCATGGAGTAATTTCTCCCACACTGTTTGGAGCGCTACTTGCCATGACAAATCAATTTCCTCAGGCTCTGCAGGTGCTGATGTGTTAGAACCAAGCTTGTTATATTGTGATTGGTTTGGCACAAATAGAGCCAGATCAAAGTGCAGCCCTGAAAAATGAAATAGCAAGAAACACGTCACTTTAACAGCAAGTAAGTTTGCACATAACTCGAGTTGTTGCTAAATGTAACCAATCCGGCAAATCACAATATCATGTGAATGCACATGGACATTTTCCATGCCAAGAGTTTTAGCTTACCATTTTGAGTTGAAGTATCCAGAAGATGTGGAAGCAATCTCATAGGATCTCTCACAGACATGCAATTGAATAGAAGAATCTGCAATCCGTCCCAATAGAAAAAATCGTGTAAGGGGGTAAGCCTAAGATGGTATTCCCTCCGTCCCAAAATAATTGACATTTGGTTCCTATGTATCAAGACGTGTTTTAGTGTGTAAGTTCACTCATTTTAATCCGTATGTTGTCTACAATGACATCAAATATTTTGGGACGGAAGGGGTACATGGAAAAGCAAGCCAACTCAAGCATCATAACCAGCCAGGCTGTGAGACATACCTTTCGAGAGTTGCCAGAAGTCTGAGACTGCTTCATGGAAGATGGTACTTCACTATCCTCCTTGGTAACATGGGAAAACCACCTAGAACATATTTCCATACTTTCAGGGCTGTGCGCTCCATCCAAATAGAACACTAAAGAACAATCTGGGCCCTCTTCAGAATTTATTTCTGAATCTGGAACAACTTGTGCTCGACCTTGCAGAGAAGCGCTTGATAGTCCTTTAATGAACTCATCAGGTAAGGGATCCTGAATTCAATAATAGATGCACAAATGATCTTACCATCTTTTTTGGGGAAAAGTTACACGAATTAACAAGACTTACAGTATGGTTGAGTGGCATTCTGTCCACGTGACCCTGCTTCTGAAGCCATGTACTAGCTAGTGCAACTGCAAGGCCAGCATTTATATACTGGTGCTCACCTTGCAGTCCAAGATGTTGATCTTTTAACTGATGTGGCTTCAAAGGATCAGCGACTTGGAGTGAAATCTTCAGAAAGTACACAGTATTATTTAAAAAACTTCATTCGAGAGTATTGTGGATACAAATATTACTGCAAGAAAAGAGCAGCGGCAAACAAAAAGGAAATATTGATTAGATAAGAAAACATACACCCAATTCCGAAGCTCTTTGTTTCAGAGAAACCATTGCCTCTTCTGTCTGTGGAGCAGTATAGGCTGGAACTCCTTTCTGTCAGATGACACGGAACCAAACATGATGAGAAAATTGGCTACAGAATAACAAGACAATTTAACTCTGTCCTATGCTGGAGCACAACTGTTTGAGGAAAGTAGTTGTGATAAAACCTTGAAAATTCCAGCCTTCTCCCCAGCAATTTGCCCAAGTGTATTTCCTGGTCACAGACCAAACAACAAATATATCAGTATGAAACTAATTTTCCTAATAAATAAGGTACTGCAATTTCAATTCCATGACTAACCAAGAATTTCCATATGATCATATCCAAGAGAAGATATTCCACATACTACAGGTGCTTTAACCTGCAGAAAGAAAAATGCATACACCAGTCACACTCTTTACTTTTATTTTATTTTAAAGTTCAAAATTAATCTGACCGAGCAAAGGAAGGTTCGGAATAAAATAGAAGCTTAATGAGTGCTGAATACTAAATAAGAAGCAAAGAAAAGCTCTCCTGCACTGCTACTACAGTTTGTGCTGGAGACCCAGCATATCACTTTTTCATATGAATCAAAGAGGGTTGGAAACTTGGCATGTAGGCTAGGACGAATAAGGTATTAAAGGCTTTAAATAAATAGCCCAATATTATTCTTTTTTTATTACGTGGCATATGGGGTGAGAACCTGAATTCAATAAAACAATTGAAGCTTGTTGAATCGTGCAAGACTACTCTTTACAAAAAAAATGAACATATTACTGGAAAGGAGCATCACTTACCACATTAGTTGCATCAAACTTCCCTCCAAGACCAACCTCAAGAAGAGCAACATCTACCTGTTTGAGACAAGAAAAGGAGGGATACCATACATAAATGTTCTTCTAGAGATGCATACATGGAGTCGGAAATTTAGAAATCTTAGAACGGAAGTCATATATCATTCTACAACGTTATACAAGTAAAATGAGTGAAAAGAATATTATATGGTTCAATCCTACATTGATAGATATATGGAACGACTGAATACAACTACAGAGTAGTAGGGAAAGACTATGGAGTGTTTTCTGTCTATTTACCTGCTCAGCGGAAAATATCTTGAATGCTAGCAAAGCGATGAACCTGAAATAGGGTGGCATGGGAATATCGTCATCAGTCTTCTCCTGAAGATAAACCGATTTGTCTCATCATCCATCAGTTTTTATAGTGAAAGCAGCATTAAGAGACCACATAGTTGTGTTTCATCGCTGCTATGCATCCAGCAAAGAGTGCCATCATCATATGAAAAATGACAAAGTTGTACATGTACCTTAAGTTTATTCCAGCACCACCAGAAGTACTTCAAAAACTTCTCTTCAGAAATATCCACCCTGGTTCCATCACAAGCTAGTAGTCAGGTTAGTATATGTGCATAATACCTAAGCACATGGATAAGCTCTCAGTTGCATGCAAAAAATTATTCTGAAATACATATTTACGAGGAGCTATACTTATCACTTATCACCACCAGAAGAAAACATAAGAGCAAGAATAATGGTCGAAGAGATTACCCATCTAGCCGGAACCGCTCCCGGACATCCATCAAATGCGGTGAGGTGAACAGCCCAGTGCGGAAACCGCAGGATCTCAGGATGGACTCCGTGAATGTGCATGTCGAACCCTACACAGATGATCCATGTTGTTGTCATATTTACATCACAAGGAAGCAACGTACCATTGTGCAGTTTTCATTGTCAGTGGTTGTGCCAATTAGCACTGAAAACTATTACGTACATCCCAGAGCCAAATAGCATTTAACTGTTACATCTCAGAGCCAAATACTACTGAACTATTGATTTGGTAAAACTTAATGTTGCATCAGCAGCAACCCTGCCCCATTGCTGATGAATTTCTACATCACAGCAGAAAGGAGTCACACAGCATCGAATATTCTGGAGTTCTGATTACTTGGCTAGTGCTTTTTACCTTTCCTTTGGTCCCTGCGACATGGATCACCTTCATCCGCGCGATCGGCTCCTCCAGCTCCAGAATCTGCAGGCACCGTCACAACAAAATCCACCCGAATCAGACGGCACATCCCACCAGGATTCAGAAGCGGATTGGAGAAGCAGAAGAAAGGGGAGGAGGAAATGAACCTGGAGGTAGCGTTCCATTAGGTCCCACTGGTTGCCCCGGTTGCCGGTGTGCGCCCGCACCTTCTGCGAGATGAGCGACGAGAGCCGGCCCAGCACCTCCTCGTACTCCTCCGCCGCAGCCACAGCACCAGCTGCTTCATCCCCACCCCGGCGCAACAGCCATCAATCAGTACAGATGCATCTCATCCAGCAAGCATCCATAGCTAACCGAAGCGAGTCTGATCGGTCGAGTCGCGCTGCGTACGTACCTGCCTGCTGCGCCACGGCGGCGGCGGTGGTGGAGGACGCCATGGCGCAAGGGAAGAGGCGGCGGGAAGAGTAGGAGGAGGGCGACGAGCGGACGAGGAGGCGGCGGAGGTGGTGGGCGACGACGAGAGGGGGGTGAGGCATGGGCGGCGCGCGGCCGAGGCGTGCGCGGCTGCTGCTTGTAGTTGTAGTGGGAGGGTAGGTGGTGGTGATGGTGGTGCCGGCGTGGTGGGCTCCCCCTCCCCGGGCGCCGCACCGCTGCATCACTGGTCGTCAGAGTTTGTTTGTCCCCGTGGACTCTCTGTAGCTCGCTGACGAGTGGGCCCCACGTTTACTCGTAGATTTACCGTATGGGCAGCTCGCTTTCCACTGGACAAGGCGTATTCCAGGCGATTTTATAAATTACGCGTTCGTAACTGTTGCTGATGGGGTACGGCGCCTCCGGCCGGAGGAGGCGGTGGTGGAAGCGGCGGCGCCACCGTCTGCCGATTGGCGGCACCGCGGTGAGGAGTGGACAGCACGTATTGACCCCTTCGGTCCGAGGTATGCGCTCTGATGTGAATCCCAGAAACTAGAGACGAGTTAGGGGTGACTGATGGTGAAGTGAAATGTTTGATCTCTGTGGATTCAGATTAGATCTGAGGGTGTGATTAAACTGGTTGCAGAGTGCTCCGTCAGTCGGTCGAATGTGGAAGCTTTGCATATGCTGCGACGTGCATTGTTTATGTTGCTGATTACTCGTCATTCTGCTGGTAGGCTTAACTACTTGCGTTATGGAATGGATAATTCTAGTAATGCTATTATGCCAGTGATAAACTGATAACTAGTGGAATTTGGTGCGGCGACACGCCGCACCCGTTGTATTTTAAAATTTAATAATTTGTTACGGTCTTTGTCTAGTTTGTCCAAATTTCATTAAATTGTTCAGCAAAATGTTAGCCAATTTGAAATGTTCGAATATGTTTTTATTTTGGTATGAATAGATAGCAATTTTTGGTGAGTTTTTTTAATATATTGTGTAGGTTATTGAAGTCTTCAGTGATTTGAAATGTTCAAACATATTTGTATTTCGAAGTCAATATTTAATTGGAATTACAAAATCCATTTGAATTTGATTCCAGTTTTCCTGGGGAATGTTTATTCGTATGGTGGCAAAATTTTGGCTAAATTGAAAATGTCTAAATATATTTTGTAAGTTGATATAAGTATGTAATGTTTTTTTTAGCACTCTTGATATATTTTATGGAATGTCGGTATATTGACTTAAATGTTAGTCAAATTGGAATTTGCAAACATGTTGTTTATTTTGTATGTAATTATCCAAATGTAAGTATTTTTGAATTAGTCAACTTCATTTGTTTTTTGTCAAAAATAGTAAATATTTTTCTTTCCGTAGCATTTTTATATTTTTTGTAAAAATTGGCGTTCGAATATAGAAAATGGCGACATTTTTTTAAAGTTGTCTAAGTTTGGAAATCGTTGTAATTGGAAAATGCTTGCGTCGTGTTTTAAAGTTGTCTAAGTTTTTGTTTTCTCCAATATGCATTTAGAGAAGCATTATTAGAATTTAACTATGTAGTTCGAAAGAGTTAAGTTCAGTGTAAGTGTTCATTTAATTGAGTTGCATAATTGGAGGGAGTCCAGTTGTATTGTATCTAAATATTGATCTGTTCGACTTAGTGTAATATGTTTATATTGTTTGTTGAAT
This sequence comes from Puccinellia tenuiflora, assembly GCA_012064385.1. Lineage (NCBI taxonomy): Eukaryota > Viridiplantae > Streptophyta > Magnoliopsida > Poales > Poaceae > Puccinellia > Puccinellia tenuiflora. The sequence continues at coordinate 866,816 of QRDG01002282.1, forward strand.
ATTTGATTTAATGCAATAATTAGGAGAAATACATTATATGATCATTTATTGAATTTTATTTTAAATTCAGTTCATATTTAGGGGACATGAAATTGCACTTTATGTAAATATTGAGCTAAAATTGTTTAAATACTGTTCTGGTTTCGCGGCATTTAGTAGTTTTCTAAATTTGTACAAATATTGTAGAATGGTATCTAGAAAGTGTTTTAAATTAGCTGAAGCATGGTCTTTCTTAAATTCTATTGTTTGGTTCGACTATAATCATTTTGGAAGTAAGATTTAAAATAATTCGGAAAAGATTTGAAAGCATTTGAAATGATTATTTTGAATTTTACAGTTTGTTAGAAGTTGGTCCAAATTGCCTTGGAGTTGTTTTATAAGCTATCTCTAAATATTAGTTTATTTGAACTGGTGTAGAACATATTTGAATTGATGTAATATGTTTTTTTTTTCTTGAATATTTGATTTAATGCAATAATTGAAGGGAACATAACATATGAGCATTTGTTGAATTCAAATTAAAGTTCAGTGCATAGTTGGAGGGTATGAATTGCATTTAATTTGAGGAACCGCATCTGAATATATAATCTGAGGAATTGCATTTGAATTTCAAATTTAATCGAAGTAAATTTACTTTTTCTTGCCAATATTTTGCTTAATTGAAATGTTCAATTAGAGTCCATAATCAGAGGGAATACGTAGTGTGAGCATTTGTTAAATTTAACTCTACATAATTATGGGGAGTACATTTTTTTTTTTAATAGGCACAAATTCAAAATTGTTCCACATTTTTTTTCCTGTAAATAGTTGGCCTTTTTTTTGTGAGCATGTTGACATATTTTAGAGTATCTCCATTTTTTTTGGGAACTTTGAAATGTTCGAATTTTATTAATCTTAAATTTAAGTCTATAATGGGTGAAATGCACATTTATTCATTTGGATTCCATAGCTAGAGAGTTTTTTTTTAATTCAACTCTACATAATTGGAGTAAGTGTATATGGTTTTTTTTTTCCAAATTTTGTACCAAATTGAGATGTGTAAATATGTTTTTATTTTTTTTCTATAATTAATTAACATTTATTTTTGTGATCTTTGTGATTTTTTTTTCATATTTTTCTGGTGGAAATATCTAAAATTGTTGGTTTTACAGTATTTATCAATTCTGAGAATTTTCTAAATAAAATGGGGCCCACATATGGGGAATTCAGCATTTTCTGAACATTTATGCGAAAAGAAATGAATCTGACAGCCGGGCCCACTGTGACGTCGGAATGACGTCAGCAGTGGCCAGGGCTGCCACTGTCGTGGCGGCGAGGACCACACGTCACCGCGCGCGTGAGTGCGGGGTAGCTGATGTTCTTCAAATTAGGATAGTGGATGCCATAAATATTTATTTGAACTTCATATTTAGGAAGAATGCAGTGCATGAGATTATATGTGATATATATATATATATATATATTTTGGAGTGTATTTTGTTAGCAAATTGAATTTTTCAAATGTGTGCTATGTATTTTTTTGGTGAGAATTATGATATATTTTAGAGTAGAAGAAGCAATTTGTCATATCGACTGTTTTCAAATATTTAGAAAATTGAAATGTTTTCACATGTTTGAAGCGTAGTATAAATATTTGTTTCAACTCCATAATTAGGGAGAATGCAATTTGTGAGATATATTTTAGAGTGTGTACAATTTTCTAGCAAGTTGAAATGATCAAATGTATTGCTTTTCTTTTAATATTTATTTGAATTGTAGGAGTTTTTTGGAGGAAAATATTTTTGGAGTAGGTAGAATTTTTTTTTTTTTTTTTTAGTGAATTCATGTACTGTAGAGCACCGGCAAATGTTTAGCAAGCTGAAATGTGAGTATGTTGACATTTTTTTTTTGTTGAAAAAAAAAGCATGGTGGTTGCAAAATACTTTCTTCATAAAAAAAAGCATGGTAGTTGCAAAAAATATATATATATATTTTTTGTTAGTGCCTTGATATATTGTAGAGCACCGTCAAATAGTTTTTATTTTCTTTGTGTTTGTTGTAAGTTTTTTTTTGAATTATTATATCGTGGTTGGAAAATATGTTGATATATTTCTTCGAGTTTTTAATATAATTTTTTTTTAAACATATCGGAAATTCAATTTTGTTCTTTTTTCCCTCGGACGTTTTGATGTATTTCATATCATTTCGAAATATTTAGTAAGTTGGAATGTTCAATTTAGTTTGTTTTTGAATCTTTTGATTGTATTTTTTTTTTTGTGGAATTTGTTTAGAAAATTTGTTGTATTGTATCGTGGCTGCAAAATATGTTGATATATTTCTTCGAGTTTCTGGAGTGTATTTTTTTTTTTAGCAAATTGAATTTTTCAAATGTGTGCTATGTATTTTTTGGTGAGAATTATGGTATATTTTAGAGTAGAAGAAGCAATTTGTCATATCGACTGTTTTCAAATATTTAGAAAAGTGGAATGTTTTCACATGTTTGAAGCGTACTATAAATATTTGTTTCAACTCCATAATTAGGGAGAATGCAATTTGTGAGATATATTTTAGAGTGCCTACAATTTTCTAGCAAGTTGAAATGTTCAGATGTATTGCATTTTTTAAAAATTCATTTGAATTGTGCGAGTTTTTTTACAGGAAAATAATTTGGAGTAGGTAGTATTTTGTTTTGTTAGTGCCCTCATATACTGTAGAGCACCGGCAAATGTTTAGCAAATTGCAATGTGAGCAAGTTGACATATTTTTTTTTTGTTGTAAAAAAAAGCGTGGTGGTTGCAAAATATTTTCTTCATAAAAAAAAGCATGGTGGTTGCAAAGTATTTTTTTTTTGTTAGCGCCTTCATATATTGTAGAGCACCGTCAAATAGTTTTTATTTTCTTTGTGTTTTTTTAAGCTTTTTGAAATATTGTATCGTGGTTGCAAAATATGTTGATATATTTCTTCGGGGTATTAAAATAAATTCGCACAATTCAAATGAATTTTTAAAAAATGCAATGTGAGCAAGTTGACATATTTTTTTTTTGTAAAAAAAAGCGTGGTGGTTGCAAAATATTTTCTTCATAAAAAAAAGCATGGTGGTTGCAAAGTATTTTTTTTTTTGTTAGCGCCTTCATATATTGTAGAGCACCGTCAAATAGTTTTTATTTTCTTTGTGTTTTTTTTAAGCTTTTTGAAATATTGTATCGTGGTTGCAAAATATGTTGATATATTTCTTCGGGGTATTAAAATAAATTTTCTAAACATATTGGAAATTCAATTCTGTTCTTTTTTTCCCCTCGGGCGTTTTGATGTATTTCATATCATTTCGAAATATTTAGGAAGTTGGAATCTTTTGATTGTTTTTTTTTTGTGGAACTTGTTTAGAAAAATTATTGTATTTCTTTGAGTTTTTCAAATAATTTTTTTTAAGTGTACTGGAAATTCGATTTTGGTCTTCTTTTTTTTTCTCCTCTCGGGGGTTTTGATGTATTAAATATCATTTCGAAATATTTAGGAAGTCGGAGTGTTCGAATTAGTTTGTTTTTGAAACTTTTGATTGTAAAATATTTTTTTGTGGAATTCGTTTAGGAAATTTGTTGAATTTACAGCATTTAAAAAAAATGGGAAAAGGAAAAAAAAAACTCACGCGTGGACCCTCTGTGACGTCATGCTGACGTCACAGTGGGCAGGACACGCTGGCTCGGCCGCGGCGGCGTTGAGCTCGCCGGCGGCGCGCCACCGCGTTCTGGGACGCGCGCGTGGGCGCGTCCGACGCGCGCGGACGCGGGGTGGCGTTAGGCGGCGGCGCCGCCCATTTTGGGTCGCCGGAGCGGCGGTGGCGGCGTGGAAAGGCGGCGGTAGACCGGGGCCGCGGCGGCGGCGTTTACGGCGCGCGCGCGGCGTCCCGGCGACTGATCTTCGACGAAGAAGAAGAGGCGGCGGCGGCGGAGCCCTCCGTGTGGTTGGATTGGAGGGGGGAGGGCCGGAGCGGCGGCATCGAACGCGACGGCCGGCGGCGACCTGCGGCCGCGTGCGGGACAGCGTCCATACGCGACGGCGGTGCACGGCGGCTCCGGCAAGCAGCGCTGGGCGAGGAGGGAGATGCGGCGACGGCGAACCTCGTAGCGTGAGTCGATTTGATCGGGGAGGGGCGTAGAGGCGGCGGCATGTGTCGGCGACGGCGGCGACCGTGCGGGAGAGAGGAAGGGGAAGGAGGGGATTGTGCGGACGTTTTTGCAGAAAGGTCCGTGCCTTTGTCGTAAATTACAAATCAGTCCCTCGCCTCGTATTTTAGTGGACTGCGGGTTCGATTGTCGTTTTCTGGGAGGGGTTTTGTGCAAAAGCGTGCCGGGAACGCTCGTGGACCGTCGGATTGAAATTGGACGGCGTCGATCACGTGGGTACTATTCATTACTGTAGATACTGTAGAAGAACAGTACCCGGGCAACGGAGAGGCCGCGATTCTGCTCGTCTTTAAATATAGTAGTAATGGCCAGCGGATGGTGGTCATCGTAATACCACATTCAGTTACAAATTGTTGACATTCTACTCCCTCCGTCCGGACTGTCGCAGCTGGAAATTTGCAAACAGCCCCTTGAGTTTTCTCCGACAAAACCAGCGGTCCGTTTCTTCCTCATCCCCATTCCGACCATCCTCTGCGTCGTCCTCATCCCGACTGCGCCGCTCGCCCCCGCCGCTCGCTCGCCGCCGCTCCCTCCCCAGCCACCGCGCCCTCGACCGCGCTGCTCGCTCCTTCCGGTCAACTCCCCCGCCGACGCCGCATCCGCGCCTCCATCCGCGAATCCTAGCGGCGCAGCAGTAAAAATCGGTTCTTCCTAGCGACCGGCGGGAGGCCGGGCGGTCGTGGCGAAGCCGGATCCGTTGGCGGAGATGGTGGCGATGCAGGATACGGTGGCGACATCGCGCATGGTCGATGGAGCGGATCCGGTGGCGGCGTCACCATTCCGGCTCGTCGCCCATGCTGGCAGCCGCGGCGCTGCCGATTTCGCCGGAGAGCCATCCTGCTGCTCACCCGTGGAATCACGGCGACTCCTGCGCCTAGGCGCTGAGTCTCTCACCTTCTGAATTTTCTTGTGCCTGTAGTATGTGAATTTCCTTATACTGACTGTACTGATTGCAGTACATTAGGTTGTTGCTTGAATGTGCATGCCAGTACACAGATGCCATAAAAATTTGATTTTTCTCCACCGAATGTGCATACCAGGAGTATATGTTCGGTGTTCACTAAAACTGAAACTGTTAGGTGAGAACTGTCGACCTCTCATGCTTTATGTGTTCGTTAAGTGTGGTAGCTCCAATACACTGAATGTCAAATTTGTTGCAGCAGCCATCGAGGTTGCATCATTTGCCGAGATAACATGATCATTCATTCCAATCTAAGTATGTGCACCTCTTGCAGGTTCTGCAGGTTCAGCAGCGGCCCAGATTCAGCAGCGTCCCAGGTTCCTTTTCTCCATCTGTGCTGAAAGATTATGACAATGGTGAAGGTAAGATGACCATTTTGCACCACTGGTTCAGTAAATAATGGTTGTAAACTGTCAGATGCGTCATGCGTGTATGCTCTTGTCCAAATGTGATTGGGAATGGCATTCTCAGTTTTATGACGTAATTTCAGTTTGAACAACCTGATGAACTCCTAAATTTTCTGTCAGTTTGATGCAATTTCAGTTTCAGCAACCTGAATTTGCAAGATTAAGAACAAGCATACTTTCTGATGCAGGATTTTCTGAACCCTGGAGGCTCTTGGTGCCTCTTTCCCTCGACTGGAGCGGACAGCGTGCAAGCACGGTAGAGTGGCGGTGAGGTTAGGCGACCCCCGCGGGATCCCTCCGAGGGCGAGCAGAGCGGCGGCGCGGTCGTAGGAGAGAAACGGCGACGCGGACGGCAAGGTCGAGCTCCCTCCTGTCCTCGCGCGGACGGCAACGGCGAGGTCGAGCTCCCTCCTATCCTCCTGCGCTTGGACGACGACGGCGAGGTCGACCTCCCTCCTATCCTCCTGCCCGCGGATGGCGATGGCGAGGTCGACTTCCCTCCCGCGCGGGAGCTGCTATGCGGCGATGGAAGGAGGCGGGGAAGCAGGGGAGGTTGAGATCCTGCGCGCGGATGGCGAGGTCAAAGTTCTGCGCGCGGATGGCGAGGTCGAGGTCCTGCGCGGGCGGACGGCGACGGAGCTCGAAGCAGGATGCCCACGATTTGAATCAGAGGATTAACTTGAAACGTTTTTAAGCGATTTGGACTAATGTGTAAAATTGCATTTGTACAGCGTGCGCGACAGTTATTTCTGGACGGAAGGGGTATCTTTTTAGATTTTACTCGTTACTGCCAAAAATCCACTAGTAATCATTTTGCTGGATGAATGTGGCTGATGTTCTACATTTTTGCAATGTTTATCATTGTTTGATTGGTTACCCTGCTGTTGGCCCCAGTTGATATTGTTAATTTTCTTCGCAGAAGAAAAATAAATGTTAATTTGATGTAGAGTACTCTTTGATATACCTTTCAGGATTTCAGGTGTACTGAAAGGGTGAATTGCTAAAAAGAAATAGTAGTATTTTCAGCAAGTTCTGCTGTGGTTGTTGTTTCAGTTCTCAAGATTTATTGGCACACCCCTACAGAAAATATTGCAACTCATCATCCCCTTGGGGAATAAAGATTCACGATATCGCACGAGTGAAGCGTTTCCTACCATATTCCACTTCTAGTGCTAGTTTAACCGAAAGTTTGATCTATGTGCCCTGTTTTCTGCAGATAGTTATGCAGCATTTGCAACCGTTTGGTTCGTAGAGATTTTATTTTTCTGTCGACCGGATTATTCAGGAAGTTACATGACATAATCTACGTTAGATAATAGCACGATGATATCTCTGCCATTTTCCACAATGGATGTTTGTTATATACTTGTATTTGTATGCAGGGTTCCAAAAATAAAGGTCCATGAGTTGGATTAATTCTGTTTCTGAATTATTAGTTTGTGACCCTATGGAAATATATGAAAGGATTTGCAAGGCCTAGTCACTTATACTTTTAGTGGTGTTTTTACCAGAGAAAAATCCTAACAGAGAAACAGTCATCATTCTAAATTGCAGCATTTAAAATTTTAATGCATAGAAAATGTCATCTGAGGAAAGTTATTCAATGATATAATAGTATGAAGCCCGTTTAACAACTGAAGTATATTGGAGCATGTTTGGGAGCCATGATCACAGCAACTCTTGAACGTCCTAGGTGTATAGTATGAACTATATTGACAATATAACTATGGGCCTTTTTATATGCCTCTATTAGACCGGTCGTTGTGTTCCTCTACATTTCACTCGGGCCTTTCCTTCTGCACCAGCGTTGGTGAATTTCATTTCTGAAGTGTTGTATACAGTCTACCAGTTTCTTAGGCTGGCCATTATTCTGACGATGGACCTGGTCACCAATGTGAGCAGATTTGACTCAATAGGCTGCTTCTCGTGGCCATGATTTTGTTATATTGTTATTATCTGCTCTGGGGAAAATCAAGTCATTTTTACTTATCTACATTTATTTCTTGTCTGTTTCTGGTTCCTTATTTGTAGTTGTAAGAATGGGCCAGAATCTGCAACAGATATGACAACTCACCAGAGTCTGTCGTGTCAATGCTCTCATCTTAGAAGAAACATATATTTTTCCTTGTTGACATGGCATTGGAATGGTTTCATGTATGCTCCCCTTTAACCTGGTGAGTTGTTAAGTTATAAAAGTTCAGGCTGACCTAAGGTCCGCCGAAGTTACAGTCAAAAATCATTATTTGACCCCTAAAAAATATATCATCATTTCAAGTGTTATATATCGTCTTGCAGTTTCCTAGGATGGCCATTATTCTGACTCTGGAACTGGTCAGCAATTGGAGCATTGATTCGATAGGCTGCTTGCTGTATCCATGATATTGTTATATGTTATTTTTTCTCTGGAAAAATTCGTTAGGCTGGCATTATTCTGACACTGGACCTGTTCAGTGGTCACCAATGGGATGATATTTGAATTGATTGGCTGCTTCTTGTAGTCATGATTTTGTTATATTGTTATTATCTTCTCTGAAAAAATATCAAGTTGTCCTTACTTATCTACCTGATTTCTTATCTGTTTCTGTTTCCTTCTTGTAGGTGTAATAATGAGCGAGAATCAGCATCGGATGTAAAATTCACCCAACTCCGTGGTGTCAACGAAGCTTATAAGAAACATGTTTTCCTAGTAGACATGGCATTAGAACGTATGTGCTGCACTTTTGTCTGTATTCCTAATGTATGTTCATCTCTTGCAATGCACCTCTCAAATATTTCCTTTGCTCCCAGTTTTCCTTGCTTCTATACTACTCGCAGTTAATCTCTTGTGCCGCCTTTCAACAGAGAAATGTGACTGAACAAAACTGTATTTCTTAATTGCATATTAACAAATGCTTTAACGAACAAAGCTTACATAGAAAGAATAAATGTATCAATCCATCAGACCTGCAATCCTATGCTTATGCACAGTTACTTTACAAATTTAACCAAATAAGAAACCTTCCAACAACAAAACACACACCCATGGCCTTCAAAATACATGTACACACCACTAACAAGTCATGCATGAAGTATGTAAGTCCCAGACTAGCGGTAACAATCCAACATATGTACCCTCTGCAGAGAGTGTTGATGCCTTCCACGGTTCGCAGTTATCAATCATGCTTTCAGGAGCCCAAAGAGCTTCGTTGGAGCTTCGCTTTTTGCACGGTACTTGGCAGCCATCTCCTCCGCCAGGATCATCTCCTCCCCTCGCTTCGCCTCCGCCATTGCTCTCTTCTCCTCCGCGGACTTGTGGAGCGCCGCGAGCTTGTTCTTGAGCTTCTCTTTGTATGCTGCTTTCTTCTTTTCCAGTTGCTCCTGCCATGATAAGTAGCTGTTAACGAACTGTAAAATTTACTCCAAATTACATAGATAGAAACTTGTCACCCTGTTTGACTACCTCCATCTTTTTCAGTCCGGCCTCCAACTCTGCTTCCTTGGCATGCTCCCATGACGTGATGAAGGACAGATTCTTGGCCGCCCTGATATTGTTTCAACCAAACAAGAAAGGCGAAGAAGTTAGGCTGCAGATACTAAATGATTTTAGTATGTGCAGAACATCAGCTCTTGTAGCAGATATGCAAGGTACACATCGAGTGCATCATAAGATAACTCTCCATTAAATCTGGGAAAATATGTACCATCTCAGATCATAATGTACTAGTAGTACTGGAGATTCTTGTTACTTTTAAGCAACAACCAGTTAGCTAGATGCCCTGATTAATCACCTGTTCTCAGCTCTCGCTTTCTCACTCTCCTCCCAGGCGTTGATCAGCGTCAGTCTCTTCTCGGACATAATTTTGGTCAGGTAAGCATCTGAAGAACAACGAAATCAAATGAGGTGCACGTTAGTGCGAGTCGGGAACTTGTTTTGCAGGGTAAAAGTTTAGCTTCTTTTTCTTTAATACCTCTGTCAGATGAACCTCTTGTAGCTTCATCTGGGGAAATAAAAAGAGAGATGTCAGAACTTCTGCAAATTCTTTCAGTTGTTTGCATATGATAGTTTTGGAGTGCCTCGTGAGGAACTTTTGTGACTACTTAGGCTGCTATTATCACAGTGATTAATCAGACTTATATCTCATAATTAAACTTTGGGGAAACGCAAACACGAGAACTTAACACACAGCTAAAATAAAACCGTATGAACCAGTGAGATGAAGTCAAAGCATCTAAATAAACAATTAATTAATCCTTGATTCTACCTACACCCTGCTATACGATGTTCAATATAAGATTGAAATTGGCTGAGACTTGGTGGAAACTAACAGAATTAAGCAAGAGGCAGAGACAAGGTAATCTGCAAGGTAAAATGTTTATGGCAAGGAGCATAGCTCGCTAAGGCCATGAGCAGACGGGGGGTCAGCTGGGACGTACCCTTGCCAACGGCGACGATGGCCTTGGAGTCGTCGGCCACCGGGACGATGGCCTTCTCCTCGGCGATGTCCTTGGTGGCCGCCTCCACCTCCACCTTCTTCGCCTCATCAGCCGCCATCTCACTAGCTTCGATTCGACGAGAAGGCCTCTACAGGTAGCTTAAGCTGCTGGTGAGGGAAGGTGCGGTAGCTCACAGGGGAATTGAAGCTTGACAGACGGGCACGCACAACACAGCTTGGTATGCTCTGTGGAGCTGATCGATCGGCTATATATGTGGTGAGAGAGAGAGGTGGCTAGTGTTATATCATAATAATCGAGGTGTCTTGGTTAATTAGCAAAAGAGATGGCGAGAGAGAGACTACACAATCAAGTGATGGACCTGCTGGCTGTTCCAGGCAGGCGGTGAGCTGGGTCGATGGCCACTCAGCCAAGCTTTCTCCAAGTCGCGTGCGCTGGAGAAGAAGATTTAAGGGACGGAACCTCCCGATCCCCCGGGTTCCCGGGCTGATACGTGTCCCCATTTTTTTTCCAAAATCCCGCTTTTGCTACCGGTAGCAAATAATAGTCCCGATTTTGCTTCAGGTAGCAAAAAAAACGGTTCGTACAGAAAATAGAAAAAGAAAAAACTAACTTCACCGGAGATCTCACTTTTGCTACCATAATGTACCAAAGTAGCAAAAAATGGTTTAATTGTAGCAAACTCTATTTTCACCTAAAAACACAGACCTCGCCGGAGACATCGCCGGACTCGCCGGAGACCGTCGGGAGCAACGCCGTGCACCGTCGGGAGCATCGCTGGCTATCGTCGGTAGCATCGCCGTGCACCACTGGTAGCAACGTCGTGCGCCGTCAGTAGCATCGCCGGCTACTGTCGGTAGCAACGTCGTGCTTCTTTGGCAGTACAATGAAATTGCTACAAACGCTCTACCGATTTGCGTCAAAAATGAGAAATTATTGCTACAAAACTTCATTGCATTTGCATCAAAAAATCAAGAAAAAATGTATCAAAAAAGAGAATTGCTACAAATGATCTGTAGATTTGCATCAAAAGATAAAATATTGTGCTACAAAGCTTCGAAAAATTTGCACCACAACAAGAAAAGGACACAAAAATCTGTGAAAAGTGGCAGCACTGCCGTTGAGGTCTACCGGCACCACGGGTGGTAGCACCGTCTTCACCACATAGGAGCACCGCCCCAGATGTCTGTCGGCACCGCTCCACACGGTGGCAGCAAAGCCGTGGCAGCAAAGCCGCTGACGCTGACGGGTGGTAGCACCGTCGTCCCCCATGGCAGCACCACCCCTGAGGTCTGGCGGCATCGCTCCATGTGGTGGCAGCACCGCGGCGTGCCGCCAATAGCAGCGCCGGCTACCCTTGGTAGCCCCTGTGTCCCATTGATGCCATCCACCGGGGAAGCTGAGAAGCGGCGGCGGCGGGTTGTTGCCAGAGCGGCGAAGGTCGACGCACGCGCGAGGACGAGGACGCGGTGGGATGGCGTGCTCAACGGAGGCGGCGCGGGGAAAAGTTGGAGGAGCTGGGCGAGCATGGCCGCGACTCGCGACTCGGCGGCGCTCCCAAGCGGCGGAGATGCGGTGGAGGGGAGCCACGGGCGGCAGCGCAGGAGGGAGGCGACGAAGCTTTCTGGATCTCTCACGGGAGCTATGCTGTTGACCAAAACGAGAGAATTCAGGAAAGAAGCAACCGGGGGAGGAGATAGGGATGGGAAAGTGTGTGGGCCCCGGGTGGACACGCGGCGGTCGCTCGACCCGGGGGATGCGTCGCGTGCGATCCCCCGGGGATTCCTATCATTTCCCAAGATTTAAGGAAGAATTAATCAAGCTAGTAGGGGACGTTCGGGCGTGAGCAGTAGTAGCTTTACTATTTGGCATTTGGTGCCGGGTTCGTGTCGATGGCGTCACGGCAACTAAACTGAACTCATCCCCCTCTCAACTCTGATCCGGTGGCAAGTGGCGACCAACCAACAAAGCCAGCCGTCGTCTTGGTGGGCATGGGGCCGGCCGACCTAGCAAGGACGTACTGGGTGTTCCAGGTTGCCATGGCCCGCGCCCACAGTTCCACCGCATACACCGTGCTTGATACTATTCCCTCTATATCAGAATATAAAATGTTTTATCATTTGTCTTTTCATTCGTATTTAAATATGTTTTAGTGTAAGGTTCACATGAATTTTCCACTAAAACATGTCTAGATATGGATGAAAAGTCAAATGCTAAAACATCTTATATTTTGATACGGAGGGAGTAGTTCATACATAGTTCATACCACTACTCCATCATTGTAAAGGATATATACAATAATCAATGTGCATCATTGGTGAAAACTTTTTTCATCAGGTATTCTCAATTCGATCGATTATTAGTTGTCAGATATTTAGCCAGGTGCGTAGTGCTTAGTTGCAACTAGTAGCTAACCAACTCGCGCGCTAACAATATCTGTCACGCTTTTCTCCTAGTATATGGTCTAGTTGGAAACTTGGAATTAACTAACAAAAGAGATGCTCAATTAGCTAGTGCGTGCCCCCTGGATGGATCATTAGCTGTTCTTCCTGCTTTTTCCTACACCTTTCTCCAAAGCAAAATGATTTAATTGCGGTATCCACTAAACAAATTTGACTTGACATATCAAGATTAAGTGTGGACACGAAAGCGACGCCATCGATCATCATCAATTCTACGCACCGATCGACGTCGGTCGATCCCTACTTACGACTGATTTTGGGTGTACGTGGGAGGATCTCAGCTATAAAACGGCCGGTGTGCAGGCTGGAACTCCAGCCAGTTTAAATTAGGAACCAAGCAATATATGCAGAAGATCAGTAGTATATCGGCTTGATTAGCGAAGCTTTTGTTGTTCATTCATGCGTGGGTGGCCGGCGACAGCGACGCTCGACGGCGCCGACAGCGAATCGGAGCTGTACGACTGATCGAATGGTCTATAGCTCCGCTGGCCGCTTTTATGGTGTGGGGTGGTGCTAGCTGTTGGTTGGCAATGGCAACTACGTGCGGGTTTGGGGCATCATTCCTCGCTAACTCTTCAATTAGGAGCTCTGTCGACTCTGCTTAATTAACCTAGGCCCACCTGAATGGCCGATGTGTGTGTAGGATTTATTTGTTAGGGCTTGTTTGGCTGTCCGGGTTAAATAGCCCCGGAAAAATAATCCCGGTCGGAAATCTGAAGAAACATGTGTAAAACCTCGAGATTTTATTCCTGACCTCCGGACTAGGGGAAAATTCTCTCTGAGAAAAGACCGGAATCCCGCGGGATTGCAGTTATCAAACAATCCCTTAGATGATGTGTGTGTAGGATTCGCATCTCCGCATCTTGACGCTAGCTAGCTAGCCCAACGCTACGTGAGTGATGAGCCCACGTACTATTATGAACTGAATTAGTCATGGAAACTCCAAATGGAGTCCGAGCACCAAGGAGGGTTTTTTTTTCTTCAAAAATTCGAAATCGACATCGGTAAGTCACAAATCAATAAGAAAACAACCTTAGGGGTAGATAATTCTAATTCTATCAGTGCCCAAAATCTCAATACAAAATTCATATTATTCTAGGCTAGATAAAAATGAAAAATCTGAAAAAAAAACTTCAAGTCTTTGGAAATGTGCATTATTCACCGACCCAGATCAATTTCGCTCAGCCTTAATTATACTAAATTTCGGATTGGTTTTTTCATACTTGTAGAGTTTATCATTATCTACATCTAGGATTTTTTTGCCCTTTTTTCTGAAACTTTCAAATACCGGTTTTGAACTGTCCAAAAAACAAGCTCCCTAGAGCTTATCTCCAAAATACCACTTTATCTTCAGATTTAGTGATTTCCCGTCGACGGTCAACTCTAAAAAAACCAAGCAAAATATTGAATCTTGAGAGTTGAATGCACAAATTTATTTTGAATATCTAAATTTCTCTTTTTTATTTGATTCCTTAATACTGCTGTGATGTTCTCTCAAAAAATATTGGGGGGAAATATTTAAAAAATCGATGAAATTTGGGGATAACTAAATGAAATTCCAAATTCAAAAAAAATACTTTCAATGCTGGTTCGAAATATGAATTAATAATTTAGAGAGAAGAATGATTAAGGTTGTGTTTGGATGTTGGTATTCAACCTTGGAATTGAATTGGAGTGCGAATACCAAATTTGAGATGAAAATGAATTGGTCTCCAATTCCAATCCGCTGTTTGGATGTGCATGATATTTTTTGTTGGAATCAGATGATGGGATCCATTTGCAATTCCTGTTTGGATGTACAAATCGTAGAATTCGACGTTTTGTTGAGTTTAGACAATATAAAGTTGTGTACATGTATGAAAAATAGTTGCGTGTATATTATTTTTCGCACATAATAGTTTCTGCAGTTCAAACATATCACATATTAGGCAAAAAAATCAAAGAAGTAGGCTTTTGGAATGGGCGATTCGGTAGAGGAAATTTAGGCCACGGAGTGGTCGGCCTGCGGATGGCCTGGGAGGGCCATTGCCCCCCCCCCCCCCTATCCGCCGAATATCCCCCGCCCTCCGGAGTTCCCTGTCGTGCCACCATTCGATTCCGCCCATCCATCTAGGGTTGGGGGAGGGACAGCAGGGAAAAGCTATGGAAGAGGAGCAGGAGAAGGTGCAGGGGAGAGGAGGATGAGCAAGTGTCGGAGAGAGACCGACAATGGCTTACCATCACGCCGTCGAGATGGAGTGCTTGCGCGGTGTCGCTCGGGAGGTCGAGCTCCTCACGATTCTGTTCGAGAGGACAAACTAGTATGCACCTGTGAATTCCGAGCGAATACGGAGCCCTCCCCCTCGGTATCACTTCGCATGCTGCGGAGGCGCGCGGGTCTGGGCTCGGAATTGAGTTTCGTTTCCGGGCCCAAATACCACACACAACCAAACAACGGAATTCGGGAGTGCAATACCAAATGAGCAATTCCAAGCCTGGATTCTTACATCCAAACACAGCCGAAGTGTTTTTAGTGTGCCTATTAAATTTTTGTTTCCTCCATTATTTCTAAATGGTCGTATTTTGCAATATATTAAATTTCCCTCTAACAAATATTTAAATATATTCAATATGAAATAATGGGGATTTGTATTTTGAAGTTTTAAATTTCCAGATTAAATAAATCATAGGGGTTACATTTTTAAAATCATAATGTAGGAAATGTTAGTGATATATTTAGCATTTGAAATACCATGAAATGTTTGGAATAACTAGAAGAAATTAAAAATACACAAAATATTTCAGTGCTAGTTCAAAATGAAAATTATTGACAGAGAATAATCATTGAATATTCTTCTTTCCCCTTATTTGGTTCCATTAAATTGAACTATTTGAATTTCCAAAGATATTAATATTTCTGCTCTAATGTATATATAGGTAATATGGTGCATACTGAATAATTAAAAATGGGATTAATATTTTATATGGGTTGAAATTTTTGTTTCAATAAAATTAACATGGGTATTAATTTATGATTCGATAATAAAATCTTGAGCATGTTGTTGCTACTTTTTTTCCGGAAAATGACATATATTATGTGATACCAGCCCTTACAAGAACATCCTTACAAATGAAACGAAATAACACACATATTCTTGAAAAGCTCAGCACCATCTTCTGCATCACTCAACGGTGCGTCGTGATTAAAGCTTGATGTTGTATATGTGGCATCCAGTGTAGCAATGCTCGTGTCGAAGAAAGCACTAGTAGAAAACGGACCTTTCGTCCAGAGGCCCTACGACCTTTAGTCTCGATCTCCTTACAAACCGGGACTAATGGGAGCATTAGTCCCGGGTTAAATGGCTAGGGCGGTCGTACACCTTTATTCCCGGTTCAAACGGAACCTTTAGTCCCGGTTGGAGATACAAACCGGGAATAATGGTTGCAGTATCTTTAGTCTCGGTTGCTATCTCCAACCGGGATTTTAAAATCCTTTGACGTACATGTACCTCACGCAACCTACTTTTAGCAAAAATTAAAAACTTTGAATTTTGATTTTTTTTTTCAAATTCTCAGTAAAATGGCAATAACTTTTGCGTACGAACTCAGAAAAAACTATTTAATATATCAAAACATTCAGCGTGAAAATCCGCATCCGCTCGTAATGGGGTTTACCCGTTTGGGATTTTTTTAGATTTTCAAAATTTTAAAGGGAACTATGAAAGCAGGAAGATTTAAGTTTTTCTGGAAATTCAATTTTTTAATTAATAATTGATTTCTACATAAAGATTAGTATTAATTAATCATTGTTGTTTATGTTAATATAGGTTTGGAATTCAAAAAATAATATCATGTGCCATCGTGCAGGAAGATTTAAGTTTTTGCCGGAAATTCAAAAAAAATTGAAATTAATAATTGATTTCTGCATAAAGATTAGTATTACTTAATCATTGTTGTTTATGTTAATATGATTTTAAATTCAAAAAATAATATCACGCGACGACGGTGGTAGATCTGGTGGCGGCGGTGGTGGATCTGGCGGAGTGATACGTGTCAAACATATCTATAATTTTTGATTGATTCATGATAGTTATATGTCATTGTTACATGTTTTTACTATCTTATTATATCATTTTTAGGCTTTTTATCGGACGAACCTATTGACAAAATGCCCGGTGCCAGTTCTCTGTTTTTCCTGTTTTCTATTTCTGAAAATATTTTCGGAATTGGACGAAAATTTACGAGAATTATTTTTACGCCAAGATGAAGACGGGGTCCAGAGGGAAGCCTCGGGGGTACCCCACAGGCTAGGGGCGGCTAGCAGCTGCAGCCACAGGGCCACCCGCGGGTGGGACCCGCCTATGCCGGTGATGGGTCCCCTCGGCCCCCTCCGACGACTATAAAATCACATTAAACCTAATTTCATCGGGGCGACGATTATTTTCCAGAAACTCCATCCCGAAGCCTCCGTGACCTCGAAACCTAATCCGGGGAGATTCTGAAGCTGTTCCCGGCATGCTGTCGGAAGGGAGATCGACCCCGGAGGGCTCTTCATCGCCATGCCTTCCGTCGGGATGATGTGTGAGTAGTTCCACCTTCGACTACGGGTCCATGGCAGTAGCTAAATGGTTGTCTCTCTCCCTTGTGCTTCATGTTTATGATCCTGTGAGCTGTCCTACATGATCAAGATCGACTATTTGTAATGCTATATGATGTGTT
The DNA here is from genome assembly GCA_012064385.1 of Puccinellia tenuiflora. NCBI lineage: Eukaryota > Viridiplantae > Streptophyta > Magnoliopsida > Poales > Poaceae > Puccinellia > Puccinellia tenuiflora. The sequence continues at coordinate 883,939 of QRDG01002282.1, forward strand.
TGTTGGGATCCGATGGATTATGAAGTTAAGATCAGATTGTGCATGGTTCTTAAATGTTAATTTATGTTCTTGCATGCTCTTTGATGTGTGTAGTTGTTTTGGCCAAGTGATTGCTTATGTCTCCAAGAGAGACTATTTATGCTAGATAGTTGGTTCATGCCCCCTCTTGTGCCTGGGCACGAGTGACAGAAACGTCTAAGGACGAGGGTGTGTTGTTGCGACTAAGGGTAAACAACGGTGTTTATATCTACGTGATTATAAATATTGCTTACATCATACAATTTACTCAATACAAATGGTTGTTGCTTGCAACTTAATACCGATGGGTGACATGCTGGATAGCGATCACTAGGTGGACTTTTTAGACAAAGATGCAGTTGGATGACGGTCTTTGTTATTTGTTGTGATGCCTACATGAATATTACCATAAACACTTTGATATAGCTAGATTAAGTTTTTGTCATAATCTTATCAATTGCTCAACTGTAATTTGTTTACCCGTCATATGAGTATTTTATTTATTGCAGAGACACCACTAGTGAATTCATGGTCCCCAGTCCATCTTTTTACATTGTTTACAACCTCGTTACTTGCTTTTCATATTCACTTGCTCGTTGGTCCGTTTTCATAAATTCATTTCACTACACTATACGTTTAACCGCTTTGTTTTCGACAGACCGGTAAGATTGACAACCTTCCTGCCGTTGGGGGCAAAGTAATTTGTTGAGTGTGTGCAGGTCCATTTTCGTCGACAATTAACCGCCAGAGATCGTTGACATTCACCTAGTTGTTGATTTAAAAGTCTTAATGGTTCGATTAAACCTTGGTTCTTCAGTCAGGGAAACTGTTACTTGTTACATACACGCCTTCGCTTGTGCGTCGGGTACCCAACTCTACTGTCAACACAATAATGGAGGAGGGTGGGGATTGCTCGTCGGAGCGCGAACGGCGGAGTGGGGATTGCTCGTCGGCGCATGGTGGAACGAAATGGGCGTGGACTGAAAAGCCCCCTCCAGCCCCAACTTATGTCGTTCGGCCGCTCGGTTTATCGGACGCCCGAAAAAAAAATTCCGGCCGAGCCGGCTTTACGGGCTTTGTTCTGGCCCAAAGAATTTTACAATTCCGGCCATTTTACAGTCCCTGCTAGAGATGCTCTTATCCTTCACGGACATCCAAATCCAGCAACATGTGCAACAACTCTTTGGGAGCGTCGGCCCAGCAGAAATGACCCGTAATTTTGGAGCGCTAGGCCCGAACCGAGAATGCCCATAGATGGGCGAAGCCCACGGAAGCGGAGATATGTGATATTCCATTAACTGACTTGCTCACAGTGCAGGGGCGGAGCTACAGTGTAAGGCCGGGGTCAATTGGCACCGACGACCTCGGCCCAGACCCTTGTAAATGCAGCCCAGCATGGAAAAATAACCCCAGTCGAAAAATAAATTTGACCCCAGCCCATTAGGCCATGAGCACCATAATGTGAATGGTAGCAGCCCAAACTGCGTTTGCCTAAAAAAAAAGCAGCCCAAACTACGAAGCTAGCAGCCCACCACGTTGTTGCATTGCATATCGCTCCTGATTCTTTTCCTGAAACCGTATGCTTCTGTTCCTGAGGAAAACGCTGACCGCCCTCGTTTCTGTTCTATTCCTCTGAACCGTCGCCGCCCGGCCGTGGCCGCACCAGGCCACCAGTTGCTGGCTCGCTGCTCCTGCCCCCCATCTATCCACAAAAATTGACGACTCTACTGCAATCCTCAACGGTAAGTGTGACTGAATTCGACCCTTTTCAGGCCTTTACCGCAAGATATTTAACTCCCCCAACCCTCAATTCTCTATCATCTTAGGGTTTCTCAGATTGTTGAGTTTTAAAATTTCTTGAAGGTTTGGGTGGGCGATCTAGTCTCATCACGTGGATTGTACTTGGATAATCAATCAGGGACCTGCAATCAGTATAAGCCTCAAATCGCCCCCACATCGCAATGTCAGGTAAGCTGCTAGCCTACTGTATGTTGGATACGAGATGTGTAGTCTGTTGTGGACCTTTTCCTTGTGTTGATTTGTTTTTAATTCAGTACCAATGATCTCTTTTTAATTTAGCAGGTAGCAAACAATTCATGGAACGTTTCTTGAACTTGAAAAGAAAATCACCGCCACCTGGTAGCAGTGATCCTGATCATGGTGAAGGTCCATCAAATGTTACACGTGTTGTTCGTCCGTGTCCTTTGCCGGTGCCTCCAACTCCAAGACAGGTAGATGTAACTGAGATACCTTATGACCCTGCCGATAGGAAGAGAATATCAGAATATATAGGACCGAAGCTACAAGATGAGATGAGAAGGAAATATCTCACTAGAGGTCCGTATAGGCCACAACAGGGTTTCAAGTATCCACAGAAGATGATAGCAGGTAACTTACGCCGGTTTAGTACTAAATGGTATAAAAAGTATGACTGGATAGAGTACAGCGAGAAGAAGGACGCCGCCTTTTGCTTATATTGCTACTTATTCAGAGATTCTATTGAAGGCCAAGGGGGAAATGATGCATTTGTAGTCGATGGTTTTGATACTTGGAACAAGTCTGACAGACTAAAAGACCATGTGGGTAAATCTCCTAATAGCTTTCATAACACTGCCGTCAAAAGGTGTAATGATTTGCTGAAACATGACCAGTCAGTTGTTGTTGCTCTCGACAAACAAAGTAAAGTCACTCAAGAGGAGTATATGATCCGTTTGAATAATTCCATAAGTGCTGTTCGATACTTGTTGCATCAAGGTTTAGCATTTCGTGGCCACGATGAATCAAAAGATTCTAAGAACAAAGGAAATTTTAGAGAGTTGGCAAATCTTTTGGCGGAGCAAAATGAGAACACAAAGAGGATTGTGTTGATCGATACTCAAAAAAATAATCAAATGGTAGCTCCAGAAATTCAAAGGGACATTGCTGAATGTTTCGCCGAGGTAATAAAAGTTTTCTTTTGTCATTTCTTTTCTTTTCTTGGTTACATTTTACATATGGTATGAGTTCCTCTAGTCATAAAACTGAATTTTGTTCTTTTATGAGCAGATCATAGTGAAATCTATTGTTGATGAAATTGGTGGTGGTGTGTTCTGCTTGTTGGTTGATGAGTCTGCTGATGTTTCTGACAAAGAACAGATGGCTGTAGTTTTGCGGTATGTTGACAAGTTTGGAGCAATCAAAGAAAGACTTATTGGTGTTGTTCATGTGAATGAGACATCAGCTTCATGTCTCAAATCCAATATTGATTACCTATTTCGTAAGTACGGATTGAGCATAAAACAAGTTCGAGGCCAAGGGTATGATGGTGCTAGCAACATGCGAGGTGAGTTCAATGGCTTGCGAGCTTTGATCATGAGGGAGAATAGCTCAGCATATTACGTTCACTGTTTTGCTCACCAGCTTCAACTAGTCATTGTGGCAGTAGCTAAAAAGAATGATGATGTTAGTGACTTTTTTGACATGATATCTCTTCTGATTAATGTGGCCGGGGCTTCTTGTAAGCGAAAAGATATGATTAGAGAGAGTCAACAAGAGAGAGTGAAGAAAGCAATTGGATGTGGACAACTTAGCACAGGTACGGGATTAAATCAGGAGCAATCGCTTCAAAGAGCCGGAGACACTCGTTGGGGTTCTCACTACAAAACTCTTCTGAGCATAAATAATTTGTTCCCGGATGTTATTGGTGTCCTCAAATATGTTGAAAGGATGGACCAAATGATGCAAAGAAACGCCAAGCTCGTGGTCTCTTAGATTATGTCACTGATTTTGACTTTGTGTTTCATCTACACTTTATGTTGCTTATCCTAGGACATGCGAATGCTTTATCTCTATCATTACAGAGGAAAGATAAGGACATCTTGGAGGCTATGCTAGAGGTGAAGTTGACAAAGAAAAAATTTCAGCAAATCAGAGATGATGGTTGGGACTCTTTATTGGAAAAATCTCACTCATTTTGTGAGGAGTATGATATTTCTAAGCTGGATATGGAAGAACAGTATATAGACCGGCATAAACCAAGGAAGAAGACTAACCGCACTAACTATGAGCACTACAAATATGATTGCTTGAACCCTGTTATTGACTTGCAGCTTGGAGAGTTCAATGATCGTTTTACTGAGGTAAACTCAATGCTCTTCTTACCCAAATGGCTGCATTTAGTCCCAAGGATTCATTTGATGCTTTCAATGTTGAGACCTTAGTGGATTTGGCTAAGTCCTATCCAGATGATTTCAGTTCCATCCAACTGAAAGATCTTGCCCATGAGCTTACATTCTACATTGATAATATGCGAGGTGATGAAAGATTTGCAAATCTGAAAACTATTTCTGAACTTGCTAAGCTGATGGTTAGTACAAAAAAGCATTTGACATTTCCTTTGGTATATCAACTCCTCAAGCTGGTGTTTGTTCTGCCAGTGGCCACTGCATCTGTTGAGAGGTGCTTTTCAGCAATGAAAATAGTGAAGACAGTGCTACGCAACCGCATTGGTGATGATTTCATGAATCACTGCATCATTTGCTTTTTGGAGCAAAGACTTCTATATTCAACTCCACGTAAGGATGTGATAGACCGCTTTCTCAAGATGAGAGACCGTAGAGGCAAAAAAAAATAGAGAGGTAATCACTTTTGTAATCAGATTTTATTTTCATATGATATTACTAAGAATTATTCTTTCTTATTTATGTGAGTTTTCCCAGTAATACATTATAGAAATGTTAAATATTACTGGCTGCATCTATTGTCATGCGAGTTATAAGCATATACATTTGTGGTACGTATTTTTAGACACACAGTCTACCGGCTTGTTCGTGTTGACACCGGCGACCATTTTTCTGGCTTCGCCCCTGTCACAGTGACTTGACAACGGAGCGCCTTCTAGGTTGTAGATGATGGGGACGGAGGTAGAAACTGTTCATTTTAATTTTATAAACAGTAACCCCCGATTTCATAAGTTATGTCAGATATCGTTTGCACCTTTTTCAATGGTTCCCGGCCGCGTGAATCCGGTTCAAAAGCTTACAGCAAAAGCTCCGGTGGTCGGTGCATATGGTTTTGTGGTCGTCTCTGTTGAGCGTCAAAAAGTTTGAGAAACTGAAGGAGAGATGCATTTGTTCATTTCATAATTTACTAGCTAGTGGTGCAGCGGCCAGAAAATAAAAGTGACAGACGAAGCAGAGGAGGGTAGATCATCTTCTTCTTTTTGCATTCCTTCTTGCTGTAGGTCGCTGTGGGTCGAGTTTGTGTTTTGGGGTCGCTGTACTAAGGTCTTCTCTGACCTGAAACTCTTCTTTCTTAATATATTACATGCAGCGCTCGTGCATGGTTCAAAAAAAAAAAGAATCACGGCGGCGAGTGTCGGCTGCGCTAAGATGGCGCGACTATAGGACAGACTCCAACGGCATGAGGGGCGAGTCCAATGGTCAGGAACACGTGCAGTTTAATAGGAATGCCGGCCCGGGGTAGAAGATGGTGGGCAGCGGCAAAAAACGTTGGTGGGCAGAATGTCAGTCATCATCGGTTGCAGCTTGTTGAGGCTTGTGACCTTAGGTCTAGGTGCTCTTATTTCTAGCACAAATGATGTGCCATAAGCTGTTGTGTGAGTTTTTATGGTTTTTGGGTCCGGTTCCCCTTATTAACTGAACCATTTTTCCTCTTCTGTAATGTAAAGGCAGAGCTCCTGCCGTTTATCGTCAAAAATCGGTTGCAGCTTGTGGGGAGGTGGCGTTCTCCGGAGCCCGTCTCCAAGTAAGATGAACCGTATGAAAACCAAAGTTAGGAAAACAATTGTCCGGTTAAATTAGATTGGAGGGTTAATTGTACCAAAATATAGTTTAGGGGAGGAAATGTCCCAAACCCAATAGTTTAGGGGGTTAAATAAACTTAACTCGCCCATAGATGGGGGAAGCCCACGGAAGCGGAGATATGTGATATTCCAGTAACTGACTTGCTCACAGTGACTTGACAACGGAGCGCCTTCTAGTTGTAGATGATGGGGACGGAGGCAGAAACTGTTCATTTAATTTTATAAACAGTAACCCCCGATTTCATAATTAAGTTATCACAGATATCGTTTGCACCTTTTTCAATGGTTCCCGGCCGCGTGAATCTGGCTCAAAAGCTTACAGCAAAAGCTCCGGTGGTCGGTGCATATGGTTTTGTGGTCGTCTGTTGAGCGTCAAAAAGTTTGAGAAACTGAAGGAGAGATGCATTTGTTCATTTCATAATTTACTAGCTAGTTCATGGTTGGTGCAGCGGCCAGAAAATAAAAGTGACAGACGAAGCAGAGGAGGGTAGATGATCATCTTCTTCTTATTATTATTCCCATATAGGGCAGCAGCCGCATTACATCACACGACGCAAGTACGCACGCACTCAGACTCAGCTAGTCTAGCTACTCTCATCACGGAGCAAGCTAGGAACATGTGTGCTAGGGATCCATGGAGCGTTGGCCTAGCAGCGTGGGACGGGGAGGCCGCAGGAAGTGACGGTCTTGCGGGCGTAGGGGCTGGTGATGTAGCGTCCGTAGTTGGGGTCCTTGGCGTACTTGCAGAAGCAGCTTTGCTGCGCGCGGAGGTTGGCGCAGCACTGCGGGGTCGGCTTCGCCCCCGTCGTGATCGACGCCGCGCACACCGCCAGCTGCGACGCGTCGCACGCCGCCCGCGCCACCACCACCAGCGCCAGCATCATCAGGGCCGCCACCGCCACCTTCCTCATCGCCGCCATAGCCGTGTCTTCACTCTCGCTCTCAGTCTCAGGTGGTGCGTGTGTGAGGAACTGAGGATGGAGGAGTGTGCTGCGCTGGTACGGTGGCGAGGAGAGGATGCTGGGAGCTCCTGGGTATTTATAGCCGGCCGCGCTCCGCTCCGTGCCGTGACACGTTGCGCCGAGGAGCGTGCGTGTCTACGCGGCCAGCAAGCCGCCGACGGAGCAGGTGGGTGATTATTAAGGCACGTTGCTGTAGTACTGTAGGAGTACAGAAATGAAATGCAACGTCGCTAGCTCACGACATAATTCAGTGGTACTGCTTTAATTTTACGCCGCGCCTCCGGCTGCTGTGAGCCGTCCAATTATCCTCTCTCCCGGTGAACACGACACAGAGTTGCTGGGCTGCTGGCGTTACTGCATTCAAGTCTGAGCTGGGCAGGTGGTCGGTGTTGCTCTCCACCGCTCGCTCGACCGCTGGACGGTTAGTAGCCAAGAAGAGACGACGGCATTGATGCGGACGATCCAAAACGTGTTGTCTCGACCTGGACCTGACGCGATCACCCCCGTCTCTCGCGGCGGAAAAACTGGCATTGATACTGTCACGACGAACTGGGAGGGTGGCGTGTTGTTATGTTACACACTGGCACACTCCATTGTTGCCATTCTCAGCAGAAATTTTGGGCCTGGGTGTAGGGTCCTGCGACCATGCGATTCAAGGCGTTCTTACAAGCCCATGACCTCAATACGTTTTTTTTATTCAGGGACACACAGCCCAAAACTAGGAGCAGAACAATCAGCCCGTGAACATCTCTCGCTGCCACAAACTTTTCTTTTCCAGTTCTCAAAAAAAAAAACTTTTCTTTTCCAAGACAGGAAAGGCTGCCATTTTCTTTTTCTTCGAATAGCCCAAAGACCATATATTAAAATCGACCATCATTAAAGGAAATAAACACATGCCATTAGATGAAATCAATGTCGTCTTCTTGCGGCGCTCGCCGGTGTCATGCTTACAGAAAAGGTCGATGCCGCCTCTCAACCCCTGAACTACGTCCGAGTTAGGGAAACATTGTTGACGCGGAAAAAAAAAACTTTTCTTTTCCAAGACAGAGGAGGAAAGACTGCCATTTTTTTTTCTTCGAAGAGCCCAAAGACCATATATTAAAATCGACCATCATTAAAGGAAATAAACACATGCCATTAGATGAAATCAATGTCGTCTTCTTACGGCGCTCGCCGGTGGCACGCTTACAGAAAAGCTCGATGCCGCCTCTCAACCCCCGAACTACGTCGGAGTTAGGGAAACATTGTTGACGCGGAAACCTAGAAGTCGCTGATCGGAAACAGAATACGCCTCCCGAATAAGGAAGCAACAAAAAAGGTTGGACAACCATCCTAGATTCAGCTACACGGACCCTCAAGATCTTATCTCACTAGCTCCGCGACGGAGCCGAATCTCGCCGATCAAAAAGAAATCATCTGACCAAGACACAAAGACCAACCGCAAAACACGAAGACAAAACCAGTTCCATCAAACCATTATAGCATCAACGAGACGATTCCCACACTCCTCAATGTCGCCGAAGAGACTACGAGGTGGACCAAGATTCGAGAAAACTTTATTCTTATTTTTTACGTCATCGTCATCGCCACCATAGCACCTCCGCCGGGAACCAAAACCTAACCCTAAGAGACCTAATGACAACGCCGCAGTGCATATATATCGGGATTGTTGGCTCGGGGCGAATTTCTTTTACGGAGAGAACAGAGAGATCAGGGGCGGAGCGCCTTGGAGGCGAAACTGGGCTAGCACCCCCCCCCCCCCCCCCCCCCCCCCACCACCCCTGAAAAATTGCAAATACCCTTCTAGGCATACTCTGCATCGGCCATCTATTGCATCCTATAGTTGCCAATCGAGCGCAAGGGACTAGGGAGCAACCAGAAAGAGGCCTCGACACATGGGGTGGATGTTGTCGATTGTCCTGGCTGTTTACTAGATGGGCTTGCTGGGCAGTGTACAAATCTTGGGCGATCGTCTGATTCTGGATGTTTTTTCATGGCTGGCCATCGGTGGCTCTTGGGACCGATTAGCTCCTCTTGTTGTACAAATAGAATTAACACTGAGGTTGCTTATTATGCCAATTTCTATGTAAATCAAGATATGAATGTTTTTTCATGGCTGGCCAGCGGTGAACAATTGGATTTCGCCCCTGCTCCGCTTTTGGTCACGCTCCACCACTGAGAAAGATGATGTGTTTCGAAGTAACGAAAACAAATGAAAACAACGAATGGAAGCAAAGCGGGCTATGCTTCAACCTATGGCAACTTGAATTTAGGGCAAAGGTCACATTGCTTCCCTTTTGTCATTCCATTGCACAAACTGACCATCTTCACTTCTTCAGCATGCATGCAGTCCCATCAGAAGGCAGATAACTAGTCCCTGTCACAGGCCAGCTCAGGTTTGCAGCTGCTGCTAGAAAGGTAAGACCATCCTAATTCGAAATGCATGCATGCATGCATAAGATATTTCCCAAACTCTACATAAAAAGCTATTGGAATTTTGGTCTGATGTGGTCTTCATTGTCTAAAAAGAATAAAATGCCAGGCAGGCTAGGAATATCTATTGGCTGAGTAGGTTCCATGTCATCAATCAGACAAAGCCGGGGGCGCGTACCTATGTATTCGTACAGTGTTTTATTACTGTAGTGCACTACTGATAGTACACTACAGTACACACAGTGACCTCATTCGAAGTGGAGACTGGAGACTAGTGCTGGCCATGGGCAGCACGGCCCGGCCGGCCCTGCCCGAAAAAGCCTGACCCGGCCCGGCCCGAATGTGCCATCGGGCCGGGCTTGGGCCTGTATTTCGGGTCCAACGGTCGGTCCGGGCCGAGCTCGGGCTTAAGGAAAACAAGATTTCAGCTTCTGTCGGGCCGGGCCGGTCGGGCTTTGTCGGGCTTTGGTCGGGCAGGGCCGGGCTCAGGCCCGATTTCTGCGGCCCGACAGTCGGGCCGGGCCGGGCTCGGGGCTAGATTTTCTGCACCGGGCTTTTTCTAGGCCAGGCTTCTCATATGTCAAAGACCTTTTGGGTGTGTTTTGTAGCCTGCAAGACCTTTAACTTGGCCCGTCAGCTACAAAAGCCCAGTGTTTGGATGCCTGCTTCCATAGCTGCAATGGTCAACGAAAAAACAGACCCCAGCAGGCACGCTCAGATCTACCATGCCCGTGGAGCCTGACCCGTTCTTTGCTCGCTGGGTGCAATCTTGCACTTTCTGTTCCCCTCACTCTCCTTGTACTTACTTCATTTCCTTCCTTCTAATCGAAACTACAATACTCGATTTAAATTACACTCTACATGAAAATGATGCGGATTAACGACGTGGTCCCATTCTGACAGTCGGTTCCGACTTTGATTAACCGTTTACTTCTAATTTCGTGTTCATGCTTGGAGGATCTTTAGACTAATTTCATCAAATTAATAGCACACGGTCGATTGTTTGAAATTTCCTTGGAGGAGTAGCTTCACCTCGCCATTTCGCATAACTCTCATGTTGTAAGTTTTTTTTTTTTATTTTGGTGGTCATAGATGAATAGATCTTATATTATATGTGTACGTATTTATTTAGACTGTGTGCTTGGTGTATACATCTTCTTCAACCTCCGCTCAACGGCTCACTCGTCATCAACTGCGTCGTTGTAGCAGCAGCTAGTAGGCTCCGCTTGTCCGTGGTCTGCGCTCCATCGCCGTCATATGCAGCCCACTGTAAACTTCGCCGACGACCTCCGCAGCCGCCGCCTGCGCCGTCATCATGCTCGCCGTTCGTGATGAATATGTCACAGAGTGGTGAGAGACAACTACACCTAAGTGTAAAGAGGTGAGAGTAATCATCACTGAGAACATAGCATGTTGTTTGGTTTACCTGCACACAGCCGACCTGGCCAGAGGTCATGCTAGCTACCAAACAATATGCATAACATGGTTTTGACCGTGGCTTTCCCAAACCAGGACCTGGCCAGCCTAGCCCCAGGGAGCCCAAAAGTCATTGCAGGCTACCAAACGCGCTCTTTGTTGTTGCCGTTTGCGTGAAGATGTTGAGTTTTTCCTTCTTTTCCTACCATTAATTGTTGTTTTCACTTCTTGTCATCTTTCTTCTCCGCCGGCTTCTTCTGGTCCTTCTTGTCATCCTTCTTCTCCTCAGCTTTCTTCTCTGCCGGCTTCTTCTCCTCCTTGGCAGGACCGACAGAGACGATGTCAATCTTGCCGAGCTTCTTCAGCTTCTTGGCGATGGCCACGGTGTCCATGTCGCCGATGATGGTCATCTTGTTGTCCTTGAGGTCCGCGGCTATGGAGTCGATACCTGCAACCATGAGCAGAGTAAAACGAAATTTATTCTCATTGACTGTGTTCTGAAATCTGAAGTTCTGAACATCAAGTGCAGGTTTTCTGCTTTCTTGTGAGACTCAAAGTTGCAAACCACCAAGCAGAGACTGTAATTTTGCGAACTTTTGTGCAATACAACCGACAAGCTACAGAGGGAACAGCAAGCGACGGTGGTTGCGCTGCTTACCGTAGATGTCGGCGACGGCCTCCATGGCTTTCTGCTTGGTCTTGTCATCAGTCATGGTGGGAATCCTGAGCACCACCTTCTGCAACGCAACCAACCAGTGAACAAACATTTCCCCAAAAGCAGGTTTTTTCAGCTGATTTCTCCCAAGGCGTTTAAATTTCAGCAACATAAACGACACCACGATCGGCATGTGAAAGCCATGGATTCGAGGGAGAAAACCCTGTCAAATTCGCCAACATACCTGGGCCATTTGGAGCCTTGAATGGAAATCGGCAGAGGAGGTGAAGCCGGCTGAGAGTCAGAGCGACGGAAACCTTTTCCTGAACAGGAACACGGGACAATGGAAACTTGTGAAGAGTATTTGATGATGATGTCCATGGAGCTGATCTTATAAAGGCTCAGATGAAGTGTCCACTTCGTCTGAAACTGCAAGCGTTCAGCAGACTAGCTGGATGCCGAAACTCAAAACCGCCTGGGTGTTTCCACACGGAGACCGTACGTACGTCCAGTTCAGGAATCATTCGAGTCAGGGGAGCACGGGTACATGTTTTGTTTTTCGTCGCGATCGTACATAAATAAGCTTATACCAATAATTAATTATCTCTATTGACATTGGACTATTGCTACGTGACAAACACGTCGGACTCGCAGAATTTCCTGGCGTCAGTTTGTTCGTCGTCGTGTGTGTTACCCGGCCTAGCTAGCTAGTCAATATCGACGGCTCGCCAATCACATCAGACGTTGATCTGGTGCCAAAATGACTAACCCTACGACGTAGCGTGAGTTCGTTTTCCATCGAAGGGAATAAAATCAGGGGAGGTATAGTTTCAGGTACGTGCATAGTCTGTTGTTCGGTTTGAAATGGCATACACAAGTGCCCCGGCTGTCTCCTTGGAGGTAAGATAAGAATTCGAAGTTATTTGGTGAGTTCAAATAGGAAGGATTCTGGAAAAACGCGGCCTGCAAAACATGTTTGAGATACACCGAAAACAGTTTTAAAGTCATGGTACTAGTTTAGAGGCATCCGTTCCGTCCGAGGCCACGTGATACTCAGATTTGGCTAAAAAATGTTTGTGAATCTCCATTTGATTCCCAGCGCGATTTGGGCGGCATCCACCATGGTTTGGACGGTGGCAGCCGCACCGACCAGCGCTTAGACGGCGACAACATTGTCGAAGGATTCTAGATGGGTGGCAACAGTGTCCAGGGAGAGTTGCACGTCATCGGATCAATTCTCCCCCCGCCCCGGTGCATCACGAGTAGCATGTAAGAGCAAGTCTAACAGACCCCTCAAAAGGCCCAACCCCGTAAAATAACTGCCGATATACGGGGTTGGGCTCTACCCGGCCGTCTAACAGACCCCCTAAATCGGGCACCCCGGACGGATTTTTACAAGTTTCGTTACGGGGCGACGAGTCGCCCCCTACTTGTGCGGGGTGAGACGCGGAATACAGGCCCAACCCCTCTTCCTCCCCTCCACTGCGCGCGAAGCGATTCAGCGAGCCCAACCGCCGCCGCCGCCGCCCGATCTCCTCCGCCCCGCCCTCCCCGGCCACCACGCGGCCCGATCTCGCCGGAATGGACCTTCCGCAAGCCCCTCCGACCACCGGCGATGCACCACCGTCGTCAGGGGTGGTGAATGTCCCCGTCGGCGTCATGGAGGATCAGCCGAGCAACGGCGACGTCGCGGCCATTATCTCCGCCACCATCCCATCGAAGAGGAAGCGGATCCCGAAGGTCTTCTTCAAAGGCGCGGCGGCCGGTGCTGCGCCGGCTGCGACCCCTGCGGCAGCCGCGAAAGGAGGCCGGGTGAAGACGAAGGCGTTGGGGCCGAGGGGTGCCCCGCCGAAGGCGAAGAAGCCAACCACCCGCGTCGGCCTCGCCGCCCCACCGTCCAAGGCCGCCACACTACCTGCTGCTGCTGCCGTTCCGCCCGCGCCGACGCCACCCGTCGCCGACGCCCGCCAGGTGCTCGACGATGAGCCCTACAACCTACATGGATATGCTCAACGCTGGAACGGTGGACCTGGACGCCGGCATTGGTGCGTTCGATAAGGAGCTTCATGGCGAGGAGTATGGCGATTATGGCGACGACGAGGAGGGTGACGAAGAGGTCGACGACGACGTTGTTGAGGTCGACCCGGCTGCTGCCGGTTCGTCCGCGCCGCCGAAGCAACGCACGTCCAACTACACCGAGATTGAAGACGTGACATTGGTCTGTGCGTGGGGTAAGGTGGGAATGGATGCGTGCACCAGCACAGACCAAACCGGCAAGCGTTATTGGCAGCGCATTGAGAATATTCTGTTTTACGGGGTGGGGATACGGGGTCTGCTAGCTCGGACGAGTTTTCGGCCGGTGGAAAGTGAATACAGGGCACTCTACTCGCGTTATAAGGGGCAGAAAAATAGGGGGTCTGTTAGACATGCTCTAAGCATGGCCGCCTGCACCAAGATGGCCAGCATACAGACCAATCACGAAGTCGCACACCGAACCAAGTCGGAGCAGGCCGCTCGGCTCTACCAACAACACTGTTGGTAGCCATTGCGGCTGTAAATGTTGTGACATGTGGCATTTGATTTGGCATATTGCGACTATGCTCGAAACAAGTCGGGGATATTCATATACAAATGGTTGATTGTGTACACAATTCAGAGCAACAGAGCCTACCCCTAATAGGCATCAAAGTCGATATGCCTGAAAATCCGGAAGATCCCTTTCGAAACATTAATAACAAGCGTACCCATAATATAGAGAAGAGATGAAATAGACGAACACACACGGGAATGGACTATAGGGATTTTCGGTCATGCGGACCTTGTTGGTGCATGATCAGCACTTGGGAAATCATTGCAGGAAGCGGATGTACTGCATTGCGCCCTTAAGAATGTGCTTCGAATTACACATGTTGCACAACCAGCATCGAACTGTCTTGTGCTCCCCTAGTGCCATCGCGAACTGGGTGTATATGGTGGGTTGCGCAAGGTATGGCGTCTCTAGTGATCCCAATCATCTAGAGATTCTGGCACGAGACCAAAGTCACCCCTCTTCTAGTGCTCACCTGTGGCACACTTTTCAAAGGCCCCCTCTAGGCCCGATGCTAGATGCTCCTACGACGACTTGCGCTACCAGAATTCCTCTAGCGCTGAAGTGGGTCGGCTCACGTTCGATTTCTATGTCGATGCCATGTTCGTACCTTTTCGACAGTCGGGCATGGCCGCTGACGAGGGTGGGCTAGACCGCAACCATTCCTTCGGCGGACCCTGAACAAAATGAAAAAACAAGATTTAGCCAACCGATTACAAGAATGAAAAAAAACAAAGAGCAAACCGAGCCCAACAATGCCACCATTCACCCCAAGTGGCCCTTGTAGAATACTTTGTCCTCTACTCTGCGTCGGATCCTCGTATCTGGTCATCGTCGGTGAAGAAGGAGACCCCTAACCAAGAAACCAGGAAAATGATGTTTCAAATTTCAATTGACCAAGAACGAGGAATCAACCCAAAACATAGAAGCAAATCTAGTGCAAGAATATGCCTCTCAACCCCAAGCAACGAAAGAACCACAAGAAAAGGATGAGCAATCAAGTACCGAGAACGGAAGATCTTCAACTCGCCCGCACAACCATTGTAGATCAAATTCCCCTGTAGGGATGGCTCCTCTCGTATCATGCCCTTGGCAGTGACGCATGGGCGGGCACATGTCTATTCATGGGTATGCAAGTGAATACCCGTTTTTTGGCAAACTGTTTAAATCATATGATACAACCATCAGCAATGGTTATTTTTTTATAAAAACCAATCCAATTGTTAACACAAGCATGCATGTGGTTATCCAGTTGGTTAGTTGAATGAACAAGAAATAGTTGGCCTTTGGGTTCAAACTCTGGTTCTTTCCCAATTTTCCTACTTTTCTACGTATTTTTTATTTTTTTTGACACAAAACGTATTTTTATTTTCAATAGCTGTTAATAAAAGATTGGTCCCGCCCTGCGGTGACGAGGTTGGTCGACTCCTTGTGCATCCGACTCTCGGTGTGACAAGGTTGGCTGGATCTTCGGTGCAGTTGGTGAGTCCAAAGTCGTTCCAACTTAATTTTGCACACATGGCGGGTTGAATGTACTAAAATTTTATACTTTCTTAATTTTTTAATCAAAATTTTGTTTTAACAAATATATGTTGAATACAACTTAGTTAACATTGTTAGCAATGGAATAATGATTCTTAATTGTTTTATGATATTTAGTTACGATGTATAGAGAGTTGTGTAAAAAGTTTTTTCATTTATGAGATTACCCTTGAAAGATAGAAAATCATCTTAAATGTGAAAAACACAATTCTCCCTGATTTTTTACAACTAACTAGCAAATATGCCTGTGTGTTGCCATGGTGAAACCACGGATAATAAATTTGTAATCTATACCTAATTTTAATCAACTCACAATTATATATTTTTAGGGTTTATATGTTTTTTCCTCTATACCAACTTTTGTAGCCAAGTATGGTTATTTTGTTCAAAACAATTCATATGTATAAATTATATTTTATCCAATAATTTTTTTCTCACATATTCGTTCGGGCCATACTCTTTTCTTTTTAGGGACGTTCGTGTGGCATGCTCCTTGTCTACGGGGTAAAATACTTGTGCCAATAGATGGAGCAGACCCAGCCACACTCCTATGTTCATCTCTCTCTTTTAAAAAGCAAGTAAGAAAAAAATCACCTTTATTTGCTTTACCACTGATTCGACTCAACCCAATTAATTAGCTTGCTTTCATGTTTTCCCGGCCTTAAGCCATCTACAGTAGATGGTCTGATTCTCATAGTCCATATCCCCGTATAGACTAACATCATTTCTTTATCTATATGATTTTCATCTTCAACAATAGTCTAAATTTAATCATCTATATTCTCCCTTACATTTTAATAATATTTTATAACTATATGTTCAACCGACATTTACAACGTCCACAATATATAGCTAGGTTTCATATGCAGAAAATCAAATATTCCCATTTGAATAATGAGCTTTTGCTGCAACAACAAAAAAACACCAATAATATACTTATTCTATGTGCAGGAGGCACAACCACAACAATTTCAGCAAGGAGCGATACATCTCAGTACGATTCAGCGATCAATCAGTAGGGAAATTAAGCAAGCGGTAGTAAAACTCAGCAAGAAAGAGGTAGCAAAATTCAGAGAGTAGTAATAAACTTCAGCATAATTTTACCTCAAATTAACCGTGCTTCTCTCTATCTCTCACTCTCCTAGGGTATTTCTTTCGAATCCACGGAAAGCAAAAGAAAAAGCAGCAGCCATTCTTCCTCCGTCAAAGACCTGCTCAAAACTACCACCACCCACCAGCAGGAGAATCCGTTCCCGTGACCTCCTCCATTCCTCTCTACGCGGCGACCCAGAGAGCTCTGGATCAGATTCTCCTCAGTGCGACGGGGGACTGAGGCAGGATGAGTTTCAAGGTTAGTTTCGGCGGCATCCATGTCCGACCAGATCTTGAGCAGCGTGTCCTACCGCGCCCAACGTCTTGGAACCACAGAGGAGCAACGGGCGGGGACAGGGCGGCGCTGGGAGCTGGACGACGTGGGGGTGGCCAGCGACGGGATGGAGGCGGCGGCCGGCGGCGACGATGGCGTGCAAGCTGTGGCGATGAGATGTCGTGCAGTTTCTCGATGTTGGTTCATGGGTATTTTCCCTTTTCCCGTTCTTTTCGGACGTGGACGTCCCGTGTGATGTGATGAGGTGCTCATCATTGGTGGAACGTGAGCCGTTAGATGCTGATTTGATGTTTGTGATCATCTGGATCAGCCACCCTCTCCCTCTTTTTATATTAGTGGAGATGAATTAAACCTTTTACAAAAGGCTAGGCCTACCCCTCCGGTTACGAGGTTGGTCGACTTCTTGTGCAGCCGGCCCTTGGTGGTGACGAGGTTGGCCGGATCTTCGTGCAGTCGGTGAGTCCAAAGTCGTTGCAACTAAATTGTGCACACATGGAGGGTTGAAGTAAACATATTGTACTAAACTTTTATACTTTCTTAATTTTTAATTAAAAATATTTTTTCACAAATGTACATTGTATACAACTTAGTTAGTATTGTTAGCAATGGAATGATGATTCTTAATTATTTTCCGATATTTAGTTACGATGTATACATAGTTGTGCAAAAGCTTTTATTTATTTATGAGATATTACTCTTAAAAGATACAAAACCATCTTAAATGTGAAAAACACAAGTGTCCCTATTTTTAAGAATTAATGAACTGTATATTTTGTATGTATATTGTTGAATCAATGTACTTCTATATTTATATTATTTAATATATTTGTAGATATTTTAAAGCATACAACCTACCAAATATCTTAATAGAGGTGTGTAGTGTATGATTATGTATAAATATATAGAAACTTGTGGAGTTCTAATTGAATGGTCAAATATGTCTTATAACTAAGATTAAGTTGATAATATGGTGATGATTTGTTACTGAATTAGCATTGGTTATAATATCACCTACCAATATAAACTATTATGGATTATAATATTTTTGCACACACAAAAAACCAATTACTCCCTCTGATTCAGAAAAAATGTCGCTAGTTATACGTAAGATTTGTACTCGGTATGTTGTTTTCTCACGACACTTTATACGGATCGGAGGGAGTATTATATAAGGTTTTGATGTAGGGTATTTCTGCTTTTTGGCGTTCCGACCTTCATATTGTGGTTGTGGTTGTTACTAAACAACGAAAGAGATTTTAAGGGGGTCCTCATTTTCTCTAGTGCGTCAACTGCCAATAATATAGCGAGAAGATCGCGGGTCTACTGAAGGGCCCGTGATGTTTTTTTTTCAGTGCCTGTCACTCTTAGCGTCACCCGTGAACCAGCTTATGTTGGCATTGTTTTTGTTTGTGTGGGTTGATCACATCAAACTGTGTGCGTGAGCATTGGTTAGGATAAAGATATTCGTTGCCGAGTGGCCTAGAACACAACGAATATGAGGGTTTGCCTATGTTGGAAATATCAAAGGCTAGAAGGAACATAGGTGGTAGTCAAGTGAATGCAACAACAATTCGTGGTTGAGTTTTGGTGGTGCTTCTCACATTTATGTTGATGGCCGAACTTGGCCAACGCCGATATCATGACCACCGTATATATGTCTTGGAGAAAGCTTTCCTGGAGCAAAATCAAGAAAGTCGTCAGTCTAGCCGGAATCAGTATCAATGACTGGCCAGCCGGGAGAACGTGGTGGTAGAGGTGGTACAAGCGGCTCCTACTCGTCCTCCTCATCTAATTCCAACCACCAGTCAGACGGCTGGAGGTCGGTGGAGGTGGAGAAGAAGTTGTGGAGGCGGGAGTTGTACTTGTCCTCCACTACGACGTCCTAGTAGGGCGATGACGTGCGGTGCTTCGGGTCGCACTGATCCTCCCATGGCATGGCCTGCCACACTGTTTGGCTGTAGTCGAGCCGCGGCTGCATGGTGAGCGGCAGCACATCCGGGACATTGACGATGTTGGGCACCCAACCGGCTAGCAGGAAGCGGTCGGCTAGCACCGCGAGGTTGTTGTGCAAGTAGTGTTGCGCCTCCTCGGCCATCATCAGATGACGGCCGTCAGACACGTATGACGGGGCCGATGGAGGTGGAGGTGGAGCCGGAGCTCTTGACCGGATCGTCAGCAGCTCGAGCCTGTGGTCGCGTCATGCCCGGTTGCGGCGTTCGGCGCGCGCCGCGGACAGCTCATCACCATGGCCAGTGGCGGAGGTCGAAAACTTTTTGAGGTCGGGCGAAACATAAAGCACAAAAAAATTGATGAAATAATCAAAATTGTCTAGACATCTTATATAATCCTAACAATTATCACTTAGTAGAGTTCAAATAGCAACACATTAACCTATAAACATACTAGTAATGAAGATTTAATATTGTCTAAAAGTCACACGCAACGGCACAAAATATCTTGTCAAGTGTTCTACCCATATACAAAATTCAATTGAAAAAATTATACCTTCGTTTCGTTGGATGTCTCCTTCCCCTTATTATTCATCTTCAATCTAAAATTTTAGATCAAATCCAACCAGCCGAGTTGTTGAGACCTTCCGTCATTCAGCCGGCCGGACGCGCCGCTGTCGGCGTTGCCCTTCCTTTTAAACTGGAGGCATTACGCCAAACTTTAAATGGTAAATTTATTTTTTTGCCCATGTTTACTTTGCCACTCTATCTTTTGTCCTCTTTTACTTTATGTTTTGCTAGCACAAATGTCCGTGCGTTGCCACGGGCAAACAAATTTAGACCTAGATACGTTGCTATATAATGAAATGTTATTCCCAATCTCAGTTCAACATGACCTTTGCATCAATAGGCGTTATATGAATCCTCAGCTCCATGAAAATATGAGCATCTGTGACTTAAATGACATTGGTGACATCCTTTTGCCATGGTACTAACATAGAGAACTATTCAATATCCGGAAACGTTCAAATATGCATTAGGACAACCTCAATAGATTTTCAGTAATTAATAGTAAGTGTGTCAATGGATACACTTCACAAAATTAAGAATGAAAATAGAAGAACATTTTTAATAGATTTCATTTCCTCGAGCTGGTTACAATCGTTGTAGACAGATCTGATCAGTAATAGAGCCAAACCTTATACCAACAGTGCCCTCTAGCCAAGATTACTTTGTTAGCCCATGAGCAACATTATTACAATTTATTTTAGCTGCACAGTCAGTCTCTATGGCGGATGGTTGGATGCCCTGATCAGCGCAAAAGGACAAGCATTTTAGGAGTGCTTTCGTTTGGGCTTCCTCTGCATGAGTACAAGACTGAAGCTAATCTGACATGGAGCAAATCACCACACCCGAGCGATACCTGATGACGCCACCCATTGTAGCTTGGCATGTATCCTGGATGAATAAAGCATCAAAAATCAGTTTTAGATTATCTTGCAAAGGTGCAGTCCAGCAAATCTTGACAGGAGCTGGAGTCCAGTCATGGGAATCAAGAAATTCATAGTAGTAGCTAAATTCATTTTTTCCAGAACATGATAGGCTGTACAGATAGTTATGAAGAAACACTGAGGACTTTTTGGTTTTATATGGCTCAGTGATTTCTGCCAAGAATGACAAGAGCACAAATCTAAAGCAGCATTGCACCTCAATACCCAATGGTGCTATGTACCCCATTTTGAAGAAAAATCTCCCAATAGATAGATGTGTCTTCAAATAGTAATTAGGACTATTTCAGTGTGGATTTTCAGTAAACAATAGGACCATCTCCCGATAGGTTCAAGACCAGGACATTTGTGTATTTTTTGTTTATTAGCAAGGTTCAAATATATCATACTGATATACTAACTTCTTTCATGGTTTTGAGTAACCTCAGCAAGAAACACAAAGGGACTGATAAAGAAGAAGCAAAAGTGCAGCACCAATAAACATTATAGCAAGTACCAGCGATGTGTACCAACCTACTATGTGCAAAGAGAGAATGTAAAATCATTGCATCATGCATGTATATCTGAGCCCGTCAGCAAGAACCATATGGTTTGAAAAACTAAATATGTTAAGTGCAAGCCTTGATTGCTACTGTAAATATCATCACGCATAGTAGTTCAATACTTTTCCAGTTTTCTGAATTCCTACTTACGTCTCCCACACAGAAGTAATGAAATATATAACCAAATTTACAAATAATTAGCCAAACTGTAGCAATGTAACAAACTATCTGACCAGAACTTTGTAGCTATAAGAATGGAAGGTCTCATCTAACAGAAAACATAAATTGCTTTGTATTAACCAGAAAGTGTCGAATGGACTGTGTTAATTCAGAACATTTCTAAGATTGTCAACCATGAACATTAATTTTTTAAAGTGCAGCACCAATAAACATTATAGCAAGTACCAGCTATGTGGACCAACCTACTATGTGCAAAGAGAGAATGTAAAATCATTGCATCATGCAGCACTGAAAAAAAAGAGGGACAAATCCGTAAAGTACTATGGAAGTTAGCTACCGGTTCAATGATAACCTATGAGATTACATTTAATAATAATATGAACTTGGAACCTTTTTCTGGTAAAATACATGTAGACCGGTTGCTATGAAGGGTGGTCTACAGGAGCAGAACAACCACCCCAAGGACACGATCTGAAGAAGCCCGCACATTCAGGAGTGAGCTGGACCTTTTGGCTGCTTCGCCGCTTGTACCCTTCATCGATGACTACAACACAGCATCACTGCTGTCGAGCAACTGCCCTGTTGCTTGCCGTCACTGCCGTTGAAGGGATCAGTGAGCTTCGGTGACCTGTTGTGCAGCCTGTGTTGGGACAACCCCCAAGAAGGACATTGTTAGTTTATTAGGGCATGTACAATGATAGGGAAGACGGGTCTTCTCTTATACCTCCACGTTATTTGGAGAAGGCAATAAATATCTCGTACAATGCGTTATCTCTTATTGTCATCTCTACAATTAATGAGAATTAATTAAATTTAGTATGAAATTGCCTTAATAAGAGAAGGCATGTGGTACAATGGACTAAATAGCCTTCTCTTAATATTTAAGAGATCATCCCTTAGCTAAGGGAAGACAACCCTCTCTTCCCTCATTCTCTCTCCTCCAAATAAGCAAAAATCCAACGTGGCATCTCTAAGAGAAGGCTGACATCACTCCATTGTACATGCCCTTACTGCATAAAACATAACACAACCCTGACAGCTAAACCTGGTAATTTTCACTTCTCTGTACACAAAAAGGGGGCTAATTTCACATCAAATGATGGCACAATATTCACATCAAAACGTTAACAATCCATCGCTATTCCCCACCCCGAATCCCATCCAGAACAACCAAATCGAAATACATACGAATAAACCATCACAAATGCGAGGGGCAAATCAGTACAGGAGGGAGATTGTGGTACACGAGACCATACCTTCTGACGACCTGAGCGAGGGTCTAGATGTTGTTGTCGATGATATCTTCGCGGGGAATGTTGGGGTTGTAACAGTTGCCTGGGGGCGGATCCATGACAACCAACCAATTCTCAAAGTCACACCAATCCATGGCCAGAACAAGAGGGGAAAGGAGAGGCCATCAGGAGCGGAACGCCGCCTCTCGGAGGATGGGGACGAATTGGGCAACGTGATCTGCCTCAGATGCTTCAGATCTAGACTCGGCACTACCCCTCCTCCTCGTCTGCCACGTTTTCGTCTCCTATAAGCCGTCCATCACGGGGAGCGCCAAACTCTGGCGGAGCGGTGGCGTCGGCCATGGCTCCCTCCACGAACGTTTGTCGTTGGCTGGGTTAGGATAAGATTAAGTAAGGAGGATGAGCTCGATAAAGGGGGACGAGAAAGGAGGAAACTCCCTTCAGTCGGGTGCCAATTGAGATTTAGTGCGCTATCCCCTATTCCTCCTATGTTCTCCTCCTCCCATCATTGAGAGTCCACCGTCCTCTCCGCCCAGATCCGGCCGCCCTTGCCATTGGCGCTCGCGCTGGCTGGCATGGAGCTGAGCTAGGGTGTCGGCCCATCTTGTACAGCAGTAGATTAGGGAGTAGTTTAGGGTTTCTAGTTTGTGGTGAGCTGGTTTTCGTGGTGCCCGTCTTCCCTCTCCCAGAGGCTTGTAGCTCTGGCGCGGCGTCGAGCTCGCCATCGATCTGCTCTCCGTCAAGCTTCCAAGGTGGAGGATTCGCGGAGGCGAATCGACAGCAGCTTTATTCAATAAGTGCCTCTGCTTCTAGGTCTTGTGGATCTCTCTCCTTCTCCTGGCCGGCCTCGGTGGCGAGGGGGAAAAGAAGAGGGGCGCACGGATGTGGAAGCACAGTGGCTATCCTGGCGGTGAGGCGGACGCATCGCTGGAGTGCAAGATCCTGTCGTTTGCTGGAGCTCCATGGAGGAGATTCTCGGCATCAGGTACCAAGCGCCGCTGTTCTAATAATGGTTTGTTTTGTGTTGGAGCTGTTGGATCGAAGATGCTTCTCTTCTATGGCGCTGAGGGTAGCGGGGAAGAAGATGGGGTGTCCTGGATCCACAGTTTATGGGAAGTTCTTCTGGCTACTAGCTTCGGAGTTCATCAATGGCGACGAATTTGCGTCGCAGTTATCTTCGGCCATTGGGGCCACTCCGAGCTGTGGCACTGTGTGTGCCACAGTATCTTCAACCTCCAGGCCGATGTGCCATTACGGAGGCCCCTCTTCAGTTCCACGGCGGCGCACATCGTCGTGTCATCTCCAAGTGGTTTCGTCCCCGGCGATGGCACCGGCGGCCGTCGTGTTGAGCTGTACTTCTTGCTCGGTGGAGAAGGATCGAATTGTGTTTCCTTTAATCCGGTTAAGGTCCTTTCTGTAAAAGCCAAGGGCTTGGTTGTAATTTTCTTTTATTTTCTGGTCCTTGATGTAAACTATATTCCCACCTACTAATGCAGTCGGGATCCTTCGGGATCCCTCCCTTGTTCAAAAAAAAGAAAGGAGGATGTGCGTGTGCGGGCAAAGGCAGGCGACGAACGAATCGTTTTTTTCCCACTTGGCGGTGGCAAGACCAGTAATATGGAGTTTGGTGGGAGGGCAAAACTGTAAAAAACTACGACGGACCAACCAAAGAAACCTTATTGCTTTTCTTATTAGGGGTATAGATATAGATTTTTTTTGCCCCAGTTTACCTTACTACTTGATGATTTGCCCCTGCTGATATGGGCCTACCACACAAAGACCAACATGCCCTCCCGTGTTAGGCATAGCCCTGATTGCCACCGCGGAGAAGCTTGCCGCCCGCTCCGGCGAGGCCGACAGTACCTGCTCCACTCGACAACCCCTGGCGGTACGCCGCGCCGGAGCCCCGAGCGGTGCCGCTCACGGGCCTCATCGCCAGCTTTGTCTATGGGACCGGCAACAATCTACTTCAAGGAGATGCAGCTGGCGTTGGAGGCTGACCCGACCTCCGTTGACGATTCCAGGGACAACTTCTTCGGCAACTTCTCCATCCAGGACGCCCGCGGCGAGCGTTGGCGCCGGCGGCAAAGCCCTAGGCGAGCTAGAGTTCTTCGACAAAAGGGGAATGGCGAGATAGCGTTCGGGCAGGTGACATACTGCGAGCGGGCGGCGCCGGCCGCAACGCCCTAGGCAAGCTAGAGGTGCATTCGTGCGTAGGGAGGTACAGCGGCGAGCGGCGGCGCCAGTGCCGGCGACCACTCCCTAGGCGTGCTAGAGGGTGCAGCCGTGCGCCCGGAGATGCAGAGGCGAGCGGCGATGCCGACGGCAACGCCCTAGATGAGCTAGTGGTGCAGCGGCGAGCGGCGACGCTGGCGGCAACGCCCTAGGCGAGCTAGAAGTGCAAGCCGTCTGCAGGGAAGTGCAATGGCGAGCGGCGGCGCCGGCGGCAACTCCCTGGGCGAGATAGAGTTCTACGACAAGAAGGGGAATGGCGAGATATTTGCTGGCTTTGATTTGGATCGAGTGCAGCCAGGGGTAGAATTGCCTTGCAGTCTTTTCCCTTATCCTCAAAATAATTCAGATTGATACAAAGGGCAAATCATCCAGTGACAAAGTAAACAGGGGTAAAAAATAAAGTACAAAGTAAAAGAGGTCAAAAGATAGGACTGGACAAAGTAAACAGGGGCAAAAAATAAATTTCCCCGCTTTAAATTAATAAAGCCACACACGGCAAGTACAAAGTGCTGAAAGATCAGCTTACGGGCAACGCACACAACAAGAAGAAGATTACAAAGAAACACAGCTTGAAGGTCGGAGCCCTCATCCATCCGCACGATCAGAGCATTGGAGAAGACATGTCCTTAGGCCAGCAATGCCACCGGAGACTAATCATGCATTCACTCGCACTCGGCTCGCCGTCAATGTAGAATCATCTGCCTCGACCTCCGAAGAAGGCCCCTGCCTTCTCACCCAGGATCGAAGGGCGCCGCACCGTCGAGAGGCTGAGTAGCTCACCCTAGAGCACGGATAAGCAAACACGGACTGCAAACACGGACCCCTCTTCGCGCAAGCTGCCTACGCACAGCGTCGTCGACCGCGACACTGGTCACACATCAAGACTGAAGCTTTAGGATGAGATCGCTGAAAGAAGACACGGCAAAGAGGAATAGCAACTCGACCACCATGAAATCCAGGAAGCGAAGGCCGTCGTCTCACGCCAACCAGAGTGTCCCTGCCACCGTAGAGGGGATCCCTATCCCCTCTCGCCTAGGATCGAGGGCTTCGCACCACCGGCGAACATGGGCCACTCATGGTTACAGAGCACATCAAGCAGACCACCGACAAAACATGGCACTAAGTTGCTTCAATAGAAGAAAGGCGCCACTAGTAGCCCACCAGACACTGCACAGCTGAGCCCTCCACCCCGCAGACCCAAGGTGACGCCTCCAAGGAGGAGATGACGCCTGCACGCCGTCGCCGCCCAATCCGGGTGATTTAAGGTTTTCATCTGGGAGGAGGAGTGGAGGGGATGGGAGATGGACCTCAATGTCGCCTCCAAGAAGGGGAGCGGGCAGCGGCGTCGCTGTCATCATGACCACCACCACCGGTCAAGGGTTTCCCTTGGGCCAGAGCTCCAATCCAGTCACCCAAACTATGATTTGGATACGACGAGAACGCCGGGATTGAAGAGGCAGCAGGGTGGGAGCAACACCAAAGGAAGGTCACCGTCTTCAGATCTTGTGGCAGAGGTCAACGGGGCGACCCCAACGCTGCGACCAGCAGCCTCCACCCCCTCGCCGCCCGAGCAGCCGAGGAGGGATGGTCAGAAGCACCGGCGAGCGCCCCTGCCGCCAGGTCGATGCCGCCCTCGCCTCCCGAGGCCGCCGCTCTCCCTGCGGGAGCAGGAACAGCGAGCTCCTCGCCACCACGTTCTTGGCAGCCGCGCGCGGAGCTTGCCGGCGGGCTCCTCTATTGGCGGCGAGGGAGAAGGGGAAGGGGGAGGGGTTGTCCTAGCTAGGGTTTGCCACCTCCGCCCAAGTCGCCCCAGAGCGGAGCGACACGGGGGCCGAGCGAAACGTTTTTCAGCGATGCCCTTCCTAGGCCAGTCACACGCCTCCCGTCGTCCATGCGTTAGGCAGGCCCCCAGTTCACTTTGATGCAATAGGTCATGCCACCGCAGATTCGCCATCGCTTGATCTCTTTTCGCTAGGTAGTTGGAAGACATGGAACCGTGCTCGTGGCTTGATCGCTCGATCCCTAGCGAGTTAGCAAGACGTGCTGATGGCTCAAGTCGGCCCAACATAGCGCCGCCAGCATGGCTTAAGCCAAACGGGAACCATCCCTATCCTATATACTCCCTTCGTATCAAAATATAAGATGTTTAGCATTGACTTTCCATCCGTATCTAGACATGTTTTAGTGCAGCGTCATCTAAACGGGACTATTTTTACGATCCTGATGCATCTAAAATGCATACATGAACTTTGCACTATAATAGTTATATTCCATTCATATTTGCATCATATAAGGGGTATATTACTGTTATTTAATGTTTTGGTAATTTATAATGATTTCCCCTTTATATGGAATTAATCCTGCGCAGGCAGAAAACCCCTATTCTTTCTTTATTTGTTTCAGGACCTTAACGACGTCATAATGAGCTATAAATTTAGGGGAGTCATTATTTGGAAGGAGAAGATTAGGAGCGAAGAAGTCAACGAACGGAGGCCGGAGGACCAAAAGGGGAGTCCCACACGGCTACAGTACCAGGCCATGTGGGCCCATCCAATTTGGCCCTCGTGGCCCCGTTTGCATCGATCCTTCGCCCAGAAGCATCCTCGTGACCTAAAAACGCCTATATAAAAGGTCCCCCGACGTTTTCCAGAGGAAGCGGCGGAGAACGCAAAACAGAAACAGAGAGGCAGAGGGCTGCCGCCGAGAAGATCGGAGGGGGGGAAACGCCGCCGGAATCCACCTCCGAAGGGCTCCACCCCCCTACGGAGATGATCATCATCAACATCTACAGCAAGATCGTCTCCACTCCGGGCTTGCACCTCTTCATCAACCTATCCATCAAGCTCCTCATCTCCATGATGAAGGGGGAGTAGTCTCCCTCGGGGCTGAAGGCTCATGCGGGTAGCTATGTGGTTTATCTCTCTCTCCCATGGTATGATCTTTATGTGATCATGAGCTTTGTAATCTAGTTGAATCCATAGATGTACTCTTCTTATCTTATGAATTATGCTACTCAAGTGGTTTTATTGATGTGATTGCGGAGTCACCTTTGTCCCATGGTGTGAAGTTGAAGTGCGTGCACCGTGTGTGGCTCTTAGGCTAAAGATTACATGAATACTTATCATGAGTTATTATTTGTGTTGGGTGTCTCTATGATATTGCGGTGTTTGTTAGTACTATCTTTGGATGCGAATAGTGACCGCATGAAGTGTACCATAGATGTGGAATACGAACTTTAAGGTGTGCTTTTTGTAGCCCTACATAATGGATTGGTGTTCTTTATCCAACCAGAAATTAATTCAGAGTAGCATAATGAGGAGGAATTATCTATGTATTCAATTATATTATTATTGTTGAGAGTGTCCACTAGTGAAAGCATGATCCCTAGGCCTTATTTTCAAAGCACCGTTTACACCTTTGTCTTGTCCCTCTTGCAGTAAGAGGATTGGGACAGTTTCAAACCCTTGTTC
Organism: Puccinellia tenuiflora; assembly: GCA_012064385.1. Classification (NCBI taxonomy): domain Eukaryota; kingdom Viridiplantae; phylum Streptophyta; class Magnoliopsida; order Poales; family Poaceae; genus Puccinellia; species Puccinellia tenuiflora. The sequence continues at coordinate 911,879 of QRDG01002282.1, forward strand.
CCTTGTATTGTCCTCTTGCATTGAAGAGGATTGGGACACTTTTACATTTTTGTTTTGTTACATTAAACCTCCATCTATTAAGTCAACCATCTTGTTCCATAAACTTGTTTAGTGCATAATCAACTAAAACTTGTGACACTTTAGTTGTAGGGAATAGATAACTTTTCCTTCTTGCTCCTGCGGATCGATACCTTACTTCCACATTGAGAGGTGCTACAGTGATCCCCTGCTCTTGGGGGTTATCAAGTACTTTTCTGGCGCCGTTGCCGGGGAGCGTAGCGCTTAAGTTTCTATTCTTGTTTGCACTAGATATTTATTTTCAGTTTTGCATATGCTCTAGTTTACTTTCAGATTTGCGTTTAGTTTAGTTTTACTTTCAGTTTTGCATTTATCAAAAACCAAAAAAAATTAAAAAATGGAAAACTATTATAAAAATGCCATGATAGCTGCTGAATTTAGAGAATCTTTTGAAGGGAAAACTGCTTAATTGTCATAAGGAAGAAACTTGTTGCTCTGAATACTGTAGACACTTTGAATTCCAATGCCCTTCCAATAAAGTTGAACCTGTTATTGCAACTTATCATACAGGGATTTATGCTCACTTAGGGATGGCAGAAGTAGAGCAATTTGTTATTTTTGTGGCAGCCTATGAATTAAACACCTTCATTGATGAACATGAAACCTGCCCTATAGCTTCTCAATCTAAAAATATGATTGCCTTTATCCTTAATATCTGCATAGATGAATTTGATGAAAATATCTATGTTGTTGACACAAGGAAGAGATTTTCCCAAGGAAGATCTAATGTTTTGCAGGAAGAAGATGATGAAAACATAAACTTGGAAGAGGAAGTATGTGAAGAAGAGGATAAAAGCCTAAGCTTGGGGATGTCCATGCAGCCCCAAGAAGAAGATAAGGAAGAGCAAAAGGATGAAGAAATTGATGAACACTAGAGAATGAAGAGCAAAAGGATGAAGAAATTGATGAACAACTAGAGAATGAAGAGAAGGAACTTCCACCTTCACCACATATGGATGAGGGTAACACTCAAGATTTTGCTAATGATAAACTTGCTTTTATGATCCTGATGATGAGGAAGAATATGAACCTATGCCTAATGAGAACATTATTGATAATGATTTTAAAAATGATGAAGAATATGATTTAGACATGCTATATGATAATGCTTTAGATGATGGTCCTATGCTTATTGATAATCCTCCATGTTTAGTTGTTACTACTTTATGTGTGGATAAAAATGATATACTTGCTGCTTGTGATGATACTCTCACTCATGAGAGTCCAACTTTATTTCTGAACTCCCCTATTCACACCTTGGAGGAGAAATTTGCTTATGTTGAGAAATACTTATGTGGTTTGCAATTATCTTTAGTTTCAAATATTTGTTGCAACCATGATATTAAACCTTATATTGATCTTAATAATTATTTTGAAAGAGGGAAACATGTCTCTAAATATCTCAATAATACTATGTTTCCTCTCTTTATGTTGAAGGTTTTAATGTCGCACTTGCTTTACCTTCCTATGCTAATTACTATATGCTTCATTGATTTATTTTCTTACAAAATCCCAATGCATAGGAAGTGGGTGAGACTTAAATATGTTTCATATTTTTCCTTGATGCTCACCTTTGCGTTTCAATTCGTATTCCTATGTGAGCATCATTAAAACTATCATGGCTGTCCAGGAAACAGATTCCTAAGCTTCACTGCACAAAATGTTAAACATCACAGATAAGGAATTTTGACCTGAAATTTTACGACAGCAATTTTCAGCTATTAATACACATTTCATAAGTTCAAAGTTTTCTGATTTGATCAACGTAAGTGCCTCTGAAAATTCACTCTTTATGGGCTGTCCAGTTTTTGACAGATTCTGTCTTTATTTTGCATTACTCTCATTACTTGTGTTTTGTGTGGTTCTATTGATCGAAGAGCAATGCACAACCATAGTAATATTAGCTAATGTTTATAATCAACTCATGATATGTCTTTACTGTACCTATGGGAGACACTAACCCCTCTAATCAAGTTTTATGATGAGTTATGTGTGAAGAGAACTTCAAGTGGAAGAGTTGAGGGACATAAACAAAGATCAAGAGGGACAAACACTCAAGCTTGGGGATGTTACCCTAGGCTCACCCTACATATATCAAGTAAGTACAAGAATTTAAGCTTGGGGATGCCAAGCCACCTCACTCCAACCATTTTGATACCAAGTAAGTAAGTCTAGCTATATGGCTATAAAAAACACTTTACGGGAGGCAACCCGGTTGTTTTTATTTTTAATTTTCTTTGTGTCCTCTTGCTGTAACAAGAGACTTAGTTTTTAGTTTAGTTTCTGGAATAATTAATAAAGTGCCAAGTTTTACCCATTTTGGTATGAAAAAGTTGTTATTTTGCATACGGAGATTTCATTCCAGCACAAGTCTGTGCATGGTTTGATTTTTAGTTCTTATTATGTAACTCCGATTGAGATGATTTTTACTGTAACTGCAACTTTTCATCCTCTGTATGCCTGATTTTTTCAGAATTTTTCGATGAGTTTAAGTAGGACAGAAAAATATTTTTGCTGCTGCTGTTTCTCTGGACAGATTCTGTGCCATATTGTTTTATGCATAGTTTGAACTTTTGAGTTGAATCTTTTGATCCAATTGAGTTTAGAGTAGGCATACAACATTATACACTATCTGAACATTCATAAGTATTTTAGTCCATGGATTATAAGCAGCAAGTAATGCATTTTCTATCACTACTAATGTCACCCCACAGAAAAGAAATGGAGAAACGAGAAACAGTGTTTTGAAGTTTTTTCACAGGCATTAGAGGAGATGCACCAAGAGCTATCCAAGGATGGTGAAATCCATAAGCTTGGGGATGTGAAGACAACCCCACTGGACCAACACACTCTCGGTTTGCACACGTCTAATTTCTGTTTTTCTATCAATGCACTTTATCGCACAAACTTGGAGCGTCTTTTGTTTGTTGTTTAGTTTTTATTTTGAGACCACCACTATCTTATATATGAGAGAGCTACTGGAAAGTTTAGGTTGAATTAGTTGCATGCTTTTTATGATTGGGAAAAAGGGATATCTAAGTTGATTTTTAATGACACATAGTTGCATGATTCATGAGCTTCTTTATGAGTAATAATTTGCAAATGCTTTATCATGAGCTATCTTTTATTCATGTTTTGATGATGTATGTTATTTCACCTTGTTTGACATGAATTAGTTAGTTCTATGGACACTCATGCATGCATCTAGATGGTCATCTTTCTCCCTTTTGCTAGCCCAAAAATTCCAACAAGTAAAAACTTGTTTCCAACACCTTCAACCCAAGTTTTTCCAGTGAGTCCACCATATCTACCTATTAGCTTTATGCTATTCCAAGTATGTTTATCATGTTATTTGTGTTATCTATGCCTCTAAATGAAAATGATGATGTTATTTATTGTAATGGGAAAAGTTGGTTAAAAAGCTCTCGCGAACTTGATGCACACTTTACTTTTATTGCATTCAATAAAGATGAACCATTGTGATTAATATTATGATGATAGTGGCTTGATAAATGTTTAAGGTTGGGAGTTAGCCCATATGTGTTGTCACATGCAAAGCTTTCAACATGTTCCATTATCTATTTAGTTGATATCATGTACTTTTGTCTATGGATGCCTATCATGACGAAATAATGTGGAAATAGAGTTAAGTTTAAATGAGTTTGTATAAATGGTTAGAGAGAATCCTGGGCCGCTAATCTAAGCCATGCATCATTCATGGTGGAAATTTACTTACATGCTATTTTGAACTCTCTGTGATACACCCTACAATAAAAAGCTATATCAAGTGGTAAATAAAAGGGTGTTGAGTTGTTCATTATGTTTGTTTGTCTTGTTGTTTTGATATGGGCTTGATCCATATCATGGGACAAGAGGTACCCCAGTTGAGACTCTTGATACCGTTATTACTTACAATGATAGATAACTTAAACTTGCTTGTTTCCCAAGTTGAGTAATCATGGTGTAGGTACTTGTATTCAAGGGGCATGAGACATCTAACCTTTACTTTATCAAGGCCACTACTCATATTTGCTTTCACATTCAACTTTAATCATTCAAGATGCTATGATAGGGGAATGAGAGCTTGACACCAAGTATTACCATTGCATCAATAACTTAAGTAGAATAGTTTGGAGGATAGATGAAACTTATGCATGCTTTACCTCTACTTATTTATACATCTTTTCCAAAGTGTCCACCTTTTATATTCAGATTTTTCTACACTCTATGGACCACAAGTATGCAAAAGTAAGAATGTCCATAGTACTATCTTTTATGTTGCACTTTGTGAACTATCATTGATCCTTTTCATTGAATACTTGATATCACTTTATAAACTGTTTGCATATTGCTACTTCTTTGAATAATGAATCATTTGACTTTATGTAGCAGTAGCAATCATCTTGTATATCCATGTTGTGATTATATTGCAAAGTTCATGTTAGTTTTATCACTTTCATACTCGAGGACGAGCATGAGTTAAGCTTGGGGATGTTGATGCATCTAAAATGCATACATGAACTTTGCACTATAATAGTTATATTCCATTCATATTTGCATCATATAAGGGGTATATTACTGTTATTTAATGATTTTTGGTAATTTATAATGATTTCCCCTTTATATGGAATTAATCCTGCGCAGGCAGAAAACCCCTATTTCTTTCTTTATTTGTTTCAGGACCTTAACGACGTCATAATGAGCTATAAATTTAGGGGAGTCATTATTTTGGAAGGAGAAGATTTAGGAGCGAAAGAAGTCAACGAACGGAGGCCAGAGGACCAAAAGGGGGGTCCCACGCGGCTACAGTACCAGGCCGCGTGGGCCCATCCAATTTGGCCCTCGTGGCCCCGTTTGCATCGATCCTTCGCCCAGAAGCATCCTCGTGACCTAAAAACGCCTATATAAAAGGTCCCCCGACGTTTTCCAGAGGGAGGCGGCGGAGAAAACAAAACCAGAAACAGAGAGGCAGAGGGCTGCCGCCGGAGAAGATCGGGGGGGAAACACGCCGGAATCCACCTCCGGAGGGCTCCACCCCCCTCCGGCGTGATCATCATCAACATCTACAGCAAGATCGTCTCCACTCCGGGCTGCACCTCTTCATCAACCTCTCCATCAAGCTCCTCATCTCCATGATGAAGGGGGAGTAGTCCCTCGGGGCTGAAGGCTCATGCCGGTAGCTATGTGGTTTATCTCTCTCTCCCATGGTGTGATCTTTATGTGATCATGAGCTTTGTAATCTAGTTGAATCCATAGATGGTACTCTTCTTTATCTTATGAATTATGCTACTCAAGTGGTTTTATTGATGTGATTGCCGAGTCACCTTTGTCCCATGGTGTGAAGTTGACAGTGTGTGCACCGTGTGTGGCTCTTAGGCTAAAGATTACATGAATACTTATCATGAGTTATTATTTGTGTTGGGTGTCTCTATGATATTGTGGTGTTTGTTAGTACTATCTTTGGATGCGAATAGTGACCGCATGAAGTGTCCATAGATGTGGAATACGAACTTTAAGGTGTGCTTTTTGTAGNGGAATCACCTCGGAGGTCTTCTCCATCCCCCCTCCGGAGTCTCCATCAACACCACCGCCAAGACCAGCACCATCTCCATCACCATCTTCGTGATCCACTTCATCCCCCTCATAGTTTGAGATTGGTTGATCCCTAGCCATTGTATAAGTGCTATTTTACATGTTTGTGAATTGCTACTTGTCATTGTTTTGTGGGGAGATCATAGTTTCAGATTGTGTTGTATCACTTGTACCACTGAATCATATCATGTCTTGGCGTTGTGAGTAGTTCTCTCACGTTCCTGGGGGCATAGGATGAATTGGCAATGATTTATATATGACATGTGTGTTATTTTGTCTAGTTTTTATCTTTGATGTGATTCTATGATGGTGTTGTGCGAACGTCGACTGCATATCACTTCACCTATATGGGCTCATAGGAGAACACCATAATGTGATGAATTGAGGAGGACTTAGGGGGACAAGCAAACCTGAGACCGAATCATGAAGTTACTTTATGGGGTATTAGTATCGGGGACCTTAAAGATTAATGCTATGGTGGGACTTTATGTCTTAATAACTCTTGTGTAGTCATTTACTTGTCACCTTGATCCATCATAAGAGGTGTAGTTTATTTATTAGCTATTCCTAATTATGGCTCCGTCCAAAGAAGATTAAAACTCGACAAAATTTTTATCTTGTTGTTCTAGAAATATTTATACCATGAAGTCTAAGTAGCCCTTAGGAACTCTCTCCACCTATAAGAAACACACACTTGATCTTGATCTCTTTAAGAGCTTTCACTTGTCATATTGCATTCTTAGCATTTTACTTTCTTGCAATCTATACACCAAAAACCCAAAAAAACACTTGCATCATTTAATCATTTTAGTTTGTCTAGTGCATAGATAATAAGGGAAGTGGCACTCTTATTTCAAAGGATAAATACTTATACCTTCTACTCCTCGTGGGATCGATACTATACTTACACATCGAAGACTTCAACGATCTCCTATACTTGTGGGTATCAGCGGCTCGACAGGAGCACGCGCGGGGAAGCTGGGGGCCGACGGCGGCGGGCGGCTGCGCGGAGAGGAGAGGAGGAGGTCGGACGAGGTGCGGGGAGGGCCGGAGCTTGGCCGGGTTGCAGGTCGGGTCGGGAGGATCCGGGGCGCGTGGCGGCGCAGGGGAGGTGAGAGAGAGAGGGGGCGCGGGAGAGAAGAGAGGAGGGAGGCGCGCGCGGGAGTAGGGAGAAGGAGGGAGGAGGCATCGGGGCGAGCACGAGCGTGGCGCGGGGAGGAGAGGTCGGGTGCGGGAGGTAAGGGGAAGAAGGGGAGAGCACGGGGAGAGGAAGAAGAGAGGAGAGGAAAGAGGGGAAAAAAGAAAAAGGGCACGGACCCTAAAAGAAAAGAAAAAGGACCCGGTTGAGATGTGGAAGGGCGCAATTCCGAAACGACGAAAACGGAGGAGGGTGGCTGCAAGAGGCAGGGGGTGGGAAAGGAAAACTGTCAGGGGAAACCCTAGGGTTTGGAGGTTAGGTGGGCTTGGGCCGGTTTGGGCTACTCTCTCGCTAACTCAAAATTTTATTTTTCTTTTGCAAATTAATTTGGCAATTAATTTTAGAAAAAGGAGACGACTGTCTCGCTAAAACTTTTTCGGCAAATTTAGCAAAATAAAATAAGGTTTAATAAAAATAGTTTTTGTTGCCAAAATATGCGATGCGATGATGCTAATTCGATGATGCAAAAAAGGAAAACAAGCAAAATCTAATTTGGGGAAAACCCCGGGGCATTACAATCGACACCACTAACAAGGGATCTCGCCCCGAGATCCATGCTACCGTCGGGGAGAAGAGAGCAAGGTAAACTATCGAAACTTCTTGCACCATGGTGATCTTCTCGACACCACTAACAAGAGGTTCTTGCTCATGTCGATGGCGATGTTCATCCGTAGATATCCTTCCGAAGATCGAACCTATTAGGTAAAAGGCAAGAGATCGTCCACCCACGAAGATGCTATGACTCGGAAGATAGATAAGGGAGAAGATTTAAATCATAGAAGGTAAGAGGGGAAAGAAATTAGAGGTAAGGAGTAAACAAGAATTCCTATTGAGATCTTTTCAAATAACTTTAATAAAATAGTTTTGACACTCTACAAACAATGACCATTAGCTAGGGTATCCTACAGGCAGAGCGGACCCATGGGGTATCGAAGAACCATGGCTCTGATACCACTTTGTAACGCCCCAAGATCGGTACTATGCAGACTTGAGCGTTCCCACCAAATCCGCATAATAACGATCCTAGGACGCCCACCAAGCATAACGTGCACGTCGCAACACACACGTTATGCGGGTGGAATTGTGATAACATTACAACAGTTCTCGACGGAACCCACAAAAGAACATATATACAACAACGACTCACCGAGTCAAGAGCAAAAGATACAATACAAAGATCCAAATAATAACAGAAGCGAATAGCGTCCGACTACGGACAAGATACAAATTGGACTAAGAATCTTGAAGATAAACGAAGGCACCATATCCCTGCCCAGGCCAAGCCGTAGGGATTCCCAAGCTAACGTCGTCAGACTTCAAACCTGTCGGCTGCATTGGAATAGCAGCCCCGAAGGGGTTAGTACTATAAACAGTACTGGCAAGTAATACTCACAAGATATCAAAGCTGGAATTCCGGGAAAAGGGGTTAGCGATTGAGGCGGCGGCAAGCAGCACTAACAACTTATAGAGACACACTACAACTTTCGTCTAATAGAGAGAAGGTAAGAGAGCGCATGAGGAACCAACTATACTACTCACCACATCAAAAACCCTCCCAAGTATTACTCCCTCGATCAACCACCCACGAGGAAGCAATCAGGGCAACTCACACGGTGGACAAGTTTTTTGGGTTATTATTCAAGTAATCTATCTTATAGTCAAGTTATAATCATTAGGTGCAAGTTGTCTATGATCTTTTTAGCCAGCGCATTTCACCAAGTCGTCCATAACCACGGACATGGCTTTTTGAAAAGATTTCACGCTACAGGGATGCACCAATGAACCCACACGCATCGAAACACTCGCTTACAGGTGTACCTGTGGAGCGTTCGACGCAATACTTCCCTTCTCTACAAACAAGTCTAGGGAGCCACCTAGCTAGGTCTGATCCACCTTGAGAGTCCGGCCGAAGCTTTGAGGTGGGCCTAACCGTTGCGTGGACGGTGTCGGGAGGAACACTCATACGCTTGCCCTCCTTCCACATGCGATAAACGCCACGTGCCGCAACCCTACCGTAAGTAACCACGTAACCATCATCATCTTACCTTCTCATCATCATCATCATCATCATCGTTGTACGCGCGCAAATGGAAACACCCGAACTAAGTTGTGGCTCCTGGACAGGTTTGAGGATCCGGTAATAGATTGCGGGAGGCCCATAGAACTCCCACATGTGGTTAGTGCGCTCAGTCTTGGATCAGCGGAAAAGAACTCGGGTCCTAGGCGACACTAGCAGAACAAAACAGCACGATTGGCCTTCCGCCGGTGCCTTATCTTTATTATGTTATTCCCATCGCAATAGAAAATTAAAGATTACCATTTTAGTTGAGCCTAACTATCATATTAACAACAAGACTAGATAAAGAGATAACAGGACTCAAGCAAAGCACCTAAAGCATGCACTAGGACTCGCAAGGCTAACAAGGTAAAATAAGCAACAGGTAATAGGATGTGGGGATGTGGCTATATCATGGCTGCCAGGTAAACATGTAAATAGGATCGGGACTCAAGCATCGTGACATAAGGCTAGCAAGGAACAAAGGATAGGACGAGTAAGAGATTAGAAAATAAGCAAAGATAGCAAGGGAGTATCACTTGCCTGCAATCCGATAGAGGTAGCAGAACCTATCGTTGCTCACATCAACTAAACGTCCTATTCCCGAAGAAGCAACGAACACCGGAAACATAAAAGATGCATTTCACTACTACGGCAAAAGAAGCGGCATGTTGTTGACATGAATGCATGACATTTAAAATGTGGTCCAATTTTATTTCTAACACATGGCAAAACATTTTAAATGGGATCGGTGCAAAACATAGAGTTTTTTTAAATATTATTTTTTTAACCCGAATTCGAAAAATATTACGCGGATTCAAAAAATTGCACAAATAATACACCGTCGGCCGGCGGAAGGCCGAATCTTTGCTTTCGGCTGGTAGAGGGCCGAAACACTCCGGTCGGCCGATAGCAGGACGACATGCATGCGGCCTGGCTGGACCGCAGAGCGGGGCCCGCGGTTTCGGCCCGCTGAATGCCGAATCACTCCTTTCGACCGCCTGACAGCCGAAAAGTAGTGGACAACGCCACCGCAGCCTCTCTTTCTTCCTCCTTTCTTCCTCTTCCTTCCTGCTCGCGTTCCTCTCTCCTTCTCTTCGAAAAACTTGCTGCCAACCTCAATTAATCCTCTAAAAATAGCCAATAAATTACACATCCGCACCCACAAATCGAAAGAGGAGGTCAAGGGCATCCCGGATCCGTTCATGGGATAGTTTTTGAAGGAGATTTTGGTTCGGTGGTGGAGCAATGGTGAGCAACAATGGTGGGATATGGTGGTGTGTGGTGGTGTTGGGGCAGAGTAGCAGGAGCCGGGGAGCAATGGTGGTGGTGCTGCGTTGAAGTACGACAACAGGAACGATGAATTTTGCACGCATCAAGGGTAAACCCTAATCTTGTAGTTAGTTTAGGTTGGTTGTTTAGATACATTTATTAGTTAAGTTTTGAGATTAGATAAACTGTATATGGTATATTATTAAGGCATTTTAGGTGGTGTATAGTAGGTCGATATCATATTTTAAGTGGACATAATTTATTTTTAGGTATACAGTTTTTGATGATGCAATATATTTGTTTAGGTGAGGAGAAATGTCCGAAGTGGTTATTGTCGTTTACCATGATGGGTAAAAAAAAATCCCTCGCCGTATCCTCCAACAGCGTAGACACCTCCGTGAACAGGGCGCGGTGCTCCGTACGCTGCAACAACGCCCATGAACGGATCAAAGTTGTGCACCGGTAGATGACCTGCATGAAAACAATATAGGGTAGAGTAGTTTTGGGTAGGCTAGTGCCGTGCCTCATACCGGCTGGCCTCCTCTCTTTATATATGGTATACAACGGGGGATAGCGTACAGGTATGGTACAATACAAATATACACGTCTATACATGTAGTTTATCACCCTCCCTCAATCTCAACCGAACTACAAAGGTTGAGATTGCGCCTACAAAACTGAAATAATGGTAGTGGTAGAGGCTTGGTAAATATATCAGCTAACTGATCCTTGGAGGAGATAAACTTAATTTGGAGCAACTTTTGAGCAACCCGTTCTCGCACAAAATGATAGTCCACCTCAATATGCTTTGTACGAGCATGGAAAACCGGGTTGGAAGATAGATATGTTGCGCCAATGTTGTCACACCATAGAATAGGTGGACGACTCTGAGATACACCAAGTTCTCCCAGAAGTGCTTTGTACCCAGATCAACTCGGCAGTGGCATTAGCAAGTGCTTTGTATTCAGATTCTGTACTCGAACGAGACACAGTAGCCTGCTTCCTAGCACTCCAGGTAATGAGATTGCCACCATAAAAGATAGCATGTCCCCCGGTTGATCTTCGATCATCAGCATTGCCAGCCCAATCCGCATCAGAAAAGGCAGATAGGAGGTCAGTAGGTGTAGTAGGACGGCGCAAACATAAGCCATCGGTCAATGTACCTTGAACATATCTAAGGATGCGCTTCACTGCTGACCAGTGGGTACTCCGAGGTGTATGAAGGTATTGACACACTTTATTCACTGCAAAGGACAGGTCAGGTCGTGTCATGGTGAGATACTGCAGACCACCAACAATGCTACGGTATTTGGTAGACTCCTCAGCTGAAAGAGGAGTGCCATCAGTAGCGGACAACTTTCTCCGAAGAGATCATCGGTGTAGGAGATGTTCCACACTTGGATAGGCCTGCACGTCGCAATAGCTCTAAGGCGTACTTGCGCTGAGTGAGAAGTAAGGCACCCTCCAAGAACCGAACCTCAATACCAAGAAAATAATGCAACTGTCCAAGATCCTTTAGGGCAAACGAACTGCGCAGCTGATGAATAAGACGATCAATAGCAGTGTCTGAGGAACTAACCACAATAATATCATCCACATAGACCAAGAGGTAAAGTGTAATATCCGGTCGCCGTAGGATGAAGAGAGAGGTGTCAGCCGTAGAGGATGTAAAACCAAGACCACCAAGAACAGTACTGAGCCTTGCATGCCATGCTCGAGGAGCCTGTTTCAGTCCATAGAGAGCCTTATCCAGACGACATAAATAGCTGGGCTGATGTGTATCTTCAAAACCAGGAGGTTGACGCATGTAAACTTCCTCCTCAAGAAACTCCATGCAAGAAGGCATTTTGTATGTCCAACTGACGAAGATGCCAACCATGAGTAAGAGCCATAGATAAAAGCAAACGAATGGTAGTAGGCTTGACAACTGGACTGAACGTATCCTCATAATCAAGACCATAACTCATGTGAAAAAGGGAACACGTGTTCATCAAAAACGACATCGCGGGATATATAAAGGCGATTTGTAGGAACATGAAGGCATTTATAACCTTTGTGGAGTGAGCTATAACCGAGAAAGACACATTTTTTGGATCGAAACTCAAGTTTGTGTTTATTATATGGACGGAGGTGTGGCCAACAAGCACACCCGAAAACTTTGAGAAAAGTATAATCGGGTACTTCTCCAAGGAGACGCTCAATAGGAGTCTGCATAGATATGACACGACTAGGCAGCCGATTGATAAGAAAACATGCAGTGGTGAAGGCATCACTCCAGAAACGGAATGGAACAGAAGCATGAGCAAGGAGAGTTAGACCTGTTTCGACAATGTGTCGGTGTTTACGCTCAGCAGTGCCATTTTGTTGATGTGTATGAGGGCAAGACACTCGATGAGAAATGCCAATGTCCTGGAAGAACTTATGAAGTCTATGGTATTCACCTCCCCAATCAGTTTGAACATGCAATATTTTTCTACTCAGAAGGCGTTGAACATGTTGTTGGAATTGGAGAAAAATTTGGAACACATCACATTTACGCTTTAGAAGATAGAGCCATGTAAAACGACTATACGCATCAACAAAGCTAACATAATATTCATGTCCACTAACAGAGACTTGGGCTGGACCCCAAACATCAGAATATATTATCTCAAGTGGCGCGGGTAGTGACACGAGTAGAAAGCGAAAAAGGTTGTTGATGGCTTTTGCCTTGCTGACAAGCATCACAAATTACATCTTTATTGACTGACTCTGAAGGAAGTTCATGACGATGCAAAATATGTTGAACAATCTGAGTAGCTGGATGACCTAAACGCGAGTGCCACCTCGAACGGGACACCTTGACACTGCTGAAAACATGCTTGAACTGGGAAGACACATCAAGATTGTAGAGACCTCCACGGCATCCCCCTCTAAGAAGAACCTCCCCCGTAGTTCGGTCCTTAACAAAGAAATACCACGGGTGAAATTCAAAGAAGACGTTATTGTCTAAGGAAAATTTTTTGACAGACAGAAGATTGCGAGTGACAGATGGTACGTGTAGAACATTTTTAAGATGTAGTGGATGTGAGGATGTGTGAAAAGTAGAATGACCAATATGAGTAATGCGCATACCTGCTCCATTAGCTGTGTGTACATGGTCATTGCCCTGGTATTGCTCCCTTGTATGAAGCTTGTCCACATCATTAGTGAGATGGTCAGTCGCGCCGGTGTCAGCATACCAACTAGGATCCACGGGATAGGATGATGTAGACCCGTGAGCCCCATGAGTAGTCACCGAGAAGGCGGCGATCTGTTTCTCCATGTAGCGCCCATCATTCCCCGCACCGAGAAAATTGCGGTTAAACCGCTTGAAGCAGCAAGAGGCAACATGGCCTACTTTCTCACAGATTTGGCACATTGGGCGACCATTGCCACCACCAGTAGGTGCTCCACGGTCATTGGGACGACCAGAGGTAGGAGGTGGTGAGGTGTAGGACCCAGGCTTGGAGTACATCGATTTTCCTTGCTGCCTAGAGTCATTAGGACGGTAATTCTGTTGGTACTGCTGCTGCTTTCCACCTTGCGATGGAGACCTGGACCCATAGTTTGCAGACATGTGCATATCGGCACTGACATCCGCCTTCCTTGCTGACATGCGCTGCTCCGTGTGCAGCATCTGTGCGTACACATCCTTGATCGGCATGGGATCGCTAAGTGCACGAACCGTAACAAGCTGGACTAGGGAATCATAGTCTTCGTCCAGACCGTTCATGAGATAGCCTGTAAACTCCGCCGGTCTGAGGGGCTGTCCAATGGACATGAGAGTATCTGCCAGGGCCTTCACCTTATTGAAGTAAACTGCAACGGTGGAGTCAAGCTTCTTGCATTGGTGTAGTGCATCACGGAGGTGCATCGCACGGGCCGTCGACTGAGAGGAAAAACTGGCCTCGAGAGTGCTCCAGGCGTCGTGCGCAGACGAGGCGAACAGGATAGTTCCCTGAACTTCTTCAGTTGATGTGGACATGATCGCCGACAGAAGCGCGGCGTCCTGTTGGTGCCAGGCTGTAAACTCCGGGTTGTGCACCTTTGGAGGAGCCTTGGCATCAGTTTCCAGCGCCGGATTGGGGATGGTTTCCGGCGGGCAGGGGAACGATCCATCAATGAAGCCAGTCAGCAGGTGGCTTCGGAGGATGTTGGCGACCTGGGCCTTCCAGTATAGGTAATTGTCGGGGTTCAGGCGAAGGGAAATCATCGGAGCAAAGTTAAACGGCCCTGACGATCCACCGCCAGACGACGATGAGGAAGACCCGCTGAAGTTGAGCGAGAGGTTGGGGAGTCTCGACATGCTCGACTTGGAGCCAACGGACTCCGAGAACAACGGCGAGGAGGAGGAGGCCATCGATGCAGCGGAAGAGATGACTCGGGGCAGCGCTCGGTGACCGACGATTGCGATCTAGGGTTGCGCCACCGCCAGCTCTGATACCATGAAAACAATATAGGGTAGAGTAGTTTTGGGTAGGGTAGTGCCGTGCCTCATACCGGCTGGCCTCCTCTCTTTATATATGGTATACAACGGGGATAGCGTACAGGTATGGTACAATACAAATATACACGTATATACATGTAGTTTATCACTGCATAAGAGACGAAAATTTATTATTTAAAACCTTGTCATTTCTACATAGCCATAGCGACCAAATAACGACAATCGCTCCCACCCTACACAGAAGTTTAAACCTAGAATCCACACCATTGAGCCAATTGCCAAAGATATTGGCAACGCTTTGAGGTGGGTGTAAGGTTGAGGCTAATTGGATGGCCGACCATATAGATCTAGCAAAATTACAATGGAAGGAAATGTGTGGTATACTCTCATCGTGCTGACAAAAGACACACGTTTTGCTTCCTTGCCAATTCCGCCTTGCAAGGTTATATTTACTAAGAATTATGCCTCGACGAAGATATCACGCGAACATCTTAGTTTTCAGTGGGATGTTCATCTTCAAAATTTTCTTATTATTATAAGGTGAACATCAGGATGGATTAAAGCTTTGTACATGGAATTCACCGAGAGTAAAACGTTCTCATTGAGATACCATCGAAATTTATCAGTCCCCTGCGTCAATTGCATGGAGGCAAGACGATGTTTTTTGACTGAAAAGCCAGTCGGACCTGATTTTCATATATGAGTAGAAGAAAGGCTGATAGCCGAATGACTCGGTTTATGAGGTAAACCAGGTCGGAAAACCGTACAACTCCTAGCAGCGCTAGGACAGCAGCACACGGGAGGCAAGACGATGTAACAAGGCATTCCAAGACCAACTGGTAGAGTTTGTCCACTGGGGCAATAATTTGCAGACCAGGTCCCATAAAATTAGAGGGACTGTCTAATTTACAGTCAGCTGTATTTCATTTCGCGGACAGTCATTTTTTCAGACCATTAGTATTCTGCCATGTGTGTTTCTGTTTCGAACTGGACCAAAAAACGTGTGTGACAGAAAAGTATCACAGACAGAAAATTCCGCGTGAGAAAATGTTTCGTACGCACCCAAGCACCGGATGGCCCACCCATCTTGTCCAAGAAAACCAAATATATGGGCTTTAAGCTGATTGGGCTTCTTCTGGGTGAAAAAAAAGAAATGTGGGCTTTCCCTTTTCTGTCCCCAGCTCCAAAAGAAACAAAGAACGTAGCAATTGAGACACCTTCTTATTCTTCCTCAAGAAAGAAGAACCAAAACAAATGAGAAAAAAGGGAAGAAAGTGAGGGGGGAGAAGGGATCATGAATGAAGAGGAATAAGATCTCAGTCGAAGCTCTAGGTTTGGTGCTAACCTGGATCTCGGCTGTCCTACTCAAGTATGTTTTGAGTAAAAAATAGGGCAGGCAGATTTACCCACAAAAAACATCACTCAAAACAAAATCTAAAGAAATGACAATCAAAATTCCGTTCAGAAATAGAAATAAAGACAAAGTTCAGAGACTAAAAGAGAGACACAATTCAAACAATCAAAGAAATACATAGTTCAGAGAAATAAAACTCAGAGAAGGACAAAATTAAAAGAAATACAAAGAATGACACATTTCAGAAACTGAAGAAAAGACACTTGTCAGAGACCGAAAGAAAGACAAAAATTACAGAAATAAATTGAAGAGAATAATACACAATTCAGAGAAATAAAATTCAGATAGTGACAAAATTCAGAGAAGTACAAAGATTGACACATTTCAGAAACTGAAAGAAAGACAAAGTTCAGAGTTACACAATTCATAGAAATAAAATTCAGAGAATGAAAAAAATTCAAAAAAATAAAAACATTGACATAGTTAAGAAACTAAAAAAAGACACTTGTCAGAGACTGAAAGAAAGACTACAAAGACTATAAATGACACACTGAAAAAAGACACAGACAGTTCATTAGAGACTAAAGACTATAAAGGACACACTGAAAAAAAAAAGAGTAACAGAAGAAAGAGAAAGCGACAAATTAAAGAGAATGAATAATAGAAGAGAAACTGCCAATAAAAGACAAAAATAATGAAAATATAATTAAGAGAGACTGATAATGACCCTAAGAGAAATGAGAATGACTAACATAAGAGACACAAACAATTAAAAGATTAAGATAATGACAAAATAAATAAGAGACACTACAAATGACCCAACGAAAGACATTTGTCAGAGACTCAAAGAAAGGCAAAATTCAGAGAAGTAAATTAAAGAGAATGAAAAATTTAAGAGAAATGGAAATATTGACACAATTAAAATAAATAAATAAAGAGACTAGTCAGAGACTGAAATAAATACACTTGTCATCGCTACTCACTGCCACCTCCAGCGACCTGAAGCTCGCCTCAACCAACAACAAAAAAAAAATACAACAGATTAGAGCACATCCTACCACATCGATTTGCTCATGAAACTAAATCGACAGACATAGGGGAAATAGTAGGTGACGGGGACAATAGAAGGGCGCCTCCGACGACCTGAAGCTAACCTCTGCCCCCAAATCAGAACGAACAGACCGGGGCGCCCGTACCAACAAAATTGCTCTTGAATGACGAAAAAACACATTAGGGGAGAGAGTAAATCGGCGGGGTAGAGCTGCGCGGATGGATACCTTCGTCGCCGGCGATCTCACCTGTCACCAATGCCAGTTCTCGGCATGACCGGCCGGTGCGGATTCAAACACCGAGGAGCAGAGCTCCCTCTCTGCTCGCTGCCTCCGCCACTCGCCCCCTTCCTCTGTTCTCCACCGAATGAAACAAACACGCGGGGGAAAATAACCCTACACCCCCGACGGGCCCACACATATCCCGGAGGACAGAAAACATTTCAAAAAAGACGGGTCACAGAAAAAAGTCACGGGCCCAACTCCAAAAAGAAACCATTCGCACTGTAGGTGCCCTACAAAACCTTGACCCGCACACTTTGGCCGAACAACACAGCTAGCGTCGCAAAACACAACAGCGGTGGCGGTGGTGGAAGGTGAGGCTGAAGCAGTACGTGCGGCGCTCCTCCTCGTGCGCGGACCAGCTGATGACGTTGCCTCGGGGGAGCGTCTTGGTCTTGCGCCACCAGAGCTTGGCGCCGCGGAACTCGTCCACGACCTCCTAGTGGTCGTCGACGGCGACGCTCATGCGCTCGCTGCCAGCGGCGGCGCTGGAGGCGCAGGTGGCGCCGAGAGGTAGGCCTCGCTGCGGCCGAAGGAGTCGGCGACGTGCTCGTCGATGGAGATGGTGACGTAGGGGGACACGGCCGCGTGCAAACGGCGGGAGATGGTCACCAGGTACTCCTCGAGCTGTGCGGGGACGTACTGCTGCACCATGGACCAGAGGAAGATGAGGCTGGCTACCGCCGACCATAGCCGTAGCCGTGGGCGTGGGCGTCGCCGCCGATCGTATCCACATGCCCCGCGCGGTGCTCTGTACTATCCGCTACTGTTATGATGTTCTGCAATTCACTGAACACAGCTGCGTGCTTCGCTGGCTTTATAGCAACTGCAATTAACACACGTTTGTTGCTACTGCCCAAATTAAGCATTCTTTTTCAACCAGCTTTTGAATTATACTCGTGTAAAATGTAAAGTATGCCAAATTGCCAATAATTTATAGCCAACGTCATTGCGTGGAACCATCCATCGTGAAGGAACCTGTAGAACTTTCTGAAATTGACCGGTCCTTACGAACTAAGGAACAAATTAGCACATAAGAACTTGCAGGCCAAGTTTCCATGTCGATCCCAAATGACATGTGCTTCACATAAATAAAGTTTTGAGAATCAAAGGTACACTTTGCGACCTGCTAGCTCACGCGTACGTAGACTGGACGGCCCCTGGTGATGTGACGCTGATGTATGATCGGTCTCATAGAGGGGGGGAGAACTACCTAACTAAAGAAGAATAGTGCTCTTTATAAATAAGAGTAGCTTTGAATGACAAAGGGCCCGGGAAGAGGAAAAAACCTGAAGTCTGCCGAAATCCATAGATCTGGATAAAACCAGTCCTCTTTCGGGAAAAGAATCGTCGTTCCAAAAGAATGAATTCGGATAGCTCCATTGTCTGTTGAGAATGTGTTCGGCGGCAGCTTGAGGCAGTATATATCTTGGTGGTTGGAGTGGTAACCTTGAGATGCATGCGAATATCATGAAAGCAGACACAAACCCTCGATGGGATGGTTTCCCAATGCCCTTCCTCAGAAAGTCCGTTAGTCAAACATGACGCTTTGCACATTTCTAACAACTTTGTTTGATGGAGTAAATGTTGTCAGGCATAACATTAGGGTTTTCTATCTCATTCGAACAGTTCAAGGCATGATCACCATCTCTATGTTTCGCACCACTACGCTTATTAACATATTTTTTAGATTATCTGCAAGGCTTTTGCCTCTATGCTTTCCCGGTCGTGCAAAGAAATCGTTAGTCCCGTTTAGACCACGTTCATCAAGGGGTAGATTCATCTTGTATGGGATGTTGGTTCGGGGGGGCGGGGGGGGGGGGGGGGGGGGGGGGGGGGGAATCCTCTTGATGTTTGACGTCGAAAAAAAGTGTACGATCGAGTTGATGTCGTAAGCACGAATAGTTCGAATCAGATTATACCCACATGATAATACACAACATGTCTCGTGTGGCTAAACTTCAATATCTATAATGGGTAGATTGGCACTTTTTTCATGAATTGGAAACGAGTGCATCTGAAAGGATCGAAGAGCCCGATTATAACTTTTATTATTTTCTTTAATAAATTAGGGATTAATAAGAGTATAACTTCTCTAGATAATGCAACTAGATGTGACAAAGTTATACGACCACAATATATCTAGCAATTCAAGATAAACAATATAATAAACTAGATACGAGTAAGTAAAGGGTTGAGAAAAACCACACAATGGATGTGAAGATTTATCCCGAAATTCAGTTCCAAAGGTAAGCTCTCCTACAACGGGACAAGTGACAAGTTGTGGTGGGGTGAACACCACAACACACCACTTCTTGAATGGGGAGGGAGAAAAATCACCTTCCTATAATTAGTATCCTTAATCTAGTGTTTCTCGAACCACTATATATAATACTCGCTCAAAGCAATAGCAACCGAAGTGCAAGTCATATGATTCACTCATTTATAAATGGCATTTAAATTAACCATAATTTACTGCTATTTTCCAAGATTCAATCGGTTCATTGAACATACAAACCAATGGTTGCATGTTGGCTTCGTCCCAACGTCAAAGCCTTGATTCGAATGCAATTAATTAGAGAATAACAACACGGTGCAGCATACTGTTCATCTAGCTGCAATCTTACTCCGGAACAACATTCTGACATGAAAGTCTCCATGATGAAGTAAACTAATCCATCCGTTCAATTTTAGAAGGCGTTTCTCTCTTTCTGATCTATCGGGTGCGCGACAGCGCTCCTGCTGGGAGTAGCCCCCGAGGCTATGTGCAATTAGTATAGTTGGGCATAGGCTCATTACTCGTGTGCTCGTTTTGCGTTTCTCAGCCTTTCTACCGCAACCTTATGGACTCGGAGCGCGGCCTATGTCCACTTGGATCAGGAGAGGGATCAGCTCCTCTGTGATCTGGATCAGTCGAAGCGTGAGTAGCTCTTGTTTTCTGGTTTGCACTTTGCTGTCACCCCTGTTTCGCTTCTGTTTTTCGAAGATGTTGTTCTGTAGGTGAACAAGAGTCCGCTACTCGCTGAGTGCTCGAGTTAGAGAGGAAACTCAAGGCTCAATGCGATGATGCCGACTAGAAGCTGAAGGACGCCCAGGGCCGGGAAGACGCCATCCTCCAAGCCGAGTGGCTGCAGGTTGAGCGCCTACTTGGCCTTGTTGACGTTATGGGAGGTAAGTCTTTCACTATTTTTGCTTTCCCCACTCGGGTAGAATTAGTACCTAAGTTGGGTGTGCGCCTACTTGGCCTTGTTGACGTTATGACACGTTGACCGTCTTGGTCGGGTCCGTCGGGTGGACCTGATGTGCTCGAGTGTCATTTGTTGCGCTGAAAGCGGCGTCGGGTGCCTGCTTCTTGGCTTCGGGGAACATAGTGCGGTCGTTGTTGATGGAGAGCTCCTGGAGTTGTTCCTGCATCCCGAACATCTCGGAGATTTTGCTAAATTCTCTGTCTTAGCTATCAGAGCGTTCGAAGTTGCCCTTCACGATAATGATTCCTTTGGGCCCTGGCATCTTTATCATCAGGTAGGCGTAGTGCGGGACCGCCATGAACCGAGCGAACGTCGGGTGCCCAAGGATTGCGTGATATTGGGACTTCCAGTCGACGACCTCGAAGTCGATCTTCTCTATTCAAAAGTTTCCTGGTTCGCAGAAGACGACTGGGAGTTGTAGTGTGCCGAAAGGTAAGACTGCTTTGCCTGGGAAGGTGGTGTCTGACTTCGGCAGGTTCTCGACTGACTGATTCATCTTGCGGAGTGTGTCTGCGAATATGATGTTGATTCCACTTCCTCCGTCCATGAAGACCTTGGTCATGGCGTAACCACCTATCTGGGCGTCGAGTACCAGGGCAGCGTGACCTGGTCGAACCACAGCTGGGGGTGGTCTTCGCGGGAGAACGTTATGCTAGTCTCGGAACCCTTCAGGTATTCGGGTACTGCCGGGGGCGCCATGACCGCCATGTTAACCTGGCGGGTGATCAGCTTCTGCTCTGTTGGTTGGCTGTCCCTTCTGTATCATGTTCATCTGCCCACGGGCTTCGGGGTACCGATCCGCCGAGTCTGCCGGGGCTTCTATGCGAGCCTGATGGTGTATCGCGCCCGCCATGTGCGCGGTTGGGCCTGCCAGTGGAGCGGGAGGAGGGGGAGGTGGAGTTGGAGTGCCTCCCTTTGCGGCTGTTCCAGGAGCCGTTTGCAAGAGTTTTATGTACGCGTTTGTCATCCTTGTGAATTTTGTGCAGTCTTTTACCAGGTGGCTGGAATGGAGCTTGCCATCTTGGCCTTTGAACATGTGAATCCTGCACTCCTCATCCAGCTCTTGGTCACCCGAACCCTCGGGCGAGTCATCGCGGCGCTTGCGCCCCTCTTGTTTACAGTATCCTTCTCTGCGCTGTCCGAAGTCACGACGGTCATCCTGATGGCCTCTGCCATGATCGTCCTGACGGCCTGAGCTGCGACTGCCTCCATCGCGATCGCGGGTGTCAGCATAGCCAGCCGCCACGAGATCGACTCCGTCTGGGTCATCATAGTGATAAGATTTGCGTTTGCGCCTTCTGTCGCGGCCGTCTCTACGGCTCCATTTTCCGTGGTCGTTGTTGCCACGCGGTGACTCGTGGTGTTCTCGCACCAAGTCTTCTCCGTCCACCCATTCATTGGCTTTCTTCATGAGCTGCGTGATGGATTTTGGTTTCTCGCTCCCTAGTGCTTCCCGGAGGTCGCGCCTGGCGACTCCGCGAGTGAATGCGTCGATTGCCCTGTCCTCTGATACTACACCAATGGAGTTTCGCATGGTCGTCCATCGTCTGATGTACTCTTGTAGCGAGTCGTCTGACCGCTGTTTGCAGGCTTGCAGCTCTGTGAACGTCGCCGGGCGGTCACATGTTGCGAGAAAGTTTTTGATGAAGTCTTCCTGGAAGCGCTCCGAGGAGTCGTACGGGCCTTCGGGTAGACTCTTCAGCCAATCCCGCGCAGTCACCGATAGCATGAGCTGGATGTACTGCATTGCTGTTGTCCTGGAGCCTCGCTGACAAGAGACTGCTGTCTTGTAATCCTCCAGCCAGGACGATGGTTCTTGGCTACCATCAAATTTGGGTATTTCAGATGTGAGCCTGAATCTTTTGGGCATCTTGGACTCGCGGATACGTCGGGTGAAGCATAGCGACCCGCAAGGCTCCCACTCCTCGTCGGAGTATGAGTCGCTGCTTGGGGATCGCGTGGATCGTCTGCTCCTACTTTTGCCGACTCGACATTGTGTGATGACGTTGCGGAGTTCTCCACTCACATCATGTTGTCGAGTTCCGTGTCGATCACGCCCTGACCTGTCCCGGCTCTCGTGGATGGTTACCGCGCAGTCGCGATTGTCGTGGCGGGATCTGCTTCCCTCAGGACGGTCGTCGACTGCGACCAAGGCTCTGCTTGCCAAGTTGAGCGATCTGATTTATTGGCGGTGCAGGGCCGCGTTAGGGTCGTCCTCTGGTGGTTGTGTTGCCCTCAGGTACGCGGCAACCGACGTGAAAGCTCCTTGAGCTATTTTGGGGATGGGGATCCCGTTTTCATCGAGCGTCATGAACGACACATCCAGATTGCGGGTCAGTGCCGTTCTTTCGGCTTCTGTCAGGCGTGCCAGCCTAGACCGCAAGTGGTGTTGCGTTCCTCCCGAGGATTGGACAGCTGACAGCGCAGCTCGTCGTGCACTCGACGCGCTAGCCGCCTTCCTGCGCTCGTCGAGAGCTGCCTGCAGGCTCTTCAGCCTCAAGTTCTCCTGCCAAAAGATGTACTTGTGTGCCGCGAGTTCTTCGGGTGTCGAATTCTCGGGCATCATGGTATAGTCACGTATAGCTTTGATTGCCTTGATTGCCTGCTCCTTTGTGATGTCGATCGTGCTGCCGTCTGGCATGGTGGCCGTCATCGGATAGTTCCTCACGTCGGGGCGGCTTTCACCTCTCGCCGAAGCTTCGGGTGCTCTGCCATCATTGTCTGTCAGGGAGCACCATGCAGACCTGGTGGGGAGCGTCGCGCGAAATTTTGCTTTTTTCGCCACTGTTGCAGTTGCCGATGAAGGTGGCATCGGGGTTAGGTAGTAATCGACCATGGAGTGATCGCTGTTGTTGTCGGTGCGGGCGGACTCGATGTCTATCTCGACCTCGTCTGAGGAACCGAGGTGTGTTGACGACGCGTCTAGAATTTCCGCCGACGCAGATCCGTCACCCGCGAGCAGGGCGAGCGTGAGGCGCTCAGTTGTTGGAGATGTGGGTGTTGATGAAGGTGTGGACGATGATCTTGCGGGTGACGATATCGCCATTGGTGCAGATCCAGTCGATGGAGATGCGGGTGCCACAGATTAAGGCGATCCCACCGAGCAGAACGGTCCTGATTGGTTAGCATTAAGATCTGAAGGGCCAAAGGTTATGTTCTGACCTGATTGTAGATCTGAATTTGCCGGTTGCAGATCCGGCGAGTGCGGGTCGAAGTCGAAGGAGCCGAAGCGGATCGACCCCGTGATGATCACCGGCGAGCTGTCGGTTGCTGATGCAGATGGAGCCGGCGAAACCATGGATCCAACACCACTCGTTCCCACAGACGGCGCCAATTGACGAGGGGTTAACTCGGCAAATCCTAGGGTTGAGATCGGGAGAGAGATTTGGTAGCGCTGGTAGTAACTACGGCTGACAAGCAAGATTTTACCCAGGTTCAGGCCCCTGGAGGGTAACACCCTACGTCCTGGTTGTCTGTATTGATGGTTGTGAACAATGGAGCTACAATGAGGTCCCGGCGAGATGTCGATCTCGCTAGGGTTTTGGTGGCTAGAGTATTGCGTGTCCTTGATCGGCGGCCCTCCCAACCTTTATATAGGAGGCTGGGTCTCGGGAAATCGCAACCGACTAGGTTTACAGGGATGGAAAGTCTAAACCGACCTAGTCTATGCTTGACTTGGAGAGCACTCCTTCCTTTCGGGCCTTGGTCTTGGTTCCTTAGTGGGCCTCCATGCGGGTCCTGACCTTATACGTGCACCAGGTATCCTCGTAGTGGGGTACCCGAAATGTAGGCCCACGTTAGTGGTGATCTATGGCTTTTGCAGAATTGATTCATCTCACAAATCAATTGATACGAGTCCACAGAACTGAAGTGGAGCATAGAGGAATTGCTAATAAAAAGAATTTTCATGTAGTTAATTTTATTTACTTCCAAACGTCTGATTCAGGGCAGTGTGAAGTAGTAGAACTCTTGCTCTCCAGAGGCGCTTATGTCGATCCATTTTCTACGGATTATGGAACACCGTTGCATGTTGCTGCTATGCATGAGCAGGATGGTGCTATGAAGATTTTGTTGGATCACCATGCAGATGTAAGTTCCACTATACGTTGCTTTATTGGTTGTATTTGATGATCTTGGGCCGTCTGCTTTCTCCATTTCTCACAGTTGTATTTTGCTTTTTTGTCTCTTGAATCTGGTGAAGTACACAGAGTTGTGAACTTTTGAAATTGGATAATATTCTTCTTTTACTCATTGGTTGGTTGTACAATCATGTCCCGTCAAAGTGTCAAGTGATGCTGAAAAACTTTCATTGTACATGCTGTTCTGCAGTAAGCAGAGAGTCGTGGGCTCTGTCTATGAATTCTATGCTCATTCTTATTGCGAGAAATGAATAGTATACTTCTTGTGTACACATAGTTTCATCTTTTAAGCTTGAAAAGGATTATCATATAACACAGTCAATAGACAGACCTCCACTAAATTAATACTATATTGAAGTTTTCTGTCTCCACCTTTATTATCTGCTGGTATGTCGTCAAACTTTAAAAAATGAAGTTTGCATGTGCTAAGCTGCTGATATTCTGATGTAGCTTTTTCTGTGTGGATTACTTGCCCCAACAAGAAGTAGCTTAATTGGTTAGTAATACCCTAGGGCATGTTCGATATTATTTCCCTTTTGCAAATTAATAATATTTGAAACACAAGAATCACTTCATTTGCACCAAAGGTAGACCTTATGCATTTTGTTAGGAAACTGAAATTTCACACTTGTTAACTAAAGAATATCCCACCCAAATAGCCACACTTACTGTCGCTAACTATATCAGGAAGTAGAGGAATACGTCCCACAAACTGATAACGATGGTTTAAAAGAATGATCAGCATTTGGTGCCCTATCATATTGGAGATAAGATCGACATGCAGAAGCCTCCTTGCTTGTTGGTGTTGCTACAGTCATGCTAAAATGATGAAATGTTGGAGATGATTAGATTCAGTTCAAAGATCCTTGGAGCTCACGAAGAGCATCAAGGGAACTAGAGAACAAGGAGGGCAAAATGTGTGAGCATCAATACAGAAAAGGGAGCAAAGGCGGTACGTATCGTGCGAATGATGGGGTTGGGAAAACACATTGAGTAGTAGAGGTTGAACTTGTATGGGATGGGGAGGCGGACATGAAGTTGGTTTCAAATATGAGCACCTCAGTGGATCGACTAAACTTAAAAGAAAGCCCACATTACCCGGTTTCTAAACTTGTTCTGGTGTACGGTGTACCCAAGGTCCCAAGAACAACTGTTAAGGTCACCATGTAATTCTCGGGCCTGTTTTTTCATATGTTATACGTCTTAGTTGTTATCTTTCTATCTCAAAATTTTTTTGGTTCATTGGTTGTCATATGGATTTAAAGACAAATAGTGAAGAACATACTAGTGAAAAACTCTGTCCGTCATCTTGACGGTTCTATTATATTAATACAATGACACACACTTGGGGGTGTGTTTGAGTTTTTTGTTGTTGTTGATGATGTGCATTTTCCTCATCTCTTTCTTGCAATCCTACACCAACTGCCATTTTTTCTTTTAATATATGCATATATTCTATTTTTGTCTCTGATATTGTTATTAATCTGCTGAGCTAATTACTTCCTTCTCTTTTTAGTGCAACAAGATTCTAGACAATTTCAGTTCACCTCGCATGATTGCTATCTATAGTCGCTCAGTGAAATGTGTGAACCTACTGCTAGAGGTACCCCTCCATGTTATGCGTTAAGCTGAAAATGTATCCCAGTTTAGCAAATGTGGACAGATAAATAGTGACAAATATCATCTATGATTCTGTTATATGCTAGGCTGGTGCTGACGTGAAGGATATACGTACTACGACCCCCTTGCAAGCTGTGCTGCAACAAAGGGCCTAACTGACGTCATCAAGCCCCTATTGGATGCTGGTGCAGATCCCAATGTTTGAGATGAAGTAAGTTTTGTGTTCTACCAATGTATATATTTTAATCACACCATGGTTGGTTGTTCACACATGTGGGAATAACATTAAATAAATAAGCATTGTCTATCCTATAACTTTGGTAATACGAGTCCCATAGTTCAGTCATATCTAACTAATAGTTAACTCGGGTTAGGTGCACTAATATAAACTCGGTGATGAAAACTTGTAATATTGGCATGTAATTTGTAATACTACAATTCATGCCTTCTGATTTTTTTGTCAGGTCTAACATACTAACCTTTTCAGTTTCTTGATGATCAATCTCTCTTGGATGACAACACATCAGATTCCTTAAAATTACTAGTCTTGTATATAATACTTAGGCATTTACAACAACAACCAGAAGACGTAAAAATGACAATATTTTCTGACAAAAAGGAGTTGTCGGACTATTTGGAGACATGTGCAGTGCCTTATGGATAAGGACGAACTCATCTTGTACCTACTTTTTGGCATGAATGGGGTACTATTGGTCAAATTATTGTTTATACGCCTTACATGTTGCTGAATTTCTATTAATTTACTTCTCCCACAAATACATTAGTGAGCCAAATTCTTCCTTTTCTTACAGTTTGGTCACTTGCCAATACAACGCGCGGCATATTTTGGTACACGTAAAGACGTCGAGATCCTGTTTGAAGTTACTTCTCGTATTCCAGCTGTCCATGATTGGAGCGTTGATGGAATAATTAGTTGTATAAGTCAGAGCCAAAGTTGGAGGTATGATCAAAAACATCGTTGGCATAAATATATTGACTTGTGTTGTCTAGTCCTAGTTTTTTTTAAATTGAACTGTTTAAACAAAAAACTCAGTATTCATCTCTCATACTGTAAAGACTGTTAATCTTGCATCTTTTGTGAATTCTCATTTTGATATTTTTGAGCGATAAAACTTCTATATTTGACACTAGATGACGTTCCCTGTTTTGGTGTTTCATTCAAAATTGTGATGCACCATAAAAATTCATGAAGAAAAAAACAAGAGACAAGAGATGGGTACAATGAGATCCTGTGGGGCTTGTCAGTGTATGAGAAATATAATCATGCAACTGACTTGTTGGGGAATTTGGGGTAATGTGGTATCTGAATTTTTGCTTGTTTATGGTAAGGCGGTAACATGCAATCGTACAGGAAATTATAACACGTTTAAGTATGAAAAATATTTATATTCCCTTTGAATTTCTTTGCACATAATTGTACGCAATCTCGGGGTCGTTTAGCTTCTATTGAAATTTTAAGGAACACCCCTTATCTAAAATGTCAGTAGCTGAGTTGAAAGAAGAAGGAGACAAAGCTATGGATAATGAGGATTATGATGCTGCATTAGAATTCTATACCATGGTATGCTATTGCACTATCTGAGGTCCTGAAGCTAATTTCAGTGCATTAGAATTCTATACCATGGATAATGAGGATTATGATGCTGCATATGAATACGATCATGATGTTTGTGTTTCATTTGCCTCTTTGGCCCATTTCCACAAGATTAGCCATGATTGCTGCTTGAAAGGCATTCGGATGGTTTGCTGATCGTAGTATCTGGAATGTGCAGGGAAGCCCTGAGATTACTGAAAGAATCTCACGCCGACAAGGGGAAGAACGGCTCAGAAGGACAATATCGTGAATCACATATTTTCTTTTGAAGGGAGAAACTTGACTTACAAGTCTGAGCAACCCAGAAGGCCTGAACATTTGGTCATGCATACTGACTCCGTAGTGCTAGAGAGTAGTTAATATGATCAACCGTGTGGTTGATGTCGCCGTCTAAGTGGGGTGACATGGAGATGATTCAGCTGGGTATCAATAGTTGAACATGGTCTTATCTATCACTAGATCATGTAGGCGCACGTTGCCGCGCCCGTCCATTAGGAAAATATATTTGTAGGAATCCATGGAAATATACTTGGACACTACACAGAGGCAGTTCTCTTTCCTATCATCAGCGTTTGATAAGTTGTGAAGAGTTTAACCATAGGTAATCTCTTAACCATCCCAGCAAATAAGTGGAGGATTCATTAAATTGTGAAACGTTGCCCTACCATAATTTGATATGTTTCCAATGCCAACAAAAAGTAACCCATCCAATGGTATTTAACATCCAGAAAACTGCCAAATAGTCTCCTAAGGACTGCTTGTGTGCCTCATCATCACAATCAGGCCGCACCTATTAGCTCCGGCGTTGAAAATACATCAAGTTTGCATATATGGGGAATTTCAAAGTGCCTACAAGAGACACTTCAGTGATTTGCCCCCAAGGCCCCAACGCCAAATAGAAGCACTTTTGAAATATGCCCCAGTATCAAAAGGAGACAATTTTGTGATATCCCCCAGAATTAGAAGGAGGTACTTCACAATCTTCCCGAGAATCAGAATGAAGCCTTTTCAAATATGACTCAATATACCAATAGAGCTCACGTAATCATCTGTGGTACTATAACCCAAACTGTACACAAAACAGTAATATATTCAGATCATCATCCGTGGTACTATAAGAACAATAAAGTTGCACAACTTGCCGCCTCCAGTCGCTGCACTACAGAGGTGGCCTTCCTAGTTAGTCGGTCTTTGAGGTTGAAAACTATGGAGTCATGGCGTTGACTAATGAAATCTGCGAAGACCTCTCCAAAAGAGAATCAACGGAAGTTGCTCCGATCACAGCCAGTGCACCAAACTGACCTACCTACAGCTCTCCTTGCGCCCATAGATGGCTTACAACAACAGCTTGTTCAATGCTGTACGCAGGCTATCTTTTAGGCAGTTGAGCCTAAAGGGATGCTTGCGCAACGACCATGCTGTCCAGTCTGTAGCCGTCTTGCTTCGTGACACCCAGAACCTGGAAGTATTGTCATTTTTTCTTATGAATCCACATCCTTGAAGGAAGAACATATCCTTCTTCATGTATGATGGCAAATTAGATACTGATCCCAAAGTCGATGGCGACGATTGGATCGCAAATCAAAAAGACTTGCGAATTTTCTGCTTTACAGGGATGAGAGTTTGGAGAAATTCTCGGTTACCTCAACACTTGGAACTGCCTGGGCTAAGGCTGAGATTACAAGGGGGCTGTGATCCTTTGAACTAATTGTGCCACAGTCGAGCGTTTTTGTCCAATCGCAACATAGACACCATGGTCCAATCGCCGTACCAGAGTAACCACAAATTGATGGGAGCAAAAGTTGTGATTGCACTTGTAAAACTAAAATAAGGAGGAAAATATGGTTGTTTCTTTTACTAACAAAAAGGTATAATAGATATCATTTGCTTCAATATTGTTCTGTCAAATCTACTTTGTTTGTAGTAACATAAGAAATTGGCACTATAGTCGGACATATAGGACAGGAGAAGCATTTTCAATACAGCATCTTCCTAATTTCAAGACAGCAAAAAAAGCTACTCCCTCCGATCCATAAAAAGTGTCGCTCATTTTGTACTAAGTACAAACTTTGTACTAAGTGGGCGATACTTTTTATGGATCGGAGGGAGTAGTATAATTAAAATTGGATCTCACATGGTTAATCAAATTTAAATTGCATCTGATAAAGTTATCGACATTTTATTTCTCCGATAACAGTGGTTCTGCATGAGCTGCAATGGAATCAAGAAAAAAATGCATTATCAAGCTTAGTTGAAAGAACAGACTACTTATTAGGAAGAAAAACACATTGTCTACAGCTCAAGAAGTTCCTTACACAAAGAACAAACCGAGCAATCAATTATGTTGCTTCAAAACTGTCCTTTTGTTGAGGCAGAACATCATAGAATAATATCTAAGAAATTAATCAAGGTATTCCGTTATTAGGCATGTGAACATGATCTGAGGAACATGAAGCAAAATGAAGTTAGTTATTGACATCAGGCTAGAACCCCCAGAAAAGCAATGTTTTGACCAAATTATCATAGTTCAAGCAAAATGCTATTTAAATGAAGAGGAGTTATTTTAAGATACAACATATAGGGTGTGAAAGTCGTTTTAGGGCATAGAAAGTAATGCTCATAAAAATAAGTCAGAAGAATAACAAATCCATGTTTTCGAGTTGGTATTTGTACAGCTCAATGTTATCGAGGGTTTAGTAGTTTACACTTGAAATCAATAACCACCCACAAATGGATACAAAACATTAGCTTTTTGCCCGGAAATACACAAGGGTCAGACCGTGGCATATAGAAAACTCTTATTGTATTGGTTCCGAAATTATTCACCAAATGATTAGAAATACAGCAGTGTAAAGATATAAAATTCTTTATTTTGCAATAACGAGATATGAAATTATTTTTTTCCAGAATTTGTACTTTTCACTATATACATTTTTAATCATAGATTTGTAGGATTTTGTTTCTTTTGTATGTTATGCTGCGTCCTTCTCCACAAGTTCGATCACAGAAAGCATAACATGCAGTGTATTGTGATTTAAAGATAATATTAACCTTATTGATTTGATTTGTTGAGCGAACTGATCAGTATCTTGAACTGGCTTGTATTGATAAAGATGACAAAGAAAGTTGAAAAAAGGAGTTTAGGGTTTTGTGGATGCAATCGCACCTCACGTCTCTTCTATATATATAAGGGGTGATCATACAAATACATGCGTATATACGCGTACATATACATGACAGATATATACCTACTAGACCTATCTTAACACTCCCCCTCAATCTGAACTTCTACTCTGAACAAGATTCAGATTGGTCTTGAAGCGATCTAGCATCTGTCGAGTAGCCGGTTTAGTAAACACATCAGCTAATTGATCACCAGAAGAGATAAACCTGACTTGTAAAGCTCCAGCTGCAACACGCTCTCGCACAAAATGGAAATCGATCTCAATGTGCTTCATCCGTGCGTGGAAAACCGGGTTGGCAGTCAGGTATGTGGCCCCTAAATTATCACACCATAGAACAGGCGTGCGCTGCCGAGAAACACCCAACTCCTTGAGTAGCGACTCTACCCACATAGCTTCGGCAACTCCATTTGCTAAGGCCTTATACTCAGCCTCCGTACTTGACCGTGAAACAGAAGGTTGCTTCTTCGAACTCCAGGAAATGAGATTCGGACCAACAAAAACAGCAAAACCTCCTGTAGACCTCCGGTCATCAACACATCCTGCCCAATCCGCATCGGTGAAGATACTGATGCCGGTGGCGTTAGACCTGCGAAAACGCAGTCCTGTATGTAGTGTCCCTTTGATATAACGCAGAATACGTTTCACCGCTTCCCAATGAACATCAGTGGGCTGAGACAAAAACTGACATACTTTGTTTACCGCAAACGAAATATCCGGGCGAGTGAGAGTCAAATACTGAAGGCCTCCCACAATACTTCGGTACCGGAAAGAATCCTCAGTACCAAGAAGAGTGCCAGACACCCAAGACAAAGGATCAACCATGGATAAAGGAGTGGAAGTGGCTTTGCAATTCTCCATATTCACACGGTGCAGCAAGTCTAATGCGTATTTGCGCTGAGTCACTGTCATCCCCCCTGAATGGAAAGACGCTTCCAAACCTAGAAAGTAATCCAGAACACCAAGATCCTTGATGGGAAAATGAGCGGCGAGAGCACGAACCAAACGATCAACCGCTCCAGGGGTAGACTGTAATGCCCCGGGGTTTTTCCCCAAATTAGAATTGCTTGTTATTTTATTTTTGCATCGTCATGACATCAGCATCATCGCATCGCATATTTTTGGCAACAAAATTTATTTTTATGAAACCCTATTTTATTTTTCTAAAATTGTCGGAAAATGTTTTACCGAGACAGTCGTCTCCGTTTTCTAAAATTAATTGCCAAATTAATTTTTGCAAAAGAAAAATAAAATTTGAGCGAGCGAGAGAGTAGCCACCGGCCCAAAGCCCACCTAACCTCCAAACCCTAATCCTGCCCCTGGCTCTTTTCCTTTCCCACCCCCTGTGTTTTGCAGCCCCTCCTGCATTTGTTGTTTTTCGCGGAGACGCCCTTCCACCTCCCTTTTTCCTTGCAAGCAGGCCCCTGAATTTTTGCAATCGGTCCCTGGACCACTTTTCCTTTTCTTTTCTCCTTCCTTTTCTTTTCTTCTCCTTCTTATCTCTCTTCTCCCTCCCGTGGGCATCTTTTCCTCCATCCCGCACCGCATCCTCCTTCCTCCCGTGCGCAGCAGCTCGCCCCGCCACCATCTCTCTCCAGCGCGCCCGGCCGCCGCTGCTCCAGCTTCTCTCCCTCGCCGCCTTCCCTCGCGCCGCGCCGCCCGCGCCCCTTTCGGTCGTCCCCGCCTCGAGCTCCTCCAGCGCGGCACGCTTCTCCGACCTCCTCCCGCACCACCTCGCCTCACCCGGCCGACCTCATCGGCCCGCCATCGCCTCGGCCCGCTCCGGCCGCGCCTGCCGCGCCTCCCGGCCCGCCTCCTCCTTCCGGCCTGGCTCCCTCCCCTGCTCCTGTCCTGAGCTCCTCTCTCCTTTCTTCCCTCCTCCAGGCCGGCCCCGGCCCCCTTCTCCCCATCTCCAGCCCAAGGTCGCCGGCCAGCCGCCTCCGTCGTGCTCCCGAGCTCCCTCCGCTCCTCCTCCGCCCGGAGCCTCCTCCTACCTCCTCTAGCCGCCAGCCTCCTCTGCTCCTCCTTCACCGAGCTCCTCCCCGTCCTTGCTTCACGTCCCCTGCCAGCCTCTTGCACATGGCCGTCGCTCGTGTTGTGCCCGTGCAGCCACTCCCCGTCCGTGTCCTGCTGCTGCTGTTTGTGCCGTGCCTCCTGCCTCCATGTCTCCGGCGCCCGCCACCTGTTCGATAAAATGCCCGCAAGATGCCCGACGTCCCGTGCACCGTCTTTTCCGTTCCCGATGAGTTTCCCGATGACGTTCCCGTCGGGAAGACCCGATCCCCGACGTGTTCCCGTTCCCGACGCTTTTCCGTCGTGAACCGAGTTCCCCGTTCCCGTCGTGAAGCCTCCCCGACCCGAGTTCTCCGCTCCCGTTCCAGATGCCGTGAAGCCCGAAGACCGAGTACGACGACGACCGTGGATACGACAAGTGCGACACGACGATGCAACGACAAGATCTTCCCCGACCAGAACCCGCCAAGTTCTTCGTGTCCGTTTTGTGTCGGCCGCCTTCGTGCGCGTCCGAGAAGCCCGATGCCCGACTCCCCGATGCCGTGGAACCCCGACAACCCCGAAGCCCGGAACGCCAAGATCTTCCCCGACGACGACCCGAGTACGACTACTTCATCGACGACGACTACTTCGACTACTTCCACGACGTCGACTACCTCGACTACTTCGACTCCGGATGAACGACTACTTCGACTACGACGACTACTTCGACTACGATCCGAAGACGGTGGCTTCCGAATCCGAAGTTCCTCGTTTCCGATGTGTGACCCCAACCCTAAACCTCTATATGCCATATATATCCGTATCTTATAAAATCATGCATGCTTAATTAACATCGCAACTTTATCCATTTAGTCAAATTAAATCAATCTAATTATGGGATTTGTCCGGTGCATCTATATTTTGCACCGATCCCATTTAAAATGTTTAGCCATGTGTTAGGGAATAAAATTGGACAACATTTAATTTGTCATGCATCATGTCATCAACATGCTGATTCTTTGCCGTAGAGTAAAATGTATCTTTTCGTTGTCCAGTGTTTGTTGCTTCTTCGGGATAGGCCGATGAGTTGATGTGAGCAACGACAGGTTCTACTACCTCAACCGGATTGCAGGCAAGTGATACTCCCTTGCTATCTTTGCTTGTTTTCTGTCTCTTACACCTCCTATCTTTTGTTCCTTGCTAGCCTTATGTCACGATGCTTGTGTCTCGATCCTATATGCATGTTTACCTTGCAGCCATGATATAGCCACACCCCCACATCCTATTAACCTGTTGTTTGTTTACCTTGTTAGCCTTGCGAGTCCTAGTGCATGCTTAGGTGCTTTGCTTGAGTCCTGTTATCTCTTTAATCTATTCTTGTTGTTAACATGATAGCTAGGCTCAACTAAAATGGTAATCTTTACTTTCTGTTGCGATGGGAATAACTTAATAAAGATAAGGCACCGGCAGAAGGCCAATCGTGGTGTTTTGTTCTGCTAGTGTCGCCTAGGACCCGAGTTCTTTTCCGCTGATCCAAGACTGAGCGCACTAACCACATGTGGGAGTTCTATGGGCCTCCCCGCAATCTATTACCGGATCCTCAAACTTGTCCAGGAGCCACAACTTAGTTCGGGTGTTTCCATTTGCGCGCGTATTACGATGATGATGATGAGAAGGTAAGATGATGATGGATACGTGGTTACTTACGGTAGGGTTGCGGAATGGGCGTTAATCGCATGTGGAAGGAGGGGCAATCGTATGAGTGTTCCCTTCCGAAGCCGTTCACGCAACGGTTAGGCCCACCTCGAAGCTTCGGCCGGACTCTCAAGGTGGATCAGTCCTAGCTAGGTGGCTCCCTGGACTTGTTTGTAGAGAAGGGAAGTATTGCGTCGAAACCTCCACCGGTACACCTCTAAGCGAGTGTTTCGATGCGTGTGGGTTCATTGGTGCATCCCTGCAGGGTTAAATCTTTTCGAAAAGCCGTGTCCGCGGTTATGGACGACTTGGTGAAATGCGCTGGCTAAAAAGATCATAGACAACTTACACCTATTAATTATAATTTGATTAGTAAGATAGATTACTTGAATAATAACTCATAAAACTTGTCCACCGTGTGAGTGCCCGGACTTCTTCCTCGTGGGCCGAGGATACGAGGGAGTCGTTTTAGGGTGAGTTTGTTTGGTGTGTAGTATAGTTGGCTCCTCATGCGCTCTCTTACCTTGACTCTGTTAGACGAAAGTTGTAGCGTGTCTCTATAAGTTGATAGTGCTGCTTGCCACCTCAATCGCTAACCCTCTTCCCCCGGAATTCCAGCTTTGATATCTTGTGAGTATTACTTGCCAGTACTGTTTTATAGTACTGACCCCTTCGGGGCTGCTATTCCAATGCAGCCAACAGGTTTGAAGTGTGACGACATTAGCTTGGGAATCCCTCCGGCTTGGCCTGGGCAGGGATATGGTGCCTTCGTTTATCTTCAGGACTCTTAGTCCAATTTGCATCTTGTCCGTAGCCGGACGCTACCCGCTTCCGTTGTTATTTTGGATCTTTGTATTGTATCTTTGCTCTTGACTCTATGAGTCGTTGTTGTATATATGTTCTTTTGTGGGTTTCATCGAGAACTGTTGTAATGTTATCACAATTCCACCCGCATAACGTGTGTGTTGCGACGTGCACGTTATGCCTGGTGGGCGTCCTTTAGGATCGTTATTATGCGGATTTGGCTGAAATGCTCAAGTCTGCATAGTACCGATCTTGGGGCGTTACAAAGTGGTATCAGAGCCAGGTTCCTCGATACCCCGCGGGTCCAGTCTGCCTGTAGGATACCCTAGCTAATGGTCGTTGTTGTAGAGTGTCAAAACTATTTTACTAAAGTAATTTGCAAAGATCTCAATAGGAATTCTTGTTTATTCCTTACCTCTATTCTATCTTCCCTCTTACCTTTATATGATTTAAATCTTCTCTCTTATCTATTTTCCGGTCATAGCATCTTCGTGGGTGGACGATCTCTTTGCCTTTAATCCTAATAGGTCCGCTCTTCGGAAGGATCTTGACGGACGAACATCACCTTTGACGTGAGCAAGAACCTCTTGTTAGTGGTGTCGAGAAGATCAACATGGAGCGAGAAGATTCGATAGTTCACCTTGCTCTTCTTCTCCCCGACGGTAGCGTGGATCTCGGGGCGAGATCCCTTGTTAGTGGTGTCGGTTGTAATGCCCCGGGGTTTTTCCCCAAATTAGAATTGCTTGTTATTTTATTTTTGCATCGTCATGACATCAGCATCATCGCATCGCATATTTTTGGCAACAAAATTTATTTTTATGAAACCCTATTTTATTTTTCTAAAATTGTCGGAAAATGTTTTACCGAGACAGTCGTCTCCGTTTTCTAAAATTAATTGCCAAATTAATTTTTGCAAAAGAAAAATAAAATTTGAGCGAGCGAGAGAGTAGCCACCGGCCCAAAGCCCACCTAACCTCCAAACCCTAATCCTGCCCCTGGCTCTTTTCCTTTCCCACCCCCTGTGTTTTGCAGCCCCTCCTGCATTTGTTGTTTTTCGCGGAGACGCCCTTCCACCTCCCTTTTTCCTTGCAAGCAGGCCCCTGAATTTTTGCAATCGGTCCCTGGACCACTTTTCCTTTTCTTTTCTCCTTCCTTTTCTTTTCTTCTCCTTCTTATCTCTCTTCTCCCTCCCGTGGGCATCTTTTCCTCCATCCCGCACCGCATCCTCCTTCCTCCCGTGCGCAGCAGCTCGCCCCGCCACCATCTCTCTCCAGCGCGCCCGGCCGCCGCTGCTCCAGCTTCTCTCCCTCGCCGCCTTCCCTCGCGCCGCGCCGCCCGCGCCCCTTTCGGTCGTCCCCGCCTCGAGCTCCTCCAGCGCGGCACGCTTCTCCGACCTCCTCCCGCACCACCTCGCCTCACCCGGCCGACCTCATCGGCCCGCCATCGCCTCGGCCCGCTCCGGCCGCGCCTGCCGCGCGTCCCGGCCCGCCTCCTCCTTCCGGCCTGGCTCCCTCCCCTGCTCCTGTCCTGAGCTCCTCTCTCCTTTCTCCCCTCCTCCAGGCCGGCCCCGGCCCCCTTCTCCCCATCTCCAGCCCAAGGTCGCCGGCCAGCCGCCTCCGTCGTGCTCCCGAGCTCCCGCCGCTCCTCCTCCGCCCGGAGCCTCCTCCTACCTCCTCTAGCCGCCAGCCTCCTCTGCTCCTCCTTCACCGAGCTCCTCCCCGTCCTTGCTTCGCGTCCCCTGCCAGCCTCTTGCACATGGCCGTCGCTCGTGTTGTGCCCGTGCAGCCACTCCCCGTCCGTGTCCTGCTGCTGCTGTTTGTGCCGTGCCTCCTGCCTCCATGTCTCCGGCGCCCGCCACCTGTTCGATAAAATGCCCGCAAGATGCCCGACGTCCCGTGCACCGTCTTTTCCGTTCCCGATGAGTTTCCCGATGACGTTCCCGTCGGGAAGACCCGATCCCCGACGTGTTCCCGTTCCCGACGCTTTTCCGTCGTGAACCGAGTTCCCCGTTCCCGTCGTGAAGCCTCCCCGACCCGAGTTCTCCGCTCCCGTTCCAGATGCCGTGAAGCCCGAAGACCGAGTACGACGACGACCGTGGATACGACAAGTGCGACACGACGACGCAACGACAAGATCTTCCCCGACCAGAACCCGCCAAGTTCTTCGTGTCCGTTTTGTGTCGGCCGCCTTCGTGCGCGTCCGAGAAGCCCGATGCCCGACTCCCCGATGCCGTGGAACCCCGACAACCCCGAAGCCCGGAACGCCAAGATCTTCCCCGACGACGACCCGAGTACGACTACTTCATCGACGACGACTACTTCGACTACTTCCACGACGTCGACTACCTCGACTACTTCGACTCCGGATGAACGACTACTTCGACTACGACGACTACTTCGACTACGATCCGAAGACGGTGGCTTCCGAATCCGAAGTTCCTCGTTTCCGATGTGTGACCCCAACCCTAAACCTCTATATGCCATATATATCCGTATCTTATAAAATCATGCATGCTTAATTAACATCGCAACTTTATCCATTTAGTCAAATTAAATCAATCTAATTATGGGATTTGTCCGGTGCATCTATATTTTGCACCGATCCCATTTAAAATGTTTAGCCATGTATTAGGGAATAAAATTGGACAACATTTAATTTGTCATGCATCATGTCATCAACATGCTGATTCTTTGCCGTAGAGTAAAATGCATCTTTTCGTTGTCCAGTGTTTGTTGCTTCTTCGGGATAGGCCGATGAGTTGATGTGAGCAACGACAGGTTCTACTACCTCAACCGGATTGCAGGCAAGTGATACTCCCTTGCTATCTTTGCTTGTTTTCTGTCTCTTACACCTCCTATCTTTTGTTCCTTGCTAGCCTTATGTCACGATGCTTGTGTCTCGATCCTATATGCATGTTTACCTTGCAGCCATGATATAGCCACACCCCCACATCCTATTAACCTGTTGTTTGTTTACCTTGTTAGCCTTGCGAGTCCTAGTGCATGCTTAGGTGCTTTGCTTGAGTCCTGTTATCTCTTTAATCTATTCTTGTTGTTAACATGATAGCTAGGCTCAACTAAAATGGTAATCTTTACTTTCTGTTGCGATGGGAATAACTTAATAAAGATAAGGCACCGACAGAAGGCCAATCGTGGTGTTTTGTTCTGCTAGTGTCGCCTAGGACCCGAGTTCTTTTCCGCTGATCCAAGACTGAGCGCACTAACCACATGTGGGAGTTCTATGGGCCTCCCCGCAATCTATTACCGGATCCTCAAACTTGTCCAGGAGCCACAACTTAGTTCGGGTGTTTCCATTTGCGCGCGTATTACGATGATGATGATGAGAAGGTAAGATGATGATGGATACGTGGTTACTTACGGTAGGGTTGCGGAATGGGCGTTAATTGCATGTGGAAGGAGGGGCAATCGTATGAGTGTTCCCTCCCGAAGCCGTTCACGCAACGGTTAGGCCCACCTCGAAGCTTCGGCCGGACTCTCAAGGTGGATCAGTCCTAGCTAGGTGGCTCCCTGGACTTGTTTGTAGAGAAGGGAAGTATTGCGTCGAAACCTCCACCGGTACACCTCTAAGCGAGTGTTTCGATGCGTGTGGGTTCATTGGTGCATCCCTGCAGGGTTAAATCTTTTCGAAAAGCCGTGTCCGCGGTTATGGACGACTTGGTGAAATGCGCTGGCTAAAAAGATCATAGACAACTTACACCTATTAATTATAATTTGATTAGTAAGATAGATTACTTGAATAATAACTCATAAAACTTGTCCACCGTGTGAGTGCCCGGACTTCTTCCTCGTGGGCCGAGGATATGAGGGAGTCGTTTTAGGGTGAGTTTGTTTGGTGTGTAGTATAGTTGGCTCCTCATGCGCTCTCTTACCTTGACTCTGTTAGACGAAAGTTGTAGCGTGTCTCTATAAGTTGATAGTGCTGCTTGCCACCTCAATCGCTAACCCTCTTCCCCCGAAATTCCAGCTTTGATATCTTGTGAGTATTACTTGCCAGTACTGTTTTATAGTACTGACCCCTTCGGGGCTGCTATTCCAATGCAGCCAACAGGTTTGAAGTGTGACGACGTTAGCTTGGGAATCCCTCCGGCTTGGCCTGGGCAGGGATATGGTGCCTTCGTTTATCTTCAGGACTCTTAGTCCAATTTGCATCTTGTCCGTAGCCGGACGCTACCCGCTTCCGTTGTTATTTTGGATCTTTGTATTGTATCTTTGCTCTTGACTCTGTGAGTCGTTGTTGTATATATGTTCTTTTGTGGGTTTCATCGAGAACTGTTGTAATGTTATCACAATTCCACCCGTATAGTCATGAAGTGCATCAGGTTGCGTCCAGGTATGCGTCTGCTGCAAGGCAGTGAATTCCTCAGTCATAGCAGCACGCCACGTAGAGTCATGAAGTGCATCACGGTGAGACGCCAGGGTCGCAAAGAAAGCCCGACGAGATGCATCATAGCGAATGGTACCATCCGTATATTCCTTGGCACGGCGAGTGCTATCACGCGTGCGAGTGATCATGGTATGTGCAGGCACAGCCGAGGGCGTCGCGGTCGAGGGAGCAGTGCTCTTGACAGGAGGCGACGCGGGCTGAGCAGGAGAGGACGCCACGGGCGAAACAGGCGATGATGCAGGCGAGAGAGACCCAGCCGGCGATGTGGACGACCCGGCCGGCGGCTGACACGGCCCAGCTGTGGGCGAAGACGGCCCAGCTACAGGTGCGGCAGTGGTGCGGCCCGTGGCTGGCGACGAGGGCGCCTCGGGGGCGCGCCATGCATGGCCACCCCATGCACATCGATCATGGAGGAGGGTCGCTCCGACGAAATTTCCTGCACACAAGAGGAACTACCAGGCACATCAATCGGCAAATGTGATAAGTCATATTTGCGCATACAGTCACTCGTAACCGGTTCATCTGAGGGAAACGAAATCGCTTGTTTCAAAGTGGAGACATCGACGGTAACACCGGGAGTCGAATAAGGGAAGATGGACTCATCAAAAACAACATCACGGGAAATATAAATACGGCCCGTGGAACGATCTAGGCACTTGTACCCCTTGTGCATCGGGCTATACCCCAGAAAAACACACATCGTGGATCGGAAAGACAACTTGCGAGCATTGTACTTCCGCAAACTAGGCCAGCAGGCACATCCAAAAACACGGAGAAAGGTGTAGTTGGGTTGGACTTTGAGAAGTCGATAGAGAGGTGTATCTTGCTGGAGCACAGGTGTAGGCATGCGATTGATGAGATAGCACGCGGTGAGAAAAGCTTCATCCCAATATCGAAGTGGAAGGGAAGACTGCGCAAGCAAAGCAAGACCGGTTTCCACCAGATGGCGATGTTTGCGTTCAGCAATCCCGTTTTGCTGCGAGGTGTGAGGACAGGAGACGCGATGGGAGATGCCAAGGCGCTGGAAATAGCGATGCAACTTATGATACTCGCCACCCCAATCCGACTGAACGGCCTTGATTTGAGTGTTCAGCCGGCGCTCCACATGCGCCTGGAAGGTGTAAAAGACATGCTCAACATCAGACTTATGCTTGAGGAGATAAATCCAACAAAAATGGGAATAATCATCGACAAAGCTAACATAATATTTATACCCTCCCGAGGATGCAATAGCTGGACCCCATACATCCGAATGAACTAGCTCAAGAGGTACAGTAGAGACACGATGAGAATGATTATAAGACAATTGTCGACTTTTGGCACACTGACAAGCATCACAAACTGAAGTATGATTATTGAAAGAACACTCTAAATCATTTTGCCTAACAATGGTTTGAACGACATTATTGGTGGGATGACCGAGACGACGATGCCAATGAGGCGAAGAGGTCTTTACGCCGAAGGACGCCTGGCGCGACGATGGAGGAAGAACTCGACCAAACGGGATGGGGTACAGTCCATCTTTGCTTCTACCGTGAAGCAGAATTTTCTTCGTGACCTTGTCCTTTACAAGGAAAAAGAACTCATGAAACTCAACAAAAACTTTATTGTCGGAAACAAGACGATAAACTGAAAGGAGATGATTATGAATATGTGGAACATGAAGGATATTTTTCAGTTGCAAAGATGAACCGGGTAAAGATGAATGACCAATATGCGAAATAGACAAACCTGCGCCATTGGCCACCTGGACTTGATCCTTCCCGTGGTAGCGGTCATGAACATGGAGACGCTCGAGATCACTCGTCAGATGATCGGAGGCACCAGAGTCGAGGTGCCAGTACTGGTCGTGGGAGGATGTCGATGCAGAGTTGCTGGTGCGCTGCTCTTGATCATAGCGCCGACGGCAGTCACTCGCCTCATGCCCCCAGTTCTTACAGATCTGACACTGGGGGCGCCATTTGCGACGTCCTCCTCCGTTGCGGCCGTTGTGGCCGCCATTGCCGTCGTTGCGAAAACGGTCTTGGCCACCTCCACCGTGACCACCAAACCCCTGTCCGTAGCCTTGGACAGGGCCATGCTGCCCCTGCGAGCCACCACCCGCGGGGCGACCGCCGCTAGGGCGAGACGCGTCGCTCGCACGCCCGGAGTTGTTGGAGTAGGGGCGAGATGCGACGTTAGCCGAGGAAGTCCAGTCCTCGGGATCGGCCTGCTGCTGCTTCTGAAGGCCCTCAAAATTGAGGACGCACTTGTAGAACATGGCCAGCGTGACAGGCGTAGTCGCGAAGTCCATAGACGCCGCGATCGGGTTGAACGAGGTGCCCAACCCGGTGAGCATGTAGTCGATGATCTCGTCATCGCGGAGAGGGGAACCAGCGGCGGCCATGGCGTCGGCAAGAGCCTTCACCTTCTGCATGTACTCGCTGGCGGACTTGTCTCCCTTCTTCAGTCCTTGGATCTCGTGCCGAAGGGCACGGATGCCGGCGCGGTTTTCGGCAGAGAACATGGCGTGAACGGCGCTCCAAGCTGCCGCAGCCGTTGTACAGCCGATAAGCTGGGCCGAGATGTCCTCGTGCATCGACCCAAGGAGGTGGCCGAGGACACGCTGGTCCAAAGTCCACCACTGCGCGTACGCGGGGTTGACGACGTCGCGCGCGGTGTCACCAGTGCCTTCCCGGATGGTTTGAGGCGGCGCCGGAGCCGTGCCGTCGAGGAAGCCGTGAAGACGTGCTCCGGCGAAGTTGGGAAGGGCGTGCGCCTTCCACAGCATAAAGTTACTGCCGTTCAGGCGAACGGCGATGGCCGGGAGAACCAGGACTGCCGCCGTGTCGGACGGCGGTGCGATGACGGGGCCTGCCACGGTGGTGGAGAGGCTGGCGCTCGTCAGAGCGAGGCTGGAAGCTCGGGCCATCGCAGCGGCGGCGGCGAACAAGATCGCGACGGCGGCGGCGGACTCGCGGCGGCGGCTAGCTAGGGTTTGCTAGCGGCGGCGGCGGAGGGAGCCAGGTGCTGCTCTGATACCAAGTTGAAAAAAGGAGTTTAGGGTTTTGTGGATGCAATCGCACCTCACGTCTCTTCTATATATATAAGGGGTGATCATACAAATACATGCGTATATACGCGTACATATACATGACAGATATATACCTACTAGACCTATCTTAACAAAGAACACAAAGACGTCCCTTGCTTCGAGCGATCATGCTAGCACAACAACAGGTCAATTCTTACAGCGTTATTAGTACAAAATGATAAAACACTGAAATTTGCATACGCTACAGTGCCGTTGGTAGCGCGAATCATGATTTTCTGGAAGTTGTAAAATAGGGAAAAAGAGAAAAGGGCACTGAACCATTTGGTTGAACATCTGGCGGACCTCGCAGGACAAACAACTGGAAAGGACATGCATATCGCTCGCAGGCCGCGAGTGCTGGACTCTTAAAAAATCAGAGTGGTGGACAGTGCAAGAGGCAAAGAAAGAGAAGCACCTAACCAATATCCGTCGCTGATTGCCTCTTCTTGCCATGCAAACAAGGTAAGCATGCAGAGACAGGACAAAAAAAAAAATGTTAAATACCAATGCTATCAGACTAAAATACCAGCTCCATCCGCTGTTTTATTTCTTCAGCAAGTTTGGTATCATATTTTGGTAGACCGACCTTTACTCCTTTAGTTCTTCAATAGTAATTGTCCTTCCTTATTAATGTCCAGATGCTTCAGCATTTCTCTCTTTAGACCAAAGATCTCTTCCTCTCACAAGCAATCTGCAATAATATGAACACAACAGAAGAAATGAAAATATTTATCATCCAATGAAGGCCCGATGCTAAGGAAGAAGGAAAAAAATAGTAGTTTAGGCAGGTCTGTCCTTAAAATAGACACAGGGTTATTATTTCCCTCATCAAATAAATTCAGCAGAAACTTGCTAAGTCACAGTACTGCAGCGGTCTACGGTCTATTTGATTAACAGAGATAAACACACTAAGCATGATCCATTATTTGTTAATATAGAAAGTCAATAGCAATTGCTCGCTAGGTACAAATGGATGGTGCTTCATAACAGAAATCTACACTACTGCACCCACTGCAAATTCTTTATACCTTATTCTACAGCCACCGGGAATTTCAGGATACCTTCAGTTTTGCCGCAGCCTATGATCAATTTTCAGATATCTTTCGCTTGGGGATGCAAACAAAAGTTCATTCACATCTTCAAGTTGCAGTGGGTACAGGTGTTCAAAGACCTAGAGAAGATATTTGATAGATCTAATACTTGTACTTGCACCTATGCAGTTAGGGGAACATAAGCTTGTCCAACCCCATCTTACCTCTTTCAGGAGCGAAACGACCATTTCCCTGACTGCCGACATCGCGCAACTAAATTGATGGCGAGGAGATTCCTAGCTGAAAGGAACTTCTTTCCCCAAGGTGCGGCCCTTGACGACGACGAGGCGGTCG
This sequence comes from Puccinellia tenuiflora, assembly GCA_012064385.1. Taxonomy (NCBI): domain Eukaryota; kingdom Viridiplantae; phylum Streptophyta; class Magnoliopsida; order Poales; family Poaceae; genus Puccinellia; species Puccinellia tenuiflora. The sequence goes on from QRDG01002282.1 coordinate 956,388, forward strand.
AAGGCCGGGTTCGGCGGAGAAGACGGTGCCCTTGACGAAGAGGTGGGTTGTGAACACGCCGCCGTGCCTCGCCACGCGCTCGTCGATGAAGGGCTCCGGGTCGGGTTTCTTGTATGCCGAGATCTGCCGCGGCATCTCGAGATCAGGGCGCTTCTTGCTCTCGGGCGGCAGCCTCGACCTGTGCTTCCGGCCCCCAATCCCATGAGAGGATGTCACCGGCGACGCATGTCCCTCCGACCCTCCCTATGTGGCTATGTCGCTGGAGGAGGGGGGTCGATGTGTCAGGTCGTGTCGCTTCGTCGCCTTACATTCCCTTTCTCGGTGGGCCTTAGTCCAGTATAAAGCCCAATTAACCACAGAAAATATATTCGATGGGCAGAGTAGCATCGCTAGGGACAACCGGTGCAGTAAATCCAACGGCCAGAATGGTTAGATGACACGATCGGACGGCTCAAATAAGTGAGGTCGTGAGGGAGCTCCCTCTTGTCTTAGTTTTAATATCCCTAATATTCTGGTGATGTATGCATTGTTGCGTGCGAGAACTAGGCAGAGGCCTACTGGTAGGGAGCACGGTGGTGCAACCCGCAGACCCGGGTTCGATTCCTGAGAGGAACGAATTTCTGGTTTATCTCACTTGGGTGGGAGTCTACTATAAAAATAAGCCCTGGGTGCTAGTGCCCTTGGGTCACGTTTTTTTAAAGGATGCGTGCGCTTCTTTTTTGGCGGGATGGTCTCTGCAGTTCGATGTTGGTTACTATCGATGTTCTCTGCAAAGTGCAAACAGGACCCATGAAACTGATAATAAATAAAACTAATAGTAATAACTAAGGGTTTCTATTAGTCTTCATGAGAGCCGATAATGACCACTGTCGCAACGGACATGGTGGGAACAGGCGATGAGGTGGCGGCGGCGGTGCCAAGATGTTTAGAGATCGGAGCGATCGACTTGCACGCCGGGACGTGTCGCTCTTCGTCTCTCAGACGCGCGGCGCCGGAGTAATGCCGCCTTCAAAACTGCCGCTGGCTTCCCGCCCGGCGCGCGTCGTATTCCTGAGCCTTTGCACTGCCCCTCCGTGCTTTATAAGCAGCGACGCCACTCCTCACGTCTTCACCACATACACCGTCCCTCTCCTCTCTTCCCTCTCCCCCGTCTTCTCTTGCCATGACGAATAACGACGAAGCCGGTGTCGGTCAGTTGTAGAGATAGTTTACATGATGACCATGTCGGCCGGTTGTCTGCTGCCATAACACACAAGACGAATACTGTAAACATCTGTGTTGGTGCACATCCAGTATTTTTTACAGTACAGTAACGTGCCAAAGTATTATCATCACGATAATGTGAAAGCAGACTTAAGTTACACAGTGATCAATGTGATCGATTGTTTGCTCGAATGGCTTACAGGCCGGATGGTTTATATGGAGCGACAAAACTTCAGAATAATGAAATTTATTGGACACAGCAATAGCGATGGCGGTTCCTGGTCTGTTCGTCTTCTTTTGGTTATTGCCGAAGTTGACTCTGTTGGATGTAGCACAAGGGAACGTGGTCACTGAGTGTGGAGCCGGCTTTCCTTGCGTCGTGTCTTCTGGGTGAACGATGGGCTCGTTGGGATGAGTTGTCGTCCTCGCGTTTCGTGACCATCCCCTGGAAAAAGCCTGAATATTTAGGTCTGGATGTTGCGCTTTTGTGAGGCACAACGTGAGTGAGACGCCCTGACGTACACATACACTAGTAGAAAACCAGCCAAAGGATTTTATCCTTAATATCGGTTTGGTTACCAATCGGTACTAAATCTAGCACTAGTACCGGCTCCAGAGCCCAGTGCGCCGGGAATCTCTAGTACCGGTTTGTTTGGGACCTTTAGTACCGGTTCGTGCTACGAACCGGTACTAAAGGGTTTCGCGCCAAAATGCTGCGGCCGCGGGGCCGAAGCTGCACCTTTAGTACCGGTTCGTATCACGAACCAGTACTAAAGGTTTGCCAGCCCCTATTTCTTCAACCCGAGAGCCATGCTAGCTCTCCATCTCCAACACATTTCTAAAAATTTCTCTCCTCTCACACTCCAAAGAAATCTCCATTTTCTGCACCATTTTGTTAAGATTGGCTGCAACGATCTATCCAAGGGTTAGCAACATGATCCTTTCTTCCGGCGTTCCTAATTTAGCTCATTTCCTATAGTTTAGCTCGTTTCACTTTTTTAGTGCTAGCAAGGTGTTTGATGAAATGTCTAAGTCAGTGATTTCATTCGTTTTATATGCAATTTGAGCTCAAATTAAAGTATGCTTTGTTGGTTTTAGTATCTTCCCCGTCCTCACCGCCGTACTCTAATTTGCTTTTAATGTGATGAACTTGAATAATAATTAATTTTGTCACTCATCTATTTATGAAGTAGTGTAATTAACGGTTATTGATATACTTATATAATGCAGATGAACCGACAATGGATGTACGGTGACCGACGTTGTCCCGAGTTTCTTAATGGCATGCATAATTTTCTCCACGTGGCTGAGGAAAGCAAGCGGTCGAATGGTTTCATGTGTTGTCCATGTCGTTCCTGTAAGAATATGAAGGATTACTCTACCTCAAGAACCATTCACGCCCACCTGTTAGAGAACGGTTTCATGCCCGGCTATAATTGTTGGACAAAGCACGGAGAAAGAGGGGTTATAATGAAAGACAACGAAGAAGAAGAGGATAATGACAACTATCCTATGTTCACTGAACACGATGATATGACAATGGGGGGAGACGAAGACGCAGAAGAGCTCATTTTTTATGACCCCGATGACGATTTAGGTCGGGCCATTCATGATGCGAAGATTAACTGCGGAAGTGAAAACGAGAAGTTGAAGTTTGAGAGAATGTTAGAGGATCACAACAAATTGTTGTACCCAAATTGCGAAGATGGCCAGAAAAAGCTGGGTACCACATTAGAATTGCTGCAATGAAAGGCAGAGAATGGTACTTCTGACAAGGGTTTTGAAAAGTTGCTGAAAATAATAAAGAAGATGCTTCCAGGGGAGAATGTATTGCCCTCTAGTACGTACGACGCAAAGAAGGTTGTCTGCCCTCTAGGATTTGAGGTGCAGAAGATACATGCATGCATCAATGACTGCATCCTCTACTGCGGTGAGAAGTACGAGAATTTGAATGCATGCCCGGTATGCGGTGCATTGCGGTATAAGATCAGGCGAGATGACCCTGGTGATGTTGAGGGCGAGCCGCGCCCCGGGAAGAGGGTTCCTGTCAAGGTGATGTGGTATGCTCCTATAATACCACGGTTGAAACGTTTGTTTCAAAACAAAGAGCATGCCAAGTTGTTGCGATGGCACAAAGAAGACCGTAAGAAAGACGTGATGCTGAGACACCCCGCTGACTGGTCGCAGTGGAGAAAAATCGACAAAGAGTCAAGACATTTGCAGATGACGCGAGGAACTTAAGATTTGGTCTAAGTACAGATGGCTTTAATCCTTTTGGAGAGCAGAGCTCCAGTCATAGCACCTGGCCAGTGACTATACGTATCTATAACCTTCCTCCTTGGTTGTACATGAAGCGGAAGTTCATTATGATGCCAGTGCTCATCCAAGGCCCGAGGCAACCCGGCAACGACATTGATGTGTACCTGAGGCCATTGGTTGAAGAACTTTTACAGTTGTGGGATGAAGAAGGTGTACCTGTGTGGGATGAGCACGAACAAAAGGAATTTAACCTACGAGGGTTGTTGTTCGTAACCATCAATGATTGGCCTGCTCTTAGTAACATTTCTGGACAATCAAACAAGGGATACAATGCATGCACACACTGTTTAGGTGAGACTGACAGTATATATTTGGGAAACAAGAATGTATACTTGGGGCATCGTCGATTTCTTCCAAAACAACATGTCGTAAGAATGGGAGGAGGCAAGCATTTCAGAGGTGAGGCAGATAGTCGGACGAAGCCTACCCGCCCTACTGGGGATGTTATATATGATATGGTGAAGGATTTAAAAGTGATCTTTGGAAAGGGTCCTGGCGGACAATCTGTTCCGAATGACAGTGCCGGACACGTACCCATGTGGAAGAAGATGTCTATATTTTGGGAGCTATCCTATTGGAAAATCCTAGAGGTTCACTCTTCAATCGACGTGATGCACGTGACGAAAAATCTTTGCGTGAACCTGCTAAAATGCTTGGGCGTGTACGGGAAGACAAAAGATACACCGGATGCACGGCAGGACCAGCAACGTATGCACGAACGAGACAACCTGAATCCAGAGAAGTATCAAGGTCCTGCCAGCTACGCTCTTACGAAAGAAGAGAAGGAGATCTTTTTTGAAGTCCTGAGCAGCATCAAGGTCCCGTCTGGCTTCTCGTCGAATATAAAGGGAATAATAAACATGACAGAGAAAAAGTTTCAAAACCTAAAGTCTCATGACTGCCACGTCATTATGACACAATTACTTCCGATTGCATTGAGGGGGCTTCTGCCAGAAAATGTTCGAGTACCCATTGTGAAGCTATGTGCATTCCTCAATGCAATTTCTCAGAAGGTGATCAATCCACTAACTTTATCAAATTTACAGAAGGATGTGGTGCAATGTCTTGTCAGCTTCGAGTTGGCATTTCCACCATCCTTCTTCAATATTATGACGCACCTCATAGTTCACCTAGTCGAAGAGATTCACGTTCTCGGTCCTGTATTTCTACACAACATGTTCCCCTTTGAGAGATTCATGGGAGTCTTAAAGAAATACGTTCATAACCGTGCTAGGCCAGAAGGAAGCATCTCCAAGGGCTATGGAACAGAGGAGGTCATTGAGTTTTGTGTTGACTTTATTCCTGACCTTAAGCCGATCGGTGTTCCTGAATCACGCTATGAGGGGAGACTGCGTGGAAAAGGCACGCTAGGAAAGAGACCAAAAATAAATATGGACGGACATTCTTTCACTAAAGCACACTACACAGTCCTACATAATTCCAGCATGGTGGCTCCGTATATATTGGAACACAAGGATATTTTACGCTCAAAATATCCGGAGCAAGGTGAAGATTTGATTGATGGAGAACACCAGACGACTTTCGGCGGTTGGTTGCAAACACATCTCATTAATGACACCACTATTGAAGAACAACTATACTTGTTGGCCAAGCAACCATCTTTTTGTATATCGACTTTTCAAGGGTACGAGATAAATGGGAATACATTTTACACGATCGCCCAAGATCAAAAGAGCACCAACCAAAACAGTGGTGTCCGCTTTGATGCAGCAGACGACAATGGGAAGAAGGTCACATATTATGGGTACATAGAGGAGATATGGGAACTTGACTATGGACCTACTTTCAAGATCCCTTTGTTCCGGTGCAAATGGTTCAACCTGAAAGACGGGGTGCAGGTAGACCCACAGTACGGAATGACTACAGTGGATCTCAAGAATCTAGCATACGAGACCGAACCATTCGTGCTTGCCAGTGAAGTGGCCCAGGTTTTCTATGTGAAGGACATGTCTACCAAACCGAAAAAAAGAAAAGAAAGGCAAGAGGACACGTCATATGATGAGCCAAAGCGCCACATAGTTCTTTCAGGAAAAAGAAACATCGTGGGAGTGGAGGACAAGACAGACATGTCAGAAGATTATAATAAGTTTGATTATATTGCACCCTTCAAGGTGAAAACTGACCCAAGCATCGTGTTAAATAACGAAGATTGTCCATGGTTGCGTCGCAATCAGAAGAAAGGGAAACACACGAAGAAAACTCAGAAGACTAGATAGGGATGTGTTGGTGATGTGTAATAATAAACTTGGCATAGTTTGTTTGAATGGGTCCATATTCCACACAAACATGCATCTTGGAAGCACGGACAATGTATTAAACCTTTTATCAAATGCACACGGTTTCCCCGTCATACAGCCCAACGGTGGCTCGTGAGTGCCTGCATATCAAATGCACCGTTGGGCTGTATGACGGGAATCCGAATGATTTGTATTCGGTCGATGAACTGAAGTGAGCAGCAAATCGACCTTCGATCCAAGCAGCCGCAAGACTTCTTTGATGATCTAACGACCGTCCCAAAAAGTGTTGGGAATGTTGTAGATCATCAAAGAGCCTTGCAGCCACTCCCACCTCCTCGGCAATTCATCATTGTGTCACCCTAATCCAGTGGTTGGATTCAACCTACCCGAGGGCTTGTGTTAGGGAACATGTCAGCGGGTAGGCTAAATCCAACCATTGGGTTCGGTGGCAAAGGTAGACGCTCGTTGTGTGCCGTTTCACTGCAGGGACGTCGCTATTTATAGGCGATTAGAAGGTGTACAAGCGCTTTAAAGAAACACACCCCTGATCCAACGGCTCACAAGCGCTTGAAAGAAACACACGATCCGTGTGCTTCTTTAGTCCCGGTTGGTAACACGAACCGGTACTAAAGGCCCTGATCCAATAGCTCAGAAGCACTCGAAGGAAACACACGATCCGTGTGCTTCTGATCCAACGGCTCACAACCGCTCTAAAGAAACACACCCCTGATCCAACGGGTCACAAGCGCTTGAAAGAAACACACGATCCGTGTGCTTCTTTAGTCCCGGTTGGTAACACGAACCGGTACTAAAGGCCCTGATCCAACAGCTCACAAGCGCTCGAAGGAAACACACGATCCGTGTGCTTCTGATCCAACGGCTCACAAGCGCTCTAAAGAAACACACCCCTGATCCAACGGCTCACAAGCGCTTGAAAGAAACACACGATCCGTGTGCTTCTTTAGTCCCGGTTGGTAACACGAACCGGTACTAAAGGCCCTGATCATTCTATATATGTAGGCTTGGCCTCCATTGCCATATCACATCTAAACTCATATCTGCAATCTCAGCACTCTTCCATTGTAACAAAATTTTGACTTAGGTATTTTTGACTTAGGTGTTCTCGGCGACGATGTCCATGTTGGACCAGAGGGGCGATGTGCGGGACTGGGCTCCACCGGGCTGGCACTGGGAGGTGCTACCTTCCGGGACGCGCAGCTTGGTGAGGAATCCGGGTGACGTCGTCGACCCGGATCTTCTGTGGTGGCAGTCGCGTGGGCCACGCTCGGTGCAGAGGGAGCCGGCCTCCGAGGAGGTGGTACGTCGCCATATCAGGGAGGAGGATGAGCACGTCCGTCGCTACATGTATCTATTGGATAGGCAGTATGACAGTAGGTGGTCATTTCTTCAGAGGGTTCCTTCTCACGTGAGATATGACCCTGTGAGGGTTCCTTCTCTTTGGATGCGCAGCGCCGGTGGCTCAGCACCCCGCGGCTCAGGAACTTGGAATATGTCCTAGTATCCACCAATAATAATAAACTTGGAATACGATAGTTCTGTTGAAAACTTGTTCACAACAAAGAGCTATCTCCTCCTAACATTCTAGGGTTTCTGTCGAAATAACGGGTGTTATGGACAAATACATGGCATAGTTTGTTTGAATGGGTCCATATTCCACACAAACATGCATCTTGGAAGCACGGACAATGTTGACGAAGGAAGTTTTTTTTATTGAATAAAAAAACCATTTTCCATTTTCCGAGTGTCAGAAATGGTTTTTTTTGTGAAGGACCTACCAGAAATATGTTGCAAAACTTGGGTGATTTATTTTTTAATATGCTAGAACATGTTATATGGACAAATAATCAATTTGTTTTCTAAGAAAATATTTCCATCCACCTCTTTTAAAAATCACAAGTTTCTGCCGATTCAGCTGGAAACAGGACAAATTTGAACTACAAGTGCCTCGTAATTTGCTCATGATTTTGGGAAAAATCATTTTTAGGTACACAACTGCCTATTTCAACATAGATACACCAAGAGTTTCTGAATATACCACCCCTAGCTACGAACTGTCATGCCCGCCGTCTTGACTTAATTATAGTTTCTAGAAATATTTAATTCCATTTTAAAATTTAAAAATTTGAAAATGTTACAAAACATCACAAAATTATTATTAGTTGATATTTTTTAATTTTACAAAATTTTATAAATTAGTTTCATGTCATTTGGACTTTTCTTTCAAAAGTTATAGTTGTTTTAATAAAACAGGAAAAGAAAAAGAGAGAAAAACCCTTTGGTACCGGTTGGTGAGAAAAACCGGTACCAAAGGTCGAGCGGTTCGCACGCAATTTTTGGTGGATCTTTGGTACCGGTTGGTAGCTACAACCGGTACCAATGCCACTTTGGTACCGGTCGGTGGCACAAACCGGTACCAAAGGTCAGACGTAAGGCTCGAAGAGCGCGGGACTTGGCCATTCTTGGCCAAATCACCGCAGACGAACCGACGCGCCTCCGGGCTCCTGATCGCCGACGAGACGCCGTCAGGCTGCCGCCGCCGGGACTCGCTCCCTCGCGCCCTGTGCCGCCGCCTGCATTGCCCCTGCGCAGCCGCCTGCACGCCCCTGTGCCGCCGCCTGCACGCCCCTGCGCCTCCACCTCGGTGCGCTGCCGGCCCTGAACGCCTCCACCTCCGTGCGCCGCCGGCCCCTGCCCCTCCTCCACCGGCCGGCCCCTGCCCCTGCTCCACCACGCGCCTCCGCCTCCACCACCTCGCCTCCACGACGCGCCTCCGGCCGTCTCCACGCGCCTCCACCTCGGTGACCTCGGTGCGCCGCCGGCCCCGAACGCCTCCACCTCCGTGCGCCGCCGGCCCCTGCCCCTCCTCCACCGGCCGGCCCTGCCCCTGCAGCACCACGCGCTTCCGCCTCCACCACCTCGCCTCCACCACGCGCCTCCGCCTCCGCCTCCGGCCGTCTCCACGTGCCTCCACTTCGGTGACCTCGATAGAGGCAGGTACTAGTTTTTTTTGTTTTTTTTCTTAGTGATTATTGTTATTTTTACTTACTTACAAATGTCTCAATATTGTTATATATAAATTTAAGTAAATAGAAACACTAGAAAATTAGTATTAGAATTATTAGAATTTTTAAGTACTTAGAATTATTAGTTTTTGAAGTACTTAGATATTAGTTTTTTTAAGTACTTAGATATTAGTTTTTTTAGTACTTAGAATTATTAGAATTTTTAAGTACTTAGATATTAGTTTTTTTAGTACTTAGAATTATTAGAATTTTTAAGTACTAGTATTAGAATAGAATATTAGTATTAGAATTATTAGTATTAAAATATTAGTGTTAGAATTTTGTAGTGAATTGCTATTTAAAATTTTCTATTTCAAATTTGCCAAGTGAATTTGCTATTTAAAATTTTGTACTGACATTGAGCTATGGATCCGGACACCCCCCCCCCCCCCCCTTCATCCGAAATGAGGAGGAAGAAGATTTGGTGCAACAAGTGATATATAATAATGCCCGACCATATGAGGATGACGATGGCGAAGACTTAACCACACAATTTCTGAACGACTCCGGTGAAGGACTTGAGTCTGAAGAAAGAAGGGCCGACGAAGTGCCCTTAACAAACTCCGTCAAGGTGTATATTATGGCAATGCTATATCAGTAGATGCATTGATTTATTTGTATTGCACTTATTAACGAACCTTTTTTATTTTAGCCTTGTGGATCATCGAGCAAATCTGCTAAAAAGCAAGGTCCTCAAGGCCCGACGAAACCTCTATCGGGCGAGGCTAAATTATCCCTCACCGCATTTAAGGCTAGTGGCGAACCGGTGGAACCAGCAGAGAACGTCAAAAAATTTATAAATCAAGCTGGAGTTCTTGTTAGGGACATTGTACCGATCACCATTCCAGATTGGCATAAGCCGAAGAAGGTGGCGGTTGGCGATGAAGCTAGTTATGTCAGCGACGCTACAAAAGAGGTACTTTGGGGGAGTCTGCTGCCATACTTCAACCTACCGGTAGGCTTCACGGAAGGCCAGACGAAGAAGCTCAAGGAATGGACTTTTAAGAAGATGGCCGTACAATTCCAGACCTGCAAGAAAAAATTATGGGACAACTATGGACCTGAAGGTCCAGAATTCACTGGAAGATTTGAGAAGCTAAAAACCCTTGGCCCGCATTTAAGGCGTATAGGAGATCGTCAGAGTATAAGTCCCGATCAGCCATAAATGTAGAAAATGCTAAGAAGAAGCAATATTTTCATAAATTGGGGTCAGGTGGCTACAAGAGTGCCATTCCTAAGTGGAAAGCATATGAAGCTGAACTGCTGAAAAACGGGGTCATGCCACAGACATACGACTGGCCCGAGCGGTCCAAGTTCTGGTTGTACATGCATGGGGCAGGGTTGGACCCAAAGACAGGGCTGATCGTTGCAAAGGGTAAATGGAAGACGAAAATTGAAAAAATCGCCAAGGAGCTTCAAGATGCAGTAGATAAGGTTAGAAAGGGAGTGTACATTCCCGATAGAGAGAATGACGAGTTGACACTAGCTCTGGGGAATCCAGAACACGTTGGACGAGTACGAACCCTCCCAGGTCTCACCATGAAGGATGCGTGGCCGGAGTGCGCAGACAGTTATAGAAGCCGTTCGAGAACGAAGAAGAAGTGCGCTGACCAATTATCGACATTGGAACTTAGGGTGCAGCAGCTGGAGCAGAATCTAACAGACTCAACTAGTCGGCAGAGGGCACCTGATCAGCAGCTTCTTATAGAAGATCCTCAAGCCGATGCCGCCCCATCTCAGCCGAAAAGCAGCGTGGGTTCCTCGCATCTTGAAGGATGTGGAGCAAGCTACCCCGTGGATTATGTCACGGAGAAGACAGAGTGCGAGCTACATGTGCCAATAAGGAACATGTCCGTTAAGGTGGTGGTCGGCTATGTTTACCCACAACAAGATGGAGCAACGCACCATCATCAGCCCATTCCAGCTGACTGTGCTCTTGTCCGGGTGGATGACATTGTGCCTACTTATGAAACAATGGATCTTGATCATCCTGGAGGTGACGAGGAGAAGACATTGGGTGATGTCAAGCGCGGTTTTGCCCTCTGGAAAAAACAATACATCGTCTTTTCAGGCCCCGTGCCAAGGCCACCGACTCCTCGTGGTAGAAGTCCACATGTGCAACAAAGTCCACATGAGCCGCAAGGGCCATCGACTACTCCTGCTGGCAGTCCACATGAGCAGCAAGGGCCATCGACTCCTCGTGGTAGCAGTCCACATGAGCAGCAAGGGCCATCGACTCCTCGTGGTAGCAGTCCACATGAGCAACAAAGTCCACACCTACCGGAGGGGGGCCCAGCGCGAGTCCACCACCTCGGTTACCTCCGCGTAAGAGAGCGCCCGTTAAGCGGAACGGTTCGCCGCCTAGGAAGATGCCTAGATTGGAGAGAACACGGCCGCCTCTTGAGAAGTTACCTTGGGAAAGATCTGAAGAGGAAAACAAGGCCATCGTTCAAGCCCAGGTGGATGCCCATTTTGCTAAGAAAGTGCCAGAGATACCTTTTTTGAAGACGCTAGATCCGGTGAAAGTTGTGCGTACCGTGGAGAATCTATATGACCCTGAACCGGTGTCATCAGACTATACGCGTTCTATTGAAAGGTCATATGACGAGATGGTCAGGGTGAAAAAAGGGGAACCGTTGATCCAAGTGGAAAAAGGGAAACAGGTGGTCGAGTCAAAGAAAAGGAAACAAGTTCCCCAGCTCGAAGAACAACCCGTTCAATCGGTCCCCCCTCTCAAGGTGTTTGACGAGAAGGCCATTCAAAGTCGTCAACAACAAACAACCGGTACCGATGACGCCTTACTTGAAGTAGCATATCAATTTGTTCAAGGGAATAATTTGGTCGAGAATGTCTGCGCCCTACCAACAAGAATGCGCCAACTGCATAGCTGGTACTTGAATAGTGCAAAGGACGGGTTCGATTCTATCATGGTGAGAGTTAAGGAGGAGCACTACTTCCAAGAATACGCTGTGTCCGTTGACTTCAAGGAACTTTTTCAGTTATACAATCTCCTGGCCATCGACAAATCGTTGCTCAGTTGCTATTGTCTATAAGTGATTTATTTATGTAATTTGAGAAGTCTTAAGCTATGTTCGTTCATTTTCTGCAATTGTCCTCAATTTAATCTTTTGTGCGCTATATTATGCAGATTGAAGATGCTCGAATGCAAAAGGGATGATATCAACGACATTGGGTTCATTGACGCGGAGACAATGCATCAAGTAACCATAACGGATCCCCTGCATAACAAGGATACACCGGCGACTTTGCTAAGGTTTTTGAAGCGACAACGCGACAAAAAACAAATACTTTGGCCTTACTTGTTCGAGTGAGTGTTACTGTCTTCTTTATCGTCATTATTTGAATACTTTGGCCAGATGCTAAAATTTTAAGTAATGAGTTATATCTATGACACTGCATATTTAAACGTGTGCAGCTTCCACTATATTCTTATCGTCATTAAAATGCACGATGGAGAAGTTCTAGTATATGACTCACTAACCACAAAGGCTCTAAAGTACAAGCACTGTGTCGTGGTGTGAACCGACGGTGAAGATACGGGGCTATGTACGCGTGGGCATCGTCGATGTGGGTTAGTAGACGAACGACACGGGAGACACGATTTATACAGCTTCGGGACCCGGGAAACATCATCCGGTAATATCCCTACGTGCTGTTTGTGGCTAGGTCTTATTCCTCTCATGGTGGAAGTCGCCGATGGGGTGGCTCCTCTTGGTTGTGTTGGGTCTGTCGGGGCTATCTTGAGCGTGCCCTCTTGGGGCGCCTTGCCCCTCCTTATAAAGGTGGAGGAGGCCGGCTTACAAGTAGAGTCCTATTAGGACTCGGCTAATCTAATACAAGTTGGAAAGGTGAGTCCTTTTCCTATTCTAACTAGAGTCGGCCTGCTGGGCTTCCTCCTGGTGGGCCTCGTTGATCCTCCTTGCGGGTACCCGTGTCCCATATCCCCGACAGTAGCCCCCGAGCTTTCGGATGACTTGTAGAGTCATGCGGAAGGTCTTGATTTGTTGAAGAAATGGGACACATAGTCCGTGCCGGGTTCTTTGCCGGCTTGTAGATGTAGCGCTTTTGTAGATGTCGATGATGTCGCGGCACCCGGCTTTAACATTTGCCGAGTTTGTCAATGTAGACTTTGCCGGGTTGTCGATGTAGATGTTGCCGAGTTGTTGGCGTAGATGTTGCCGAGTTGTCGATGTAGGCGTTGCCGAGTCGTCGATGCCGGCTTCGCTTGCCGACTTATTAACGCCGGCTCCTCCTGCCGACTTGTCATTGCCGACTTCTTCTGTCGACTTGTTAATGTCTGTTTCTTCTGCCGACTTGTCATTGCCGACTTCTTCTGCCGACTTGTTGATGTCGACTCCTCCAGTCGAGTTGTCGATGCCGACTTCTCTAGTCGACTTGTCGATGCCAGCTTCTCTTGCCGACTTGTCGATGCCGGCTTCTCTTGCCGACTTGTGCTGAAGTGACTCGGAATTTTTCTTCGAGTCCTCTTGACGAGATGTATGACTTTACTCGAGCTTGTTTCCACCGGTATATGTATAGCCCCCAAGCGCCGAGTTGTCAGCCTGCGACGACTTGGAGCTTGTATTGATGACTCATAACTTCAGATGATGTAGCCCCCGAGTGCCGGGTCGTTTGCCTGCGACGACTCGGGACTCCTTGACTTTCAGATGATGTAGCCTTTGAGTGCCGGGTTGTTAACCTGCAACAACTTGGAGATAAAAACTTTTGGAATTTAATTACTGCTTAACTTGTAGAAAAACCTGATCCGTGAGTAGCCCCCAAGCGCCGGGTTGTTGGCCTGCGACAACTTGGAGCTTCCAACTTCTGAACTTCTGTTTGACTTAACCTGAAAACTTGATAACATGTAGCCCCCAAGTGTCGGGTCGTTTGCCTGCGACGACTCGGAGCTAAAACTTTGTGAACTTGATTGATGCTTAAATTGATTTGGTTCTTATAACCCTTCTTAGTCTTATGCTGATGAATAAGTAGGCCCTGCCCGGTCTTTGCTAATTAGCAGCCAGTTTGTTGTACAGGATGCATCTGACTTACCAGATAAAACTAAGGAATAAGTTGGCCTCTTTGCCAGGTCAATGAGTCTAAAGCTTGGCTTTTTCCTGAAAGACAAGCCCCCAAGGACCTAATGATCAAAATTTAATAAAGACGCACTTACTGGGTGTCTCGGCAAAACTCTTACTGTAGAGAAGCCGGCTTTATCCCTTTGATCACAATAATCAGAGCTCTCTGGGCTCGTTGGTGTTGTTGAGCTCTCTGGGCTCGTTGGTATTGCGGAGCTCTCTGGGCTCGTTGGTGTTGCGGAGCTCTCTGGGCTCATTGGTGTTGCGGAGCTCTCTGGGCTCATTGGTATTGCGGAGCTCTCTGGGCTCATTCTAACTTGGTAGGACTTTCAGCTCTCTGGGCTGTTTCTTACAATATTGTGAGCATTAGATATCTCGACTTTGATAAATCCGTTGCGAGCAATAGATAGCTCGACTTTAAAAAATCTGTTGCGAGCAATAGATAGCTCGACTTTGAGAAATCCGGTGCAAGCAATAGCTCGACTTTTGAGAAATCCGTTGCGAGCAAAGGATAGCCCGACTTTAAATAAATTTGGTGCGAGCTATTTGAGAGCTCGACTTTTTAGAAATCCATGGCGGGTTTAAAAACCCCAACTTTGAGATTTGGCTATATTAAGCCTCCAAGAATTGATTTGATATGCCACCTAGAATTTTCTGAGATAATAACTGTACTCAACTTATATTAGCCCCCTTGCATTATTTAAAACTTACTTTGTAATCTTCTGGATTATCTCTGCAATTTCTTTATAAACCAGATATATAGCTCTCGGAATTAACCCGGAATTAACTTAAAGGGGACTGACTTTATATAATTTAACTGAATGAATAAAATATGAAATTTAAATAAAAAGTCGACTTAGCTGGTTATTTTTTGTAGTCGATGACGACGAGTCGGCGGTCAAAGGACCTCAATCTCCAGGAGTCTGCGTCACATATTCCGAGTGCTAGTTGCACCGGGCTTTTTTTCTTCTGTCATGTTGTGTGTACGTGATCTGCATTGTACGGGTAGTACGAATTGCGTCCGGCTTCTCTGTCTTTCTTTCCTTTTCTTTTTCTCTACTAATACTTTTTCTCTACTGATACACGTGAGGCCTTCATCCGAATCTAACTTGAAGAAGAGCTGGCCGCCTGAATTTTCTTTGATCCGTGTACAAGTAGTACTCTATGCTGGTGGCTGCTTTTTCCTTTCTTTCACCTGGCCGGTCCTTTCCTTTCATTATCGTGAGCTAGATTTCTTGGTCTTTGTGCATGGAGTAGTACAACTTCAGGACCTGTTCTTCTTTTTCTATTCCGACTTGAACTGCAGTATGCTCACAGCCCTGGAACATCTCGACGTAACTTTCCTTGCGCGGACGATTTGTTTGGAAACTCCGTGGTCCAGTCTAACTCCAAGCAAATCAATTTGGGATTCGTGTCGGCACGAAATTGGGACCCTGACCACGTGCAAGCTTGCTAGCGATGAGTGGTCGCACCCGCGAGTCGACTTTGCTGATGAGGCGCCGAGTTCTGTTCGGGGCAGTGTTGATGATGAGCGCCCACGCCCATATGGATGAAGATTTTGATGTATCTAGGTTGCCAGATCGATGCGGTGATGAACTCGCCGCCATTGTTGATGAAGATTTGGACCCATCGAGTTGTGAATCCACGCGCACTTAGCCCCACGGTGGGCGCCAAATGTCGTGGTGTGAACCGACGGTGAAGATACGGGGCTATGTACGCGTGGGCATCGTCGATGTGGATTAGTAGACGAACGACATGGGAGACAAGATTTATACAGCTTCGGGACCCGGGAAACATCGTCCGGTAATATCCCTACGTGCTGTTTGTGGCTAGGTCTTATTCCTCTCATGGTGGAAGTCGCCGATGGGGCGGCTCCTCTTGGTTGTGTTGGGTCTGTCGGGGCTATCTTGAGCGTGCCCTCTTGGGGCGCCTTGCCCCTCCTTATAAAGGTGGAGGAGGCCGGCTTACAAGTAGAGTCCTATTAGGACTCGGCTAATCTAATACAAGTTGGAAAGGTGAGTCCTTTTCCTGTTCTAACTAGAGTCGGCCTGCTGGGCTTCCTCCTGGTGGGCCTCGTTGATCCTCCTTGCGGGTACCCGTGTCCCATATCCCCGACACACTGCTTTGATATGCTCAAAAGGTAATTTTAATTAATTCTTATCGGCTTCATCGTTAATTTGATGATGTCAACTCTTTTATTGATTTTCTTTGTCGGGCAGCGTATGGGAAACGTTCATCGCGGAAGATCCGGAAGGTGGATGGAAACCGAAGCTGATATGGCGTCCGAGAGTAAGTACTACTACCTAGCTACGTACACACACATTTATCATACTTGATTATTGTTTGATTGAATTATATTCTTATACAGAAATGCGAGCAACAACCACAGGGGACTCATCTATGTGGTTACTATGTTTGTGAGAACATTCACAAGATTGTCAACGAGAGAGCAAATAGTAAATTCAATAAAGAGGTACGTAAACAATATTCACAAATTTATTTTGTTACCATCAGTTCTGCTGAGTTTCAGTCATAATTGTTTTATTATGATTTGATACATACATATACACAATATACACATGACTCATGTATTCATTTCGATCTCATTCATTTGCAGTTGGCAAGAAAGCGGGAGAAGCTCCCCCGAAAGCTCCGCTTCCAAGCAATTGGCGAGGAATTGGCGGGATTTTTCCTTCGGGAAGTCCTACCTCCTTCCGGAGAGTACCATCTTGTTTCATAGTATGCCTCAATGTAATAGTGAGCTAGGAACATGTAATATATTGTATGTCTCGGAGAGTACTACTTAATTTGCAATCTTATGTAATTAATTACTTTTGTTATATATATGCACCAAGTTGATATGCATCAAATTGATCTTCATGTAGATATCTTATATATTCCAAACGCGTTTCTGGCGCATCGAAGCGATACTGGTACAACGAACGGTCCAAATACAGACCCTAAACCCTGGATTCTCTGCGTTTCTGGCACGGCAGAGAAATGCACAATTCTCTGCCGCGGCATAGAATGCAGGTTTAGGGTCCCAACCATTTGGTACCGGTTCTCTCCAGCCCTGAGGCTCCCGGCCAGCCCACGTGGAGGCCTCTGTAGTACTGGTTCTAGATTAGACCGGTACTAAAGGTTTGGGCCTTTAGTACCGATTAATTAGTACCGGTTGCCCAACCGGTACTATAGGCTCTCTGGAACCGGTACTAGAGCTTGTTTCTCCACTAGTGATATATCTCTTTTGCCTTAGCTAATGGAGTTGAACCTTCCTTCAGAAGTGTGTTTGCTAAGTCGGACAGGTTGTTTGTCATTTCATGGCCTACCATGAGGCCAGTCAGCATCTGGCTTACGTTGGACTAGATTGTTTGGCCTAACTTAGGCAGCTGATCCAGACGGTCCTGCACCAGTTTCAAACAGTCCTCCTCGGGTAGGATTGAGATCTCGACTGTCCTACCTGTTTTAGAGTTAGTCGGTCAGTTATGGAGGGAGCACGGGACATTAAAAGGGATAGTTAGATTTTCAGAAAAAAATCAGCTGACACAGTGTGTCTTTAACTGTGTTGTCAAGGTATCCTTTACCATGGCGTCGAATTCACAATCATCTTATGTAGATGCAAATTACTCTAATGTTGACGTTACTAAATCTTTTGATATGAGTGTTGTATCGGCTAACCTTAGTTTACACTATGCGCAAAAGTCGATGCAAAATAATCTCTACTAGGTTTTGGGGTGCGCCTTGGCGCACGACCCCTCGAGCCCTATCTTGACGACACGCCATATGCAAAGCTAATAATCAACGGGTACAAATAATTATATCCATGTGTAAGACCAAGGACAAACTAAAATAATACACAGAAAACAATCCCGTAAATCCGTAATGACAGATCCTACTAATCCAACCCCCATCTCGTCCATAACTCTTCCGCGAGAACAAAATTACGACCCTGGAGTCGGCCATGGATATTTCAGATTAAGTAAATAGAGTTAAGTGCGACCGGGGTGTTGCGAGTCGGAAAACTTGCTGCCGCAAGATCATTAATAATTTAACCGTACCACATACTCCCTCCGTCCTCAAATAAGTGTACTTCTAGGCCTTGTCTTAAGTCAAACTCTTTTTACTTTGACCAATTTTCTAGGGAAACGTAACAACATTTATGATACTAAATTAGTATCAAAAGATCGGCTTT
This sequence comes from Puccinellia tenuiflora, assembly GCA_012064385.1. Classification (NCBI taxonomy): domain Eukaryota; kingdom Viridiplantae; phylum Streptophyta; class Magnoliopsida; order Poales; family Poaceae; genus Puccinellia; species Puccinellia tenuiflora. The sequence continues at coordinate 974,539 of QRDG01002282.1, forward strand.
GAAATGTAGTTTCATAATATACCGATTTCATATCATGTATGTTGGTACTAATTTCTATAATTTTGGCCAAAGTTAGAAAAAGTTTGACTTAAGACAAAAGCTAGAAGTACACTTATTTAAGGACGGAGGGAGTAGCACGCATCGTTGGTTAAATGCATCTTCTCCATCTGTCTTTAAAATGTTGCCTGGGTTGAGCCAGAGATACTGCAAGCAGAACAATACTCTATCACAAACACCGAGGCATCAAGAAGAAACCTATAAAATTATGCAACCAGCAGCGTGGAGTCGGCAACCACTAGTGGAAAACGGGGCACTTGTCCCGGTACCAGAGGGGCTCTAGTTTCGGTTGGGCAACCGGGACTAGCCAACCGGGACTCTTGCACTTTGTTTTCTTTCCAGGTTTTGTTGTTTATTTTTATTTGTGCATAGCCAACAACATAAGATGTGTTGCTACATAGAGCAAAGATGGGAGTTTTATCTTTATGTTGTTGACTTTGTTTTATCATTACCACCTTTTGACTTTTTAAAGTTATAAATACTTTATTTGTAGTCTATCTATATCGTGCATAAAATAGCACCTTCAATAAAAGAAATACTTTGTTATTTGCAAACTTTTAAATATTTTATCAGGTTTTACTCATTCCCGATCGACTGAGATTTTCCAATTGTAACCATGTCTTTTGCTAGTTGCAAGTACGTTGCAACTGATATTTTTTCCATTTCCAAGTGGACTAAAACCTTAAATTTTTTATTTGCAAATGGGTTGCAAATGAGATTTTCTTTTTAGTTGCAACTGATATTTTCGAGTTGTAAATGGGTTGCAACTAGGATTTTCTTTTCAGTTGCAAGTGAGGTTGCAACTGATATTTTTTTGTCAGATGCTAGTGGGGTTGCAACTGAGATTTGGTTGCACCTGAGATTTTCTTTCCAGTTGCAACTGGGGTTGCAACTGAGATTTACTTTTCAGTTGCAAGTGCGGTTGAAACTGAGATTTTCTTTTCAGCTGCAAGTGGGGTTGCAACTTAGATTTTCTTTTCAGTTGCAAGTTGAATTGGAACTGAGATTTTTTTTTGTTAGTTGAAAGTGAGGTTGCAAGTGAGATTTTATTTTTAGATGCAAGTGGGGTTTACAACTGAGATTTTTATTTTAGCTGTTGTCATAAAAGTTATTTATTAGATTACAAGTGGCTTGTAAATGATTGTTTTTTCTTGTTGCTAGTGAGTTTACCACTGTTATTTTTCATTTGCAATTGGTTTTTCCATTTGCAAATGGGTTGTAACTGGAATTTTTATAGTTACAAGTGGGCTTGCAACTCAAGATTTTTCAATTTGTACATGAGGTGCACATTTTTTTCCAGTCACATGTGAATTTCCATCCAAGATTTAATATTTATTTTTTGGGACAATTACTTCTGTGCCCCACTTCGCTTAGTTTTGCTCTTTTTGCCCCGCCCGCTTAGATTTTCTCATTTTTGCCCCACTTCGCTCTATCCACTCTTGCAGGCGGCCAAACGGGGCGTTTCCGTCTGGTCAAGCTTGTTGACCATTACTCGGCCTGACTGACTGCCCGAATTGTGCCCGAACTGCCCGAACTGCCCAAACGGGATATTTTGTCCCACCTCAATAGTTGGCAGTGTGAACGACCTGTTTATAAGCCAAATTTGCTAGGGCATATTGTTAGCATTGAATGAAGCGGTGCTGTACCGGGCCCGGGCGCCCTTCATCCAATGCTAATTTTTATGCTAAACCCGGATGTGAAGCAAAGATTAAGATTGAAATTAGTTGTATTACTTGCCTAATGCACGTTCGTAGATTGCTTTTATTTTTTTAAGCAAACAGAAACTGAGGCCGAACAATGATTAGACACACTTAATTAGGAGTATTAAGACTGAAATTAGATGTTCTACTATGTACTAATGCATAATGCACGTACTAGTACTGATTTACTAGTATTCCTAATGCTATTACTACTTCTTCTGCCTCTTCGCGGTTTAAGACTGAAATTGAAATTTAAATTTAAAATACATAAATTACGAAATCACATTACCGGTTCGTTTGGATGTTTGCATTCAAGCTTGGTATTGGATATTGGTATTCATTTGGGCCGAATATCCCGAATACCACCGTTTGGATGATCGTGGCATTGAGCCGTGGCATTCGGGCTTGATATCAAGGTCTTGAACTTTTGCCTACAGAGTCCCTTCCCGAATGTCCTAGCTTGGACCTCAACATTAGCGTGGTATTTGGGCCGAAGCGTTCTTCCTTCTCTCATAGCTTGTCTATCCCAAACGAAACTCTCCCGGCGCGAGACCTAAACAGCGGTGGCGGCACGGGTACGTCCCGCCGCTGACCCCTTTCTCCTCAACCTCCGGCGAGGCACTCCCACCCTCTTCTCTCTGCAGTTTGGCGGCGTCTCATGTTCCTTGCTGCCGGTGCCCTCCCCACCGCTGGCCTTCCTTGTTGGCATCCTAAGTCCCACATGGATGCCCCTCTCCCGTTCATCCTCGCAGATCCAACTGCAAGAGCTCTAGGCCTGCGACCGTAGCCCAAGCTACTCCCGTCCGAGTGGCAGACAATGAACATCGTAACAGGGACTCCTCCTGCCTCCCTGCATCGGACATGAACAGGTTGTGCAGATCTGTTGTGTTTCAGCAGTTCACGAGTTTGTGATAATTGACCTGTACATATGTGTGGCCACAGTTCGTGAGGCTGTGCAGATGCAGATCTGAGACTAAAATTGAGAGAAAATTACTAGCCTGCTTGCTTGAGCGTACTAGCTTAACGACAGGTTGTTTCCTGTACCAAAGTGAGAGCAATACTTAAATACGTTTTTACCTGTTTATTCAATTAGCTAGATAATGATCCATCCACTCAATCCAAAAGTGTCAACGAAAACATGCATTATTACAATATGATTATTTGCAACTAAATCAACCTCAATATCGATATTTGACCATCCAAACAATATTTGATATTCAATCTCAATATCGAGTTTGTGTTCCGAATGTTTAAACATCCAAATAGAAATATTGACATTCAGTCTCAATATCAATATCATGTGACTTTGGTATTCAGCCCAACACAATGTCAAGGCTCCGAATGCAAACATCCAAACGGAGCCTACTAGATATTCATACGTACATAAGATCATATTACAAAGACATTACTACTTTATTACTCTAATCCTAATAATTTACTAGTACTAGTACTACTGCTAATAGTACTACTACTGTCGGCGCCTCTTCGCCGGCGCCTAATCCTGTCGGCGCCTATTCGCTGGCGGTGCATCGTCGTCGTCATCATCATCGTCGTCGTCGTCTTCGTCCTCGTCCTCGTCCTCGTCACCGGTGTAGTAGTCCAGCGGCGGTGACTCCGGCTCCTCCAGCTCCTCGTCGTCGTCGTCGTCATCGTCTTCGTCGTCGGAGGAGTCGCCATTGTCGGAGGAGGAGTCCACCGGCGGCTCCTCCTCCTCCTCCTCCTCCTCCTCGTCCGAGTCCTCCGCCACCCCCTGTCCCACCAGGGGACGTAGCCTGATGATCGGTGATGGTAGCGTTGGGTTGTGCCCCAAGCGAAGGCGTGGATGTAGTAAGTAGCAGTTTTCTCTCGTTAACGAACCGAGGTTTATCGAACCAGTAGGACTTTGAAATCAACAACAAAGTGAATGTTGAAGATCTCTGTCGCTTAATCTTCAACAGACGTGGACCTGCAAACAATCAACCAATTACTTTGCCCCCAACAGCCGAAAGGTTGTCAATCTTTCCGGTCTCGCAGAAAACAAAGCGGTTAATTGCATAGTGAAATAGATGAAAATATGAAAGTGGACCATAGGAGTAATGATGATGAAAAGTGATGAATAAAGGTTGCAATCAATGTAAAAATATGGACCGGGGGCCATGGGTTCACTAGTGGAGTCTCTCAAATAAATAAAACACTCATATGATGGGTAAACAAATTACAGCTAGGCAATTGACAAGATTATAACACAAACTTAATCTAGCTATGACATAGAGAACATGATAATATTTATGTAGGCATCATGACAATGAATAAAGACCGTTGAGTCCAACTGCATCTTGATACGTCTCCGACGTATCTATAATTTCTTATGATCTATGCTTGTTTTCATACCATTTGCTACATGTTTTGTTTACATCTTATAGCATTTTTATGCATTTTTGGAACTAACATATTAACAAGATGCCCCAGTGCCAGTTCCTGTTTTCTGCTGTTTTTCTGTTTCAGAAAAGTACTTAAGGAAATATTCTCGGAATCGGACGGGACAAAAACCCAGGATCTTATAATTTCGTCACGACACGGAGTCCAAAGGGGAGCCGAAGACGCACCAGAGGGCGACCACAACCTAGGGTGGCGCGGCCCACCTGTCTGCCGCGCCACCAGGTGGTGTGGCCCCCTCGGGCCTCCACCGACGCCGCCCTTTCGCCTATATAATCCCCCCGACGAGAAAACCCTAAGGACCCGATCAAAATTCCAGAAAAACATCCGTCGCCGCCGCCGTCGTCAACCCTAGTTCGGGAGGGTTCTGAAGCTCTCCCCGGCACCCTGCCAGAGAGGGGAATCATCGCCGGAGGGCTCTACACCACCATGCCCGCCTCCGGACAGATGAGTGAGTAGTTCATCCTTGGACTACGGGTCCATGCAGTAGCTAGATGGTAGTCTTCTCCTCTTGTGCTATCATGTTTAGATCTTGTGAGCTGCCTATCATGATCAAGATCATCTTATTGTAATGCTACATGTTGTGTTTGCTGGGATCCGATGAATAGAGAAGTACCTTGTGATGTTGATTATTGATATTATCATGTCTATGTTATTTGTGATCTTGCATGCTTTCCGGTACTTGTAATTGCCTTGATCAAGTAGTTGCTTCTATCTCCAAGAGGGAATATTTATGCTAGATAGTGGGTTCGGTCCCTGTGTGCCTTGGCTTGAGTGACAGAAACATATAAGGACGGGGGAGTGCCGTTGCTACTAGGGAGTAAACTTTATGCACAGTTCTTCATGCAATTGTCTGTTGCTTGCAACTTAATACTGGAGAGATTTTACGGTATGTTATCTCAAAGGTGGACTATTTAGGCATAGGTGTATGCTTGGAACAGCTATCTATGTATTTTGTCGTAATGCCCAAAGCATCTCATATAGACATCATCATCCTCTGTATTATGCAATGTTCATGCATTGTCATGCATTCTCTATTCTGTCAATTGCCCAGCTGTAATTTGTTACCCAGCATGTGTAGTATTTTATTTATGGAGAAGACACCACTAGTGAACTGAGGACCCCGGTCTATTCTTTTACATCTGCAATTAAATCAACTGCTCTACTGCTTTCATTTACTGCAAACAAGCTTCCTTCCACACATACATTTAATCCTTTGTATTCAGCAAGGCCGGTGAGATTGACAACCTCACTGCTTCGTTGGGGCAAAGTAGTTTGATTGTGTTCTGCAGGTACCACTGTCTCCCCTGCAACAGCTCTTTTTCTGGCACCGTTGCTGTCAACACGCCAAGCACATTTTCTGGCGCCATTGCAGTTGTGGACAACCTTCTGAAGCATTTCTCACTCCTACTGGTTCGATAACCTTGGTTTCTAACTGAGGGAAAACTTGCTGCTGTGCTCCTCAAACCTTCCTCTTGGGGTGCCCAACGAAGCGTGATTGATTAACACCTCTCGCGCTATCAAGCTTTTTTTCTGGCGCCGTTGTCGGGGAGTTAAGAGTGCTCAGTAAGAAGCTTCTCGAAGTACCAAACTTCTCACTCCTCCGTCAACAGCTCTTTCTGGTGCCGTTGCCGGGGAGTAGAGAAGCTTCTGCAAGGGGAGTCTCTCAGTTCCAATCTCTTTACTTTGTTTTAGTCTTGCTTATTATTATTGCTTTGTCTTGTTTTGCTTTCTTATATCAAAAACACAAAAAAATTAGTGTAGAATTTATCTTGTTGCTTTCCTATATCAAAAACCCCAAAAAATTAGTTACTTGTTTTATTTCGTTCTTCTCATGTCTAGTGTTATGCCTGTTACCATGTCCCCTGATGAGCTAATCTTTACTTTTAAACAAGGAGGTGAAGAGAGTTTTAAAGAAGCATGGGAAAGAATTTTTGACTCCTATAGTCAAACCGAACCTCAGATGACCATGGGTTTGCTGCTTAAAAATTTCTACTTTGGTCTTGTTCTCTGTCATAGATATGCTTTAGATGCTATTGTTGGGGGAGATTTCCTTCATTGTGATGGGGATCAAGCTTTTAATGCCATAAAAAAGCTGGTTGCTAGTTCAACTGATAAATCTGATTCATCTCTTAAAAGCATTTATGCTAGATTAAACACTCTTGAGACAGACATATCTCACCTAAAGGAAGGGTATAATCAGATTCACGAATATTATGACCATGTTCCTGTAAACTTTAAATCATCCATGTGGGTTCCTATAATAAAGGTTGTTATTGGAGATAGGATTTTTCATGCTCATTGTGATACTATGTCTGAGTTTTGCCTTATGCCTAAAACCATTTATGAGTCTTTGAATCTTTGGGGACTTGCTGAATGTGGAGAAAAGATATTTTTTACCAATAATACCTTCATTTCACCCATTGGAACAGCTGAAGGAGTGTTACAAAATTCTTGGGAAGAACGGTGTCCACTGATTACCTTGTTATTGAATGTGCAGGAACCGGACAAATTACACTTGGGAGATTTATACTCAAACTTGTTGGAGCAATAATAGACATGGGGAAAGGTAATCTTAAGTGCACCACTTCTCCACAAGTTGGACATACATTCCCTAAACCCAAGAGTAGGCCTAAAGGTAAAAAGAGTAAACATATTTATGAGTTTGATGCTTCTTCTCTTGGAAATACTTGATGTTCACTTTCTGCGCCTAGCTGAAAGGCGTTAAAGAAAAGCGATTATGGGAGACAACCCATCATTTTATTTTCAGTATCTTTTCTTTTATTTGAGTCAACAAGTTTGTTTATTTCTGTAGCAACTTCTTTGTATCTTTATTTTCTTGCAATGTTGTGCCAAGTAAGGTCTCTAGTAGAAAGTTTTTGCTATATTTGGATTTCTGCACAGGAAACAGATTTCTGTCTGTCACCGTTAAATTCGTCATTTATTCCAGAAGCGATGAAATGCTTTGCGATTTTGTGTGCTGAATCTTCATATATGTATGAAACTTTTTCTAGTTCAGTGATTTTCGATTTGAGCAACTCTAGTGCCTCGAAAAAATTCGTCTTTACAGACTATTCAGATTTTGACAGATTCTGCCTTTTATTGTGCATTGCTTCTTTTGCGATGTTTATTTGGATCTTTTTGATTCTTTGAGCATCAGTGGCTGTAGCTAATGTTATAATGCATTAAGGTGTGCTTGTGTCACAGTAGAACTTGTGAATTTTTGGTTTATGCACTAACCCTCTAATGAGAATTACTTTGAGTTTGATGTGGTGGAAGTTTTCAAGTAAGCAAAAGGGACGATATGATGAGATCAAGAAGAGTGAAAAGCCTAAGCTTGGGGATGCCCCGGTGGGTCATCCCCAGCAAATTCAAGAAGACTCAAGCATCTAAGCTTGGGGATGCCCAAGGCATCCCCTTCTTCATCGACAAAACTATCAGGTCATCTCTAGTGATACTATATTTTTATTCCACTACATCTTATGTATTTTGCTTGGAGCGTCTGTTTTTATTTTGAGTGTGTGTTTTAGTTTGGTTAATAAGTTGGATCCTAGCATTCTTGTGTGGGAGAGAGACACGCTCCGTTTTTTCTTATGAATACTCTTGTGCTTCGCTTATATTTGTTGAGTATTCTTAGCTACTGTCTGTTTTCTAGTAAGCTCTCGCTTTTAGCATGTTATCTTGTTTAGAGCTTCTAGTTCTTTGTGTTAAGCTCTCTTGTGTTTCACTCTTATTTGTTAGAGAGTTGTTTTAGTTGCTTGGTTGATGTGTTAGATTGGAAAATGCTATGCTTGTGATAGTGGTATGAAATAGAGAAAAGCTGCATAGTCTTGTAGACCATTGTGTAGATAACTTGCTCCTCTTCAATTGTTTTGAGGTATTAAAATAACTAATGGTTAAAATATGTTGGTTAATGTTGTTAAGAGCTGATTAGTGAAGATGTGTTACTAGAGCGTGGAGCCGTACTTTTCTGAACTAAAAACAACATAAGTCAATAGTGCTTTAGTGTCGTGATTTCCTCTTAGTTGAAAAGAAGTTTCTAATGGTATAGTTACTGCAACGGTCGGGGAAGCCAACGGGGCACTTGTGTCGCCGCCACGATCCCTCTCGGGGTGTCTCTAACCATTTGTGAGACTTTGATACTGTTAGTTGTTTGCAATATATGACATGCTATGTGAGTTTTTGGTTTTTGGCACTTCCACCTCCATATTTTGCTAGCCTCTTCAGTGCTTTGCATTGCCGTTTTTCACATTGATATTGGTGCATACTTCACAAGTACATCCAACCCCGTGGGAGATCTTCATCTTGTTCTCCTACACATAAGCCAACTATCTTCCTCAAAACAGCCACCATATCTACCTATCACAGCATTTCCATAGCTGTTCCGAGATACATTGCCATGCAACATCCATCATTTACATTACATGACTTTATGTCATTTTTTTTACTTCATTACCATATAGTATTGCTTGACCATTTGAGTTAGTGTGATGCGTGGTTTTCCACATGTGTTACATCTTTTCTACACTACGCTCGGTCTTGCATATCCACCATACACCATGTATTAGTCTTTGAGTTTTGAGTATACCAAAAAGTGTGATGATCATCTTGTAAAATAGAGTGTTGCCTCTACCTGTGAGCATATTGAAAAGAGTCCAAAGTGGCCAATCAAAACAGTCCAAAAGAGACCAATGAGAGAAAAATATAAAAGAGCCACAAAGGCCACAAAAAAGAGAAAAAGAAAAAAGAATATAAAATGAGAGAGGGGGCAACACTACTATCCTTTTATTCCACACTTGTGCTAGTAGCACCTACATCATTGTAGTGAGTTTTCATGCTTTATTAGTATAACTATGTGGGGACCAAACGTTATAGAACTTGGCTTGTATATTCCAACGATGAGCCTCCTCAAGTGAGCTCTAGGTCTTCATGAGCAAGCAAGTTGGATGCACCCCCACTAGTTCCATTGGAGAGCTTCCATTCATATAGCTCTATGTGCATCCGTTGCATGGCAATCACTACTCCTCATTCAGTGTCTACTACGGGACTTCCTCTTGTCTTGTGGTTACCTCTTCCACTGTTTGAGCCTTTCTTTTTGGCCTTCCAAACCCCCATTATTATTCTCTTTGCCATAACCTCATGGTGCCAAGCCTTCTTCTTGCTTGTATTAGTTGAGTGGACTACATAACAGTTGATAAGTTAAGTGGATGGATTAAGGACACTTGACTTGAGCTTGGCTATTTCTATTATTAACTGAATTTGATGCTTTGAAGATTGATTGACATTTTACATTGGAGACACAATTTACTATTCTTCTTTCTAAACCTTATGTATGGTTCCTAGTCTCCAACACGCTGATTCATGAAAAGTTCTAGCTTCTTTTAGCTAGCATTTGTTAATCATTGTTTGCTTAATGTCAACTATAGACAATTGTTTTGGATCACCTTATTCACATCATGTGTTTTGCATTACTATGTTGATCTAGATTGTGAGTTTGCATGTCTCCTAAGAAATTATTTTGTTATCGTTCTACCTACTCGAGGACGAGTAGAACTAAGCTTGGGGATGCTGATACGTCTCCGACGTATCTATAATTTCTTATGATCCATGCTTGTTTTCATACCATTTGCTACATGTTTTGTTTACATCTTATAGCATTTTTATGCATTTTTGGAACTAACATATTAACAAGATGCCCCAGTGCCAGTTCCTGTTTTCTGCTGTTTTTCTGTTTCAGAAAAGTACTTAAGGAAATATTCTCGGAATCGGACGGGACAAAAACCCAGGATCTTATAATTTCGTCACGACACGGAGTCCAAAGGGGAGCCGAAGACGCACCAGAGGGCGACCACACCCTAGGGTGGCGCGGCCTACCTGTCTGTCGCACCACCAGGTGGTGTGGCCCCCTCGGGCCTCCACCGACGTCGCCCTTTCGCCTATATAATCCCCCCGACGAGAAAACCCTAAGGACCCGATCAAAATTCCAGAAAAACATCCGTCGCCGCCGCCGTCGTCAACCCTAGTTCGGGAGGGTTCTGAAGCTCTCCCCGGCACCCTGCCGGAGAGGGGAATCATAGCCGGAGGGCTCTACACCACCATGCCCGCCTCCGGACAGATGAGTGAGTAGTTCATCCTTGGACTACGGGTCCATGCAGTAGCTAGATGGTAGTCTTCTCCTCTTGTGCTATCATGTTTAGATCTTGTGAGCTGCCTATCATGATCAAGATCATCTTATTGTAATGCTACATGTTGTGTTTGTTGGGATCCGATGAATAGAGAAGTACCTTGTGATGTTGATTATTGATATTATCATGTCTATGTTATTTGTGATCTTGCATGCTTTCCGGTACTTGTAATTGCCTTGATCAAGTAGTTGCTTGTATCTCCAAGAGGGAGTATTTATGCTAGATAGTGGGTTCGGTCCCTGTGTGCCTTGGCTTGAGTGACAGAAACATATAAGGACGGGGGAGTGCCGTTGCTACTAGGGAGTAAACTTTATGCACAGTTCTTCATGCAATTGTCTGTTGCTTGCAACTTAATACTGGAGAGATTTTACGGTATGTTATCTCAAAGGTGGACTATTTAGGCATAGGTGTATGCTTGGAACAGCTATCTATGTATTTTGTCGTAATGCCCAAAGCATCTCATATAGACATCATCATCCTCTGTATTATGCAATGTTCATGCATTGTCATGCATTCTCTATTCTGTCAATTGCCCAGCTGTAATTTGTTACCCAACATGTGTAGTATTTTATTTATGGAGAAGACACCACTAGTGAACTGAGGACCCCGGTCTATTCTTTTACATCTGCAATTAAATCAACTGCTCTACTGCTTTCATTTACTGCAAACAGGCTTCCTTCCACACATACATTTAATCCTTTGTATTCAGCAAGGCCGGTGAGATTGACAACCTCACTGCTTCGTTGGGGCAAAGTAGTTTGATTGTGTTCTGCAGGTTCCACTGTCTCCCCTGCAACAGCTCTTTTTCTGGCACCGTTGCTGTCAACACGCCAAGCACATTTTCTGGCGCCATTGCAGTTGTGGACAACCTTCTGAAGCATTTCTCACTCCTACTGGTTCGATAACCTTGGTTTCTAACTGAGGGAAAACTTGCTGCTGTGCTCCTCAAACCTTCCTCTTGGGGTGCCCAACGAAGCGTGATTGATTAACACCTCTCGCGCTATCAATGATACCATTATTACTTACAATGATAGGTAACTTAAACTTGCTTTCTTTCCAAAGTTGAGTAATCATGGTGTAGGTACTTGTATTCAAGGGGCATGAGACATCTAACCTTTACTTTATCAAGGACACTACTCATATTTGCTTTCACATTCAACTTTAATCATTCAAGATGCTATGATAGGGGAATGAGAGCTTGACACCAAGTATTACCATTGCATTCAATAACTTAAGTAGAATAGTTTGGAGGATAGATGAAACTTATGCATGCTTTACCTCTACTTATTTATACATCATTTCCAAAGTGTCCACCTTTTATATTCAGATTTTCTACACTCTATGGACCACAAGTATGCAAAAGTAAGAATGTCCATAGTACTATCTTTTATGTTGCACTTTGTGAACTATCATTGATCATCTTTTCATTGAATACTTGATATCACTTTATAAACTGTTTGCATATTGCTATTTCTTTGAAATAATGAATCATTTGACTTTATGTAGCAGTAGCAATCATCTTGTATATCCATGTTGTGATTATATTGCAAAGTTCATGTTAGTTTTATCACTTTCATACTCGAGGACGAGCATGAGTTAAGCTTGGGGATGTTGATGCATCTAAAATGCATACATGAACTTTGCACTATAATAGTTATATTCCATTCATATTTGCATCATATAAGGGGTATATTACTGTTATTTAATGATTTTTGGTAATTTATAATGATTTTCCCTTTATATGGAATTAATCCTGCGCAGGCAGAAAACCCCTATTTCTTTCTTTATTTGTTTCAGGACCTTAACGACGTCATAATGAGCTATAAATTTAGGGGAGTCATTATTTTGGAAGGAGAAGATTTAGGAGCGAAAGAAGTCAACGAACGGAGGCCGGAGGACCAAAAGGGGGGGTCCCACGCGCCTACAGTACCAGTCCGCGTGGGCCCATCCAATTTGTCCCTCGTGGCCCCGTTTGCATCGATCCTTCGCCCAGAAGCATCCTCGTGACCTAAAAACGCCTATATAAAAGGTCCCTCGATGTTTTCCAGGAGGAGGCGGCGGAGAAACACAAAACCAGAAACAGAGAGACAGAAGGCTGCCGTCGGAGAAGATCGGAGGGGGGAAACGCCGCCGGAATCACCTCCGGAGGTCTTCTCCATCCCCCCTCCGGAGTCTCCATCAACACCACCGCCAAGACCAGCACCATCTCCATCACCATCTTCGTGATCCACTTCATCCCCCTCATAGTTTGAGATTGGTTGATCCCTAGCCATTGTATAAGTGCTATTTTACATGTTTGTGAATTGCTACTTGTCATTGTTTTGTGGGGAGATCATAGTTTCAGATTGTGTTGTATCACTTGTACCACTGAATCATATCATGTCTTGGCGTTGTGAGTAGTTCTCTCACGTTCCTGGGGGCATAGGATGAATTGGCAATGATTTATATATGACATGTGTTGTTATTTTGTCTAGTTTTTATCTTTGATGTGATTCTATGATGGTGTTGTGCGAACGTCGACTGCATATCACTTCACCTATATGGGCTCATAGGAGAACACCATAATGTGATGAATTGAGGAGGACTTAGGGGGACAAGCAAACCTGAGACCGAATCATGAGGTTACTTTATGGGGTATTAGTATCGGGGACCTTAAAGATTAATGCTATGGTGGGACTTTATGTCTTAATAACTCTTGTGTAGTCATTTACTTGTCACCTTGATCCATCATAAGAGGTGTAGTTTATTTATTAGCTATTCCTAATTATGGCTCCGTCCAAAGAAGATTAAAACTTGACAAAAATTTTATCTTGTTGTTCTAGAAATATTTATACCATGAAGTCTAAGTAGCCCTTAGGAACTCTCTCCACCTATAAGAAACACACACTTGATCTTGTCCTCTTGCTGCATAGAGGATTGGGCTTTCTCGCTTTAAGAGCTTTCACTTGTCATATTGCATTCTTAGCATTTTACTTTCTTGTAATCTATACACCAAAAACCCAAAAAAACACTTGCATCATTTAATCATTTTAGTTTGTCTAGTGCATAGATAATAAGGGAAGTGGCACTCTTATTTCAAAGGATAAATACTTATACCTTCTACTCCTCGTGGGATCGATACTATACTTACACATCGAAGACTTCAACGATCCCCTATACTTGTGGGTATCAGCGGCTCGACAGGAGCACGCGCGGGGAAGCTGGGGGCCGACGGCGGCGGGCGGCTGCGCGGAGAGGAGAGGAGGAGGTCGGACGAGGTGCGGGGAGGGCCGGAGCTTGGCCGGGTTGCAGGTCGGGGCGGGAGGATCCGGGGCGCGTGGCGGCGCAGGGGAGGTGAGAGGGAGAGGGGGCGCGGGAGAGAAGAGAGGAGGGAGGCGCGCGCGGGAGTAGGGAGAAGGAGGGAGGAGGCATCGGGGCGAGCACGAGCGTGGCGCGGGGAGGAGAGGTCGGGTGCGGGAGGTAAGGGGAAGAAGGGGAGAGCACGGGGAGAGGAAGAAGAGAGGAGAGGAAAGAGGGGAAAAAAAGAAAAAGGGCACGGACCCTAAAAGAAAAGAAAAAGGACCCGGTTGAGATGTGGAAGGGCGCAATTCCGAAACGACGAAAACGGAGGAGGGTGGCTGCAAGAGGCAGGGGGTGGGAAAGGAAAACTGTCAGGGGAAACCCTAGGGTTTGGAGGTTAGGTGGGCTTGGGCCGGTTTGGGCTACTCTCTCGCTAACTCAAAATTTTATTTTTCTTTTGCAAATTAATTTGGCAATTAATTTTAGAAAAAGGAGACGACTGTCTCGCTAAAACTTTTTCGGCAAATTTAGCAAAATAAAATAAGGTTTAATAAAAATAGTTTTTGTTGCCAAAATATGCGATGCGATGATGCTAATGTCATGATGATGCAAAAAAGGAAAACAAGCAAAATCTAATTTGGGGAAAACCCCGGGGCATTACAATCGACACCACTAACAAGGGATCTCGCCCCGAGATCCATGCTACCGTCGGGGAGAAGAAGAGCAAGGTAAACTATCGAAACTTCTTGCACCATGGTGATCTTCTCGACACCACTAACAAGAGGTTCTTGCTCATGTCGATGGCGATGTTCATCCGTAGATATCCTTCCGAAGATCGAACCTATTAGGTAAAAGGCAAGAGATCGTCCACCCACGAAGATGCTATGACTCGGAAGATAGATAAGGGAGAAGATTTAAATCATAGAAGGTAAGAGGGGAAAGAAATTAGAGGTAAGGAGTAAACAAGAATTCCTATTGAGATCTTTTCAAATAACTTTAATAAAATAGTTTTGACACTCTACAAACAATGACCATTAGCTAGGGTATCCTACAGGCAGAGCGGACCCATGGGGTATCGAAGAACCATGGCTCTGATACCACTTTGTAACGCCCCAAGATCGGTACTATGCAGACTTGAGCGTTCCCACCAAATCCACATAATAACGATCCTAGGACGCCTACCAAGCATAACGTGCACGTCGCAACACACACGTTATGCGGGTGGAATTGTGATAACATTACAACAGTTCTCGACGGAACCCACAAAAGAACATATATACAACAACGACTCACCGAGTCAAGAGCAAAAGATACAATACAAAGATCCAAATAATAACAGAAGCGAATAGCGTCCGACTACGGACAAGATACAAATTGGACTAAGAATCTTGAAGATAAACGAAGGCACCATATCCCTGCCCAGGCCAAGCCGTAGGGATTCCCAAGCTAACGTCGTCAGACTTCAAACCTGTCGGCTGCATTGGAATAGCAGCCCCGAAGGGGTTAGTACTATAAACAGTACTGGCAAGTAATACTCACAAGATATCAAAGCTGGAATTCCGGGAAAAGAGGGTTAGCGATTGAGGCGGCGGCAAGCAGCACTAACAACTTATAGAGACACACTACAACTTTCGTCTAATAGAGAGAAGGTAAGAGAGCGCATGAGGAACCAACTATACTACTCACCACATCAAAAACCCTCCCAAGTATTACTCCCTCGATCAACCACCCACGAGGAAGCAATCAGGGCAACTCACACGGTGGACAAGTTTTTTGGGTTATTATTCAAGTAATCTATCTTATAGTCAAGTTATAATCATTAGGTGCAAGTTGTCTATGATCTTTTTAGCCAGCGCATTTCACCAAGTCGTCCATAACCACGGACATGGCTTTTTGAAAAGATTTCACGCTACAGGGATGCACCAATGAACCCACACGCATCGAAACACTCGCTTACAGGTGTACCTGTGGAGCGTTCGACGCAATACTTCCCTTCTCTACAAACAAGTCTAGGGAGCCACCTAGCTAGGTCTGATCCATCTTGAGAGTCCGGCCGAAGCTTTGAGGTGGGCCTAACCGTTGCGTGGACGGTGTCGGGAGGAACACTCATACGCTTGCCCTCCTTCCACATGCGATAAACGCCACGTGCCGCAACCCTACCGTAAGTAACCACGTAACCATCATCATCTTACCTTCTCATCATCATCATCATCGTTGTACGCGCGCAAATGGAAACACCCGAACTAAGTTGTGGCTCCTGGACAGGTTTGAGGATCCGGTAATAGATTGCGGGGAGGCCCATAGAACTCCCACATGTGGTTAGTGCGCTCAGTCTTGGATCAGCGGAAAAGAACTCGGGTCCTAGGCGACACTAGCAGAACAAAACAGCACGATTGGCCTTCCGCCGGTGCCTTATCTTTATTATGTTATTCCCATCGCAATAGAAAATTAAAGATTACCATTTTAGTTGAGCCTAACTATCATATTAACAACAAGACTAGATAAAGAGATAACAGGACTCAAGCAAAGCACCTAAGCATGCACTAGGACTCGCAAGGCTAACAAGGTAAATAAGCAACAGGTAATAGGATGTGGGGATGTGGCTATATCATGGCTGCCAGGTAAACATGTAAATAGGATCGGGACTCAAGCATCGTGACATAAGGCTAGCAAGGAACAAAGGATAGGACGAGTAAGAGATAGAAAATAAGCAAAGATAGCAAGGGAGTATCACTTGCCTGCAATCCGATAGAGGTAGCAGAACCTATCGTTACTCACATCAACTAAACGTCCTATTCCCGAAGAAGCAAAGAACACCGGAAACATAAAAGATGCATTTCACTACTACGGCAAAAGAAGCGGCATGTTGTTGACATGAATGCATGACAATTTAAATGTGGTCCAATTTTATTTCCTAACACATGGCAAAACATTTTAAATGGGATCGGTGCAAAACATAGAGTTTTTTTAAATATTATTTTTTTAACCCGAATTCGAAAAATATTACGCGGATTCAAAAAATTGCACAAATAATACACCGTCGGCCGGCGGAAGGCCGAATCTTTGCTTTCGGCTGGTAGAGGGCCGAAACACTCCGGTCGACCGATAGCAGGACGACATGCATGCGGCCTGGCTGGACCGCAGAGCGGGGCCCGCGGTTTCGGCCCGCTGAATGCCGAATCACTCCTTTCGACCGCCTGACAGCCGAAAAGTAGTGGACAACGCCACCGCAGCCTCTATTTCTTCCTCCTTTCTTCCTTTTCCTTCCTGCTCGCGTTCCTCTCTCCTTCTCTTCGAAAAACTTGCTGCCAACCTCAATTAATCCTCTAAAAATAGCCAATAAATTACACATCCGCACCCACAAATCGAAAGAGGAGGTCAAGGGCATCCCGGATCCGTTCATGGGATTGTTTTTGAAGGAGATTTTGGTTCGGTGGTGGAGCAATGGTGAGCAACAATGGTGGGATATGGTGGTGTGTGGTGGTGTTGGGGCAGTAGCAGGAGCCGGGGAGCAATGGTGGTGGTGCTGCGTTGAAGTACGACAACAGGAACGATGAATTTTGCACGCATCAAGGGTAAACCCTAATCTTGTAGTTAGTTTAGGTTGGTTGTTTAGATACATTTATTAGTTAAGTTTTGAGATTAGATAAACTGTATATGGTATATTATTAAGGCATTTTAGGTGGTGTATAGTAGGTCGATATCATATTTTAAGTGGACATAATTTATTTTTAGGTATACAGTTTTTGATGATGCAATATATTTGTTTAGGTGAGGAGAAATGTCCGAAGTGGTTATTGTCGTTTACCATGATGGGTAAAAAAAATCCCTCGCCGTATCCTCCAACAGCGTAGACACCTCCGTGAACAGGGCGCGGTGCTCCGTACGCTGCAACAACGCCCATGAACGGATCAAAGTTGTGCACCGGTAGATGACCTGCATGAAAACAATATAGGGTAGAGTAGTTTTGGGTAGGGTAGTGCCGTGCCTCATACCGGCTGGCCTCCTCTCTTTATATATGGTATACAACGGGGATAGCGTACAGGTATGGTACAATACAAATATACACGTCTATACATGTAGTTTATCACCCTCCCTCAATCTCAACCGAACTACAAAGGTTGAGATTGCGCCTACAAAACTGAAATAATGGTAGTGGTAGAGGCTTGGTAAATATATCAGCTAACTGATCCTTGGAGGAGATAAACTTAATTTGGAGCAACTTTTGAGCAACCCGTTCTCGCACAAAATGATAGTCCACCTCAATATGCTTTGTACGAGCATGGAAAACCGGGTTGGAAGATAGATATGTTGCGCCAATATTGTCACACCATAGAATAGGTGGACGACTCTGAGATACACCAAGTTCTCCCAGAAGTGCTTGTACCCAGATCAACTCGGCAGTGGCATTAGCAAGTGCTTTGTATTCAGATTCTGTACTCGAACGAGACACAGTAGCCTGCTTCCTAGCACTCCAGGTAATGAGATTGCCACCATAAAAGATAGCATGTCCCCCGGTTGATCTTCGATCATCAGCATTGCCAGCCCAATCCGCATCAGAAAAGGCAGATAGGAGGTCAGTAGGTGTAGTAGGACGGCGCAAACATAAGCCATCGGTCAATGTACCTTGAACATATCTAAGGATGCGCTTCACTGCTGACCAGTGGGTACTCCGAGGTGTATGAAGGTATTGATACACTTTATTCACTGCAAAGGACAGGTCAGGTCGTGTCATGGTGAGATACTGCAGACCACCAACAATGCTACGGTATTTGGTAGACTCCTCAGCTGAAAGAGGAGTGCCATCAGTAGCGGACAACTTCTCCGAAGAGATCATCGGTGTAGGAGATGTTCCACACTTGGATAGGCCTGCACGTCGCAATAGCTCTAAGGCGTACTTGCGCTGAGTGAGAAGTAAGGCACCCTCCAAGAACCGAACCTCAATACCAAGAAAATAATGCAACTGTCCAAGATCCTTTAGGGCAAACGAACTGCGCAGCTGATGAATAAGACGATCAATAGCAGTGTCTGAGGAACTAACCACAATAATATCATCCACATAGACCAAGAGGTAAAGTGTAATATCCGGTCTCCGTAGGATGAAGAGAGAGGTGTCAGCCGTAGAGGATGTAAAACCAAGACCACCAAGAACAGTACTGAGCCTTGCATGCCATGCTCGAGGAGCCTGTTTCAGTCCATAGAGAGCCTTATCCAGACGACATAAATAGCTGGGCTGATGTGTATCTTCAAAACCAGGAGGTTGACGCATGTAAACTTCCTCCTCAAGAACTCCATGCAAGAAGGCATTTTGTATGTCCAACTGACGAAGATGCCAACCATGAGTAAGAGCCATAGATAAAAGCAAACGAATGGTAGTAGGCTTGACAACTGGACTGAACGTATCCTCATAATCAAGACCGTAACTCATGTGAAAAAGGGAACACGTGTTCATCAAAAACGACATCGCGGGATATATAAAGGCGATTTGTAGGAACATGAAGGCATTTATAACCTTTGTGGAGTGAGCTATAACCGAGAAAGACACATTTTTTGGATCGAAACTCAAGTTTGTGTTTATTATATGGACGGAGGTGTGGCCAACAAGCACACCCGAAAACTTTGAGAAAAGTATAATCGGGTACTTCTCCAAGGAGACGCTCAATAGGAGTTTGCATAGATATGACACGACTAGGCAGCCGATTGATAAGAAAACATGCAGTGGTGAAGGCATCACTCCAGAAACGGAATGGAACAGAAGCATGAGCAAGGAGAGTTAGACCTGTTTCGACAATGTGTCGGTGTTTACGCTCAGCAGTGCCATTTTGTTGATGTGTATGAGGGCAAGACACTCGATGAGAAATGCCAATGTCCTGGAAGAACTTATGAAGTCTATGGTATTCACCTCCCCAATCAGTTTGAACATGCAATATTTTTCTACTCAGAAGGCGTTCAACATGTTGTTGGAATTGGAGAAAAATTTGGAACACATCACATTTACTCTTTAGAAGATAGAGCCATGTAAAATGACTATACGCATCAACAAAGCTAACATAATATTCATGTCCACTAACAGAGACTTGGGCAGGACCCCAAACATCAGAATATATTATCTCAAGTGGCACAGTAGTGACACGAGTAGAAAGCGAAAAAGGTTGTTGATGGCTTTTGCCTTGCTGACAAGCATCACAAATTACATCTTTATTGACTGACTCTGAAGGAAGTTCATGACGATGCAAAATATGTTGAACAATCTGAGTAGCTGGATGACCTAAACGCGAGTGCCACCTCGAACGGGACACCTTGACACTGCTGAAAACATGCTTGAACTGGGAAGACACATCAAGATTGTAGATACCTCCACGGCATCCCCCTCTAAGAAGAACCTCCCCCGTAGTTCGGTCCTTAACAAAGAAATACCACGGGTGAAATTCAAAGAAGACGTTATTGTCTAAGGAAAATTTTTTGACAGACAGAAGATTGCGAGTGACAGATGGTACGTGTAGAACATTTTTAAGATGTAGTGGATGTGAGGATGTGTGAAAAGTAGAATGACCAATATGAGTAATGCGCATACCTGCTCCATTAGCTGTGTGTACATGGTCATTGCCCTGGTATTGCTCCCTTGTATGAAGCTTGTCCACATCATTAGTGAGATGGTCAGTCGCGCCGGTGTCAGCATACCATCTAGGATCCACGGGATAGGATGATGTAGACCCGTGAGCCCCATGAGTAGTCACCGAGAAGGCGGAGATCTGTTCCTCCATGTAGCGCCCATCATTCCCCGCACCGAGAAAATTGCGGTTAAACCGCTTGAAGCAGCAAGAGGCAACATGGCCTACTTTCTCACAGATTTGGCACATTGGGCGACCATTGCCACCACCAGTAGGTGCTCCACGGTCATTGGGACGACCAGAGATAGGAGGTGGTGAGGTGTAAGACCCAGGCTTGGAGTACATCGATTTTCCTTGCTGCCTAGAGTCATTAGGACGGTAATTCTGTTGGTACTGCTGCTGCTTTCCACCTTGCGATGGAGACCTGGACCCATAGTTTGCAGACATGTGCATATCGGCACTGACATCCGCCTTCCTTGCTGACATGCGCTACTCCGTGTGCAGCATCTGTGCGTACACATCCTTGATCGGCATGGGATCGCTAAGTGCACGAGCCGTAACAAGCTGGACTAGGGAATCATAGTCTTCGTCCAGACCGTTCATGAGATAGCCTGTAAACTCCGCCGGTCTGAGGGGTTGTCCAATGGACATGAGAGTATCTGCCAGGGCCTTCACCTTATTGAAGTAAACTGCAACGGTGGAGTCAAGCTTCTTGCATTGGTGCAGTGCATCACGGAGGTGCATCGCACGGGCCGTCGACTGAGAGGAAAAACTGGCCCCGAGAGTGCTCCAGGCGTCGTGCGCAGACGAGGCGAACAGGATAGTTCCCTGAACTTCTTCAGTTGATGTGGACATGATCGCCGACAGAAGCGCGGCGTCCTGTTGGTGCCAGGCTGTAAACTCCGGGTTGTGCACCTTTGGAGGAGCCTTGGCATCAGTTTCCAGCGCCGGATTGGGGATGGTTTCCGGCGGGCAGGGGAACGATCCATCGATGAAGCCAGTCAGCAGGTGGCTTCGGAGGATGTTGGCGACCTGGGCCTTCCAGTACAGGTAATTGTCAGGGTTCAGGCGAAGGGAAATCATCGGAGCAAAGTTAAACGGCCCTGACGATCCACCGCCAGACGACGATGAGGAAGACCCGCTGAAGTTGAGCGAGAGGTTGGGGAGTCTCGACATGCTCGACTTGGAGCCGACGGACTCCGAGAACAACGGCGAGGAGGAGGAGGCCATCGATGCAGCGGAAGAGATGACTCGGGGCAGCGCTCGGTGACCGACGATTGCGATCTAGGGTTGCACCACCGCCAGCTCTGATACCATGAAAACAATATAGGGTAGAGTAGTTTTGGGTAGGGTAGTGCCGTGCCTCATACCGGCTGGCCTCCTCTCTTTATATATGGTATACAACGGGGATAGCGTACAGGTATGGTACAATACAAATATACACGTCTATACATGTAGTTTATCACTGCATAAGAGACGAAAATTTATTATTTAAAACCTTGTCATTTCTACATAACCATAGCGACCAAATAACGACAATCGCTCCCACCCTACATAGAAGTTTAAACCTAGAATCCACACCATTGAGCCAATTGCCAAAGATATTGGCAACGCTTTGAGGTGGGTGTAAGGTTGAGGCTAATTGGATGGCCGACCATATAGATCTAGCAAAATTACAATGGAAGGAAATGTGTGGTATACTCTCATCGTGCTGACAAAAGACACACGTTTTGCTTCCTTGCCAATTCCGCCTTGCAAGGTTATATTTACTAAGAATTATGCCTCGACGAAGATATCACGCGAACATCTTAGTTTTCAGTGGGATGTTCATCTTCAAAATTTTCTTATTATTATAAGGTGAACATCAGGATGGATTAAAGCTTTGTACATGGAATTCACCGAGAGTAAAACGTTCTCATTGAGATACCATCGAAATTTATCAGTCCCCTGCGTCAATTGCATGGAGGCAAGACGATGTTTTTTGACTGAAAAGCCAGTCGGACCTGATTTTCATATATGAGTAGAAGAAAGGCTGATAGCCGAATGACTCGGTTTATGAGGTAAACCAGGTCGGAAAACCGTACAACTCCTAGCAGCGCTAGGACAGCAGCACACGGGAGGCAAGACGATGTAACAAGGCATTCCAAGACCAACTGGTAGAGTTTGTCCACTGGGGCAATAATTTGCAGACCAGGTCCCATAAAATTAGAGGGACTGTCTAATTTACAGTCAGCTGTATTTCATTTCGCGGACAGTCATTTTTTCAGACCATTAGTATTCTGCCATGTGTGTTTCTGTTTCGAACTGGACCAAAAAACGTGTGTGACAGAAAAGTATCACAGACAGAAAATTCCGCGTGAGAAAATGTTTCGTACGCACCCAAGCACCGGATGGCCCACCCATCTTGTCCAAGAAAACCAAATATATGGGCTTTAAGCTGATTGGGCTTCTTCTGGGTGAAAAAAAAGAAATGTGGGCTTTCCCTTTTCTGTCCCCAGCTCCAAAAGAAACAAAGAACGTAGCAATTGAGACACCTTCTTATTCTTCCTCAAGAAAGAAGAACCAAAACAAATGAGAAAAAAGGGAAGAAAGTGAGGGGGGAGAAGGGATCATGAATGAAGAGGAATAAGATCTCAGTCGAAGCTCTAGGTTTGGTGCTAACCTGGATCTCGGCTGTCCTACTCAAGTATGTCTTGAGTAAAAAATAGGGCAGGCAGATTTACCCACAAAAAACATCACTCAAAACAAAATCTAAAGAAATGACAATCAAAATTCCGTTCAGAAATAGAAATAAAGACAAAGTTCAGAGACTAAAAGAGAGACACAATTCAAACAATCAAAGAAATACATAGTTCAGAGAAATAAAACTCAGAGAAGGACAAAATTAAAAGAAATACAAAGAATGACACATTTCAGAAACTGAAGAAAAGACACTTGTCAGAGACCGAAAGAAAGACAAAAATTACAGAAATAAATTGAAGAGAATAATACACAATTCAGAGAAATAAAATTCAGATAGTGACAAAATTCAGAGAAGTACAAAGATTGACACATTTCAGAAACTGAAAGAAAGACAAAGTTCAGAGTTACACAATTCATAGAAATAAAATTCAGAGAATGAAAAAATTCAAAAAAATAAAAACATTGACATAGTTAAGAAACTAAAAAAAGACACTTGTCAGAGACTGAAAGAAAGACTACAAAGACTATAAATGACACACTGAAAAAAGACACAGACAGTTCATTAGAGACTAAAGACTATAAAGGACACACTAAAAAAAAAAGAGTAACAGAAGAAAGAGAAAGCGACAAATTAAAGAGAATGAATAATAGAAGAGAAACTGCCAATAAAAGACAAAAATAATGAAAATATAATTAAGAGAGACTGATAATGACCCTAAGAGAAATGAGAATGACTAACATAAGAGACACAAACAATTAAAAGATTAAGATAATGACAAAATAAATAAGAGACACTACAAATGACCCAACGAAAGACATTTGTCAGAGACTGAAAGAAAGGCAAAATTCAGAGAAGTAAATTAAAGAGAATGAAAAATTTAAGAGAAATGGAAATATTGACACAATTAAAATAAATAAATAAAGAGACTAGTCAGAGACTGAAATAAATACACTTGTCATCGCTACTCACTGCCACCTCCAGCGACCTGAAGCTCGCCTCAACCAACAACAAAAAAAAAATACAACAGATTAGAGCACATCCTACCACATCGATTTGCTCATGAAACTAAATCGACAGACATAGGGGAAATAGTAGGTGACGGGGACAATAGAAGGGCGCCTCCGACGACCTGAAGCTAACCTCTGCCCCCAAATCAGAACGAACAGACCGGGGCGCCCGTACCAACAAAATTGCTCTTGAATGACGAAAAAACACATTAGGGGAGAGAGTAAATCGGCGGGGTAGAGCTGCGCGGATGGATACCTTCGTCGCCGGCGATCTCACCTGTCACCAATGCCAGTTCTCGGCATGACCGGCCGGTGCGGATTCAAACACCGAGGAGCAGAGCTCCCTCTCTGCTCGCTGCCTCCGCCACTCGCCCCCTTCCTCTGTTCTCCACCGAATGAAACAAACACGCGGGGGAAAATAACCCTACACCCCCGACGGGCCCACACATATCCCGGAGGACAGAAAACATTTCAAAAAAGACGGGTCACAGAAAAAAGTCACGGGCCCAACTCCAAAAAGAAACCATTCGCACTGTAGGTGCCCTACAAAACCTTGACCCGCACACTTTGGCCGAACAACACAGCTAGCGTCGCAAAACACAACAGCGGTGGCGGTGGTGGAAGGTGAGGCTGAAGCAGTACGTGCGGCGCTCCTCCTCGTGCGCGGACCAGCTGATGACGTTGCCTCGGGGGAGCGTCTTGGTCTTGCGCCACCAGAGCTTGGCGCCGCGGAACTCGTCCACGACCTCCTAGTGGTCGTCGACGGCGACGCTCATGCGCTCGCTGCCAGCGGCGGCGCTGGAGGCGCAGGTGGCGCCGAGAGGTAGGCCTCGCTGCGGCCGAAGGAGTCGGCGACGTGCTCGTCGATGGAGATGGTGACGTAGGGGGACACGGCCGCGTGCAAACGGCGGGAGATGGTCACCAGGTACTCCTCGAGCTGTGCGGGGACGTACTGCTGCACCATGGACCAGAGGAAGATGAGGCTGGCTACCGCCGACCATAGCCGTAGCCGTGGGCGTGGGCGTCGCCGCCGATCGTATCCACATGCCCCGCGCGGTGCTCTGTACTATCCGCTACTGTTATGATGTTCTGCAATTCACTGAACACAGCTGCGTGCTTCGCTGGCTTTATAGCAACTGCAATTAACACACGTTTGTTGCTACTGCCCAAATTAAGCATTCTTTTTCAACCAGCTTTTGAATTATACTCGTGTAAAATGTAAAGTATGCCAAATTGCCAATAATTTATAGCCAACGTCATTGCGTGGAACCATCCATCGTGAAGGAACCTGTAGAACTTTCTGAAATTGACCGGTCCTTACGAACTAAGGAACAAATTAGCACATAAGAACTTGCAGGCCAAGTTTCCATGTCGATCCCAAATGACATGTGCTTCACATAAATAAAGTTTTGAGAATCAAAGGTACACTTTGCGACCTGCTAGCTCACGCGTACGTAGACTGGACGGCCCCTGGTGATGTGACGCTGATGTATGATCGGTCTCATAGAGGGGGGGAGAACTACCTAACTAAAGAAGAATAGTGCTCTTTATAAATAAGAGTAGCTTGAATGACAAAGGGCCCGGGAAGAGGAAAAAACCTGAAGTCTGCCGAAATCCATAGATCTGGATAAAACCAGTCCTCTTTCGGGAAAGAATCGTCGTTCCAAAAGAATGAATTCGGATAGCTCCATTGTCTGTTGAGAATGTGTTCGGCGGCAGCTTGAGGCAGTATATATCTTGGTGGTTGGAGTGGTAACCTTGAGATGCATGCGAATATCATGAAAGCAGACACAAAACCCTCGATGGGATGGTTTCCCAATGCCCTTCCTCAGAAAGTCCGTTAGTCAAACATGACGCTTTGCACATTTCTAACAACTTTGTTTGATGGAGTAAATGTTGTCAGGCATAACATTAGGGTTTTCTATCTCATTCGAACAGTTCAAGGCATGATCACCATCTCTATGTTTCGCACCACTACGCTTATTAACATATTTTTTAGATTATCTGCAAGGCTTTTGCCTCTATGCTTTCCCGGTCGTGCAAAGAAATCGTTAGTCCCGTTTAGACCACGTTCATCAAGGGGTAGATTCATCTTGTATGGGATGTTGGTTCGGGGGGGCGGGGGGGGGGGGGGGGGGGGGGGGGGGGGGGAATCCTCTTGATGTTTGACGTCGAAAAAAAGTGTACGATCGAGTTGATGTCGTAAGCACGAATAGTTCGAATCAGATTATACCACATGATAATACACAACATGTCTCGTGTGGCTAAACTTCAATATCTATAATGGGTAGATTGGCACTTTTTTCATGAATTGGAAACGAGTGCATCTGAAAGGATCGAAGAGCCCGATTATAACTTTTATTATTTTCTTTAATAAATTAGGGATTAATAAGAGTATAACTTCTCTAGATAATGCAACTAGATGTGACAAAGTTATACGACCACAATATATCTAGCAATTCAAGATAAACAATATAATAAACTAGATACGAGTAAGTAAAGGGTTGAGAAAAACCACACAATGGATGTGAAGATTTATCCCGAAATTCAGTTCCAAAGGTAAGCTCTCCTACAATGGGACAAGTGACAAGTTGTGGTGGGGTGAACACCACAACACACCACTTCTTGAATGGGGAGGGAGAAAAATCACCTTCCTATAATTAGTATCCTTAATCTAGTGTTTCTCGAACCACTATATATAATACTCGCTCAAAGCAATAGCAACCGAAGTGCAAGTCATATGATTCACTCATTTATAAATGGCATTTAAATTAACCATAATTTACTGCTATTTTCCAAGATTCAATCGGTTCATTGAACATACAAACCAATGGTTGCATGTTGGCTTCGTCCCAGCGTCAAAGCCTTGATTCGAATGCAATTAATTAGAGAATAACAACACGGTGCAGCATACTGTTCATCTAGCTGCAATCTTACTCCGGAACAACATTCTGACATGAAAGTCTCCATGATGAAGTAAACTAATCCATCCGTTCAATTTTAGAAGGCGTTTCTCTCTTTCTGATCTATCGGGTGCGCGACAGCGCTCCTGCTGGGAGTAGCCCCCGAGGCTATGTGCAATTAGTATAGTTGGGCATAGGCTCATTACTCGTGTGCTCGTTTTGCGTTTCTCAGCCTTTCTACCGCAACCTTATGGACTCGGGCGCGGCCTATGTCCACTTGGATCAGGAGAGGGATCAGCTCCTCTGTGATCTGGATCAGTCGAAGCGTGAGTAGCTCTTGTTTTCTGGTTTGCACTTTGCTGCCACCCCTGTTTCGCTTCTGTTTTTTGAAGATGTTGTTCTGTAGGTGAACAAGAGTCCGCTACTCGCTGAGTGCTCGAGTTAGAGAGGAAACTCAAGGCTCAATGCGGTGATGCCGACTAGAAGCTGAAGGACGCCCAGGGCCGGGAAGACGCCATCCTCCAAGCCGAGTGGCTGCAGGTTGAGCGCCTACTTGGCCTTGTTGACGTTATGGGAGGTAAGTCTTTCACTATTTTTGCTTTCCCCACTCGGGTAGAATTAGTACCTAAGTTTGTTGGGTGTGCGCCTACTTGGCCTTGTTGACGTTATGACACGTTGACCGTCTTGGTCGGGTCCGTCGGGTGGACCTGATGTGCTTGAGTGTCATTTGTTGCGCTGAAAGCGGCGTCGGGTGCCTGCTTCTTGGCTTCGGGGAACATAGTGCGGTCGTTGTTGATGGAGAGCTCTTGGAGTTGTTCCTGCATCCCGAACATCTCGGAGATTTTGCTAAATTCTCTGTCTTAGCTATCAGAGCGTTCGAAGTTGCCCTTCACGATGATGATTCCTTTGGGCCCTGGCATCTTTATCATCAGGTAGGCGTAGTGCGGGACCGCCATGAACCGAGCGAACGTCGGGTGCCCAAGGATTGCGTGATATTGGGACTTCCAGTCGACGACCTCGAAGTCGATCTTCTCTATTCGAAAGTTTCCTGGTTCGCAGAAGACGACTGGGAGTTGTAGTGTGCCGAAAGGTAAGACTGCTTTGCCTGGGAAGGTGGTGTCTGACTTCGGCAGGTTCTCGACTGACTGATTCATCTTGCGGAGTGTGTCTGCGAATATGATGTTGATTCCACTTCCTCCGTCCATGAAGACCTTGGTCATGGCGTAACCACCTATCTGGGCGTCGAGTACCAGGGCAGCGTGACCTGGTCGAACCACAGCTGGGGGGTGGTCTTCGCGGGAGAACGTTATGCTAGTCTCGGAACCCTTCAGGTATTCGGGTACTGCCGGGGGCGCCATGACCGCCATGTTAACCTGGCGGGTGATCAGCTTCTGCTCTGTTGGTTGGCTGTCCCTTCTGTATCATGTTCATCTGCCCACGGGCTTCGGGGTACCGATCCGCCGAGTCTGCCGGGGCTTCTATGCGAGCCTGATGGTGTATCGCGCCCGCCATGTGCGCGGTTGGGCCTGCCAGTGGAGCGGGAGGAGGGGGAGGTGGAGTTGGAGTGCCTCCCTTTGCGGCTGTTCCAGGAGCCGTTTGCAAGAGTTTTATGTACGCGTTTGTCATCCTTGTGAATTTTGTGCAGTCTTTTACCAGGTGGCTGGAATGGAGCTTGCCATCTTGGCCTTTGAACATGTGAATCCTGCACTCCTCATCCAGCTCTTGGTCACCCGAACCCTCGGGCAAGTCATCGCGGCGCTTGCGCCCCTCTTGTTTACAGTATCCTTCTCTGCGCTGTCCGAAGTCACGACGATCATCCTGATGGCCTCTGCCATGATCGTCCTGACGGCCTGAGCTGCGACTGCCTCCATCGCGATCGCGGGTGTCAGCATAGCCAGCCGCCACGAGATCGACTCCGTCTGGGTCATCATAGTGATAAGATTTGCGTTTGCGCCTTCTGTCGCGGCCGTCTCTACGGCTCCATTTGCCGTGGTCGTTGTTGCCACGCGGTGACTCGTGGTGTTCTCGCACCAAGTCTACTCCGTCCACCCATTCATTGGCTTTCTTCATGAGCTGCGTGATGGATTTTTGTTTCTCGCTCCCTAGTGCTTCCCGGAGGTCGCGCCTGGCGACTCCGCGAGTGAATGCGTCGATTGCCCTGTCCTCTGATACTACACCAATGGAGTTTCGCATGGTCGTCCATCATCTGATGTACTCTTGTAGCGAGTCGTCTGACCGCTGTTTGCAGGCTTGCAGCTCTGTGAACGTCGCCGGGCGGTCACATGTTGCGAGAAAGTTTTTGATGAAGTCTTCCTGGAAGCGCTCCGAGGAGTCGTACGGGCCTTCGGGTAGACTCTTCAGCCAATCCCGCGCAGTCACCGATAGCATGAGCTGGATGTACTGCATTGCTGTTGTCCTGGAGCCTCGCTGACAAGAGACTGCTGTCTTGTAATCCTCCAGCCAGGACGATGGTTCTTGGCTACCGTCAAATTTGGGTATTTCAGATGTGAGCCTGAATCTTTTGGGCATCTTGGACTCGCGGATACGTCGGGTGAAGCATAGCGACCCGCAAGGCTCCCACTCCTCGTCGGAGTATGAGTCGCTGCTTGGGGATCGCGTGGATCGTCTGCTCCTACTTTTGCCGACTCGACGTTGTGTGATGACGTTGCGGAGTTCTCCACTCACATCGTGTTGTCGAGTTCCGTGTCGATCACGCCCTGACCCGTCTCGGCTCTCGTGGATGGTTACCGCGCGGTGGCGATTGTCGTGGCGGGATCTGCTTCCCTCAGGACGGTCGTCGACTGCGACCAAGGCTCTGCCTGCCAAGTTGAGCGATCTGATTTATTGGCGGTGCAGGGCCGCGCTAGGGTCGTCCTCTGGTGGTTGTGTTGCCCTCAGGTACGCGGCAACCGACGTGAAAGCTCCTTGAGCTATTTGGGGATGGGGATCCCGTTTTCATCGGGCGTCATGAACGACACATCCAGATTGCGGGTCAGTGCCGTTCTTTCGGCTTCTGTCAGGCGTGCCAGCCTAGACCGCAAGTGGTGTTGCGTTCCTCCCGAGGATTGGACAGCTGACAGCGCAGCTCGTCGTGCACTCGACGCGCTAGCCGCCTTCCTGCGCTCGTCGAGAGCTGCCTGCAGGCTCTTCAGCCTCAAGTTCTCCTGCCAAAAGATGTACTTGTGTGCCGCGAGTTCTTCGGGTGTCGAATTCTCGGGCATCATGGTATAGTCACGTATAGCTTTGATTGCCTTGATTGCCTGCTCCTTTGTGATGTCGATCGTGCTGCCGTCTGGCATGGTGGCCGTCATCGGATAGTTCCTCACGTCGGGGCGGCTTTCACCTCTCGCCGAAGCTTCGGGTGCTCTGCCATCATTGTCTGTCAGGGAGCACCATGCAGACCTGGTGGGGAGCGTCGCGCGAAATTTTGCTTTTTTCGCCACTGTTGCAGTTCCCGATGAAGGTGGCATCGGGGTTAGGTAGTAATCGACCATGGAGTGATCGCTGTTGTTGTCGGTGCGGGCGGACTCGATGTCTATCTCGACCTCGTCTGAGGAACCGAGGTGTGTTGACGACGCGTCTAGAATTTCCGCCGACGCAGATCCGTCACCCGCGAGCAGGGCGAGCGTGAGGCGCTCAGTTGTTGGAGATGTGGGTGTTGATGAAGGTGTGGACGATGATCTTGCGGGTGACGATATCGCCATTGGTGCAGATCCAGTCGATGGAGATGCGGGTGCCACAGATTGAGGCGATCCCACCGAGCAGAACGGTCCTGATTGGTTAGCATTAAGATCTGAAGGGCCAAAGGTTATGTTCTGACCTGATTGTAGATCTGAATTTGCCGGTTGCAGATCCGGCGAGTGCGGGTCGAAGTCGACGGAGCCGAAGCGGATCGACCCCGTGATGATCACCGGCGAGCTGTCGGTTGCTGATGCAGATGGAGCCGGCGAAACCATGGATCCAACACCACTCGTTCCCACAGACGGCGCCAATTGACGAGGGTTAACTCGGCAAATCCTAGGGTTGAGATCGGGAGAGAGATTTGGTAGCGCTGGTAGTAACTACGGCTGACAAGCAAGATTTTACCCAGGTTCAGGCCCCTGGAGGGTAACACCCTACGTCCTGGTTGTCTGTATTGATGGTTGTGAACAATGGAGCTACAATGAGGTCCCGGCGAGATGTCGATCTCGCTAGGGTTTTGGTGGCTAGAGTATTGCGTGTCCTTGATCGGCGGCCCTCCCAACCTTTATATAGGAGGCTGGGTCTCGGGAAATCGCAACCGACTAGGTTTACAGGTATGGAAAGTCTAAGCCGACCTAGTCTATGCTTGACTTGGAGAGCACTCCTTCCTTTCGGGCCTTGGTCTTGGTTCCTTAGTGGGCCTCCATGCGGGTCCTGACCTTATACGTGCACCAGGTATCCTCGTAGTGGGGTACCCGAAGTGTAGGCCCACGTCAGTGGTGATCTATGGCTTTTGCAAAATTGATTCATCTCACAAATCAATTGATACGAGTCCACAGAACTGAAGTGGAGCATAGAGGAATTGCTAATAAAAAGAATTTTCATGTAGTTAATTTTATTTACTTCCAAACGTCTGATTCAGGGCAGTGTGAAGTAGTAGAACTCTTGCTCTCCAGAGGCGCTTATGTCGATCCATTTTCTACGGATTATGGAACACCGTTGCATGTTGCTGCTATGCATGAGCAGGATGGTGCTATGAAGATTTTGTTGGATCACCATGCAGATGTAAGTTCCACTATACGTTGCTTTATTGGTTGTATTTGATGATCTTGGGCCGTCTGCTTTCTCCATTTCTCACAGTTGTATTTTGCTTTTTTGTCTCTAGAATCTGGTGAAGTACACAGAGTTGTGAACTTTTGAAATTGGATAATATTCTTCTTTTACTCATTGGTTGGTTGTACAATCATGTCCCGTCAAAGTGTCAAGTGATGCTGAAAAACTTTCATTGTACATGCTGTTCTGCAGTAAGCAGAGAGTCGTGGGCTCTGTCTATGAATTCTATGCTCATTCTTATTGCGAGAAAATGAATAGTATACTTCTTGTGTACACATAGTTTCATCTTTTAAGCTTGAAAAGGATTATCATATAACACAGTCAATAGACAGACCTCCACTAAATTAATACTCTATTGAAGTTTTCTGTCTCCACCTTTATTATCTGCTGGTACGTCGTCAAACTTTAAAAATGAAGTTTGCATGTGCTAAGCTGCTGATATTCTGATGTAGCTTTTTCTGTGTGGATTACTTGCCCCAACAAGAAGTAGCTTAATTGGTTAGTAATACCCTAGGGCATGTTCGATATTATTTCCCTTTTGCAAATTAATAATATTTGAAACACAAGAATCACTTCATTTGCACCAAAGGTAGACCTTATGCATTTTGTTAGGAAACTGAAATTTCACACTTGTTAACTAAAGAATATCCCACCCAAATAGCCACACTTACTGTCGCTAACTATATCAGGAAGTAGAGGAATACGTCCCACAAACTGATAACGATGGTTTAAAAGAATGATCAGCATTTGGTGCCCTATCATATTGGAGATAAGATCGACATGCAGAAGCCTCCTTGCTTGTTGGTGTTGCTACAGTCATGCTAAAATGATGAAATGTTGGAGATGATTAGATTCAGTTCAAAGATCCTTGGAGCTCACGAAGAGCATCAAGGGAACTAGAGAACAAGGAGGGCAAAATGTGTGAGCATCAATACAGAAAAGGGAGCAAAGGCGGTACGTATCGTGCGAATGATGGGGTTGGGAAAACACATTGAGTAGTAGAGGTTGAACTTGTATGGGATGGGGAGGCGGACATGAAGTTGGTTTCAAATATGAGCACCTCAGTGGATCGACTAAACTTAAAGAAAGCCCACATTACCCGGTTTCTAAACTTGTTCTGGTGTACGGTGTACCCAAGGTCCCAAGAACAACTGTTAAGGTCACCATGTAATTCTCGGGCCTGTTTTTTCATATGTTATACGTCTTAGTTGTTATCTTTCTATTTCAAAATTTTTTTGGTTCATTGGTTGTCATATGGATTTAAAGACAAATAGTGAAGATCTGGTGAAGAACATACTAGTGAAAAACTCTGTCCGTCATCTTGACGGTTCTATTATATTAATACAATGACACACACTTGGGGTGTGTTTGAGTTTTTTGTTGTTGTTGATGATGTGCATTTTCCTCATCTCTTTCTTGCAATCCTACACCAACTGCCATTTTTTCTTTTAATATATGCATATATTCTATTTTTTCTCTGATATTGTTATTAATCTGCTGAGCTAATTACTTCCTTCTCTTTTTAGTGCAACAAGATTCTAGACAATTTCAGTTCACCTCGCATGATTGCTATCTATAGTCGCTCAGTGAAATGTGTGAACCTACTGCTAGAGGTACCCCTCCATGTTATGCGTTAAGCTGAAAATGTATCCCAGTTTAGCAAATGTGGACAGATAAATAGTGACAAATATCATCTATGATTCTGTTATATGCTAGGCTGGTGCTGACGTGAAGGATATACGTACTACGACCCCCTTGCAAGCTGTGCTGCAACAAAGGGCCTAACTGACGTCATCAAGCCCCTATTGGATGCTGGTGCAGATCCCAATGTTCGAGATGAAGTAAGTTTTGTGTTCTACCAATGTATATATTTTAATCACACCATGGTTGGTTGTTCACACATGTGGGAATAACATTAAATAAATAAGCATGCATTGTCTATCCTATAACTTTGGTAATACGAGTCCCATAGTTCAGTCATATCTAACTAATAGTTAACTCGGGTTAGGTGCACTAATATAAACTCGGTGATGAAAACTTGTAATATTGGCATGTAATTTGTAATACTACAATTTCATGCCTTCTGATTTTTTTTGTCAGGTCTAACATACTAACCTTTTCAGTTTCTTGATGATCAATCTCTCTTGGATGACAACACATCAGATTCCTTAAAATTACTAGTCTTGTATATAATACTTAATTAGGCATTTACAACAACAACCAGAAGACGTAAAAATGACAATATTTTCTGACAAAAAGGAGTTGTCGGACTATTTGGAGACATGTGCAGTGCCTTATGGATAAGGACGAACTCATCTTGTACCTACTTTTTGGCATGAATGGGGTACTATTGGTCAAATTATTGTTTATACGCCTTACATGTTGCTGAATTTCTATTAATTTACTTCTCCCACAAATACATTAGTGAGCCAAATTCTTCCTTTTCTTACAGTTTGGTCACTTGCCAATACAACGCGCAGCATATTTTGGTACACGTAAAGACGTCGAGATCCTGTTTGAAGTTACTTCTCGTATTCCAGCTGTCCATGATTGGAGCGTTGATGGAATAATTAGTTGTATAAGTCAGAGCCAAAGTTGGAGGTATGATCAAAAACATCGTTGGCATAAATATATTGACTTGTGTTGTCTAGTCCTAGTTTTTTTTAATTTGAACTGTTTAAACAAAAAACTCAGTATTCATCTCTCATACTGTAAAGACTGTTAATCTTGCATCTTTTGTGAATTCTCATTTTGATATTTTTGAGCGATAAAACTTCTATATTTGACACTAGATGACGTTCCCTGTTTTTGGTGTTTCATTCAAAATTGTGATGCACCATAAAAATTCATGAAGAAAAAAACAAGAGACAAGAGATGGGTACAATGAGATCCTGTGGGGCTTGTCAGTGTATGAGAAATATAATCATGCAACTGACTTGTTGGGGAATTTGGGGTAATGTGGTATCTGAATTTTTGCTTGTTTATGGTAAGGCGGTAACATGCAATCGTACAGGAAATTATAACACATTTAAGTATGAAAAATATTTATATTCCCTTTGAATTTCTTTGCACATAATTGTACGCAATCTCGGGGTCGTTTAGCTTCTATTGAAATTTTAAGGAACACCCCTTATCTAAAATGTCAGTAGCTGAGTTGAAAGAAGAAGGAGACAAAGCTATGGATAATGAGGATTATGATGCTGCATTAGAATTCTATACCATGGTATGCTATTGCACTATCTGAGGTCCTGAAGCTAATTTCAGTGCATTAGAATTCTATACCATGGATAATGAGGATTATGATGCTGCATATGAATACGATCATGATGTTTGTGTTTCATTTGCCTCTTTGGCCCATTTCCACAAGATTAGCCATGATTGCTGCTTGAAAGGCATTCGGATGGTTTGCTGATCGTAGTATCTGGAATGTGCAGGGAAGCCCTGAGATTACTGAAAGAATCTCACGCCGACAAGGGGAAGAACGGCTCAGAAGGACAATATCGTGAATCACATATTTTCTTTTGAAGGGAGAAACTTGACTTACAAGTCTGAGCAACCCAGAAGGCCTGAACATTTGGTCATGCATACTGACTCCGTAGTGCTAGAGAGTAGTTAATATGATCAACCGTGTGGTTGATGTCGCCGTCTAAGTGGGGTGACATGGAGATGATTCAGCTGGGTATCAATAGTTGAACATGGTCTTATCTATCACTAGATCATGTAGGCGCACGTTGCCGCGCCCGTCCATTAGGAAAATATATTTGTAGGAATCCATGGAAATATACTTGGACACTACACAGAGGCAGTTCTCTTTCCTATCTGATAGAATTAGAAAAGGAGAATGATTTGCCACACATTGTGGTCTTTCACGTATCTCATATATATAGGCATTTACACAAGATATACATGGATACCAATCCTAACCATAATGGCCAAATATCAAGCTCTAATATGGCAGGGTATAAACCGAATATGCTAGATATATGCAGGGCATATTCGGTTTGCCTAACACCCCCCCGCAGTCGAAACGGGAGATTCTCGGATGCTGAGACTGGAGCGAAAATCCAAGAATAATGGTGATGGTAGGCCCTTGGTGAAGATGTCCGCGAATTGCCGAGAGGAAGGCACATGAAGAACTCGAATGTGGCCAAGCGCCACACGATCTCGAACGAAGTGAAGGTCGATCTCGATGTGCTTGGTCCGCTGATGCTGAACAGGATTCGTGGACATGTAAACAGCGCTGACATTGTCGCAAAAGACAACAGTGGCGTGATGAAGTGGGCGATGAAGCTCCTGAAGGAGTTGACGAAGCCAACTTGCTTCGGCGACGGCGTTGGCGACAGCCCGATATTCCGCTTCAGCACTGGAGCGAGACACCGTGTGCTGACGCTTGGAAGACCAAGAGATCAAGTTGTCGCCGAGGAAGACGCAATGCCCAGAGGTGGAGCGCCGGGTGTCTGGACAGCCAGCCCAGTCCGCGTCGGTGTAGGCGACGAGGCGGTCCGTCGCGCAAGGCGTGAGCTGGAGACCGTGACGAAGCGTGCCCTTGATGTACCGAAGAACTCGTTTGACCAAAACCAAGTGCTGATCGCGAGGGTCGTGCATGTGAAGACAAATCTGCTGCACGGCGTAGGCGATGTCTGGACGAGTGAATGTCAGGTACTGAAGAGCACCCGCCAAGCTGCGGTAGGCGGAGGGATCGGCGACAGGACGACCAACCTCGGCCGCAAGCTTCGGCGAGGTGTCCACAGGCGTGGACGCGGGGTGGCAGGAGCTCATGCCGGCACGCTCGAGAATCTCGAGAGCGTACTGGGTCTGGGAGAGAAACATCCCCTGGGAATCTCGTCGGACGGCAAGGCCGAGGAAGTGATGAAGCTCGCCCAGATCGGTCATGGCGAACTCAGCACTGAGGGCGGTGATGACGCGCTCGAGTAAGGCCGTGGACGAAGCCGTGAGGATGATGTCGTCGACGTAGAGGAGCAAGTATGCCGTGCCGTGTATGCCGTGAAGGATGAAGAGCGACGTGTCCGACTTGGAGCAGGTGAAGCCGAAGGCGATGACGAAAGTCGCGAACCGATGATACCAGGCGCGAGGGGCTTGCTTCAGCCCGTAGAGCGCTCGGTTGAGACGGCACACATGACCAGGGCGGGCAGAGTCAACGAACCCGGTGGGCTGATGACAAAAGACCACCTCGGAGAGTTTCCCATGAAGGAAGGCATTCTTCACATCCAGTTGACGAATCTTCCAGTTGGCGGATAGGGCGATGGAGAGAATGGTCCGGATGGTGGCGGGTTTTACCACCGGACTAAAGGTCTCGTCGAAGTCGATGCCGTGCTCCTGTGAGAAGCCGCGAAGCACCCAACGCGCTTTGTAGCGGTCTAGGGAGCCGTCGGGTTTGTACTTGTGCCGAAAGATCCACTTGCCGGAGACGATGTTGGCGTTCACAGGCGGGACGACAAGATCCCAAGTGTCGTTGGCGAGGAGAGCGCCATACTCGTCGGTCATGGCCGCGAGCCAGTTCGGGTCCTTGAGAGCACCGCGGACTGACTTAGGGACCGGCGAGGGAGAGGCGGCGGTGTCGACGTGGAGGGTGAGGCGGGGGCGTGGGCCAAAGATCTTGCCGGCTTGACGGCGAGTCACCATGTGGTGAACTGGAGCGGTCGGGGCGGTAGGCGATGGCGCGGCGTCTGGCGGTGCAGCCTCGTCATCGTCAGAGGCCGCAGGAGACGGGCCAGCCGGTGAGGGACCAGGTGCTGGTGAAGGCCCGGCAGGGGAGGCCGGTGTCGCGGGAGACGTCGAGGCAGGGGAGGCCGCGGGAGACGGCCCAGGAGCTGGCAAGGCCCAGCTCGGAGAGGCCGGTGGGGAAGACGCTGGCGAGGGGGGCGGCGTGGAAGCCGACGTGCGCGAGGCCGGAGGCGTCGGCGTGCAGGGAGGCCCAGCAGGCCGTTGCACCTCTGCAGAGCGACGCGGCCCGGCATGCATGGGGGGCACGGGCACCGAGACGGGGACGTCGATCGGATCGACGTCGAGCGGTGGCGAGGCGGTGTTCTGCTGCAAGTTAGTAACTGAAAAACCGGGAGCAAAAGGGAACTGAGTCTCATCAAAAACCACATGCCGCGAGATGATGATGCGCCGAGACTCTATATCCATGCAGCGATAGCCCCGATGGTTGGATGTGTAACCGAGGAAAACACAGGCGACCGAACGAGGAGACAGTTTGTGTGGCATAGTAGCAGCGGTGTTAGGATAACACAAACAGCCAAAAGTGCGGATATGAGAGTAAGTAGGAATCACGGAAAACAGGGCAAAAAAGGGGCATGGCGCGGAAATAGCTTTAGTGGGAATGCGGTTGAGGAGGTATGTGGCGGTGTGAAGAGATTCAACCCAAAAGGTAGTCGGCATGTGAGCTTGAAAAAGCAAAGTGCGAACAATATCATTAACGGTGCGAATAATGCGTTCAGCTTTACCGTTCTGTGGAGACGTGTATGGGCATGAGAAACGGAGGAGGATACCGTGTGAGGCGGCAAGGGCGTGAAGAGCATGATTGTCAAACTCTTTGCCATTGTCCATCTGAATTGCTTGGATGGAAAGGGAAAACTGAGTGGCAGCATAGTTGCGAAAGTTAGACAACAATGAAAACACTTCAGATTTACGCCGCACAGGAAACGTCCACAAATAATGAGTAAAATCGTCTAAGATGACAAGAAAATACTTATAACCAGAAACACTCTCCACAGGTGATGTCCATAAATCACAATGTATTAATTCAAAAGCACGATGAGTTTGTGTGGTAGAAGCCGAAAAAGGTAACCGTACATGACGTCCTAGTTGACACGCATGACAAGTACTAGGGGTGGGCGGAACTTTGGTGAATGGGAGGAACGTGGATGACACAAGGCGTTGGAGAGCACCATGACCAAGATGACCGAGACGCCGATGCCACAGGGTGGAGTCCGGGGAGACGGTGGTGAGGGCGCATGGCGTCGAAGTGACCGGATAGAGATCACCCGTGCTACTGCACCTAAGAATCACGGCCCCTGTCCTGAGATCCTTCACAGAAAAACCCCACGGGTCAAATTCAACTGAACAGAAATTATCAGTGGTAAATTGACGGACGGAAATAAGATTTTTGACAATGCGAGGAGTAACAAGAACATCACGAAGGGAGAGAGAGCGCGATGAATCTGTAGAGAGAGATGCATGTCCGGATTGAGTGACCGGTATAGAGGAACCATCTCCAACGAGAACACGAGAGTGTGGTGGAGATGATGAGAGGGTGAGTAGGTTACCGGCGTCCGAAGACACGTGAGCGGACGCGCCCGTATCCATATGCCAGTCGGTGGGAGCCTGAAGGCTCATGGTGTTGAAGTAGTTGGCGAGGGCAGAGGGATCCCAGGTTGGTGCAGGGGAGGCGCCATAAGGAGCACCATACGGAGCCTGGCCGGGGTAGGAGAACGTCGCCGGCGGAGGGGGCGCAGGGTAGGTGAGGTACCCCTGCGCGGCCGGTCGTGGCGGAGGCGCGTAGGCGGGGCGTGGAGGAGGCGCGTACGAGGGACGCGGGGCGGGCGCGAAGGGGCGAGGCCCGAGGACCCCTGGAGATCCGACCATGGGGTACATGTGGATGGCGCCGGTCCATGGGTTCTGCACGGTGGGGACGGGTGCCGGTGCGGGGTACCCCGTCTTCCTCTTCTTCCCCCGGCCGCGGTGAGGAGCAGCGGGGGCACCCTGGCCCGAGGGGGCGCCGTAACCCAGAGGGGCGCCGTAGGCGGGTGGTGCAGATAGCGCCGGGGCGCGGTAGCCACCAGGAGCAGGGGCGGAGTAGAAGACCCCCGGCGTGGACGAGCGCTTGGTGGAGGGCTTGAGCTCGTGGAGGAGCAGCAGGTTGCGGAACTGCATGAAGTCGGGGAAGGGCGTCATGTATGGCGCCATATTGCCAACCTCCTTGAAGTCGTCGGAGAGGCCCTTGATGGTGTTCCAGACGAGGGCGTTGTCGGTGACCGGGGCACCGTTGTCGGACAGGGCGTCAGCGACCGATTTCTGCTCAAGGCAGTAGTCGGTGACGCTCCTGTCGCCCTGCTCGATGTTCCGGAACTTCTGCTCGAGGTAGCCCGTGCGCGCCTGCTGGTTGTCGCGGAAGAGGGCGGTGATGCGCGAGAGGATGGTGAAGGCGTTGGGCGCCTCCGTCATCACCATGTCAACGATGTCGGTGTTGATGGAGCCGTACAGCCAGCGCAGGACGGTGGAGTCCATCCGCAGCCAGTCCTCGGGATCGGTGGCGAGGGGGACAGCAGAGACGAGGTGGTCGGTGAGGGCGTACTGGTTGACGGCAACCTGCAAAAAATTGCGCCACTTGGTGTAATTGGAGGCCTTGAGGTCGAGGGTGACGGGGATGAGAGACTTGATGCTCTGGATCGCCGTGGCTTGAGCCCAGAGCGCGGCGTGGTGGTGTGTAGCAGGGGGAGGGGGAGGGGGAGGGGGGAGCTCAGCGGCGGCGGCCATGGGAGAGGCGGCGCGGCGGCGAGATGGGGCGGCAACCCTAGGGCGGCGGCGGTAGACGAAGGGGGCGGAGGCATGAGATCGTTTGTCTGATACCATGATAGAATTAGAAAAGGAGAATGATTTGCCACACATTGTGGTCTTTCACGTATCTCATATATATAGGCATTTACACAAGATATACATGGATACCAATCCTAACCATAATGGCCAAATATCAAGCTCTAATATGGCAGGGTATAAACCGAATATGCTAGATATATGCAGGGCATATTCGGTTTGCCTAACACTATCATCAGCGTTTGATAAGTTGTGAAGAGTTTAACCATAGGTAATCTCTTAACCATCCCAGCAAATAAGTGGAGGATTCATTAAATTGTGAAACGTTGCCCTACCATAATTTGATATGTTTCCAATGCCAACAAAAAGTAACCCATCCAATGGTATTTAACATCCAGAAAACTGCCAAATAGTCTCCTAAGGACTGCTTGTGTGCCTCATCATCACAATCAGGCCGCACCTATTAGCTCCGGCGTTGAAAATACATCAAGTTTGCATATATGGGGAATTTCAAAGTGCCTACAAGAGACACTTCAGTGATTTGCCCCCAAGGCCCCAACGCCAAATAGAAGCACTTTTGAAATATGCCCCAGTATCAAAAGGAGACAATTTTGTGATATCCCCCAGAATTAGAAGGAGGTACTTCACAATCTTCCCGAGAATCAGAATGAAGCCTTTTCAAATATGACTCAATATACCAATAGAGCTCACGTAATCATCTGTGGTACTATAACCCAAACTGTACACAAAACAGTAATATATTCAGATCATCATCCGTGGTACTATAAGAACAATAAAGTTGCACAACTTGCCGCCTCCAGTCGCTGCACTACAGAGGTGGCCTTCCTAGTTAGTCGGTCTTTGAGGTTGAAAACTATGGAGTCATGGCGTTGACTAATGAAATCTGCGAAGACCTCTCCAAAAGAGAATCAACGGAAGTTGCTCCGATCACAGCCAGTGCACCAAACTGACCTACCTACAGCTCTCCTTGCGCCCATAGATGGCTTACAACAACAGCTTGTTCAATGCTGTACGCAGGCTATCTTTTAGGCAGTTGAGCCTAAAGGGATGCTTGCGCAACGACCATGCTGTCCAGTCTGTAGCCGTCTTGCTTCGTGACACCCAGAACCTGGAAGTATTGTCATTTTTTCTTATGAATCCACATCCTTGAAGGAAGAACATATCCTTCTTCATGTATGATGGCAAATTAGATACTGATCCCAAAGTCGATGGCGACGATTGGATCGCAAATCAAAAAGACTTGCGAATTTTCTGCTTTACAGGGATGAGAGTTTGGAGAAATTCTCGGTTACCTCAACACTTGGAACTGCCTGGGCTAAGGCTGAGATTACAAGGGGGCTGTGATCCTTTGAACTAATTGTGCCACAGTCGAGCGTTTTTGTCCAATCGCAACATAGACACCATGGTCCAATCGCCGTACCAGAGTAACCACAAATTGATGGGAGCAAAAGTTGTGATTGCACTTGTAAAACTAAAATAAGGAGGAAAATATGGTTGTTTCTTTTACTAACAAAAAGGTATAATAGATATCATTTGCTTCAATATTGTTCTGTCAAATCTACTTTGTTTGTAGTAACATAAGAAATTGGCACTATAGTCGGACATATAGGACAGGAGAAGCATTTTCAATACAGCATCTTCCTAATTTCAGGACAGCAAAAAAAGCTACTCCCTCCGATCCATAAAAAGTGTCGCTCATTTTGTACTAAGTACAAACTTTGTACTAAGTGGGCGATACTTTTTATGGATCGGAGGGAGTAGTATAATTAAAATTGGATCTCACATGTTTAATCAAATTTAAATTGCATCTGATAAAGTTATCGACATTTTATTTCTCCGATAACAGTGGTTCTGCATGAGCTGCAATGGAATCAAGAAAAAAATGCATTATCAAGCTTAGTTGAAAGAACAGACTACTTATTAGGAAGAAAAACACATTTTCTACAGCTCAAGAAGTTCCTTACACAAAGAACAAACCGAGCAATCAATTATGTTGCTTCAAAACTGTCCTTTTGTTGAGGCAGAACATCATAGAATAATATCTAAGAAATTAATCAAGGTATTCCGTTATTAGGCATGTGAACATGATCTGAGGAACATGAAGCAAAATAAAGTTAGTTATTGACATCAGGCTAGAACCCCCAGAAAAGCAATGTTTTGACCAAATTATCATAGTTCAAGCAAAATGCTATTTAAATGAAGAGGAGTTATTTTAAGATACAACATATAGGGTGTGAAAGTCGTTTTAGGGCATAGAAAGTAATGCTCATAAAAATAAGTCAGAAGAATAACAAATCCATGTTTTCGAGTTGGTATTTGTACAGCTCAATGTTATCGAGGGTTTAGTAGTTTACACTTGAAATCAATAACCACCCACAAATGGATACAAAACATTAGCTTTTTGCCCGGAAATACACAAGGGTCAGACCGTGGCATATAGAAAACTCTTATTGTATTGGTTCCGAAATTATTCACCAAATGATTAGAAATACAGCAGTGTAAGATATAAAATTCTTTATTTTGCAATAACGAGATATGAAATTA
Organism: Puccinellia tenuiflora; assembly: GCA_012064385.1. Classification (NCBI taxonomy): domain Eukaryota; kingdom Viridiplantae; phylum Streptophyta; class Magnoliopsida; order Poales; family Poaceae; genus Puccinellia; species Puccinellia tenuiflora. Next base: position 1,017,294 of record QRDG01002282.1, read on the forward strand.
TTTTTTTCCAGAATTTGTACTTTTCACTATATACATTTTTAATCATAGATTTGTAGGATTTTGTTTCTTTTGTATGTTATGCTGCGTCCTTCTCCACAAGTTCGATCACAGAAAGCATAACATGCAGTGTATTGTGATTTAAAGATAATATTAACCTTATTGATTTGATTTGTTGAGCGAACTGATCAGTATCTTGAACTGGCTTGTATTGATAAAGATGACAAAGAAAGTTGAAAAAAGGAGTTTAGGGTTTTGTGGATGCAATCACACCTCACGTCTCTTCTATATATATAAGGGGTGATCATACAAATACATGCGTATATACGCGTACATATACATGACAGATATATACCTACTAGACCTATCTTAACACTCCCCCTCAATCTGAACTTCTACTCTGAACAAGATTCAGATTGGTCTTGAAGCGATCTAGCATCTGTCGAGTAGCCGGTTTAGTAAACACATCAGCTAATTGATCACCAGAAGAGATAAACCTGACTTGTAAAGCTCCAGCTGCAACACGCTCTCGCACAAAATGGAAATCGATCTCAATGTGCTTCATCCGTGCGTGGAAAACCGGGTTGGCAGTCAGGTATGTGGCCCCTAAATTATCACACCATAGAACAGGCGTGCGCTGCCGAGAAACACCCAACTCCTTGAGTAGCGACTCTACCCACATAGCTTCGGCAACTCCATTTGCTAAGGCCTTATACTCAGCCTCCGTACTTGACCGTGAAACAGAAGGTTGCTTCTTCGAACTCCAGGAAATGAGATTCGGACCAACAAAAACAGCAAAACCTCCTGTAGACCTCCGGTCATCAACACATCCTGCCCAATCCGCATCGGTGAAGATACTGATGCCGGTGGCGTTAGACCTGCGAAAACGCAGTCCTGTATGTAGTGTCCCTTTGATATAACGCAGAATACGTTTCACCGCTTCCCAATGAACATCAGTGGGCTGAGACAAAAACTGACATACTTTGTTTACCGCAAACGAAATATCCGGGTGAGTGAGAGTCAAATACTGAAGGCCTCCCACAATACTTCGGTACCGGAAAGAATCCTCAGTACCAAGAAGAGTGCCAGACACCCGAGACAAAGGATCAACCGTGGATAAAGGAGTGGAAGTGGCTTTGCAATTCTCCATATTCACACGGTGCAGCAAGTCTAATGCGTATTTGCGCTGAGTCACTGTCATCCCCCCTGAATGGAAAGACGCTTCCAAACCTAGAAAGTAATCCAGAACACCAAGATCCTTGATGGGAAAATGAGCGGCGAGAGCACGAACCAAACGATCAACCGCTCCAGGGGTAGACTGTAATGCCCCGGGGTTTTTCCCCAAATTAGAATTGCTTGTTATTTTATTTTTGCATCGTCATGACATCAGCATCATCGCATCGCATATTTTTGGCAACAAAATTTATTTTTATGAAATCCTATTTTATTTTTCTAAAATTGTCGGAAAATGTTTTACCGAGACAGTCGTCTCCGTTTTCTAAAATTAATTGCCAAATTAATTTTTGCAAAAGAAAAATAAAATTTGAGCGAGCGAGAGAGTAGCCACCGGCCCAAAGCCCACCTAACCTCCAAACCCTAATCCTGCCCCTGGCTCTTTTCCTTTCCCACCCCCTGTGTTTTGCAGCCCCTCCTGCATTTGTTGTTTTTCGCGGAGACGCCCTTCCACCTCCCTTTTTCCTTGCAAGCAGGCCCCTGAATTTTTGCAATCGGTCCCTGGACCACTTTTCCTTTTCTTTTCTCCTTCCTTTTCTTTTCTTCTCCTTCTTATCTCTCTTCTCCCTCCCGTGGGCATCTTTTCCTCCATCCCGCACCGCATCCTCCTTCTTCCCGTGCGCAGCAGCTCGCCCCGCCACCATCTCTCTCCAGCGCGCCCGGCCGCCGCTGCTCCAGCTTCTCTCCCTCGCCGCCTTCCCTCGCGCCGCGCCGCCCGCGCCCCTTTCGGTCGTCCCCGCCTCGAGCTCCTCCAGCGCGGCACGCTTCTCCGACCTCCTCCCGCACCACCTCGCCTCACCCGGCCGACCTCATCAGCCCGCCATCGCCTCGGCCCGCTCCGGCCGCGCCTGCCGCGCGTCCCGGCCCGCCTCCTCCTTCCGGCCTGGCTCCCTCCCCTGCTCCTGTCCTGAGCTCCTCTCTCCTTTCTCCCCTCCTCCAGGCCGGCCCCGGCCCCCTTCTCCCCATCTCCAGCCCAAGGTCGCCGGCCAGCCGCCTCCGTCGTGCTCCCGAGCTCCCGCCGCTCCTCCTCCGCCCGGAGCCTCCTCCTACCTCCTCTAGCCGCCAGCCTCCTCTGCTCCTCCTTCACCGAGCTCCTCCCCGTCCTTGCTTCGCGTCCCCTGCCAGCCTCTTGCACATGGCCGTCGCTCGTGTTGTGCCCGTGCAGCCACTCCTCGTCCGTGTCCTGCTGCTGCTGTTTGTGCCGTGCCTCCTGCCTCCATGTCTCCGGCGCCCGCCACCTGTTCGATAAAATGCCCGCAAGATGCCCGACGTCCCGTGCACCGTCTTTTCCGTTCCCGATGAGTTTCCCGATGACGTTCCCGTCGGGAAGACCCGATCCCCGACGTGTTCCCGTTCCCGACGCTTTTCCGTCGTGAACCGAGTTCCCCGTTCCCGTCGTGAAGCCTCCCCGACCCGAGTTCTCCGCTCCCGTTCCAGATGCCGTGAAGCCCGAAGACCGAGTACGATGACGACCGTGGATACGACAAGTGCGACACGACGACGCAACGACAAGATCTTCCCCGACCAGAACCCGCCAAGTTCTTCGTGTCCGTTTTGTGTCGGCCGCCTTCGTGCGCGTCCGAGAAGCCCGATGCCCGACTCCCCGATGCCGTGGAACCCCGACAACCCCGAAGCCCGGAACGCCAAGATCTTCCCCGACGACGACCCGAGTACGACTACTTCATCGACGACGACTACTTCGACTACTTCCACGACGTCGACTACCTCGACTACTTCGACTCCGGATGAACGACTACTTCGACTACGACGACTACTTCGACTACGATCCGAAGACGGTGGCTTCCGAATCCGAAGTTCCTCGTTTCCGATGTGTGACCCCAACCCTAAACCTCTATATGCCATATATATCCGTATCTTATAAAATCATGCATGCTTAATTAACATCGCAACTTTATCCATTTAGTCAAATTAAATCAATCTAATTATGGGATTTGTCCGGTGCATCTATATTTTGCACCGATCCCATTTAAAATGTTTAGCCATGTGTTAGGGAATAAAATTGGACAACATTTAATTTGTCATGCATCATGTCATCAACATGCTGATTCTTTGCCGTAGAGTAAAATGCATCTTTTCGTTGTCCAGTGTTTGTTGCTTCTTCGGGATAGGCCGATGAGTTGATGTGAGCAACGACAGGTTCTACTACCTCAACCGGATTGCAGGCAAGTGATACTCCCTTGCTATCTTTGCTTGTTTTCTGTCTCTTACACCTCCTATCTTTTATTCCTTGCTAGCCTTATGTCACGATGCTTGTGTCTCGATCCTATATGCATGTTTACCTTGCAGCCATGATATAGCCACACCCCCACATCCTATTAACCTGTTGTTTGTTTACCTTGTTAGCCTTGCGAGTCCTAGTGCATGCTTAGGTGCTTTGCTTGAGTCCTGTTATCTCTTTAATCTATTCTTGTTGTTAACATGATAGCTAGGCTCAACTAAAATGGTAATCTTTACTTTCTGTTGCGATGGGAATAACTTAATAAAGATAAGGCACCGGCAGAAGGCCAATCGTGGTGTTTTGTTCTGCTAGTGTCGCCTAGGACCCGAGTTCTTTTCCGCTGATCCAAGACTGAGCGCACTAACCACATGTGGGAGTTCTATGGGCCTCCCCGCAATCTATTACCGGATCCTCAAACTTGTCCAGGAGCCACAACTTAGTTCGGGTGTTTCCATTTGCGCGCGTATTACGATGATGATGATGAGAAGGTAAGATGATGATGGATACGTGGTTACTTACGGTAGGGTTGCGGAATGGGCGTTAATCGCATGTGGAAGGAGGGGCAATCGTATGAGTGTTCCCTCCCGAAGCCGTTCACGCAACGGTTAGGCCCACCTCGAAGCTTCGGCCGGACTCTCAAGGTGGATCAGTCCTAGCTAGGTGGCTCCCTGGACTTGTTTGTAGAGAAGGGAAGTATTGCGTCGAAACCTCCACCGGTACACCTCTAAGCGAGTGTTTCGATGCGTGTGGGTTCATTGGTGCATCCCTGCAGGGTTAAATCTTTTCGAAAAGCCGTGTCCGCGGTTATGGACGACTTGGTGAAATGCGCTGGCTAAAAAGATCATAGACAACTTACACCTATTAATTATAATTTGATTAGTAAGATAGATTACTTGAATAATAACTCATAAAACTTGTCCACCGTGTGAGTGCCCGGACTTCTTCCTCGTGGGCCGAGGATACGAGGGAGTCGTTTTAGGGTGAGTTTGTTTGGTGTGTAGTATAGTTGGCTCCTCATGCGCTCTCTTACCTTGACTCTGTTAGACGAAAGTTGTAGCGTGTCTCTATAAGTTGATAGTGCTGCTTGCCACCTCAATCGCTAACCCTCTTCCCCCGGAATTCCAGCTTTGATATCTTGTGAGTATTACTTGCCAGTACTGTTTTATAGTACTGACCCCTTCGGGGCTGCTATTCCAATGCAGCCAACAGGTTTGAAGTGTGACGACGTTAGCTTGGGAATCCCTCCGGCTTGGCCTGGGCAGGGATATGGTGCCTTCGTTTATCTTCAGGACTCTTAGTCCAATTTGCATCTTGTCCGTAGCCGGACGCTACCCGCTTCCGTTGTTATTTTGGATCTTTGTATTGTATCTTTGCTCTTCACTCTGTGAGTCGTTGTTGTATATATGTTCTTTTGTGGGTTTCATCGAGAACTGTTGTAATGTTATCACAATTCCACCCGCATAACGTGTGTGTTGCGACGTGCACGTTATGCCTGGTGGGCGTCCTTTAGGATCGTTATTATGCGGATTTGGCTGAAATGCTCAAGTCTGCATAGTACCGATCTTGGGGCGTTACATAGACCCAGCAATAACAATATCATCCACGTACACAAGCATGTAAATGCGAACACCGTCCCGAGAGAAAATGAATAGCGAAGTGTCAGCCTTGGAGGAGGCGAAACCAAGATCCAGGAGGAGAGCACTCAAACGAGCGTACCAGGCACGAGGCGACTGTTTAAGACCATAGAGAGCCCGTTGCAGTTTGCACACATGAGAGGGGTACCGATCATCCTCAAATCCGGGCGGCTGCTGCATATACACATCCTCCGAAAGAAAGCCATGAAGGAAGGCATTACTGACATCAATCTGTCGAAGACTCCATCCTCGGGACACAGCGAGAGAAAGAACCAGACGAACTGTGGCTGGTTTCACGACCGGGCTAAAAGTGTCACCATAATCAATGCCGTGCTGCTGAGTGAAGCCACGTGCAACGAGGCGGGCCTTGTACTTATCAACGGAGCCATCTGGTCGCTGCTTAGTCTTGAAAACCCACTTACTGCCCACAATGTTGACGCCTGGAGGACGAGGGACAAGCTTCCAGGTATGCGTCTGCTGCAAGGCAGTGAATTCCTCAGTCATAGCAGCACGCCACGCAGAGTCATGAAGTGCATCACGGTGTGAGACGCCGGGGTCGCAAAGAAAGCCCGACGAGATGCATCATAGCGAATGGTACCATCCGTATATTCCTTGGCACGGCGAGTGCTATCACGCGTGCGAGTGATCATGGTATGTGCAGGCACAGCCGAGGGCGTCGCGGTCGAGGGAGCAGTGCTCTCGACAGGAGGCGACGCGGGCTGAGCAGGAGAGGACGCCACGGGCGAAACAGGCGATGATGCAGGCGAGAGAGACCCAGCCGGCGATGTGGACGACCCGGCCGGCGGCTGACACGGCCCAGCTGTGGGCGAAGACGGCCCAGCTACAGGCGCGGCAGTGGTGCGGCCCGTGGCTGGCGACAAGGGCGCCTCGGGGGGCGCGCCATGCATGGCCACCCATGCACATCGATCATGGAGGAGGGTCGCTCCGACGAAATTTCCTGCACACAAGAGGAACTACCAGGCACATCAATCGGCAAATGTGATAAGTCATATTTGCGCATACAGTCACTCGTAACCGGTTCATCTGAGGGAAACGAAATCGCTTGTTTCAAAGTGGAGACATCGACGGTAACACCGGGAGTCGAATAAGGAAGACGGACTCATCAAAAACAACATCACGGCAAATATAAATACGGCCCGTGGAACGATCTAGGCACTTGTACCCCTTGTGCATCGGGCTATACCCCAGAAAAACACACATCGTGGATCGGAAAGACAACTTGCGAGCATTGTACTTCCGCAAACTAGGCCAGCAGGCACATCCAAAAACACGGAGAAGAAGGTGTAGTTGGGTTGGACTTTGAGGAAGTCGATAGAGAGGTGTATCTTGCTGGAGCACAGGTGTAGGCATGCGATTGATGAGATAGCACGCGGTGAGAAAGCTTCATCCCAATATCGAAGTGGAAGGGAAGACTGCGCAAGCAAAGCAAGACCGGTTTCCACCAGATGGCGATGTTTGCGTTCAGCAATCCCGTTTTGCTGCGAGGTGTGAGGACAGGAGACGCGATGGGAGATGCCAAGGCGCTGGAAATAGCGATGCAACTTATGATACTCGCCACCCCAATCCGACTGAACGACCTTGATTTGAGTGTTCAGCCGGCGCTCCACATGCGCCTGGAAGGTGTAAAAGACATGCTCAACATCAGACTTATGCTTGAGGAGATAAATCCAACAAAAACGGGAATAATCATCGACAAAGCTAACATAATATTTATACCCTCCCGAGGATGCAATAGCTGGACCCCATACATCCGAATGAACTAGCTCAAGAGGTACAGTAGAGACACGATGAGAATGATTATAAGACAATTGTCGACTTTTGGCACACTGACAAGCATCACAAACTGAAGTATGATTATTGAAAGAACACTCTAAATCATTTTGCCTAACAATGGTTTGAATGACATTATTGTGGGATGACCGAGACGACGATGCCAATGAGGCGAAGAGGTCTTTACGCCGGAGGACGCCTGGCGCGACGATGGAGGAAGAACTCGACCAAACGGGATGGGGTACAGTCCGTCTTTGCTTCTACCGTGAAGCAGAATTTTCTTCGTGACCTTGTCCTTTACAAGGAAAAAGAACTCATGAAACTCAACAAAAACTTTATTGTCGGAAACAAGACGATAAACTGAAAGGAGATGATTATGAATATGTGGAACATGAAGGATATTTTTCAGTTGCAAAGATGAACCGGGTAAAGATGAATGACCAATATGCGAAATAGACAAACCTGCGCCATTGGCCACCTGGACTTGATCCTTCCCGTGGGTAGCGGTCATGAACATGGAGACGCTCGAGATCACTCGTCAGATGATCGGAGGCACCAGAGTCGAGGGGTGCCAGTACTGGTCGTGGGAGGATGTCGATGCAGAGTTGCCGGTGCGCTGCTCTTGATCATAGCGCCGACGGCAGTCACTCGCCTCATGCCCCCAGTTCTTACAGATCTGACACTGGGGGCGCCATTTGCGACGTCCTCCTCCGTTGCGGCCGTTGTGGCCGCCATTGCCGTCGTTGCGAAAACGGTCTTGGCCACCTCCACCGTGACCACCAAACCCTGTCCGTAGCCTTGGACAGGGCCATGCTGCCCCTGCGAGCCACCACCCGCGGGGCGACCGCCGCTAGGGCGAGACGCGTCGCTCGCACGCCCGGAGTTGTTGGAGTAGGGGCGAGATGCGACGGTTAGCCGAGGAAGTCCAGTCCTCGGGATCGGCCTGCTGCTGCTTCTGAAGGCCCTCAAAATTGAGGACGCACTTGTAGAACATGGCCAGCGTGACAGGCGTAGTCGCGAAGTCCATAGACGCCGCGATCGGGTTTGAACGAGGTGCCCAACCCGGTGAGCATGTAGTCGATGATCTCGTCATCGCGGAGAGGGGAACCAGCGGCGGCCATTGGCGTCGGCAAGAGCCTTCACCTTCTGCATGTACTCGCTGGCGGACTGTCTCCCTTCTTCAGTCCTTGGATCTCGTGCCGAAGGGCACGGATGCCGGCGCGGTTTTCGGTAGAGAACATGGCCGTGCACGGCGCTCCAAGCTGCCGCAGCCGTTGTACAGCCGATGAGCTGGGCCGAGATGTCCTCGTGCATCGACCCAAGGAGGTGGCCGAGGACACGCTGGTCCAAAGTCCACCACTGCGCGTACGCGGGGTTGACGACGTCGCGCGCGGTGTCACCAGTGCCTTCCCGGATGGTTTGAGGCGGCGCCGGAGCCGTGCCGTCGAGGAAGCCGTGAAGACGTGCTCCGGCGAAGTTGGGAAGGGCGTGCGCCTTCCACAGCATAAAGTTACTGCCGTTCAGGCGAACGGCGATGGCCGGGAGAACCGGACTGCCACCGTGTCGGACGGCGGTGCGATGACGGGGCCTGCCACGGTGGTGGAGAGGCTGGCGCTCGTCAGAGCGAGGCTGGAAGCTCGGGCCATCGCAGCGGCGGCGCGAACAAGATCGCGACGGCGGCGGCGGACTCGCGGCGGCGGCTAGCTAGGGTTTGCTAGCGGCGGCGGCGGAGGGAGCCAGGTGCTGCTCTGATACCAAGTTGAAAAAAGGAGTTTAGGGTTTTGTGGATGCAATCGCACCTCACGTCTCTTCTATATATATAAGGGGTGATCATACAAATACATGCGTATATACGCGTACATATACATGACAGATATATACCTACTAGACCTATCTTAACAAAGAACACAAAGACGTCCCTTGCTTCGAGCGATCATGCTAGCACAACAACAGGTCAATTCTTACAGCGTTATTAGTACAAAATGATAAAACACTGAAATTTGCATACGCTACAGTGCCGTTGGTAGCGCGAATCATGATTTTCTGGAAGTTGTAAAATAGGGAAAAAGAGAAAAGGGCACTGAACCATTTGGTTGAACATCTGGCGGACCTCGCAGGACAAACAACTGGAAAGGACATGCATATCGCTCGCAGGCCGCGAGTGCTGGACTCTTAAAAAATCAGAGTGGTGGACAGTGCAAGAGGCAAAGAAAGAAAGCACCTAACCAATATCCGTCGCTGATTGCCTCTTCTTGCCATGCAAACAAGGTAAGCATGCAGAGACAGGACAAAAAAAAAAATGTTAAATACCAATGCTATCAGACTAAAATACCAGCTCCATCCGCTGTTTTATTTCTTCAGCAAGTTTGGTATCATATTTTGGTAGACCGACCTTTACTCCTTTAGTTCTTCAATAGTAATTGTCCTTCCTTATTAATGTCCAGATGCTTCAGCATTTCTCTCTTTAGACCAAAGATCTCTTCCTCTCACAAGCAATCTGCAATAATATGAACACAACAGAAGAAATGAAAATATTTATCATCCAATGAAGGCCCGATGCTAAGGAAGAAGGAAAAAAATAGTAGTTTAGGCAGGTCTGTCCTTAAAATAGACACAGGGTTATTATTTCCCTCATCAAATAAATTCAGCAGAAACTTGCTAAGTCACAGTACTGCAGCGGTCTACGGTCTATTTGATTAACAGAGATAAACACACTAAGCATGATCCATTATTTGTTAATATAGAAAGTCAATAGCAATTGCTCGCTAGGTACAAATGGATGGTGCTTCATAACAGAAATCTACACTACTGCACCCACTGCAAATTCTTTATACCTTATTCTACAGCCACCGGGAATTTCAGGATACCTTCAGTTTTGCCGCAGCCTATGATCAATTTTCAGATATCTTTCGCTTGGGGATGCAAACAAAAGTTCATTCACATCTTCAAGTTGCAGTGGGTACAGGTGTTCAAAGACCTAGAGAAGATATTTGATAGATCTAATACTTGTACTTGCACCTATGCAGTTAGGGGAACATAAGCTTGTCCAACCCCATCTTACCTCTTTCAGGAGCGAAACGACCATTTCCCTGACTGCCGACATCGCGCAACTAAATTGATGGCGAGGAGATTCCTAGCTGAAAGGAACTTCTTTCCCCAAGGTGCGGCCCTTGACGACGACGAGGCGGTCGAAGGCCGGGTTCGGCGGAGAAGACGGTGCCCTTGACGAAGAGGTGGGTTGTGAACACGCCGCCGTGCCTCGCCACGCGCTCGTCGATGAAGGGCTCCGGGTCGGGTTTCTTGTATGCCGAGATCTGCCGTGGCATCTCGAGATCAGGGCGCTTCTTGCTCTCGGGCGGCAGCCTCGACCTGTGCTTCCGGCCCCCAATCCCATGAGAGGATGTCACCGGCGACGCATGTCCCTCCGACCCTCCCTATGTGGCTATGTCGCTGGAGGAGGGGGGTCGATGTGTCAGGTCGTGTCGCTTCGTCGCCTTACATTCCCTTTCTCGGTGGGCCTTAGTCCAGTATAAAGCCCAATTAACCACAGAAAATATATTCGATGGGCAGAGTAGCATCGCTAGGGACAACCGTGCAGTAAATCCAACGGCCAGAATGGTTAGATGACACGATCGGACGGCTCAAATAAGTGAGGTCGTGAGGGAGCTCCCTCTTGTCTTAGTTTTAATATCCCTAATATTCTGGTGATGTATGCATTGTTGCGTGCGAGAACTAGGCAGAGGCCTACTGGTAGGGAGCACGGTGGTGCAACCCGCAGACCCGGGTTCGATTCCTGAGAGGAACGAATTTCTGGTTTATCTCACTTGGGTGGGAGTCTACTATAAAAATAAGCCCTGGGTGCTAGTGCCCTTGGGTCACGTTTTTTTAAAGGATGCGTGCGCTTCTTTTTTGGCGGGATGGTCTCTGCAGTTCGATGTTGGTTACTATCGATGTTCTCTGCAAAGTGCAAACAGGACCCATGAAACTGATAATAAATAAAACTAATAGTAATAACTAAGGGTTTCTATTAGTCTTCATGAGAGCCGATAATGACCACTGTCGCAACGGACATGGTGGGAACAGGCGATGAGGTGGCGGCGGCGGTGCCAAGATGTTTAGAGATCGGAGCGATCGACTTGCACGCCGGGACGTGTCGCTCTTCGTCTCTCAGACGCGCGGCGCCGGAGTAATGCCGCCTTCAAAACTGCCGCTGGCTTCCCGCCCGGCGCGCGTCGTATTCCTGAGCCTTTGCACTGCCCCTCCGTGCTTTATAAGCAGCGACGCCACTCCTCACGTCTTCACCACATACACCGTCCCTCTCCTCTCTTCCCTCTCCCCCGTCTTCTCTTGCCATGACGAATAACGACGAAGCCGGNCACTAGTGGAAAAACAGCCAAAGGATGTTACCCTTAGTACCGGTTTGGTTACAAACCGGTACTAAAGCTAGCACTAGTACCGGCTCCAGAGCCCAGTGCGCCGGGAATCTCTAGTACCGGTTTGTGCTGGACATTTAGTACCGGTTCGTGCTACGAACCGGTACTAAAGGGTTTCGCGCCAAAAATGCTGCGGCCGCGGGGCCGGCGCTGCACCTTTAGTACCGGTTTGCATAGCAAACCGGTACTAGAGGGTGTGCAGCCTATTTCATCAACCCGACCCGCTCATTTTTTCATCTCCAACACATTTCCAACATAAATCTCTCCTCTCACACTCCAAACAAATCTCCATTTTTCTCCACCATTTTGTTAAGATTGGCGGCAACCATCTATCCAAGGGTTAGCAACATGATCCTTTCTTCCGGCGTTCCTAATTTAGCTCATTTCGTATAGTTTAACTCGTTTCACTTTTTTAGTGCTAGCAAGGTGTTTGATGAAATGTCTAAGTTAGTGATTTCATTCGTTTTATATGCAATTTGAGCTCAAATTAAAGTATGCTTTGTTGGTTTTAGTATCTTCCCCGTCCTCACCGCCGTCGATCGCCAGCGCCGTCCCTAGCCGGCACCACCTCGGTGAGCCTACTTGTTTTTATGTTTTATAAAAAAACTTAGTTTTATGTGATAGATGCATAGTTTTACTTTATAATTTCTTACTTGTATGATTGTTTTTTTATGTATAGTGCCATGGTTTTGATATCCGTCCCCGTCGGCCCTCGTCCGGTCTATGATTCGGATGTGGTATACTTTTATAACTATTTGTTTCATTTTGTCATGTGACAATTATGCCGACCAACTTGACATAGATATTTTATCTAGGAGGTAGTTGAACCAGAAATTACAACCGACCCTCTTGTCGAGATGCTCAATTTATTTGAGAAAGAAAATAATGATTTGAAAGAAAAATTGAAAAGAAGTGAAGATCTTCGTCTGCAATGCCTAGAAGAGAAGATGAAATTGGACTTGAAGTTTGCCGACGTCGTTGATGATCACCAGATCAAGATGGATGCAATGCGCTTGAAGATTAAAAAGATTAGAAAATATGCCATTAATCAAGAGGCTTGGTATCATTATGCTGTTGGTTCAGTAGTTACCTTAGTTGCGATTTTCATCGCATTTTTTGTTGGTTTTAATTTTTTTAGATAGTTGTATGTTAGTTTGAGTGTATGTTAATTACATTTGGTCAGTACTCTAATTTGCTTTTAATGTGATGAACTTGAATATTAATTAATTTTGTCACTCATCTATTTATGAAGTAGTGTAATTAACGGTTATTGATATACTTATATAATGCAGATGAACCGACAATGGATGTACGGTGACCGACGTTGTCCCGAGTTTATTAATGGCATGCATAATTTTCTCCACGTGGCTGAGGCAAGCAAGCGGTCGAATGGTTTCATGTGTTGTCCATGTAGTTCCTGTAAGAATATGAAGGATTACTCTACCTCAAGAACCATTCACGCCCACCTGTTACAGAACGGTTTCATGCCCGGCTATAATTGTTGGACAAAGCACGGAGAAATAGGGGTTATAATGGAAGACAACGAAGAAGAAGAGGATAACGACAACTATCCTATGTTCACTGAACACGATGATATGACAATGGGGGGAGACGAAGACGCAGAAGAGCTCATTTTTGATGACCCCGATGACGATTTAGGTCGGGCCATTCATGATGCGAAGATTAACTGCGGAAGTGAAAACGAGAAGTTGAAGTTGGAGAGAATGTTAGAGGATCACAACAAATTGTTGTACCCAAATTGCGAAGATGGTCAGAAAAAGCTGGGTACCACATTAGAATTGCTGCAATGGAAGGCAGAGAATGGTACTTCTGACAAGGGTTTTGAAAAGTTGCTGAAAATAATAAAGAAGATGCTTCCAGGGGAGAATGTATTGCCCTCTAGTACGTACGAAGCAAAGAAGGTTGTCTGCCCTCTAGGATTAGAGGTGCAGAAAATACATGCATGCATCAATGACTGCATCCTCTACCGCGGTGAGAAGTACGAGAATTTGAATGCATGCCCGGTATGCGGTGCATTGCGGTATAAGATCAGGCGAGATGACCCTGGTGATGTTGAGGGCGAGCCGCGCCCCAGGAAGAGGGTTCCTGTCAAGGTGATGTGGTATGCTCCTATAATACCACGGTTGAAACGTTTGTTTCAAAACAAAGAGCATGCCAAGTTGTTGCGATGGCACAAAGAAGACCGTAAGAAAGACGTGATGCTGAGACACCCCGCTGACGGGTCGCAGTGGAGAAAAATCGACAAAGAGTTCAAGACATTTGCAGATGACGCGAGGAACTTAAGATTTGGTCTAAGTACAGATGGCTTTAATCCTTTTGGAGAGCAGAGCTCCAGTCATAGCACCTGGCCAGTGACTCTATGTATCTATAACCTTCCTCCTTGGTTGTGCATGAAGCGGAAGTTCATTATGATGCCAGTGCTCATCCAAGGCCCGAGGCAACCCGGCAACGACATTGATGTGTACCTGAGGCCATTAGTTGAAGAACTTTTACAGTTGTGGGATGAAGAAGGTGTACCTGTGTGGGATGAGCACGAACAAAAGGAATTTAACCTACGAGGGTTGTTGTTCGTAACCATCAATGATTGGCCTGCTCTTAGTAACATTTCAGGACAATCAAACAAGGGATACAATGCATGCACACACTGTTTAGGTGAGACTGACAGTATATATTTGGGAAACAAGAATGTGTACTTGGGGCATCGTCGATTTCTTCCAAAACAACATGTCGTAAGAATGGGAGGAGGCAAGCATTTCAGAGGTGAGGCAGATAGCCGGACGAAGCCTACCCGCCCTACTGGCGATGTTATATATGATATGGTGAAGGATTTAAAAGTGATCTTTGGAAAGGGTCCTGGCGGACAATCTGTTCCGAATAACAGTGCCGGACACGTACCCATGTGGAAGAAGATGTCTATATTTTGGGAGCTACCCTATTGGAAAATCCTAGAGGTTCACTCTTCAATCGACGTGATGCACGTGACGAAAAATCTTTGCGTGAACCTGCTAAACTGCTTGGGCGTGTACGGGAAGACAAAAGATACACCGGATGCACGGCAGGACCAGCAACGTATGCACGAACGAGACAACCTAAATCCAGAGAAGTATCAAGGTATTGCCAGCTACGCTCTTACAAAAGAAGAGAAGGAGATCTTTTTTGAAGTCCTGAGCAGCATCAAGGTCCCGTCTGGCTTCTCGTCGAATATAAAGGGAATAATAAACATGACAGAGAAAAAGTTTCAAAACCTAAAGTCTCATGACTGCCACGTCATTATGACACAATTACTTCCGATTGCATTGAGGGGGCTTCTGCCAGAAAATGTTCGAGTACCCATTGTGAAGCTATGTGCATTCCTCAATGCAATTTCTCAGAAGGTGATCAATCCACTAACTCTATCAAATTTACAGAAGGATGTGGTGCAATGTCTTGTCAGCTTCGAGTTGGTGTTTCCACCATCCTTCTTCAATATTATGACGCACCTCATAGTTCACCTAGTCGAAGAGATTCACGTTCTCGGTCCTGTATTTCTACACAACATGTTCCCCTTTGAGAGATTCATGGGAGTCTTAAAGAAATACGTTCATAACCGTGCTAGGCCAGAAGGAAGCATCTCCAAGGGCTATGGAACAGAGGAGGTCATTGAGTTTTGTGTTGACTTTATTCCTGACCTTAAGCCGATCGGTGTTCCTGAATCACGCTATGAGGGGAGACTGCGTGGAAAAGGCACGCTAGGAAAGAGAGCAAAAATAAATATGGACGGACATTCTTTCACTAAAGCACACTACACAGTCCTACATAATTCCAGCATGGTGGCTCCGTATATATTGGAACACAAGGATATTTTACGCTCAAAATATCCGGAGCAAGGTGAAGATTGGATTGATGGAGAACACCAGACGACTTTCGGCGGTTGGTTGCAAACACATCTCATTAATGACACCACTATTGAAGAACAACTATACTTGTTGGCCAAGCAACCATCTTTTTGTATATCGACTTTTCAAGGGTACGAGATAAATGGGAATACATTTTACACGATCGCCCAAGATCAAAAGAGCACCAACCAAAACAGTGGTGTCCGCTTTGATGCAGCAGACGACAATGGGAAGAAGGTCACATATTATGGGTACATAGAGGAGATATGGGAACTTGACTATGGACCTACTTTCAAGATCCCTTTGTTCCGGTGCAAATGGTTCAACCTGAAAGACGGGGTGCAGGTAGACCCACAGTACGGAATGACTACAGTGGATCTCAAGAATCTAGCATATGAGACCGAACCATTCGTGCTTGCCAGTGAAGTGGCCCAGGTTTTCTATGTGAAGGACATGTCTACCAAACCGAAAAAAAGAAAAGAAAGGCAAGAGGACACATCATATGATGAGCCAAAGCGCCACATAGTTCTTTCAGGAAAAAGAAACATCGTGGGAGTGGAGGACAAGACAGACATGTCAGAAGATTATAATAAGTTTGATTATATTGCACCCTTCAAGGTGAAAACTGACCCAAGCATCGTGTTAAATAACGAAGATTGTCCATGGTTGCGTCGCAATCAGAAGAAAGGGAAACACACGAAGAAAACTCAGAAGACTAGATAGGGATGTGTTGGTGATGTGTAATAATAAACTTGGCATAGTTTGTTTGAATGGGTCCATATTCCACACAAACAGGCATCTTGGAAGCACGGACAATGTATTAAACCTTTTATCAAATGCACACGGTTTCCCCGTCATACAGCCCAACGGTGGCTCGTGAGTGCCTGCATATCAAATGCACCGTTGGGCTGTATGACGGGAATCCGAATGATTTGCATATAGGGTCATGTGGCTGATCCAACACTGATTTTGCCCATCCGGAAGCTTGCGCATCCGTCTCGCGTCGTCGTGAGCAGCAAATCGACCTTCGATCCAAACAGCCCCAAGACTTCTCTGATGATCTAACGACCGTCCCAAAAAGTGTTGGGAATGTTGTAGATCATCAGAGAGCCTTGGAGCTGCTTGGATCCGACCGAGGGGCATGGCTACCACTTCCACCACCACCACCACTCGTTGTGTGCCGTTTCGCTGCAGGGACGTCGCTATTTATAGGCGTGTGCTTCTGATCCAACGGCTCACAAGAGCTCTAAAGAAACACACCCCTGATCCAATGGCTCACAAGCGCTTGAAAGAAACACACGATCCGTGTGCTTCTTTAGTCCCGGTTGGTAACACGAACCGGTACTAAAGGCCCTGATCCAACAGCTCACAAGCGCTCGAAGGAAACACACGATCCGTGTGCTTCTGATCCAACGGCTCACAAGCGCTCTAAAGAAACACACCCCTGATCCAACGGCTCACAAGCGCTTGAAAGAAACACACGATCCGTGTGCTTCTTTAGTCCCGGTTGGTAACACGAACCGGTACTAAAGGCCCTGATCCAACAGCTCACAAGCGCTCGAAGGAAACACACGATCCGTGTGCTTCTGATCCAACGGCTCACAAGCGCTCTAAAGAAACACACCCCTGATCCAACGGCTCACAAGCGCTTGAAAGAAACACACGATCCGTGTGCTTCTTTAGTCCCGGTTGGTAACACAAACCGGTACTAAAGGCCCTGATCACTCTATATATGTAGGCTTGGCCTCCATTGCCATATCACATCTAAACTCATATCTGCAACCTCATCACTCTTCCATTGTAACAAAATTTTGACTTAGGCGTTTTTGACTTAGGTGTTCTCGGCGACGATGTCCATGTTGGACCAGAGGGGCGATGTGCGGGACTGGGCTCCACCGGGCTGGCACTGGGAGGTGCTACCTTCCGGGACGCGCAGCTTGGTGAGGAATCCGGGTGACATCGTCGACCCGGATCTTCTGTGGTGGCAGTCGCGTGGGCCACGCTCGGTGCAGAGGGAGCCGGCCTCCGAGGAGGTGGTACGTCGCCGTATCAGGGAGGAGGATGAGCACGTCCGTCGCTACATGTATCTATTGGATAGGCAGTATGACAGTAGGTGGTCGTTTCTTCAGAGGGTTCCTTCTCACGTGAGCTATGACCCTGTGAGGGTTCCTTCTCTTTGGATGCGCAGCGCCGGAGGCTCAGCACCCCGTGGCTCAGGAACTTGGAATATGTCCTAGGCAGTACGACAGTTCTGTTGAAAACTTGTTCACAACAAAGAGCTATCTCCTCCTAACATTCTAGGGTTTCTAGTCGAAATAACGGGTTGTTATGGCCAAATACATGGCATAGTTTGTTTGAATGGGTCCATATTCCACACAAACATGCATCTTGGAAGCACGGACAATGTTGACGAAGGAAGTTTTTTTATTGAATAAAAAAACCATTTTCCATTTTCCGAGTGTCAGAAATGGTTTTTTTTGTGAAGGACCTACCAGAAATATGTTGCAAAACTTGGGTGATTCATTTTTAATATGCTAGAACATGTTATATGCACAAATAATCAATTTGTTTTGTAAGAAAAGATTTCCATCCACCTCTTTTAAAAATCACAAATTTCTGCCGATTCTGCTGGAAACGGGACAAATTTCTAGACTTAATTATAGTTTCTAGAAATATTTAATTCCATTTTGAAATTTAAAAATTTGAAAATGTTACAAAACATCACAAAATATTATGGGTTGATATTTTTTAATTTTACAAAATTTTAGAAACTAGTTTCATGTCATTTGGACTTTTCTTTCAAAAGTTATAGTTGTTTTAATAAATTAGGAAAAGAAAAAGAGAGAAAACCCTTTGGTACCGGTTGGTGAGAAAAACCGGTACCAAAGGTCGAGCGGTTCGCGCCCAATTTTTGGTGGATCTTTGGTACCGGTTGGTAGCTAAAACCGGTACCAATGCCTCTTTGGTACCGGTTGGTGGCACCAACCGGTACCAAAGGTCAGACATAATGCTCGAAGAGCGCGGGACTTGGCCATTCTTGGCCAAATCACCGCAGACGAACCGACGCGCCTCCGGGCTCCTGATCGCCGACGAGACGGCGTCAGGCTGCCGCCGCCGGGAATCGCTCCCTCGCGCCCTGCGCCGCCGCCTGCGGAGCCGCTGCACGCCCCTGCGCCGCCGCCTGCACGCCCCTGACGCCTCCACCTCGGTGCGCCGCGCGCCGGCCCCGAACGCCTCCACCTCCGTGCGCCGCCGGCCCCTGCCCCTCCACCTCCGTGCGCCGCCGGCCCCTGCCCCTGCTCCACCACGCGCCTCCGCCTCCACCACGCGCCTCCGCCTCCACCACCTCGCCTCCACCACGCGCCTCCGCCTCCGCCTCCGACCGTCTCCGCCTCCCGCAGGTACTAGTTTTTTTTGTTTTTTTCTTACTGGTTATTGATATTTTTACTTATTTACAAATGTCTCAATATAGTTATATATAAATTTAAGTAAATAGAAACACTAGAAAATTAGTATTAGAATTATTAGAATTTTTAAGTACTTAGAATTATTAGTTTTTTAAGTACTTAGATATTAGTTTTTTTAAGTACTTAAATATTAGTTTTTTTAGTACTTATAATTATTAGAATTTTAAGTACTTAGATATTAGTTTTTTAAGTACTTAGATATTAGTTTTTTTTAAGTACTTAGATGTTAGTTTTTTAAGTACTTAAATATTAGTTTTTTAGTACTTAGAATTATTAGATTTTTAAGTACTTAGATATTAGTTTTTTAGTACTTAGAATTTTTAAGTACTTAGATATTAGTTTTTTTAGTACTTAGAATTATTAGAATTTTTAGAATAGAATATTAGTATTAGAATATTAGTATTAGAATTATTAGTATTAAATATTAGTGTTAGAATTTTGTAGTGAATTGCTATTTAAAATTTTCTATTTCAAATTTGCCAAGTGAATTTGCTATTTAAAATTTTGTAGTGACATTGAGCTATGGATCCGGACTCCCCCCCCCCTTCATCCGAAATGAGGAGGAAGAAGATTTGGTGCAACAAGTGATATATAATAATGCCCGACCATATGAGGATGACGATGGCGAAGACTTAACCACACAATTTCTGAACGACTCCGGTGAAGGACTTGAGTCTGAAGAAAGAAGGGCCGACGAAGTGCCCTTAACAAACTCCGGCAAGGTGTATATTATGGCAATGCTATATTAGTAGATGCATTGATTTATTTGTATTGCACTTATTAACGAACCTTTTTTATTTTAGCCTTCTGGATCATCGAGCAAATCTGCTAAAAAGCAAGGTCCTCGAGGCCCGACGAAACCTCTATCGGGCGAGGCTAAATTATCCCTCACCGCATTTAAGGCTAGTGGCGAACCGGTGGAACCAGCAGAGAACGTCAAAAAATTTATAAGTCAAGTTGGAGTTCTTGTTAGGGACATTGTACCGATCACCATTCCAGATTGGCATAAGCCGAAGAAGGCGGGGGTTGGCGATGAAGCTAGTTACGTCAGCGACACTACAAAAGAGGTACTTTGGGGGAGTCTGCTGCCATACTTCAACCTACCGGTAGGCTTCACGGAAGGCCAGACGAAGAAGCTCAAGGAATGGACTTTTAAGAAGATGGCCGTACAATTCCAGACCTGGAACAAAAAATTATGGGACAACTATGGACCTGAAGGTCCAGAATTCACTGGAAGATTTGAGAAGCTAAAAGCCCTCTGGCCCGCATTTAAGGCGTATAGGAGCTCGTCAGAGTATAAGGCCCGATCAGCCATAAATGTTGAAAATGCTAAGAAGAAGCAATATTTTCATAAATTGGGGTCAGGTGGCTACAAGAGTGCCATTCCTAAGTGGAAAGCATATGAAGCTGAACTGCTGAAAAACGGGGTCATGCCACAGACATACGACTGGCCCGAGCGGTCCAAGTTCTGGTTGTACGCGCATGGGGCAGGGTTGGACCCAAAGACAGGGCGAATCGTTGCAAAGGGTAAATGGAAGACGAAAATTGAAAAAATCGCCAAGGAGCTTGAAGATGCAGTAGATAAGGTTAGAAAGGGAGTGTACATTCCCGATAGAGAGAATGACGAGTTGACACTAAGCTCTGGGGAATCCAGAACACGTTGGACGAGTACGAACCCTCCCAGGTCTCACCATGAAGGATGCGTGGCCGGAGTGCGCAGACAGTTATAGAAGCCGTTCGAGAACGAAGAAGAAGTGCGCTGACCGATTATCGACATTGGAACTTAGGGTGCAGCAGCTGGAGCAGAATCTAACAGACTCAACTAGTCGGCAGAGGGCACCTGATCAGCAGCTTCTTATAGAAGATCCTCAAGCCGATGCCGCCCCATCTCAGCCGAAAAGCAGCGTGGGTTCCTCGCATCTTGAAGGATGTGGAGCAAGCTACCCCGTGGATTATGTCACGGAGAGGACAGAGTGCGAGCTACATGTGCCAATAAGGAACATGTCCGTTAAGGTGGCGGTCGGCTGTGCTTACCCACAACAAGATGGAGCAACGCACCATCATCAGCCCATTCCAGCTGACTGTGCTCTTGTCGGGGTGGATGACATTGTGCCTACTTATGAAACAATGGATCTTGATCATCCTGGAGGTGACGAGGAGAAGACACTGGGCGATGTCAAGCGCGGTTTCGCCCTCTGGAAAAAACAATACATCGTCTTTTCAGGCCCCGTGCCAAGGCCACCGACTCCTCGTGGTAGAAGTCCACATGTGCAACAAAGTCCACATGAGCCGCAAGGGCCATCGACTACTCCTGCTGGCAGTCCACATGAGCAGGAAGGGCCATCGACTCCTCGTGGTAGCAGTCCACATGAGCAGCAAGGGCCATCGACTCCTCGTGGTAGCAGTCCACATGAGCAACAAAGTCCACACCTACCGGAGGGGGGGCCCAGCGCGAGTCCACCACCTCGGTTACCTCCGCGTAAGAGAGCGCCCGTTAAGCGGAACGGTTCGCCGCCTAGGAAGATGCCTAGATTGGATAGAACACGGCCGCCTCTTGAGAAGTTACCTTGGGAAAGATCTGAAGAGGAAAACAAGGCCATCGTTCAAGCCCAGGTGGATGCCCATTTTGCTAAGAAAGTGCCAGAGATACCTTTTGTGAAGACGCTAGATCCGGTGAAAGTCGTGCGTACCGTGGAGAATCTATATGACCCTGAACCGGTGGAATCAGACTATACGCGTTCTATTGAAAGGTCATATGACGAGATGGTCAGGGTGAAAAAAGGGGAACCGGTGGTCCAAGTGGAAAAAGGGAAACAAGTGGTCGAGTCAAAGAAAAGTAAACAAGTTCCCCAGCTCGGAGAACAACCCGTTCAATCGGTCCCCCCTCTCAAGGTGTTTGACGATAAGGCCGTTCAAAGTCGTCAACAACAAACAACTGATACCGATTATCGCGCCATTTTTGAAGTACCATCTGAATTTGTTCAAGGGAATAACTTGGTCGAGAATCTCTCCACCCTACCAACAAGAATGCGCCAACTGCATAGCTGGTACTTGAGGAGTGCAAAGGACGGGTTCGATTCTATCATGGTGAGAGTTAAGGAGGAGCACTACTTCCAAGAATACGCTGTGTCTGTTGACTTCAAGGAACTTTTTCAGTTATACAATCTCCGGGCCCTCGACAAATCGTTGCTCAGTTGCTATTGTCTGTAAGTGATTTATTTATTTAATTTGAGAAGTCTTTAGCTCAGTTCGTTCATTTTCTGCAATTGTCCTCAATTTAATCTTTTGTGCGCTATATTATACAGATTGAAGATGCTCGAATGCAAAAGGAATGATATCAACGACATTGGGTTCATTGACCCGGAGACAATGCATCAAGTAACCATAACGGATCCCCTGCATAACAAGGATACACCGGCGACTTTGCTAAGGTTTTTGAAGCGACAACGTGACAAAAAATAAATACTTTGGCCTTACTTGTTCGAGTGAGTGTTACTGTCTTCTTTATCGTCATTATTTAAATACTTTGGCTAGATGTTAAAATTTTAAGTAATGAGTTATATCTATGACACTGCATATTTAAACGTGCGCAGCTTTCACTTTATTCTTCTCAATATTAAAATACACGATGGAGAAGTTCTAGTATATGACTCACTAACCATGAAGGCTATAACATACAAGCACTGTTTTGATATGCTCACAAGGTAATTTTAATTATTTCTTATCGGCTTCATCGTTAATTTGACGATGTCAACAAATTAATAACTCTTTTATTGATTTTCTTTGTCGGGCAGCGTATGGCAAACGTTCATCGCGGAAGATCCGGAAGGTGGATGGAAACCGAAGCTGATATGGTGTCCGAGAGTAAGTAATACTACCTAGCTACGTCCAGACACATTTATCATACTTGATTATTGTTTGATTGAATTATATTATTTACAGAAATGCCCGCAACAGCCACAGGGGACTCATCTGTGTGGTTACTATGTTTGTGAGAACATTCACAAGATTGTCAACGAGAGAGCGAATAGTATATTCAATAGAGAGGTACGTAAACAATATTCACAAATTTATTTTGTTACCATCAGTTCTGCTGAGTTTCAGTCATAATTGTTTTATTATGATTTGATACATACATATACACATGACACATGTATTCATTTCGATCTCATTCTTTTTACAGTTGGCAAGAAAGCGGGAGAAGCTTCCCCCACAGCTCCGCTTCCAAGCAATTAGCGAGGAATTGGCGGGATTTTTCATTCGGGAAGTCCTACCTCCTGGGGAAGAGTACCATTTTGTTTAGTATGCCTCAATGTAATAGTGAGCTAGAAACATGTAATATATAGTATGACTTGGAGAGTCGTACTACTTAATTTGCGATCTTATGTAATTAATTACATGTGTTATATATATGCACCAAGTTGATATGCATCAATTGATCTTCATGTAGATATCTTATATATACCAAACGCATTTCTCGCGCATCGAAGCGATACTGGTACAACGAACGGTCCAAATACAGACCCTAAACCCTGGATTCTCTGCGTTTCTGGCACGGCAGAGAAATGCATAATTCTCTGCCGCGGCAGGGAATGCAGGTTTAGGGTCCCAACCCTTTGGTACCGGTTCCTGTTACGAACCGGTACCAAAAGTCTCCAGCCCTGAGGCTCCCGGCCAGCCCACGTGGAGGCCCCTGTAGTACCGGTTTCAGAGGAAACCGGTACTAAAGGTTGGGGCCTTTAATACCGATTAATTAGTACCGGTTGCCCAACCGGTACTATAGTACCTCTGGAATCGGTACTAGAGCCTGTTTTTCCACTAGTGACATGGCCACGCACAAGCATAATAAGTGAAAAAAAAAGTTACCAAGACGTGCTACGAGCAACAAAAACATGGTGTCATATAATACGTGTTGGAGCAGGACACGACCCATCCGATTGATTTTTGTTTGGCCAAATCTGATCGAGAACAACAAAGAAAGAGACGTACACGTACGAGAGGTCCTAGCCAAAAGAAAACAAGCGGGGTAATCTCGGGCAAACTGCCGCCGCCGCCGTATTCCGATCCCTTAACATGTCCTCCCCTACTCAACCTGGCATGCAGATATGTAAGATGGATCGATTGATGGTGCCAGGATTCCTCTCATATGTTCAAAAACAATTTCATGTGTTCAACTAATCGATATTTCCATACATCATTGAGCTTGCGGTACAGATCGTTTAGCCCATCTACCAAGCTTCAAACACTGCAGCAGATGAACCAATCGATCAATCAGCACAAGATGGATCAATCTTTCAATCAGGCCAGCTTAAGGTTTGCTACCACGTCCACGCTTCAACTGAAAATCCCTCGCAGTGGTGCACATGAAACAGAGGATGTGCTCTTGCAAGTGACCTTACGGAAAGTACTGAGCAAGTTGAGCATGTGCCAAACAGAGGATGCATGAGCAAGGAGGACACGTCAAGATATCAGATCATTATGTTCCATGCGTACTTCACATCTTGATTTATTGTTTTGGTTAGCATCTAGAAATTTAATAATGTAATACACCCTCCATCCTAAAAAGGATGTTATTTTTTTGTCTAAATTTGAATGTATCTAGACATTATTTAGTGTCCACATACATTCAAATTTAAACAAAGAATTGACATCTTTTTTTAGGACGGAGGTAGTAATTTACCTGTTCGGCGTGCGGTTCTTACTCTTGAGCCGACTCAGCGCATCGAGCATGTGCAAATGGAGGAGGCATGAAGAAGGGTGGCACATCAGGATACCAAGGTATAGTTTGCTTCTTGCTTTATTGTTTTGGTTTGCATCTAGCCATTTCATTAATTTACCTATTAATATCTTTTTTTGGCATAAGAAAGCCATATGCATAATCTAGGAAATAGATGGCATGCTTACTGAAATGTACTTTAAATCCAACTTTAGCTGAGCTGCACAAATGTTAGTGGGGTATACTTGGGTTAATTCATTACAACTAATATTTAAAGGTTATCTGAAACATCTATTTTGTAGCTATGGCTGGCTTTATGGATTATGTCGTGGAGTAAACACACTTAATCCAAACTCTCGGACTCCTATATTGATTCATACGCATTTTCCGAGAAATTGCTTCAACTGGGATATCGAACTCACAAAATAACAATGTTACCTACAAATTATGATATTTGTCCATGTGAGAAAATAGAGAAGTATAATATCTACTGATTACTTAATCCTCCATTTTATAATAGTGTATACTCTTCCCTCATTTCTAATTGGAGCCTAGAAAATATTATATAGCATATACACATTATTAAGATAAGTAGTTGCGATGACTTCATATATATTTTGTACTTCTACTTTCTACTTTATTTCAAACAAAATGATATTATATAAACATTCTATCGTATATGATTTAGCAGGATTTAGTTTTTGAGATTACATAGTAGGAAATTTTCAAAATGGCTAGCCCGTGATGTCCTACACACCATCTGAGCAAGCCCTCCGTTCTGATAAGAGTAATAACTAGAATGATTTATGTTAATCAGTTGACGAATAAGAGAAATACACTAGATGAAATGATTCCTTGGCTGAGGGCAAAGTACAAATACAAGCCCACTGTTCAACTATAGTATTAGATTTTTCTGTGTGCAGGGGATAGTATTAGATTGAATATAGCCCCAGGTCTAAATAAGTGACAGAGCAAATTACACAAAAAACGTAACATGTATAGTTAATCCAGCCATGAAATGCACGTGCGGCAAAAAAACATTTACACGAAGGTAACTATTTGGCCGATGCATAACACAAGCTAATAAATTTGTAGCCTGCAGGGTGCACGTTAGATTGGCCATTCACAATAATACATAAGCCAATCATGGAGATGTTGCTCAAACGTGTAATCGAGCTTGGAAAATGCTACTAAAAGAGAAGTGTTGCATCAACTACCAAAACTATGAAATTTTTTGGAAAAAATATGATATATTATTTCAGGATTATATAGCATAAAGGCAGTCTCAGGCATTTTCTTTTTTGAGGAATTACAACAGGTGAGGACCCTACTGCTATAAAGAGAAAGGGAAATAAAATGTACCTACAGGGCTATGCCATTTTTGACCTAGGGGAGAACTAGAGGATTACAAGTGCAGAATAAAATCACTCTGCTCAGCGTGATCTTCTATAATTACTACTGTGTATTCCTCATCAATACTTCCATTGTTGAGTTTGGTGGAAAAAAGAAATCTACCATTTATCCCAAAGTATCAATATTTTTATTTAATTATTGGTAGAAAATTCTACAAAACCGTTGATGGAATTGTTGAATAGAAACGGATCAGATAAGAAAAATAGATTTTACTATGAATCTCTTTAGTTTCGCATAACCAGCGGTAACGAATTCCAACAAAGTTTTGGTTTTGTAAGATGTACATAAGATGTAATTGTTTCTCCATAGTACAAATGATATATCTAAGACGACAGACTAAATCATAAAAGGATTTGTGTGGTGGCAATAAATACTCAAGAGAAATTTGCTGAAAAGCTTACACATACTTTACTTTGCTAAATATTTTCTTTAGGTCCAAACACAAATAATTTAACATGAACAAAATATCTAGCCGCGCAATTGCGCGGGTCACCTTGCTAGTTAGGACCTCACTTTAACAAATTAACAAAGAATTAGAATCTAGACGTGTATTTAAAAAAAATTAGGACCAGGTGACACTACCGAAAAAGAATTGGGACCACCGATGCATTTAACTCGATTCAAATCCCTCCTCTCTCGCCGTATCACCTCACCTCCTCACCTAACCTTAAACCCTCACCTTATCTCCTCGCACGTCCGCCACCATCCACACATTCATTACTCTCTCGTTGAGGGAACTCACCGGAGGTTCCTCGAGGACGCGTCGGCCGCCATCAGGTGTGGGTGCCGGGAGCAGCCCCACGCCGGGAGGTCGAGGCTGCTGCAGGAGAGCAGCATCATGCCATGAGGTCGCGGGGAGCCGCCACGAAGGCGAGCACCTCGTCGGTAAGGGGACGGGAGCTGGAGGCGCTACTGCTGGGCGTGCGGCGGTGGACGCTTGGGCGGTCCGATGTGCAGCTCCGGGAAGCAGTGCTTCGGCACGGCGTGTTCGCCGCCGTCGAGGCGCGGCTAGGCGACCCCGCAGCCAGCACGCTCAGTGACGGATGCGCAGGACGGTTTGGGGGCCGGGGCTGATGGCCCCCGTTGTGGGCACGTTCGTGGCCGCAGTCTCCTCCGCGTCGTCGTCGGTGCTGGCGGCTGCCGCCGGTGCGTGTGCTGAATGGGCCGTGGACGAGCTGCGCGGCGCGGTGAGATCCCGTGTCTCATGGCCCCGCTCTACGCCGCCGACCAGCTCACCCTCTGCGCCGCGTGTAGGTAGTTCTGGAGGCTGGAGCCCTCCTCGCGGAGGGCCATGTCAATTGCCTCCTTTGCCTTCCGTGCTCCGACCTTGGTGCCTCGTTCACAGACCTCGTTCCGTGCAACAGGAGGCAGTAGCCGCTCCGCGCCATCTCTCCTATCCGGCTATCCCCGCACGCCACCCTTGCTCTCGCCTCAGCTGTCATGACCTCTCCCATGGGCCACAAGCAGCAGCCGCACCAGTCGCCTAGCTAGCTAGCTATGCCAGAATCCAATCCATCCAGCTGCTAGGCAGCTCTAGCAGCTTGCTTAGCTCGTGTACACCGTCGTGTTTAACGGTGTGCTTCACCACGCTCCTGGGATGGTGGCGGCCAGACGAGAGCGACGAGGACTGCTCCGCGGGGTTGTCGACGTAACGGCGGTTGTTCGTGAGCGTGGTGGCGCGATCAAATGGAGATCGGGGCGCGATCGCGCGCGATCGCGCGCGGCGCGGTTTTTCCGCCCGGGCTTGCGTGTCCCGGGCTTATCTCCACTGTTCATTTTCTGTTGGAGATTCGTTTGGCATCATTTGCGTTCCACACCTTGTACCTTGTACATCTTCTTTTCTTTATAGGCAACGAAGTGCACTTGTGCATCTTGTACCAACCGTCCCCATCTCTCTTCCTTATCTTCTCACCTCGAGCGGGCGACCAGGTCCTCCGCCTTCCTCCCTCATCCAGGCCTCCATGAAACAGCTGCCTCCATCCCCGGTCGCCGACGAGTTCGGCTGCCTCCATTCCCGGAACGCGACGGCAGAGACCAGCGTCGTCCGGCCGTCCCTACTCCGGCTAGCTGCCGGTAAGAGGCGTCCCGTCGGAGCTAGGCGACCTCGCCAATACTCCGGCAAGATGGAGCTTCACCAGCGGCCAAGTCATGGACCAGCGGTCGAGCGAGTCCGGCCTCCTCGCCGGCATCGACCGCTGCAAGCAGAACAAGACGGCTGATGCCTACTTTGTGAGTACCTGACCGCCGCCGGATCCTGCCACCCACGAAGCTGCTGGCGAACTGGATCCGTCACCGGCGCCACTCTACGCATCATCCTCCCCGCCCGTCCAGATGTGCATCGGTTGAAGAAGCTGGAAATTTTCTGTGTTTATCCATGTTTTCTTTCATGGCCAGATGCGCCTCTGTTGTGTTACAGATTTGATTCCAATCGATTTGTATGCGTTGATTTGATAGTTGGATTGATGCGAGCAAACAAAGATAAAATTTCTAATATATATTCTCTTGTGTTTTTGAGCTAGCAGTTTCTGTTGTTTTCTGTCCGTAAAAACTGGTTCCATAGTACAGACGTACGCTACAAATTTCTTATTAAGTTCTTGGATTTTTTTTTCTCTCTCCTTTGTTAGTTCATCAATTGCGAATCTGTATGAATCCATGTATGCATTTTTATTTAATGCTGCAGATCCTAATTTGAATGGTTAATTTTGTGTGATTATTTGCTTTCTCGTGGGAAACAAAATAATAAAGAATGTTGCTAATGTCTGTATTTCTTAGATAAGATGTACATACCGGGAACGTGGGAGATATTTTTCGTGCTAATTCGTTATTTATGTTTGTAAAAGAAATCTTAACTGAAGAGTTTCTCCACCACATCTAAAGTTGCAACGTGGAGTGGAACACCAAAAAAATAAAACGTAAGGTGTGTCCTGCAAAATTGGAGGGATCACGTGATGTCAAATGGATTTTGTTGAGGGTTTTGCTGCAACTTTACACGTGTGTCAGTGGGCGACATGCTGACCAGATATCGTATGATGGACGACCAAAGATAAGACGGGAACGCGCAACCCCAGGGGGGATTGCTTTTTCGGATCGGGGCGACGTCTGGGCTAGAGCAGCCGTAATCACCTGGTAATCTCTTCCATGTAATCTGATAGTTGTGACTAATTTATCTGAAAAGTTCTGATGAAATCAACATGGTATTTGCTACATATATAACCTGATCACTGTGATAGATTAATCTGGTAACTGCTACTGAGATATTTCTGATAATTGTTTTTTTGCAAAATCTGATAATTATGACTAATTACTCCGAGGATCTTTTTAATCTGGTAGATGGTTGCTACCGTGATAATCTGATTGTTACATACATAATATGGTAATTATGACTAACTAATCTAAATTGCTCCAAGGATAAGTCTTGCAATTGCTATCTATACCTCTTATAAAGCAAAACCCCACTAAGTTCATTTATGATTTTTCTATCTCAACATGCAAGCTATCCACATCATCCATTCCATTAGCCAATCAATTTTCCATGTCATTCTCACTAATATTTATTAATCTCTACATGCAAATTCCACATCATCTTATATTTTCAATCATTTATTTTTCCACGTTAATAATTTTTAATACACAAATATTTCATGTTGAATAAATTTAATTTGTCAACTATGGCAAATTGAATTAGCATATCCCTTTAGACAATTTAATATACTTCCTCCGTCCCAAAAAGGATGTCATAGATTTGTCCAAATTTGAATGTATCTAAACATGATTTAGTGTATAGATACATTCAAATTTGGACAAATCTGTGACATCCTTTTTGAGACGGAGGGAGTATCATATTTTTATACCTTTTATTTACGTAATATAGTTTTTAAAGGGTCCCGCTACAATGCGCGGGGAATATTTCTAGTTTATAAGTACAGAGAATTGTGACTTTTTAGTCTGGTAGCTGGCTGCTACCGTGATAACCTGATTGCTTTTTACAAACAACATGATAATTGCCTCATAGACTAATCAATATGGTAACCAACTATCGGGTTAATTTGCTAACAGCTTCATAAACATTCTCACATGCATAATATGGTAGTCGTGACTAACTAATCTGGTAATTGCTCATAAAATAAATCTGACAATACTAAAGATCCGAAAGGGCGAGCGTTTTCCTTTCCCTCCGATTTTTTATGGTCATGGCCCGATTTCTCCGTTCACCATGTGTCGCGTCCCGGTTGTTCCTCGTGACCTGTTTCGATGCCTCCCCTGGCGTTTAGTTTTGTCTCATGTTTCCCGTGGTCCCGCTATCACCGCTTTAACTAGATTTATTTCTTGCTCTTATCCTCATCTCTCTCGACTATCGCGTACGCGGCAGAAACATCTCGATACAGACCCCAGCCCCCACAGCTTTCTCACACTCTCGCCCGCCGCTCCGGCCGCCGTCACCGGGATGAGGTAGGAGATCGAGCTCGCCCTGGATTTCTCAAACTCTTCTTAATCGTCTTTTTCCCTTGGCTGTCAGAGCAGGCCGCTTGCTTTTCCCTACCACGCCAGCCGCGCAAGAGGAGCCAGCGGCGACGAGGCGCCGTCGCGCCGACGCGCTGGACGGCAGTATAGCCCAGCCCGTGGGCGCCCAGCTTTCTTCCTTCCCTTAGGTCTATCTCCCCTTCCGAGGCGGCCAGTGTTGAGGACTTGAGGAAGAGAATCGCGAGGGAGTTTCTCCCGGACGAGGCGAGGACGAAGACGCCCGCGTGGCCGCGTCGACCACGTAGTCCGCCAACGACCGGTGGCTACACGCTTCGGTGCGCAGGTACGTCCCTAGACTCCTCCTCTGCCTTGCTCTCTCTCTCTCTAGAATGACCTCCTCCTTGTCAGCCGTCAACGTCCCCGCATGAGCTCTCCCTTGCCATCAGCTTCCCTTGTCAGAGCTCATCTGTGGGTGGCGACTGTGGTCTAAGTCGGGTCTTCCTCTGATGTTATGGCTGTACCCCGCTCCAGATTCCCCGCCTAGACATTCGCCCCCGACGACCGGCAGTGCCCTGGCCTGCTCCGGATTTCGGAGTGTGATTCAGCGTGTGGAGCCCCCCCTCCACCAAGCGGACGACGACCATGACACGTACGATGCAATCTACAAGGCGGAGCATGGAGAACCATGGATACGCCCCTTCCCTGCTACACTACTACCGCACGCTGGCAATCGAGCTTCGTGTGACACTAACAGCAGGGAAAACGGTCCTCCCTCGCGAGCAGGACTGCAGGACTAGCAGCAGGGGAGGACGGCAACACAAGCTCGCTACCGTTCGGCAGCAACCGTTCCTCCAGCTCCAGCCTAAACTACCTCGACGGAGGAGGTTCACCCATCCTTGATTCTCGCTTCATGCAGTTTGGCGACAACATTGCTCGATTTCTCATACTCATATTGATAATTTTTAGCTTGCATAAAATTCTTATCCTAAAACGTCCCCGTGTATGATATAGTGCAGATAAGGGTTTCAATTGATCTTCCAGAGCAATACTTTTACGTAATAAGCAGGAAAGTGTTTTAACTAATATAGTCCATGAGTTTCAAAATTTCAGTGAGCCCGTACTCTTTTGAATGGTTTTGTGAAAACATGAAACTTTGTTGTACAGATGTGAATGTAATAAGGTACATTGATTGTTCAGGCCAAGCTATGCAACTTGATGGGTCTTCAACGTCTGGTAAGAGCTTTACCAGCACCTCTCTTGCTCTGGTGGTAGTTACTTTTTTCTTGGTATGGTTCCTCACTTTTTGCTACCTATAAATTTTTGGGTCACATTTGGTGAACTACATAGGTATTTGGGAGTTCATGGTTTTAAATGTATGCAGTTTCCTGACGAAACAAGATATGTACAGGCTTTGGCACGGGTAACAGATGCATTTTTTGATCAAGTTGGATTCAAAAATATTTTTAATGGATTATTATTCTCTAAAATAGCAACATGACTACCATTTCAGATTGGATGTTAGGCCTGCATACTTATAGGTCTCTTTCCAAGTTTATTGACATGCGCTTTTCCCTTCTAAGGTTATTGATCTGTTTTCGTGCATCCAATTCATTGCAAATCACATAAACAGAAAGTTCAACACATATTGTCTTTCGTATGAGATTGGCAGGTTGTCGGCATATAAACTTCCATGATTCAGAGAATTTTGATTTCACAATATTGTTCTTTCAAATTAGATATACTGAGTTATCAGACAAATGACACAACAAGCAATATTCATATTTATACCAGGAGCTTGACTTAATTTTCCTATATTTTTTGTTTACAGAGGTTTATTTTTCTGTGCTGTCACTGCCTTTAGCCTCTCTTAGAAGCCCATATTTGATGCACTGATATCTTTTTACAAATAAATATGTTTCTGCAGTGAAAATTCTGAAAAGAACTTAAACTTTCAATGTGAATGTGGATTGACTGTAAGTTAGAGTGCCACCATTTACATTTCACTATTTGGCATCTGGACCATATCTACAACTGAGACAGTTGTGCTTCTACGAGACATCTTCATCAGAGTTATGTGCGTGATAACAAGTCAAATAGTTCTAGGGTGCACAGGTAAGTCTTGTAAGTGCAGTTCAATCTGCTGACCTTAATAGAGAGAAGAAGGGCAGCATGGCAGAAGAAGCTAAGCACGCCTATGTTTTCTGTAAAATAGTACAGAGTTAACTAGCGGACCATCATTTAAAAAAGGTAAGTATCACTCCAGGTTTTATAAAACAGTAGTATTAATTTATTGTTCACTTCGTTTAAAACCTCATGTACCATATAATGTAAAACATATGCAGTCCTCACTGTATAATATAAAACTAGCACTTATATCAGGGGAAATCCACTTCGGCTCATAGGTGCATCTACACCCACTACCCAAAAAACGAATTTTAAAATGTCAAAAAATTTCAAACAAAATTTTTGGATGTACATATGAACATTCTATGTTCGTACAAAAAAAATCGGGATGAAAAGATATTTTTTGTGGCCGGTGTAAAAAAGACAAATCCCTGATGTTTCAAAATGACTTTGCACGTAACATTTTTTTTTGTCTTCTTCTTACCGGCCACACAAAATATCTTTTCGATGCGAAACTTTTTTGCACGGATAGACATTTTTCATATGAACATCCGAAATTTTCTGACATTTTTAAATGCATTAAAAATGCATTTTCCACAACGGGTTCATCTACACCCGTGAGCCAAAACATCATGTCCCAGCCTCATGATTCAGTTCTGCATTCCTGTAAAGAAGCTCCTGTACTGTGTGTTCTTTTCTGATGATAGTCTGTCGTAGTACTTAATTTTTCTTAGATATCAGTAAACTAGATACTCAAAAAATATATACTCTTTAGCCACCACCTTTTTGTATACACAATTGTGATTAAAGAGTGAATTAAACCAATATGAATCAATTTCTTAATTTATACTTTCTTGACTGAATTTATAGTGCTTAATTCTTCCCGATGACGATTAGTATATACATAATATTAATATTGACACCCGGCACAACCTATATTTGTATATTACAGGTCTCATCTTTTTGAGACCTGATGGTGTAGTTATCGTGACAAAAGATGGTTGCCTCTAGCGGCAGATGCAACAATCAGGACATGGTATATTCGGCCCAATAAGTAGCGCACATACAAATTTCTTTGTCCATACAAGATTCGGGTACAAAATCTACAAACTTCTTTTAGAATTTATGAACTCAACAGTAGATAAGATAGTGCTATTGTTTACATGGTATTTTGGTCCTTCTCTTTGGTCCAATTGTGTTGTACTTGCTTAGTGACTGAAATTCTCCCAAGGCAGGTAGTGTTTATTATGTGTCATATTGTGCTTCCCCTTTTCTGTATATTTTGCTTCCTCAATGCATTTTGGTCTTTTTCTTATTCTCCCGATTTTGGTCGTCATCGCTTGAAACAATGAACTTTGATGCAATCCTTCAGTTTCCAAGTATATATTACTTTCAATGCCCGTTTACCTGTTACTGAGTCCCATGGGAAAATTGTTCTCCAGACTATTATGGATGGTCCACATATGACAAAGTGAGGTAGGAGAAATCTCATTTTTTCTCAGATCATACTGTCATATTATTTTTCAGATCAATATTGCAACCAGAAATCTAGGTACTCAAGACTGGCGAATTTATATTGTTTTCGGATGAATATAATAGTGCCAATATGTGTTTTTATAGGTATTTGCCAAGGCAGGGAATTTGACAGGGTATGTAGTTATTGAAGGTGTTATTGTCTGGCCCTGAAGTTCCCTGGAGCAGCGACAACCACTCCCCATAATTTTTATGTTTTGTCTTTGATAGTTCTGCTAGGCCTAAAAAAATACCGTCCGATTTATACAGTTTCACCACCTATCTTACCTTTGTCTAAAAGATGTTATTTTCTGGAGTTCAGTTCTGATGATTAAGTGAACATATTTGTCCTCACAAATGAGCTACGTCAAAGATAATCCCAAGCTGTCCAGGACTGCTCCAAGCAGTACGGCTAACAAGGGCTCTGGAGGATCAGCTGGAGCAAGAACGCATACATGGCAACAGGCCATAAGGGGGCATGGAGGGGCATCTCAGTCTCACCTCTCTTCAGTAGGGAAATATTCTTTGCTTTGCCTACACAGGCAACCAATTCAATCTTTTTATACCATACAGTATCGATTGTGTATGTGTGTAGAGAAATAAGGAATGGCTCCAACAAATTCTATCTTTTATACTGTACCGTATCGATTGTGTATGTGTGTGTAGAGAAATACTCCTAATAATTGTAGTGTGTTGTGTTCAGCAAAAAAGAGTAAGGAAATTATGTCGTAATAAAATACTATAGCTATTATGTACTCAGTGAACATTTCTCAGCCACAGCTCCACCGCACACACGTCGACACGATTTTTTTGACTGGTACCCAGCAGGATCACTGGTTTAAGACACAAAGTAAAACTCACCTCGACTACAAACAAGAATCATTGATACAGCGCGGCGTCGCACGAGCCTGGCTAGTTACTTTTTATAGGTACATAAATAAAATGGCAACTATGACTTTTTAATCTGATAGCTTCTATGTGGTAACCTGAGAGTGCTCCTTTTGTATTTGCGGTGAGCAATGACTACAACAAATTAATCTGGCAACTGGCTAAATTGCTATTAAGATACTTGAGAAGTGGTCTTCTATTTTGTGTAGGGAATGATGCCACGCATGTGAGCAAAATCAAGGACCCCAAAATCTGATGATAATGTTCACTAGTCACAATAGTGTGTTCTGCTTTTGTTATACCTTGCTACAGCTAGTGCAACTTTTTCCATGTAGCAGTACTACAGATTGTGTCAGAGATGATTTTGTGGCTAATGTATTACAGTTAGTGCAACCTTTTCCAATAGATCAATAGATTGTTGTTAGTTACTTAGGTTTTGATGGAGCCATCATGCTGAGCTTGATGTTGTAGTATAAATATGTTCATTAACTTTACTGGCAAAGCTGTATCGACAACCCGGTAGTTCTCTTTCAAAAATCTGATAGCTGTTCCTAATTAACCTGATAGTTCTTTTAGAAAATATGGTAGCTAGTTATAAACTAGCATAGTAATAAATCTGGTAATTGTTTTGAGAAACCTGGTAGCTACTTCTAATGAATCTGGTAATTGTTTTATACAATCTGGTAGCTAGTTTTAAACAACCTGGTAGATGTTTCCCATGAACCTGGCAATTCGTTTGGAAAATTTTGAAGCTAGTTCCGAACATCATGGTAGTTATTTCTCATGAATCTCGTAATTATTTTTAGAGAACCCGGTAGGTGTTACTAATGAATCTGGTAATTCTTTTGAGAAATCTGGTAGGTAGCTCTATCTGGCATGGTAAGAAATCTGGTATTTGTTTTTGAGAAATCTGGTAGCTATTTCTAAACAACCCGTCAGCTCCTTGTAATAAACCTGGTAGTTATTTAGAAAACATGTAGCTAGCTCCGAACAACTTGGTAATTATATTTCAAAACATGGTTGTTGTTTCTGAATGAGTTGATTTTCTATCCGAAACCTGATAGTAATATTATAATTTATGGTAACATTCTGAGAATTGTATGATAACCTTGATTTAATAACCTAATATTATCGTCAATTTATTAGTTGAACTGTATAGTTCATCTTTTCCCCCTTATGATTGCATTATTGTTGTTGATTTTGATCTTTTTGTTGTGTCGATGCAGATTCGTGGATGTGAGTAAGGGGATATCATGTTAGGAATCACCCAAAGTGAAGCTAGCAGTTTATGAACACTCAATTTTTAGAGCTTCATCGATTTTTTGACAAAATGCATCAAGATCCACTCGGAGTATGATCGAGTAGGACGATGATGCAATCAGTGCGGTGGGGGCGACGATGGTCGTTGGTCTGAAGTGGACTGCAACTACAAGCTTGCGACCACCACCTGATGCAGATCTCATATGTAACGGTGTTGCAATATGTGGTAGTGTGTGCCTGCTTACAACCACATGCTGTATTTTGTAACCTGGTCAATCTTATTCCTTCAAAATAGTGTGTTGATCTAACTATGTATGTAGTATAGTTGTGATTTGAGTTAGTTGGTATGCACGGAGCAGTTTCACATGTTAAAATTAAGCCTGCTAGAAAAAAAGAAAATATGGAATCTGTAGGCCCAAAATAAGCGGCACAACAAACTAAGTCGTAAGCGCGCGGAAACACGAAGCCAGCAAACCGCCGCACGGTCACGACTTAGTTTGTTGTGCCGCTGGTTAGTGCACTCCTAAATAGTATATGTGCATCAGCCGATACAGAGGGCCGCTTTTTTAGAAAAAAGCCATAGTGTAATCCCATATACATGCGTGACTGTGTTGCAGTTTTTTCTTCGAAAAACTTGTATACGTAGGTCCCAATTTTTTTTAAAATATTGAGACCACGAAGCTGATACATAAGCAATTACTGGGAAAACTTTGCAATAGCTCCGTGACATGATAACTTCAGATGTACCACGTACCGGGAGTCGGCGAGAAATTTCGGAGGTTCAGTTCAGGACTTGGATCTGATGTGAGTAAACATGGCCACGTGAGCCGTCCTGCATCTCGCAGACTTGCATCTTCAGATGACATCCGTATGCAATCTCAACTTCTGCAAACCAAGAGCTATGTGATCCTGCAATCTGGGTTAAGGATTTTGCCAAATACAGCCTGCAAACATCAGTTATTAATGCATAAGCCCCCGAATAGGAACCACAACAGCAGAGTGAAAAATGCCAGAACCGCCAGAAAAATGGGAACTGTATTGAACATAAATGTCAGCATCATATTTTGTACACTTTGCAATCATGCATCCATTTATAAACTAACCTTTCCCTGTCTTTTTCTCTATCCATGGCAATGTTTCATCCACTCTACTTACTAAGTTGTTCCTCGGACTCTATTCGCCGAATATAACCAACCAGGCACCAAAGAACCAGGAGCTAAATATCCAAAGAACAAAGAAAATCTCAAGAGTTTAAACTGGTTTTTATCTGTAAAGTCTAAGCTGATCTGATACCATCTGCCTAACCCCTCGCTTTCAGATCGATCACAACCACGCTGATGTTATCGGAGCTCTCCCTGCCGAGGGCGAGCCTCGCGAGGAGAGCGGCTGCGCGATAGCACCGAGGCTCTGGCTGTTGCCCTACTGGTGCGCCGCTGCTGCTGCTGGGACCGGCTTCTCCGCTCCCACCTGTGTGAGCTCTTGTCGGACTTCCGTCTTCTAGGCATTGCCGCGCAACGTCGCAGGCCACCTTGTTTGAGATCACGTCCCACAGCCCGTCGCTCGCCAGGATCAGGCACTCGTCGTCGTCCGACCTTGTGGTTATGGTGATCTCCGGCTCACATATCACTTCAGGCTTTAGGAGCTTGTGCCCTGCAAGTATAGTAAATGTCAAATGAGATAAAAACTTTAGAGTAAGAACAATAATATATATATATAGTACTGAAGAAAAATAAACCTTACTCAAGTGTCAGAACAAAACTATATTCTAAAGACAAAAAAACTTCTTGTATATATGAAGGAGCTTCCCAAAATATAAGAACGGTATTGACGTGGTTTTGTTTGTTAGAAAGCAGAGCATCAGATATATGTGTTTTCATTCTCTTCCAACATTATTCAGATAAACAATGACATATCGATTGAAACCAAGCAAGTATCCTGCACAGAATAGATTTCAGAGGCAAATAGCCATGTCCTGTGCACATCTATCAAACTATCATAGACGATGACGCAACAGTACAGTCACATCCTTGCTAAAGGTAAAATCGTTCAAGGATTCACGTTCTCGGTTGACCAAATGAAATAATTTTGTCTGACAAATAGAGATGTCACATAAGAGCATCTCCAAGAGCTTACCTATATTTGCTCTCAATACCCAAAAACTGCTTTTTTGGGTATTGGGGGCAAAAACACAGCTCCAACAGCTTACCCAAAAGTGGTCCCCACAGAAAAAATTTGGGTCACTACCCAAAATCTAGCTCAGAATTGGCAAATATAGCAATCCCAGGGCAAATACCCATCCGACCCAAAACAAGCGCGCGAACACCCAACTGCCCACGGTGAAAAATCCTGCCCCGACCTCCTCCGACCTCGCCTCCACGCCGCCGCCGTCTCCGCCGCCTACGGGCATCGGCGCGCCGCCAGCCGCCGGCCCCAGCCCTCCTCGACCCCCGCCGCCCTCCTCCGGCCACCGGCGCGCCGCCACGCCGCCGCATCGAGCCGCCCTGACAGCCGCATCGAGCTCTCACCTCTCGATGTGGGGCGGCCGGTTATCGGAGCCGGCGACCTTGCTCTGCCTTCCCCGACTTCCGCCACGCCTCCACGACCTCCGCCCCGCCTCCACGACCTCCGGCCCGCTCTTCCCGACCTCCACCCCGCCTCGGACGGCAGCTGCGACAGCGAGCAGCTGGCGCGGTGCGAGGAGGAGCCGACCGCCTCGCCGCACCGCCAGGAGGATCCAACTGCCCTCTCCGCATCCCCGGCACCCACGCCGCGTCCCCAGCACCCACGTCGCGTCCCCTCCTGTCGTGTCGTGCTCGCCGGCGAAAATCGACGCCACCGCCCCAAAGGTGTTCGACGGTTTGCCTGCAAGGTAATTTCTTCGTTTTTTTATTTTGTGTTTTATTTTTTGTTTCAAACATCTATAAAATTGTTGTGCTAGCTTTCAATTAGTTTTTTTATGTGGTAGCTATTTTTGTAGATGGTTTGGTTTGAGGATGAATTGAGCAACGGTTCATCATCGGAGGAAGAAGAAGAGTGGGATGAAGATGAGGAGCTAGCTGTGCTCATGATGATGGACATGGAGCAAACCAAGCGGCCCAAACATGGAGGTTCTCGTGTCGGCCGTGAGGTGATTCGTAGGAGAAGGCAAGAAGGCCACCAACGCATCGTGTTGGACTACTTTGGAGTTCCGGGTAGAGCACGTGTGTTTCCTGAGAGGTACTTTCGCCGCCGGTTCCGGATGAGCACGGACTTGTTCCAGTATATTTGAGGTGTGGTTTCTCAGCATGACAAGTTCTTCATGCAAAGGAGGAGTTGCATGGGCTTGTTAGGTCATAGCACATTGCAGAAGGTGACCGCAGCTATACGGATGATGGCTTATGGAATCCCAGCCGATTTGGTGGATGATCATCTTGCAATGGCCGAGAGCACGGCCATCTTCTGCTTGAGGCGCTTTGCAAAAGCAATTATCAAGTGCTTTGGTGAACAATACTTGAGAGCACCCAATGCTGAAGACACGGAGAGGCTTTTAGCGTTCAATGCTATAAGAGGGTTTCCAGGGATGCTTGGCTCGGTTGATTGCATGCACTGGAAGTGGAAGAATTGTCCAGCGGCATGGCATGGGCAATTCACCGGACATGTCAAAGATCCAACCATCATACTTGAGGCTGTTGCAGACGAGGAGACATGGTTTTGGCATGCCTATTTCGGTTTGCCCGGATAACTGAATGACATCAATGTGCTCAACAGATCGCCACTGTTTGCAAACTTAGCCAATGGAGAAGCGCCAGAGGTTGAGTATGAGTTGAATGGACACATGTACACCAAGGGATACTATCTTGCAGATGGGATTTATCCACAGTGGGCAACATTTGTCAAGCCAATTCCTAACCCGCAAGGTAAGAAACAATCTCTATTTCATAGTGCTCAAGCAGCCGCTAGGAAAGATGTGGAGAGGGCGTTTGGGATTTTACAAGCCCAATTTGCTATTGTTCGTGGACCGGCTAGGTTTTGGGACTAAAAAACCCTTGGGAGGATCATGACGGCTTGTGTGATATTGCACAATATGATCATCGAGAATGAGCGTGGTCAAGTTTTTGATCCCCACTATGACTTTATGGGGTGGGTGGTGAAACCCCGCAGGCATGCTGACCGCCTGAGTCACTTCCTTCAAATTCACCATGAAATTAGAGATGCGGATACTCATCGACAACTTAAAGAAGATCTCATAGAGGAGTGGTGGAAGTGGAATGGAGAACAAGACACTTGAGTTTGTATTTTGGTTGCTACTTCAGTTTTGTTGAAACTTTGTGATTTGATGCATTAGAATTCGTGTTTTATTTGATGAACATTGTGTTGTAATAATATGCACTATTTGTTTGATATTTTCCGGATTTTAATTTAGCCCATTTGAATTAATTATGTTGATGATTTGGTTGCATTTGCACAAACAGAACTAGAAGCATAAAAATGGACTATCCAGTTTTGGGTATCCAAATATGGGTAAGCTAGAAAAGCAGAAAAATTTCTGGATATCCAAACCTTCTCTCTCCTCTACCCATAATGGTTTTGGCTACCCAAAATATGGGTATGCTCTTGGAGATGCTCTAAGGACCTGGGAACATTACCAAGTCTTTATAAGCATAGTTGCCAGACTAAATGAGTGTTACAAATAGTATGTTCAGACCTAATGAGATATACTGCAATTGATATCTTCAACAAAGGTGGCTTGGTTATGCTCATGCAACCGCTTCTTAATTGATGTAAATGGTGAAAATGGAAGAATTGGTAACTACCAACTACAGAGGTGCAATAGGCAGTAGCACACTAAACTAAATAGTTCCATACAGGATTGGATCAGATATACCGGTTCACCACATAATACTAATTATCATGAGTTACCCCATCTGTATCGCGGATTCTACAGAGTAACTAACACCTAGTCCTAGTAAACTGCTACAAAACAATGACTATCCAAGTTGCTTCACTGTTGGGGTAAAACATAAGATGATTTAAAGATGAACATATGGAAGCATGCATAGCAAGTTACAAATATTTGATAGCCTTTGTACCACAAGACCTATATATTTCACAAAGCCTGGGCTGATGTAACCTTTTTTCAGTATCAAGTACATAACTTACCATTTTGGGCGAAATGGTAAGCAGAATAGTGTACAGTTAAATCTAGCTAACCTCAGTTTACATAATCTCTGGGAGAAATACCTCATCAAACCAATAGAAATGAAGAAAATACCGATTTTAGATGAAACACCAAGCATAAATACAGAACATCAATAGTTGTGCAGCCCTACAGAAACATTACTTTATGTGATTTGAAAACTGAAACATCTGGATTGGCAGCCAGCAAAATCAATGTTTCTTGTTGATAATTTTCCAATCATGTCATTAATAAAATGATTAATATCACATTCCTGAAATCTTGCACAGTAAGGGATAACTCTGGACATGCAGAAACCAGTAATGCTACAGGAAAAAATATCAAAAAATATCAGACTGCTCCATTTTTTGCGAAAAAAATAAATATCAGACTGCTTATACATATAGGAGAAGCCAGAGCTTAAGCCAAGTATGTTTTAAGATAGTCGGATGATTTTCTTCTCAAGAAATATCTTTTGACCTTAATTACGAAGTATAAACCCTACCTCCTCAGTTTGTGTATGCATGACTTCCTGGAAGGCGGCAATATTTATGTTGGTTGGATCATGAAAAATATTGTCATAACATAAATTTCTACTAACGTATTTGTACAAAAAGGAATGATCAGAGAAACATATCGGAGACCATGTCAATAGCGGAGCGGAGTGGATTTTCACTCCAACTGCTCATTGCACCATATGGACATTCCTACCGCTCACTGCACCATACAGACATTCCCGACGACTTAGCAATGTGGCACGTCTTTCTTTGGCCAGTTCGAGACCGACCTCTAACCGGTTCTGAAGATGACTTGTTGTAGTCCTTGTCATTGCCAATCCTCAATGACACACGAGGGAAAAGATAACTGGGCTAAGAATACTATTTTGACACGGGGAAGAATTTGAATACGCGTTTAAAGTTTAGCAAGATATACGTGGACATAATAGCACACGAACCCGACAAGAATCCATCATGGATTTAGGTTACCCGATTTGGCAAGATAAATTGGATACCATAGTCAGCTTTGCCTTTCATTAGCAAGTGTGAGGCACTACTTTCTTTGTAAGTGGTACTCTTACCGCAATAATTCCGAAGTTTGAAGTATATAAAAATCATGATATGGGGTAAATTTTCTGAAGTAATACTACCACCCTAGGTTAGCCTAGTGGTGGATTTTGATGTGGTCATATGCACCTTCCTTGGTTCGACTCTGAGTGGAGGCAGTCAATTTTGTAATGTCAATTATTGGAGTCTAGAAAATGCCATGTAGCTCCTTCCCATAGGTACATGTGGTTATGTCATAGCTCCTTCCATAGGTACATGTGGTTATGTCATACTCATTGGCTTTAGCGTAGCGATAGACGATATGGGATCAAAACAGTAGTGCGGCGCTGGATCCAACTTCAGCTTGGGTTCGGTATAGATGGCACTACACAACGATACCACAATGACGTCACGTCATATGTCCACAAAGCCTGACATAGGCCGACACCATCAGTCAACAATAGTTCTGACAAACAAGGTGTAAGAGTTTCTTGATCGGACAAAAATTATGTGTAGGCAATGCAGTAGGCATACTGCATTGCCGACACACAATTTCTCAGCAGAACTGACCTATGTCGTTAGTCCGTATGTCAGGATTACTTTACGACAGCTGAAGTGTCGGCGAAGATAGAGATGGACCCCATCGATCAACAAATCGAGGGGCACGACCGTGTGACATCTAAAATATCAAGCGACAACTAACAACCAAGCTGAAATATGCTCTAGACATATAGACAAAGTCTCACAACGTCCCTCCCATGGGTAGTATTCGACGTTGGTAATGACCTCTCCTCCACTTAGATTATGTCCTCCTACCTCTGCATCGAACAAATGCACACAGCCACACAAGTTTACATAAGTCATAAACATCGTGACAAATGTCCGGAAAAAAGATTACATATCCAAACATAACAACTACATCATCGATTAACCAACCGCCATCCATGTCGAGATATAACTTCCACGGCTATCACCCATAGCGGTTTGCCTCTTTTGCTCCGACCGATCCAGCATATAAAAATTAGATTGCCCATGAAGTAGCCCCGACGAAGCCCAATGCCCTTGAAAAATCCTTCACTCGGAAAAGGAGAACAGGCCCCGACCTGTGCATCGAAACTCGATGCTAAGGAAGTAGTCCTTCTGCCGTCCCTCCATGATTAGATTTCCGCGATAGGGTAGCTCTGCATTGCCTCCATATGTTTATTATTAACCCTTCACCATCAACAGCCGGAGGAAAATAAGTAGAACGACATGTTTGATGTCGTTTCCCCTTCATTTCCATGATCTCTCATTAGACAAGTAGAGATTCCTTTATGGGAAACTATCCCCATATAGTTATGGTTCCCTTGAAAAATCCTTCACTCAAAGCTTTCCTCGACAACAAGAACATGCCCCGGCCTCTGCATCGAAACTCGAAGCTAAGGAGGTTGTCCTTTTGTCGTCTCTTTCCTGATTAGGTTTTCACGATAGGATAGTTCTGTGTTGCCTCCATATGGTTATTATTAACCCTTCACCATCAGCGGCCAAAGGAAAATAAGTAGGGCAACATGTTTCGATGTCGTTTCTGTAGAATTAGCGAGAGGGATGGTGGTAGGCGGCGGCTAGGGTTTGGATTGATTTCTAGTCTGATACCATGTAGAATTAGAGAGGGGTTTTGGGGGAAGCCCCACACGTTGGATACGTGGGGTTCCGGTGCTTTTGTATATAGGGCTCAAAGGACAATTAGGGTTAGGTTACAATTAGGGATATACACAATAGCTAACAGTTTCCCATTCATTTCGACCATCTCACTAGACAAGTAGACATTCCTTTATGGGAAACTATCCCCATATAGTTATGGTTCCCTTCCTCGGTGTGCACCGAAAGACATTCAGTGGTATAATGTGATAAGTGTTCATAGAACAGAAAGTTACCACATATAAACTTCCATATTTAGTTCCAATCCAGTATGCATACACACTTTACCTCGATATATATGGACGCGGCACCCCCTCCCCCGTGTCATGGGATTCACGCACCCCCATTTATACCCATCCAATAGAGAGCCCCGTTTTCTTTATCCTCCTCTTTCATATTTTGTCTCCCTCACATCTCATAGTCGTCCATCCAACTCCTTCCAAACCCGCGAACACACGCAATCATGTTCTTCCTTACAATCTATGCTTTCTCACGGCCAAAACCCTTCTCGCCCTACAACCTTCTCACGTATCAACCAAAATAGGTCCCTCATATCAAAAGCATCATGAAAAGGAGATTAGCAAAGCCATCATGACTGGCTAGTGTGAACGGGAAACATCCAATTAACCAAGTCTCTCCCTT
Organism: Puccinellia tenuiflora; assembly: GCA_012064385.1. NCBI lineage: Eukaryota > Viridiplantae > Streptophyta > Magnoliopsida > Poales > Poaceae > Puccinellia > Puccinellia tenuiflora. The sequence continues at coordinate 1,061,875 of QRDG01002282.1, forward strand.
AGATCCGTATCGAGTTGAGCAGGAGAGTTTCACAAGCGGACAAACAAGAGGTTTATAAGTATATGACGTTGGTGCGGAGACTTCTAACAGCATCTGAGACACATTTCAAATATATTTTCTGTAGACCGCGTGGACGATGTCAGCTCACCGAATCAAAGACAAAAGTGGTAACATTCCTAACATGAGTTGCTTTATTAGAATGGGAAAGTGAGAGAGTTAGGGACAATCAAGCAACATACACGGGAAAACGATGAAAAAGCTCGATGGAACTACAAGGAGATCGACAAATCCTCGTAGAGAGAGAGAATACCCACACGCAGGACACAGGCTGATTTTATACACCCTGATGTGCCTTCTCCTTGTCAAAGAAGCCGCTTACAATATAGAGGTACCAATAAGAAACATTAACACCTACTCACTCTGTTCGAAATTACAAGATATTCGACCTTTTTTTCTGATTCAGATATATATAGACGTCTTTTAGTGTGTTTGTTCACCCATTTCAGTTTATAGATGGGCTAAATCGAAATGCCCAAAACATTTATTTTTGAATGGAGGAAGTACCTACCAAAAATATTCTTTGTACTTACTATTTCGAAAAATATATTAACAAACAAAAGTGAAATAGCAACAATACAGTACTTATGTACTAACCTCAAAAGCTAGCCTATAAACTTCTAATTTCGACATATCAGATGGTCTAACTAGGGTTATATACTAGAGCCATTCGAATTTTGAGCCCGCATGGGCCCAAACGGCCTAGAAGGGATCCCTGATCTATCACATGGTCTAACTAGGGTTATATGCATGTTAGGGAGCAATGCAAAATTTCTTAGTAAATTTGTTCTATGTCATTTCTATCGCTACTTTCCCAACCTACAATGTGGTACAAATTAGGATAGTGTAACATCACTATAAGTTAGCATATGACAGAAGAAAGGTGGCTACTAACTCATAAAGTTAGAGCATCTCCACTAGCAACGCTCCTAATAAACGGTCTGGTAACTATGCCAGACGGACGATATTGGGAGCGCCAGCACACATTACCGCCTTATTGGAGCAGGATACCCAGTGGCGACCCCCAATAGGCCCTTCCAATAGCATTTTGACCCTATTTTTGGGAAAATATAACCACATGTGTATCTAATGCAACCATATTGCCTAATTTTAAACACATAATTTAGTTTCATAGTCTATGAAACATAGAAATAAAAGAATTCATACAACAATTCAAATAATTGAAAATCGGAGAAATTTAACTAGATTAAGACTCACTTTTTGAGTTCTTTGAGCACACACAAATGCTAAATAAGATCATTTTGCAATTAATCATAAGTTTCTTGGCCACGGATTTTTGCATGCATGGCGAGGAAATTAGTCAACTCGTCTGTCACCTGGTGATCAACATCGCAAGAGGGCCCTACATCTAATATGGTTGATCATCAAACATTGTAGCAGCAAGCTCACTCTCGATGATCATAGTGTGCATTATAACACAAGCATTCATCACCCCCCACATCTGCTCTTCGACCAGGTAAGAGCACGACACTTGACAATAGAAAACGAGCTTGGGGCACACAAAATACCTGCTCGACATCCTTCCTCACACTCTCTTGTCATAGAGAAAACCAAGATTTTTTGTTAGCTAAATGTTTGGACATTTTCTTCACAAATGTCGACCATTTTGGATAGATGCCATTGGCTAGATAGTACCCCTTGGTGTATTGGTGGAACTGATATCATAGTTACATTCCGGATCATGGCCAATTCAGATAGTCTTGTAAACACCGGAGAGCATTGCAGAACGTTGCTATCCTTATGAGATCCTGCCATGCCAAAGAAAGCGTGAACGATCCCCACAGCTTCGAGCATGACACTGCACTCAACAATATGACCATGTATAACCCTTACCAAGCAAATGGAAAATTCTTTCAGGCCCAATGCACGCAATTGATACTTCCAAGCAGCCTAGAAAAACCTCTCGCTATGTTTTATGCTAGGATTCGAGCTGTGTCTTCTTAATTTGGTGATCTCAAACCGATTGTTCCAAACACTACCAACACCGTCCACCGGCTTGCAAAACCCATACATGGTCTTAGAGCAACTCCAACAGCCGCTGCATATTTCGGCACGCTAAAATGCGTATGTAGCACGCGCGAAAGGTGTTTGCAGCGCCGCGCGCGATTCTCCTCCGGCGGAAGCGCGAAAAGCCGTGCGGCAAAATGGCACCCCCAGCAGGCGCGGCAAAATGCAGCGCGCGGCGCCGGCGCAAACATGTTTCAACAAGATCTATAGGATGAAGAAGATCAAACAAATCCAAATAAATTCAACAACAAATAGTCTACTTATTATTCGGTTCTTTCATCGCGCGCCAAGCTAAAAGCATCGACATGTTCTCGTCTTCCTCGAGCTCTAGTTCATCGTCGGATGAATCATACGAGATCCTCTGCAAGCACGAAAATACATTCACTTCCTCTACCGAAACTAAAATAAAATCCAGAGAAAATGGCGCGGGCGGCGGCGAAACATACCTAGCGGCAATTTAGCCGAGCACCTAGCGTGCGCCAAGTTGCGTCCCGGCTTAACGACGACATGGCGGCGGTCGAGGAAGTGCGGCCCCCCGGCAGAGCGGACGCTCCGACTTGGCCTGGGCGCGGCGGCGGCAGCTCGGACCTGCCGAGGCAGCGGCGGTGGCAGCTCGCTTCGATTCGCGCTGCGGCGAGCTCAAGGAAGGGGCGGGGAAGCGCGGCGGAGGCGGATCTGCAGCTACTTGCGCGCGGAGAAGCACCGCCGGGAGCGAATCGAAGCGACGGCGCCGGCGGAACGTGGGTTGGGAAATAGGGGCAGCGACAGCGCGGGTGATATTCAGCGGCAGTTGGTGTTCGCGCGCGTCGCCGTGTGATACCGCGCGCTGGCGTGCGTGCACCAAATTTGCTGCGCCGAGCCGGGCAAATTGCCGCGCGCACAAATATTTTTCGCGTGCGAGCGAGTTTGCCACGTCTGTTGGAGGTCAAAAAGTGGCCGCACACGTGCTAAATCGGCGGTTACTTTTAGCGCGTGCCGATTTCCAACGTCTGTTGGAGTTGCTCTTAATACACGTGGACTCCGCCGGTCATCTTGTGTATCTACAACAACTCCAGATGCAAGACACCTCAACGAAGCGATGCATTCCTGAATAGATGATAAACCAACCACTCCCATGCAGTCTTTCTTGCACATGAAGTAGCCATTGTACCCCCTCACACCATACACAATACGCATGAGCACCTCCTTCATCCTAAGCGCCGCCAAAAATCCCTCGGCCCATGTGTTGGCTCATTAGCAAAATAGTTGGCCTCTAACATCAAATGACCTTCCATCCTATGACGATCCTTGTTCTTCATCCTCCCAACCTTCAAACCTCCACGTCGACGAGGGGCATCCAACTCTGCCTATAAACCTAGGATGACCATGACATTGGAAATTTTGTATCTTGTGAGGTTTTGTCTCCTTCTTACAAAGCATTTGTTGTCTCTCTACAAACTACTTCAATCCCAAAGGATTGGAAGACTGCAAAGCAAGATCCAAAATGACATGATGCAATGATAGAGGATTTGAAAGCACTGAAGAAAAACAAGACGTGGGTGCTAACCACGTTGCCGACAGAAAAGAAATCCGTGAGTTGTAAGTGGATCCATACCGTGAAGCAGAATCCTGAGGGGAAGGTAGAACAATATAAGGCCAGATTAATTGCCAGAGGGTTTCGTCAAACTTATAGGATTGACTATGATGAGACAATTGCTCTAGTGGCAAGAAACACTTAGTTGTGTCTAGATCAACAGCAGAAGCTGAGTATAGAGCCCTATCCCAAGGGTTGAGTGAGATGCTCTGGGTGAAGCACCTTCTGGACGAGTTGAAACTTCTGAGAAAGGGGCCCTTGAAAATGTGGTGTGACAATCAATCAGCTATAAGTGTTGCAAATAACCAAGTTTAACATGATAGAACGAAACATTTGGAAATTGGTCGTCTCTTCATTAAAGAGGAATTTGATGCTGGGATCATCAGCCTTACTCATATTAACTCTGGGCAGCAGATTGCTTGACAAAGGAGAAACCAAGGATTGTAACCTGACATGTGACAAGATGGGATTGATAGATACCATCCATCTTGAGAGGGAGTGTTGAACCGGCCCATGAGGCCCAACCCATGTGAGTGACTTAGAAGAGGAAGCGGCTGGAGGAGAAGAGAAAAAAAACACACGAGACACACACAACCAACCGCCACTGAATCCTTGAGGTGTGCTGCTGTATCAACACTTCTGTTACACCTATCTTCAGACACCTGTTTTGGACTATATCATCAGTCTTAAGCATGCTGTTGGTCAGCCTCTCCCTGGAGATTATTATTCTTGTCTACTGGGTCATCTGGACTGCTAGAAATGATTTCATATTCGGTGGCATTGACACTAATCTCTACAGGGCTCGAAAGAAATTCAAGGATGAGCTGCTTCTGGTGACTCATAAAGCTACCAGGAAAGCCTATGTAGGATTAAAAGCCTGGGTGAATTCCGTTGTATAATAACTTTCCTGAGGCTTTGTTTCTGTTTTTTAGGTAGCCTCTTAGGAGCTAATCTCCAGCTCCTACTGTCGTATTCTTTGCCACCACTTAAAATTTATAAAAAACAGTGGGAAAACCTAATGTTCAGCCCAAAACAAAACCAGTGATCTATCTGTTTATCTGGCTAGCTACTCAGCAACAGCTGAGTAATTGGCATGCACCAAAAGGTGATTATAACATGGTCTTATTCATTCATCTCTCCCATCCAAGAGCTAATATACAAAAAGTTGGTACAAATGGACATGCAACTCTCCCATGTAACAGAAGTGTAGAAAAATATTAACTTCACCTAACGTAATGCATCTATTGTACTTATCCACAACATCGTTGTATGATTTTTAACAAATAAAGAGCTTCCTTTTTACAGGTTATCTCTTTTGCTACCCGCTGATCTGTATGTGGTCCTATATCCAACCGGCAGAGGACATGCATACTAGGTTCACCGCTTTGAAAATGGTTGCACGGGATTTGTACAAACGGTGCGGCTGACGGCTTGACAATAGAATCACATGTTGATGCAACGTTGCTTCATGTTGTTTTTTGTCTTTAGATGGTTCATTCATGTATTGACCTCCTGTGAAGCTGAAGTTGTACTCTTTTGGGAATTGGACTTCAATAATGAAACAAAATGGTCATAAGCATCGATGCAGAAAGGCTGCGACTTCCCCCCTTTAAAAAAAACATTGTTGAGTCAGATTTATTTGCTATATATTATTTTTATCGTAAATCTTAAACTAGGCCTTGTTTCGTACTAGTGTATTTTTGGGATTGATGGGGATTATCTCGGCCTAACTGCAGATCCCCACATATCCGTTTCGTTCTAGTGTATTTGACCGGATTTATCCGCACTTTCTAGCAGAATTCCCTAGACTCTAGTGTATTTTTGTCAATAACTACACTAGCCCTCCTAGTGGATTGAGATAAATGAGGATTTGATGGGTGAAGGTGATAATCCCCTCAAGTATCCTAGTACAGACAAGGCCAGAAGAAGCTGTGTGTTAGTCAGTAGCTTTTTCGTAAGGGTTTTTATCATTCATGATTCATGCCACTCTAACCGACCCCAATATCAGTTTTGCCAGTTGACTGATAGCAATCTCAATCTTGCCACTGATGCAGGTAATCCTCTCCTTAGTTTTGCCACTTTGTTGCCCCATCGTTAGTTTTGTCCTCACTGTTTCCACTGTGTTGCTCCACTGTCAGTTTTGTCCTTAGATTTGCCATTCCTAGTTCTCCCTCCCTTCCATCTTCATTTTCTATCGGATTAACTTTCTAGCAGTTCGTAATTGGCATACAGATTGCATGATACAAGGAAAGTTTTATCCTTATGTTAACAACAAATCAAATCACTCTTTTTATATAGTATTTATTTTGAAACTTTTGCTTGCTTCTACTAACGAGAGGTTGCTGGGAACAAAACACCTGGACCTAAAAAGCTAGGTGCCTTATGAATTTACTTGAGAAATGAGCTTTAGCTTAGCCTGGGGTGCAAAACATAGAGCAAATGACAAAGCAAACATACATTGACCAAGCTAACTAACTCAAAGATGATCAACTTTCAATTCAACTTGCAAGACCAGTATAAATTTTTTCTCTTGCAAATTAAATCAACACACGAATAATGCTAAAGAAAAACAATGTGTAGTGGCAAAAAAAGGTGAGTAAATACATACCTAGTGCACGGGACATGGCGAGGATCCCTCTGACACGCGCCCCATTGATGAACATCACCCGGCCGCCCACCGCCTCAATCCTTGCCCTCTCGTCCGGCCGATCCGGCTGCAAGTTTTGATCATTAATTCCAATCAGTTAAACAATCAAGGAGAAAAAAAATAAACTGCATTCAAGATTATTTGAGTGTTAATGAAAGTAAACTACTGCTAAGTCTCCCCGCAAAAAAAAATCATGAGGTGATGGTAGGTTAGGAGGGTAACAGATTAAACAACGTTACAAGGTAAGGCAACTCCAACAAGACAGGTGGACTCGTTCATGCGCATATACTTATCAACAATCACTAGCAATTCCATATGCAAGTATATGCATTTCTAATAAGAGGAGAAAGCCAAGCTTACGAACAACATCTTTCTTGCATATGGATTAATCAACATAAGCCAACACTCCCTGCCAAATACGATTGAACATGTTTCTCGCCATCCAGAAGCGTGGTCGAAAAAGATTGAGAGGATATAATGGTTTTGTACGATGGAATATGGAATTAGTCTTTGTAGAGTTGGATATGGTTGGTTTCTTTGTTACAATCCTCCCACTGATTTGTTGGTAGAAAAATTCTGAACTATCCATGATGATTTTAGAAAGAGAGTTCGTACACATGACTAGGTCAGACGAACGGATGAACACCTCGTGGGTGAGGCAGGTCGCGAGCGTGGAGGAGCCTACGGCCAGCAAACTCGAACTCATCCGACGCCGCCCCTGATCGGTTTCGGAAGCTTCGAAAGCACAACCGTCAAACATAACCTCCTCACACGCCGGTATGGACGTGGGCGCCGGTGGCGAGTACGACAACGACCCAGCTTGAAGGGGGCGAAGGCTGCATGGCCCAACCTACTCTAGCGCTGGCAAGAAGTGGAAATAGCACATGGCCGACCTCATCCGACTAGTGGTGGCGGCAGGTTGGGTGGCGAAACTAGCGAGGAGGGCAGATGCAGCAAGACGGACAAAGAGGAGGGAGAGGGTGTGTGGGGGGGGGGTGTCAGGGGTGCGGGTTGTGGCACTGAACATCGAGCTAAGGGATGACATCCGGAGTCGTCCACATCGTGTCTAGGCAGACACAAACCTAAGAGCATCTCCAACAAGCGCCCAGAAATCCCGCGCGCCAAAATAGGTTTACAGCGCCACTTTAGCAGTTTTAGCACGCCGCGGTCGACATCAGTTTTTCGTATGCCACAAAATACAACGTAGGTTGCAGCAGTTTTCTAGACACACTAAAATAGAGCACCACAAACATGTTTCTTCAACGTATGTACAACAAACAGGTCCCTGACTTTTACAAAAAAGATCATACAATGTTTTGAAAAGAGCAATTGGATCCCTGATTTTGGGAATTGGCAGCGCCAGACGGGAATCAGGGGAGGAACCCACGTCGCGTAGATGCAAGCAGGAGGCGGAGCCGCACCATGTTGCCGTCGGCGAGCAAGGGGCAGTGGGCGCGCAGACGGTGGGCAGGGAGGCGGCCAGAGGGCTCGGCCCGGCGAACAGGGGGCGGAGCCGCGCCATGCGGCCTGCGAGCAGGAGGCGGGTGGTGCGCGTACGGATGGCGATCAGCGACGTACAGACGGACGGCGAGCAGATGGCGGGTTGTGCGCAAACGACGGGCAAGGGGCGGCACATAGAGGCGGCCGAAGGGCTCGGCCCGGCCAGCAGGGTGCGGGTGGCGCGCGGACGGCGGGCAGGGGGCGGTGCTCGCTCGCTCAGCCGGTCGGTAGCAGTGGCACGAGAAATTCAGCTGGCGGTTTTCGCGCGTGACTTTCCGATTTTGCAGCGCGCTGGAGCCGGCGCACCAAATTTGCAGCCTAGGATACCGTTTTTTAGCGTGTGCGTTAAACTTTTCGGGCGCGTTCTATTTTAGACGTCTGCTGGAGCATCATTTTTTTACCTCCCGTGCGCTAAATTGACGGTTTTTCCAGCGCGCGCTATTTTTAGTGACTCTGTTGGAGATGCTCTAACCTAAATTTGTGAGAATGGATCCAAATGGACATAAAAAAGAAAATATTCCATTTAATCCCCACGTTGGGTTTTACCCTCTATCCACGCTAACAAGAACGGACAGAGGCATACAAAACGGATCGCACTGTTAAAGTTGCCCTCAGCAATACTTAGGTAGTCACTCCGTTTATTAATATAAGATGTTTTACCTTTTCTCACTTTTCTAAATTCGTATATACATGTAGATGCTTTTTAGTGTGTAAATTCACTCATTCACTCGTATGTAGTCTATAGTAAACTAGTCAAAAACATCTTATATTAAGGAATGGAGGGAGTACCACACATGTCACCGCTCCTGTTCAAAAAACAAAAAACAAAAAGGTCACAGCTTAGACCAACCAACCAATCCAAGTTACCAATGGTAGGTCACCTGTCAGTCCTCTCTAGGCCACTAGGAAATTCCTAGTACGAGTTCTCAAACAGCTTAGGCGGGATGGGACCCGCACCCCAATCTGAGAGAAAGATAAGAGAGAGGGTTGACACCATGCCCATGCATCTGTCACCAAAGTCTGTCTCGTATCTGTCACCAAAGTCTCTCTCGAATAAAGTTAATAAAACAATACAAATTCTATAGTCACTCTCTCTCTCCTCAGCAGATCATCGCTTCACAGGTGGCGCCACTGCGCACCACACCACCTCTACCCGGCGGGCCCCACCTCTGTCGCGGTCCCCGGAGCGTGTGTGCTTTGAATCCCACACCCCGTCGCCGGCCACTCCCGTATCCCACGTGCCCGTACCGGAGTCACCACGTGTCCCCCTACATCCTCCCGCGAAAGCGACCTCCTCGTCGAGGAATCTGTATCTCGCCACGTGGCGCCGCGCCGGCGACAGGGTGCCCGACAGCGACCGGTCAACCCGAGACGCCCGTCAAGTTGAGGGTTATTTACAGCAGAAACGCCACTGCATGGCCTGCTTTAATACTCGTGCTCGTCTCGGTATTTCTAACTCTGCTCTTGCTCTCTGTAACCCTGTCCCTGTGCATATTTATATTTTGGTTATCTGAAGTTTAATTCTTCAGGCAACTATGTGTAGAATTCATTCATTCCATGTGTACATCGCGGTACACGTCGGCGAGCAGCAAGGTGAGCTCCATGGAGGGCGAAGTCCTCCTTTTTTTCCGGCGACTAACCATGGCCACACGTAGCCGAGCCTCCCGAGGACTGACACCTGCTGCGACCTCATTCGGCGGCCCGTGTTGTTCAACGTACAGTCAACTCTAGCAGACTCTTGTCGAACGTGCCGGGAAGGAGTATGTGTCAATGTGTGTGTGTGTGTACCTTCTGGTCCTGGGAGAGCGGCTCGGCGTGGGCGCCCCGGCAGAGCACGGCCCGCGAGTCGCCGCAGTTGGCGAGGACGAGGCGGTCGCGCACCAGGAGCGCCACAACGGCCGTCGACCCCACGATGGCGCCCCGCTGCCCGGACGACAGCGGGCACGCGCACACCGCCGCGGCAGCCCGCCCGCACGCGCACGCTTCCGGCGCCAGCGCGTCCACGCGCGCGAAGCTCCGCAACAGCGCCGCTCGCCACGCGCGCTCCTCGGACCCCTCCTCGTCGCGGCGAGCCAGGTAGTGCTCCGCGGCGGCGGCGAGCTCCGTCGCGAGGATACCGTGCATCTGCTCCCGGCACAGCGCCGCCACCTGCATGCGATTGTACATGTAGACAGGAAATGCACGGATTAGTTAAAACTCAAAAGGGAATGGAAACGTGTCGAGTCGGAGTTGGGATGGAAGGTCCTGGAATGTGGCCAGGTGGAATCACAACAGCGAATGGAATGGCCAGGTGGTACTACTTTTTTTCTTTCTCAAATTGTCAATCATTCGATTCAATGGTGCTACACTCCACCACAAAATTTTATTAACTCTGCTACCAGTAAGAAACTGCGGCGGATGAACTGGACATATCGTATGACGCTACAAAATGAAGCAGATAAACATCATATTCATAGAATACAACTCAATGGTGAACACGAGGCGAGGCGATGAGGTGACGTACGTGGGGGCCGCCGTGGCCGTCGAAGACGGCGAAGAAGTGCATGGGGGAGCCGTCGGTCCAGACGCAGAAGCTCGGGTGCAGAGACACGGTGTCCTCCATCTCCCGCAGCCGCCCCGCCAGCGCCACGGAACCGAACGCCACCGGCCAACCCACGGCCGCCCCAGCGTCAGCAGGCAGCCCCGCCGCCGCCGTACAAGCGACGTTAACTGCGGCGGCAGAGCCGTCCGAGCCCTCCTCAGAAGAGTCCGAGGAGTGCGGCGTGCCGGCGGCGGCGGCGGCGGCGCTCTCGTCGGAGCCGGCGGAGGTACAGGCGACGTGGCGGAGCAGGGCGAGGCGTCGGCGCCTGCGCAGGCGGCATTCGGCGGCGTGGTCTGCCCCCTCAGCGCCGGCGCCGGGACCGGCGGGCATGTTGTTGACGCCGGCGCTGGCCATCACCATCGATCGGTCACGATCACGAGCGGCCGGGCGCAGAAGCAGGAGGAATAGTAAGAGGAGGGGCGTCGATCCGGAGCAGTAGCAGCAGCAACAGCGCCCATGCAGCCGGCGAGCTAATTAATCAGCGAGCTGCAGAGTGGAGGTAGAGAGAGAAAGGGAGAGAGGGGTGGAGCTAGAGAGAGAAACCAAGCTAGCTACTGTAGGAACGGAGGACAGAGGAAAAGAAACGGAAGAGGAGGAACCGGGTTTGTGTTTGGTGTGCTGCGTCGCGCGGGTCCCACGCGGGGTGCGACGTGGCGAGGCGAAGACACGTGTCATGAGGGGAATCAAAATTGGTGGGTCGTTGCGCGCGCGGCGGTTTCGCCCTTTTCCCCGGACGTATCCGGTGCACCCATAGTCCCGGAGTTCTCATGCAACCGGTGCACGCACCCGTTCTAAAACTTTCCAGAAAATAATTTGGTACGTACACAGATAGGAGTATATGACGTTTCTCACATGTTAAATTTTATTCGAAAATTCAAATAGCAGCTTAAGAAATAAAAAATAACTCATTCAGCCATGATAGTGTAAATGTGCTCAATTCATAGCTCGGGTTAAATTAACTACTATCCACAATATTATTTATCTTTTATTTTCTCAAGCTATGAGTTGAATACAGAAATAGAAATGGCTGGGGTAGAGGTTGGGCCAAATGGCTGGGGTAAATGGGCTACATAGACATGTTGGGCCAGTATTGAGGGTGGGCGGGTGCAAATAGGCTAAATATTACAGATTTTGAAGGAAAATCCTTAGGTTTTCGTGGATGTCGTGCTAAAATCCTGGGATGCCCCCACAGAAAGCACCTCTGTCATAGGGATATGGCAGGAAAAAGTCCGTAGATTTAGGAAAAGCTCCAAAGGCTGGAGTAGAAACATTGAGGCCGACTTGAGATGCCTCAAACGAGACCTTATGGTAGAGTATGATGAGTTAGATCCAAAAGCTGAGGTCAAAGATCTATCAGAAACAGAACACCAACGTGTGAAAGAAATCAATCTAGAGATGCAAAAGCTTTGCCTAAAAGAGGAGGTCAAGGCTAAGCAACATTTTAGAGATAGAGATATAGTTGAGGGAGATAGAAATACGGCTTATTTTCATGCGGTTGCTAACAGCGTAGAAGGAAAAACATGATCCTATCCCTAGATGGGCCGGAAGGGCCAACCTCTGATTTGAAAGGCATGCTAGATGTTGCCTCTTGTTTTTATAAAAGCCTGTTTTGTGTTGAGGCCAAGTCTGGCTTCTCCCTTGGAGAGGAGTTTTTCTCCCCTCCTGAAAAAATCACACTTGAGCAAAATGCGACTATGGAACAGCCTTTCTCTGAGGAGGAAATTAAAAAAGCTATTTTCAGCTCATATTCGGATGGGGCCCCTGGTCCAGACGGCTTGTCCTTTATGTTTTAACAGAAATGTTGGGAAATTGTCAAGGCTAATATTGTTGCCCTTTTCCAAGATTTCTATCTGGATAAATTGGATTTATATAGACTTAACTTTGCCGTGTTGACTCTAGTCCCAAAAGAGCTGGATGCCTCCTCTATGAAGAAATTCAGGCCCATTAGTCTACTCAACTGCATTTTCAAAAATTTCTCTAAAGTCATTACCACCAGATTTGGTGCTATTATGGACTCCATAATCTCCCCGAACCAAACTGCCTTTATTAAGGGAAGATATATTTTAGAAAGCGTGGTTACGGCGCATGAGGTTCTCCACTCTGTCTTTCATGGTCAGGAAGAGGGTGCAGTCCTAAAACTAGATTACGAAAAAGCTTTTGACAAGGCTGACCTGGACTTTCTAGATGATCTGCTCCTCAAAAGAGGCTTTGGCCCAAATCTGAGGAAATGGGCTCAATTAGGCACTACAGGAGGTTCTGTTGGTGTTAAGATTAATAACACCATAGGGAATTTCTTCACCACAACTAGAGACTTGCGGCAGGGGAACCCTATGTCCACATCCTTTTCAACATGGTCGTCGACGTGTTCACAACAATGTTGATTAGGGCTGCCTCCTCCAACCTCATAAAAGGCCTCTGTCCTGATTTGTGCCCCGGAGGTGTCATTAGTCTACAATACGCAGACGACACAATCCTCTTCCTGGAAAACAATGTAGAGACAACTAGAAACCTGAAAAGTGTTCTCACCTGTTTTGAGCAAGTCTCTGGAATGAGAATAAACTACAATAAGAGCGAGCTTGTCCCAATTAATTTAGATAGGGGGGATACAGACTCCCTCAAAAGCATTTTTGAATGTGTGGTTGGCTCCTTCCCCATCAAATACTTGGGCATTCCTTTGCATCATGACAAGCTTAGGAGGGAGGACCTCCAGCCCATTATAGACAAAATTCCGAAAAGAATTGCGGACTGGAGAGGGAAACTTCTTTCCTATGCTGCCAGGGTAACCTTGATTAGATCTTGTCTTGCTAGTATCCCGGTCTACTTGCTTTCCTTTTTCAAATTTCCTAAATGGGCTCTTGATCTCATCAATGCGCAAATGTCGCATTGCCTTTGGAATGATACAAAAGAAAAAAGAAGGCTCCATCTTGCAAACTGGAACTTAGTTTGCATGCCGAAGAAGTTTGGAGGGCTAGGGGCACCTCTGCTTAGAGATGTTAACCTTTGCCTACTAGCCTCTTGGGTCAAAAGGTACATCAATGGAGATAGAAAGTTGTGGAAAAACTTAGTAGATGCAAAATATAAAACCTGCAAACCAAACATCTTTTGCAGCCCTGACTTAAACGCTTCTAGATTCTGGAAAGGGTTTATGTGGGCTGCCAGGGCGGTTAATATAGATGGTTTGTTGGAGATGGGGCTAAAATTAGATTTTGGGAAGACACCTGGTTTGGTTCCTCCCCGCTCTCGATCCAATTCTGGGACTTGTACACTGTGTGCAATGAAAACCTGGCCACTATCCAGCAAGCCTGGGATAGGGTGAACCTCAAATTCACCTTTAGAAGGAACTTTAATGCTAAAATGATGCAGTAGTGGCTGGAGCTGGAGCAAATTGCTACCAGCCTCCACCTCTCCTCTGACTGCGACTCTCTAGTTTGGTCTTACACAGCTGATGGGGTTTATTCCTATAGTTCCTTTTACAATATCATTAGCTTCCGAGGGGTGACTAAGGTCCATATCCCTGCTGTCTGGTCCTTAATTATTCCTCCCAGAGTGCAAATATTCCTCTGGCTTTTGTCAAATAATAAGCTAATGACCAGGGATAATCTCCTGAAAAGGAACATGAAAAAACATGTGGACTGTGTTTTCTGCTGCGAGCTTGAATCGATTAACCACCTTTTCTTTGAATGTTTAGTCTCTTCCATTATTTGGGAAAATGTGTCCTTATTTTGTGGTATAAAGCTTGGCTCTGATTTCATGTCTATAGCTAGGTATTGGGTGGCAAATAAAAGACATTATGCTCTGAATACAATTTGTGCTGCGGTGCTATGGAGTATTTGGAAACACCGTAATGCCTTGATTTTTGACAGCCTAGCCTGGTTATGCATGAAACAGATCTGGTGGCTCATACTCAGGATGATCAAAAAATGGAGACTGCTTTTCAAGCAACCCATGATGGAGGTAATGGACAAGTTCTCTCTAATGGTGATGGGAATTCTCAAAGAGAATCATGCTTTGCCGTGGAAGTGATTCCGGGGCTGTCAACCTTGTCGCTCCTGTCTCAAGCACATCGGTCCCCTGCTCCTGCGCCCACGACCCCCACGATCTGGACACAAAACTTGCGGCTGGAGTCTCTAGCTTGGCCAGAAAAGTGGGGGAGGCCGCTGCTCCCTTCTGAAGTGCTGCCGCCCCACGAAACAAAGCTCAAGATGTTGAAGATAGTGGGACAGCATCGAGGCCTGCAGTTGTAGTTTCTCGTGTCGATATAGTTTCCGTTTCAGAAAAACCTCTCTGTTAGCCTGGCGTTCGTGCCTTTGTTTTTCCCCTGTTTTAGACTGCTTGGCTTGAGAACTTGCTGTAGTTTTTCTGTAATCTTGTGACAAAATTCTGGTTTCATTGCTGAAATGGAACAGGGGCTCCCCCATAAAGGGGCCCTCTTGATCTAAATTTTTTTTGGAAGGAAAATGGGCTAAATAGTAGTGATTTTATCTTTTTTTTTCACTAGGGGTGGGACGGATTATGTCAATGCATAGAATTATTTTCAGAAAAATGGATACCTTTTTCATGGATTTTGTGCATCCAGTGCACCTGTTGCATTATAACCTTGGGTGCATAGGATACATCCTCCTTTTCCGAACCGACTGCTCCCTTCCCCTTTCATTTCTTTTTCTTTTTTTTTGCATAGAGATTAAGGGCCTCTCCTGTGACAAATCTCACCAAACACCTCCCCTCTCCAAATGCCAAACTGCTCCCCTCCTCCATCATTAACGTCGATCTGCTTCTCCGCTGTCTCGCGACACTTCTCGCCCCCACCCCTCCATCTCGCCTCTCCCAACCCAGGCTCATCCTCCCATCCAGGCCGACACCTGCACCTTCGGACGCCAACACATATGATGATTCGCCATGGGCGACGTCAGCGGGCCATCGCTGAAAGACGACTGATGAAAGTAGACTTTGAGCAGGCGGCTGGAGGCCAACAAGGCCACGATCTAGCAAAAGTTGCTGGACGCTGGCTGCTACCACCTCTCATGAGAACTTTTGATCACTACATCGTCAAACATGATTCATGCGGAAGGTAATAGCTACCGACATATATAGGTTTTGATTTCTTTGTAGCTTCGAAATAATATTCAAAAAATGTAGAATTGGTTACACAAAATTGACATAATGCATACCTTCTCATGACAGTGCATACGTTTAGTTGATGTAAGCTCACAAACCACCAAAATTATGTTGGATGAAATTGGTCCATAGAACACAAATTTGTACACCCATATCTTGATGGCAAATGCATGCTATTTTGATATTTAAAATATCAATTCTTACTATGTGTCTTGATTATGATGTGGCAACAAATTACTACTTCGGAGCATCCCTCCTTCGTATGTCTCATGTATGATCTTCTTAGTACCGATGGATTCCGGTAGTAGAATTATACTTCTCAAACAGCATGCTTCATATATTTATCGTTGATGATCTAAAGTATCCATGTCATTGCTTTGTGTGAATTATTTCTTGTTTTTGCAATGCCTCTTCATGTGGTGTAATTAGATTTTCATTTATAGTATTAGTGCATACATATTCAGTAAGTGATGCCAGTTAGGTTATGGCTTGTATCTTCACTTTTTTGTTCCCCATTATTCTCACGTGGTGGTCCTTCCATCACTTTATACAACTCTATAAGATTCCATGCTTCCTAACTCCATGTTTCCATTGTTGTATGTGACTAGATAATGCCCCGTGCGTTACTACGGAAACTGTTAAAAAAAACTCGAAAGATAAAGTTAGTAGATATGCAAATTTCTCGATGGAATAAAAAGATCAAGGTAGGAGCTGCATGAAAAGAGTCAATCTATATAGATAATGTGAAAAAATAGTTGGCCATTTTGGTAAAATTAACACGGTCATTAAAATGCTTAGTATACCATAGTGATGGCAATTAGTGACACAAAATAATAAAATGAATAGTTCCAAACTTATCTCAGTGAGCAAATTATGTAAAATTCCATGAGTCCAAATCATGATGTGCCTAGATCGAAGTTCACACTAAGAGAAGTAATCGTTGAGGAACATAATTAAATTCCACATGTATACCACGAATTGTTGAGTTACAGAGAAAACTTCTTTGCACTAGTAGAAAAAGGACCTTTGGTCCAGTGCCCCGTTTAGCTCTAGTCCCGGATTTGTTTCGGACCGGGACTAGAGGGGGGGACTAGTCCCGGTTCGTCGGCTACGCGGCCGGCACCCTCTATTCCCGGGTCGTGGGGACCCTCTAGTCCCGGTTCATGAAACGAACCGGGACAAAAGGGTTGCGGCAGGCCGCAGCTGAGGTGGGGGCCAGCGCGAGACCCTTTAGTCCCGGTTCGTATCACGAACCGGGACTAGAGGTCCTCTGCTCTATATCATCTTCTTCCTGCCCGAGTTCAAAGCTCATATCACCATTTTTCTCCTCTCTATCTACTCTCTAGCTCAAATTCATCCACATTTTTTCCACGATTTTTCAAGATTAAGGGCGACCCATATATCCAAGAGTTCCAATAGGTTAGAAACTTCATCCTCCCGGAGCTCAAGTTCATCCCCATTGCTAGTTTTGCTACTCATTTCATTTGTATTGCTAGCTAGGTGTTTTATGAAATGCCTAAGTTAGTTGTGTAATGCACATTGCTAGTTTATTTGTTTTATATGCAATTTGAGCTCAAATTAAAGTATGATTTGTGGGTTTTAGTGTTGTCCCGTCTCTGTCGCTGTCCTCACCGCCGTGTATCGCCCGCGCCGGCCCGTCGTCGGCACCACCTTGGTGAGCCTCTTGTTCTTATTTTTAAAAAACAAATTCTTATTTGTATGATTTACATAGTTAGTTGTATAGTTTTTTTTTACTTCTATGACTGTTTGTTATATTTATAGTGTCATGGTTTTGATATCCGTCCCCGTCGGCCCTCGTCCGGTCTATGATTCAGATGTGGTATATTATCTTTTATAACTATTTGTTTAATTTTGTGTTTATAACAATTATGCCGAACAACACTTGACATATATATATTCTTATCTAGGAGGTAGTTCAATCGGAAATTCCAACTGACTCTCTTGTCGAGATGCTAAATTTATTTGAAAAAGAAAACAATAATTTGAAAGAAAAATTGAAAAGAAGTGAAGAAGAGAAGATGGAATTGGAGTTGTATCTTGCCGATATCGTCCATGGTCACAAGATCAAGACGGATGCAATGCGCTTGAAGATTAGAAACATTAGAAATTATGCCATTAATAAAGAGGCTTGGTATCATTATGCTATTGGATCAATGGTTACCTTAGTTGCGATTTTGATCGCATTTGTTGTTGCATTTAAATGCATTAGATAGTTTAATTGTATGTTAATTTCAATGTATGTTTTAATTATGAGAACTATGTATTACATTTGGTCACTACTCTACTTTGGTTTTAATGTGATGAACTTGTATTGATTAATTTGGTCACTTCTCTATTCATGATGTTGTGTGTAATGATGTTTTCCCTTCTTATGCACAAAAGGTGCTCGATGAACCGGCAATGGATGTACGATGACCGACGCTCTAACGAGCACATTCAAGGCATGCGTTCTTTTCTCAATGTGGCTGAGGCAAACACGCGGAATGGTTTTATGTGTTGTCCATTCCATGTCTTTCGGAATGAGAAGGATTACTCTTGCTCAAAAACCCTTCACATACACCTGATTCAGTCCGGTTTCATGTCCGGCTATAATTGTTGGACCAAGCACGGAGAAAGAGGGGTAATGATGGAAGACAACAAAGAAGAAGAGAACGAGGACAACTACTCTATGTTCCCTGAATACGGTGGTAATGCAGAGGGGAAGCTGAAGATGAAGAGACACCAGATGAGCCCATGGTAGATGATGATCTTCGTCGAGCCATCATTGATGCACGGAGAGAAGCAGAAAGTGCAAATGAGAAGTTGAAGTTGGAGTGCATGTTAGAGGATCACAAAAAAAAGTTGTACCCAACTTGCGAAGATGGCAACACAAAGCTCGGTACCACATTGGAATTGCTGCAATGGAAGGCAGAGACTGGTTTATCTGACAAGGGATTTGAGAAGTTATTGAAAATTACGAAGAAGATGCTTCCAAAGGATAATGAATTGCCTGACAGTACGTATGAAGCAAAGAAGGTTCTCTGCCCTCTAGGATTAGATGTGCAGAAGATACATGCATGCATTAATGACTGCATCCTCTACCGCGGTGAGGAGTACGAGAATAAGAATTAATGCCCGGTATGCGGTGCATTGCGGTATAAGATCAGACGAGATGACCCTGGTGATGTTGAGGGCTAGCCTCCCAGGAAGAGGGTTCCTACCAAGGTGATGTGGTATGCTCCTATAATACCACGGTTGAAATGTTTGTTCAGAAACAAAGAGCATGCCAAGTTGTTGCGATGGCATAAAGAAGACCGCAAGAAAGACGAGATGTTGAGACACCCCGCTGATGGGTCGCAGTGGAGAAAAATCGATAGAGAGTACTGATACGTGTCAAACGTATCTATAATTTTTGATTGATTCATGCTAGTTTTGTGATGTTGTCACATGTTTTTATGCATTTTTTCGGACTAACCTATTGACAAGATGCCCAGTGCCAGTTCCCTGTTTTTGTGCTGATTTTGTTACAGAAAGTTACTTCTGAAAATATTCTCGGAATTGGACGAAAATTTACAACGATTTTTTATTGAACAAATAAGGACCGGAGCTAGAAGGGCGACCCCAGGAGGGACCCACAGCCCAGGGGCGGGTCCCACCCACGGGTGAGAGGGGGGCCGCGTCCGCCGCTCGCTTGTGCCCCTCGGAGACCCCCTCGCGACGCCCTTTGGCCTATAAATCACCCCCGACGAAAAAACCCTAACCCCCGAAGGATTTTCCCAAATACGATACAGAGCTCCGCCGCCATCCCCGACAAGTTTCGGGGATTCAGAAGGTCCTGTTCCGGCACCCTGCCGGGACGGGGATCGACCACCGGAGCCATCTCCATCAACACTGTTGCTTCCCATGATGAGGAGGGAGTAGTCCCTCACCGGGGCTGAGGCTTATACAAGTAGCTATGTGGTTATCTCTCTCTCCCATGATGTGATCTTCGTTGTGATCATGAGCTTTGTTAGTATAGTTAAATACATGATGTTTCCCTATGTGTAATGGATATGATGTTGCTAAAGTGGTGTTATCTAGTATAATTTGCGGAGTCACCGTTGTGATCACGGTACCTCGGTGATAGTGTGGGTGCCGTGTGTGACTCTATGCATCAAGATTAGAGGGATCTTCATCATGAGTTTGTTCTTTATTATTGTTGGATTGAATAGATCATGAGTTTTCTTGATGCTTGTATTATTGAAGAAAGAGACTATTCAAGAAATAGGTTGTGGTGTTTGTTAGTACTATCTTTGGATGCGGATAGTGACAGCATGAAGTGTCCATAGATGTGGAATACGAACTTTAAGGCGCCGAAGGGAGACAGGGACGGAAAAAGTGTCAACCCCTGTCCGCCCGCCCAGGGAAAGGTGGGCGACCGCACCTAACCCCCTCAGAAGACTACTTGGACGAGAAGAAGCCACGTCACCCCCAAAGGAGAACCCAGAGGGGTTTTTCCCGCCAAAACCCCTCCACCCCCCAAAGGTGCACCTGTGGGATCCCCTTAGCCTATAAAAGGAGGACCAAGGCACCTGAGGGAAGGGACCAGACCGGATTTCGGACGGATGCCCAGAGAGTCAGAGGCTAGTCTAGGTAGCGCACAAGATAGAGAGTAGCATAGGCGAGAGGTGATCTCCTCCGGGTCAGGATCTGCTCGTCTTCAACCTCTAGCCGACACCTCCCAGGTTCGCACCCGCAACCACCTCTGTAAGCTACACCATGACATACCACTCAATCCAGACATACAGGAGTAGGGCTGTTAGCCTCCAGGCAGCCTGAACCTGGGTAAACTCCTTGTGTCTCTACGGTGCATGCTTGTACGTAGATCTCGGGACTAGACGAAGTCTCCCTGGCGGAAGACATTTCCCAGCCTCCTTCGTGCCCCATACCGAACCTAAAAAGGGGGTATCCTTTACTCCCGGTGTCCGTGATCCAAGACACGACATCTGGCGCGCCAGGTAGGGGGTGCAAGCGCTGGATCCATCTTGATCGACTTCGAGATCTTCGTCGATATCTGCTTCGAGTTCTTTGTCGACCATGCCGCCGAAGAAGAAGCCCGACGTCTTGGCGTCCAAGCCGGTCTCCCCCATGCACTCTCAGGCTTCCGGCGAGCGCCGCGCTGCTGTGGCGAACCGGAACTCTCCTCCTCCACCGCCTCCGGAGAAGGAGGCACCGGATGGGGCAGGCGGCAACATCCGGAGTGGCGAGGATGGCGGCGTGGAGAAAAGCGTCGGCAGCAACACCAGCAAGAACCCCACTGTCGGTGAGAAGAGCGATGGTGTCCGCACCGGCAAGGGTCAGCAAGGCACCAGGAGCAAGTCCCGCACGCTCCTCTCGGCGGATGCGCAGGCTCGTCACGATGCCCTCGTCACCGCCAAGGCCCTGATCTAGTTCCCTCCGAGCACCGACAACCCCAAGGTCTACTAGGAGTGGCGGACCCACGTGGAGGAGCTCCTCCACTTCGCCGACGGTGGTCCTAGGTGTGAGCCCGCTCACGCCCCCACCGTCGACAGCCCCAGAGCCAAGAGAGCGGAGACGCGAGAACCCCAGGACTTTCCCCGGGGCGATCACCCAGGTGAAGTTGTACCTCCACAAGCGAACGCTCCTGCGGCCGGTCGGGCGAACCGCAACTGCGGTCCGGCCATCTCCATCGGGTCATCCACTACTCGCAACCGAGATCTGCGCAACGACCTCAACAATCATCTTCACGAGGACATGTGCACCCGCATCGAACGTTGTCGAGATCGTCATCGGCGGGAGGATCGGGACGACGACATCGCTGAGGGCTACATCGCCCTCTCTCGCGAATTCCGCCAGGCTTCCTGGCCCAAGAAGTTCAAGATCAATGTCCTCCGCTACGATGGCACCACCAACCCCCGAGACTTCCTGCAGCTGTACTCGCTCGCTGCGGTGGTCGCCGGGGCCGATGAGATCATGATGGCCAACTGGTTCCCACTGGCCCTGAAGGGAGACGCCCAATCGTGGCTTCTCAACCTCCCCAAGTGCTCCATCCGATCCTGGCGGGCACTGAAGGATGCGTTTCTGGGGGTTTTCCAGGGCAGGTACCAGCGCCCGGGAGTTCCCAGTGACCTGTACGACTTCAAGCAGCTTTCGGGTGAAACTCTCCGCAAGTTCATCCAGCGCTTCACCCAGAAGATGAACACCATCCCCTGCATCAAGGAGGAGCTGGTGATCCAGTCCTTCCACGCCAACGTTCGACACACCCGGATGCGCGAGAAGTTGAGCACTCATCGCATCGAGACCACCCATGAGCTCTGGGAGCTCGCGGACCGCTGCGCCCGCGCAGAAGAGGGGGTCAGGGTCCCCGGGGAGGAGGAACCCGAGGACAAGGCCACCCCCGCCAAGAGCAAGAAGCGGGACCCCGGTCCCGACAAGCGCGTCTTCGTCACTGAGCCTCTCCCTAAGAAGGTCAAGCTGGCCTCGACTTCGAAGGGCAAGGAAGATTCGTGGTGCCACGTCCACCCCGACGGCAACCACCTACTCAAGGACTGCTGCCAAGTGAACGGCCTCGCCGTGCGCATGCAATGTCAAGGTGGCGGGGTCGGCCCAGGCGCCTGCTACAGCTGGGGACTCTCCGGGCACTACTCCCGAGACTGCCCCACAAGTCGCCAAGGCGGCGGCGGCCGGGGGTGGGGACGAGGTGGAGGTCGCGGAGGTCGTGGTGGAGGGCGCGGAGGCCAAGGCGGACGCGGGCCAAGCAACCCAGAGTTCGCCGACAATGGGGACGCTCCGGCTCCTCAAGGCGGTGGCAACGAACAATTCCAAGGGGTCAACGACATCGTCGGGTGCATCCACGGGGGAGCCTCCCTGCCTCCCTCCAACAGCGCTGGCAAAAGACTCGGTGCCGCCGAAGCCCCTGGAGTGGTCCAATCAGGTCATCACCTTCGACCCAGAAGATCACCCTGACAGCACCGTTGGGGTAGGAACACTGCCCCTGATCGTGTCGCCCATCATCCACAACTTCAAGGTCACCAAGATGTTGGTCGACCGAGGCTCCAGCCTCAACCTGCTGACGGCGAAGGTCTTGGCCACCCTGCAAATCCCCTTCTCCCGCCTACAAGACACCGGCGTTTTCCAGGGCGTGAACGGGAACATCACATGGCCTCTGGGGAAGATCACTCTCCCAATCACTTTCGGTGACCGCAAGAACTTTCGCACCGAGGAGATCGTCTTCGACATCGCCGACACGCCGCTCCCTTACAATGGCATACTCGGCCGGCCTGCGCTGGCCAAGTTCATGGCTGTCTCCCACTTCGCCTACAACATGATGAAAATCCCGGCGGCTTGGGGCGTGATCAAGGTCAAGGCCGACATCGACGACACCATCTTCTGCGTCCAGAAGCTGAACCAAACGGTGACCATGACGGCAGACACCCGACAAGATGCGCAGGACGCTGGTGCCGATGCACTCTCCGGGGCGGAGGGTACCCCGGGGGCTCGGTGCCGACTTCCTCCAAGAGGGCGCCATTTCATGGCGACCCACAGATGACCAAGAAGGTGGCACTCACGGGTGACGGTTCCCGAACCATCACCATTGACGCCCACCTCACCGACAAATAGGAAAGCGCGCTCGTCGCCTTCCTTCGAGAAAACTCTGACGTCTTCTTCATGGGAAGCGTCAGGTCTACCCGGCGTACCAAGGGAGGTGATCGAGCACAAACTGGTGGTAAACGCGGATGCCTGCCCCGTGAAGCAAGTTCTGCGAAAACAAAGCAAAGAGAAGTTGGAGTTCATCATCTCCGAGACCGACAAGCTACTGGAAGCTGGCATCATCAAGGTGGTGCCCCATCCCACTTGGGTGGGTAACCCTGTGGTGGTGCCAAAACCGATGACCTCCAAGCTGCGACTCTACATCGACTTCACAGACCTGAACAAGGCCTGCCCCAAGGACCCGTTCCCTCTCCCGCACATCGACCAGATCGTGGATTCTACGACCGGCTGCGAGTCGCTGTCTTTCCTGGATGCCTTCTCCGGGTATCACCAGATCCTGGTGGCGGTTGAGGACCAAGAGAAGACGGCCTTCATCACCCCCAAGGGCTGCTACTGCTACACCCGGATGCCTTTCGGCCTCCGGAACGCCGGCGCCACCTTCCAGCGCGCGATGCAGGCGTGCCTTGGGCCTCAGCTGGGCCGCAACGTTGAAGCGTACATCGACGACATCATGGTCAAGACCCGGTACAAGGACTCCCTCGTCCAGGATCTGCACGAGACCTTCGGCAACCTCTGCCGGGTCAACTTCAAGCTCAACCCCGACAAATGCATGTTCGGGGTCCCGTCCGGCAAGCTGCTGGGTTTCCTAATATCCCACCGGGGGATTGAGGCGAACCCCACCAAAATCAAGGCCGTCGAACGAATGGAGGCACCCCGGCGGGTCAAGGACGTGCAGCACCTCAACGGGTGCATCACCGCACTTAGGCGATTCATCTCAAGGCTTGGAGAGCGGGCCCTGCCGTTCTTCAAGTTGCTCAAGAAATCTGGCCCCATGGAATGGACCCCCGAAGCCGAGGAAGCTCTCCAATCACTCAAGCGCTACCTCGCCTCACCACCAATCCTCATGGTCCCAGCAGAGAAGGAGCCTCTGCTGCTATACATCACAGCCACCAACCAGGTGATCAGCGCCGTACTGGTGGCTGAACGCGACGCACCTCTGAAGAAGCTGAGCAAGGGCAAGAGTCCCGGGGATCCGTTCCCGGCGCAATCAAGCAAGAAGGGGAGGCCGGGTGTCCAAGGGTTCGAAGATCCCAGCACCCCGCCCCCTCCCGTCATCATCGAACCCCGCATCGAAGGAGAAGAAGGGATCCACTCCGAGACAACGTGGTCGGGGGCTACTCCAACAACACCCGGAGCGCTGAGGACGTGGAAGATACCGAACCCGCCAAAGGTTCAGCATCCCGCAAGGTGCAGCATCCGGTGTACTTCATCAGCAAGGTACTGCGTGATGCCCGGGAGTGGTATCCCATGATGCAGAAGCTACTACTAGCAATCATCATTGCTTCCCGCAAGATGAGGCCATACTTCGAGGGGCACCCGATCACGGTGGTGCCCAAGTACAATCTGAGAAGCCCCCTGGAGAACCCGCTAGCCACCGGATGCATCTCGGCTTGGTCCATGGAACTTCAAGGCTTCGGACTCAAGTTCGAGCACACGGACAACATCAAGAGCCAAGCACTGGCTGACTTCATGGCCGAGTGGACCGAGACGACGTTCGACGACCCGGAGGAGGAAACAAGCCTTCCCGGGAAGGAGGATCCCGACACCTGGATCATGCGCTTAGATGGCTCCTATACCAAGGGGCAGGGAGGTGCCGGGGTCGTCCTTACCTCGGCAACGGGCGACCGCCTGAAGTACGTCGTCCAGATGCACTACCAAGGAAACATTTCCAACAACACAACGGAGTACGAAGGTCTGCTCGCGGGACTTCGTGCTGCCGTCAGCCTTGGCATCGGCAAGATCATCGTCAAGGGTGACTCTCAGCTAGTCATCAAGCAAGTCTACAAGGAGTACGCCTGTCCTCAGATGGCGCCATACGTCGAGGAAGTGTGGAACTCCAGCGGCGCTTCAGCAGCTTCAGAGCTGTTTATGTGCCGCGGGAGGAGAACATGTCTGCGGATGAGCTGTCGCAGCTGGCGTCCAAGCGGGAGCCGGTACCTACCGGGATCTACATCGAGGTGCACAGGCAGCCTTCAGTCTCTCCCGAGAGACTCAAGCCAAGGTCTCCATCGACACATGAGGCTGGAAACCGTTCTACATCGACAACACGGGTAGCCAGCCCGGAAGCTCAAGACCCGGCAGTGCCCGCGGTGGAAGAGGCTTTGCTTCCTTCTGGCCAGGTGGTACTGCTGGTGGAACGGACCCACCCGCCCTGGGCCCAGAACATCGTCAAGTACATGGTGGAGCACGCCCTCCCGGAGGACGACCACGAGGCCGAGAAGGTGGCCTGCCAGGCGAAGCTCTACGTCTTAATTGATGGTGAGCTCTACCGGTGACGCGAGAACAGGGTCAAGCTGCAATGCATAACACAAGAACAAGGCCGAGAACTGCTGAAGGACATACACGAGGGGATGTGCTCAAGTTACGTGGCGTCAAGGTCACTGGCGGGGAAGGTCTTCCGCCAAAGGTTCTACTGGCCAACAGTACTTCACGTCGCGGAGCAGCTGGCCAGGACCTGCGAAGCCTGCCAGTATTACGCGAAAAGCACACACCAGCCGGCTCAAGCGCTGCAGCTGATACCAATCTCCTGGCCGTTCACGGTCTGGGGGCTGGACATCGTCGGCAAGATTCCAAAATCTGTGGGAGGACATGAGTACCTATTCGTGACCATCAACAAATTCACAAAATGGGTAGAGGTGATGCCAGTCCAGCGCCAGACGGCTCAGGCCGCCATTAAGTTCATCGAGGGGATCGTCTACCACTTTGGAATTCCAAACAGAATCATCACCGACAACGACACTCAGTTCACCAGCTGAGTCTTCCTCAACTTCTGTGAAGAAATGGGTATCAAGGTGTGTTTCGCATCGGTATCGTACCCAAGAAGCAACGGGCAAGTGGAGCGAGCAAATGCAGAAGTTCTCAAGGGATTGAAGAACAAAGCCTTTGACAAGCTGGAGAACAAGGGAAAAAAGTGGATTGAACACCTGCCAAGTGTACTGTGGTCCCTCAGAACAACGCCAAGCAGAGCCACTCGAGAGACACCTTTCTTCCTCGTCTATGGAGCTGAAGCTGTCCTGCCATCAGAACTCAAATACGGATCACCCCGGGTGCTCGCATATGATGAGAACACGCAAGAAGAGCGAAGGATCGATGACATAAACCTGCTGGAAGATAGTAGGTGCCGGGCTTCCTTACGGTCAGCTTGGTACCAGCAAGGACTCTGCCGATACCACAGTCGTCATGTTCGCTCGCGGGAGCTGCAACCCGGGGACATGGTGCTCCGCAAGAGGCAAAAATGGAAGGCCTGAACAAAATGTCATCCAAGTGGGAAGGACCCTTCTGGGTCACTCACACCATGAAACCTGGAACGATGTACCTGGAGGACGAGAAAGGCAGGCCGGAGGGCAACGCCTGGAACATCGAGAATCTCCGGAAATTCTACCCCTAATTACGAACATGAATCGCAAACGTCGGATCCGTTAAAGCATGCCTTGGGGGCTAGTGTTCTGTAATGGGGTGTAAGAATCGTCGCCAAGGGAATAAAAGCTAAGTAATTTCAATTTCCGTGAGCCTCAATTCTAGCATGCAAGCGTGTTATATATCCTTAGCAACCCGTAAGTAGGGGGCAGGTATGTGCCGGTGGCTGACTGGTTGCAGCGCCGCGAGTGGCCTCACGGACTAGGCACTGCCGCCCGATCATGGCGTACTGCCGCGGAAAGGAAGAATCGGGCAGTGCTGTGGTGAGACAAAATTTACCACAGAAATGTACTACTAACTGTGCTTGCGGTTTGCTTCGGATAACACGCTAGCATGATAGGAGAGAGGGTCCATTCTTTTCCTACTGAAATTTTGCTGTGTGTAGCTCCTTCCCGGGACAAGATCAGGCGGTAGAACGCGACCAAGGAGCTGGGAACCCGGGAAGGACGGGGTGGATCGAGGACGCGGTAGGAAAACAGCTAAGTCCTTGCATATGCATCCTACACTTAGGCATGATATCTCGCTCGTAGTCAATATACCATCGACCTGCGCATGCTTGACGGTTGATGAGAGCCTTTGCGGGGGTATGAGACCACCCCGACGAACGGTCCGTTTCCCTGTAGCCTAGTACCCGAGGACACTGGCGAAGGACTCCCGGAAGGTATAGTCGTACTTAGGGGTACATCTACCGTGCAGAGGTATGAGTGCTTGGCACCTAAGAGGCTTCCTCTGAAAACCCGACAGCGCGTTAGTGCAAGGAAAGATTTGGGAAATGACCGCGGGAGTTGAGTCTAGGGTTGCATTCATCCGAATTTACATTCTGAATTACATTTCTGAATTTACGTTTGGTTTTGCAACTACTTGAACCTATGCCGCTAAGGCCAGCTCGAAGCTAGGTCTCCCAGCTGTGCACCCTTGTTTTCTTCGTGCCCGACGGGAGAACTCTCGATTCCCAGGGATGCCTGGGGAAAGGAGGGAACCCGGAAGGATTTTCAGGCAGCTCATGGCCCTCCCGCGCGTCCAGGCACTAGGCAGCGGAGCAGGGAAAGCACCTCGGCCGCCACCTCGCTCATGGCATTGTCGTCCGCCTATGACAAAGGGGCAAATTCGGTCAGGATCTAGACCAGGCCCAAGAGGAGCGAGGGGTCGGAGGAGCTACGATGCTTACCTGCTCAATGGCCTCGAGCTCGGCACAGAGCACGGATGCCCCCGGGATCCCTGTGGTTTTCTCCTTCAAGGCCGCCAGAAGCTGAGCCCTTCGAAGGGCGCGCACCCGGGCCTCCTCCTGGGCTGCGGGACCGGAAATGGTTGCCAAGCATGAGATGCCCATGGCGAGGGCCAAGCGCGACATCACCTCGTCTTCCTCTCCAGCGGTGCGGGACCCAGCTCCCTTGGGCGCCTCCGCCACGCCCTGATGCACGGACGCCGCCATCGACGTCCCTGAAAAGGACATCTCCGCCTCCCCAGACATGGCTCTACGAGCTATGGAGGGGCAGGGAAAGCAAGGAACAAGAAGAAGGAACAAGTCAATGGATGATGAGGAGCTGGGGGCTGGAGAGCCTTTTATAGGCCTTCCACTCCCCACTGGCCCCACGATGGTACAACTGGTGTAGCAATCAGGGCGAGTTTTGCGAAAAACCGTTCTCATTCACACCAATTCAACTAGAAGGCCAAGCGGCGATAAGGGTACAAGTCTTTCATCATCTACAAAAGGACCTAATTTTTACAAGGAAAGGTTGGCTCCTACACGAGCGGGGAGCACCACCGTACGGCGGAAGGCGCTACTTCCAGAAGTACGTCGACGAGGCCGCCAAGAAGGAGCTCAAGGACATCTTCGGGGGCGCTGCCCCAGTGCCGCACCCATGTCCTCAAGGAAGCGGGCTCCTCTCGACCTTGACACGGAAGGAGTCTTCTTCATCCTTGTCCTTGTCCTCCTCGTCGTAGCAGCTGCTGCGGCTGCTGCTGTCGCTTTCCGCACAGCAGTCCTCGCGCCCTCCGTCAGCGCAGAAGTTCTTCACGGAGAGCGTCTCATCTCCGTCGTACTCGAACGCAAAGTATTGCCCCCGAGTAAGGTGACGGGAGCGTGCAAACGCTTTCCATCCCCTACCCAGGAGCATGGAGTCGTCGATGGTGTACTCCACTTCGACCCAGGAGGGGCCGTTGGGGCAGCCGTCCACCTGCAGCCAGTAACCGGTGGGCCGGTCGTCATCCGTGTCCACCACTTCCGCGAAGGAGTTCGGCAGATGAAGCTGGCTGCGCAGTCTCTTGTCTAGATCCACGACGAACTCGAATGGAGGGAAGCCGGTGTGGGTCGTACTCCGCGGGAGTGGGTCTGGAGAGCCTCCTGCCCCACGACCTCCACGGCCACGGCTTCCACGACCTCGACCACGGCCGCGGCCACCGCCGCGCCCGCGCCCCGCTCGACCTCGAGAGGTAGCCCTCCCACGGTTGCCGGTGGCCTCCTCCGTCACTGCTGAGGAAGAGCGGGGGCGGCCCTCTCCTAGCTCCCGCCATCGACACGCTCGTTTCTGCCGAAGGTTGGGGTTGGAAGAGGAACGAAGACGATTGAAGATTTTGAGGGGCGCCCTTGCCTTTAAGTAGGCGCGGGTGTGCCCTCGACGGTCGCTGCCTGGCCTCCTCCGAGAACCGAGGAGGCAGGCACGGCTATCCCCCAAGCGGATAACTCCAAGACGCCACTCCCTGACGGATGGGACAAGACAGTCAAGACCTGACGCCTGGGACCCACTTTGACTCTTTTTTGGTCATAGACCCGGCAGTAGAAGGGCGTAGCCGCCGGGACTATGCCCGGGGCTACTGTCGCAACAGTGGAACATGGGGTTCCCCTGATGCAGTCCAAGTGGGCCCACCTCCTGTGGGCCCACCAGGAAGGCAAGCAAGGCCAAGGTTCAAGACTGGCAGATGGGCCCCCATCTGCCCCACGGCGACAAGACAAGCATGGCATCGACAAACACGGCTAAGGACCAGGGGACCCTTCGGGGCCCCCTTCAACCCGGAAGACGACACGGAGGTCCCGGGGACCCCGATGCCCGGCAGGAGGCCGGGCTCACCCCCGGGAACCAACCTCCGCACGCGTGAAGAGGATAGGCTTGCCAGCCCCGGCTGGAAGCTCCTAGAAGACTTGGGCGCCAAGAAGACAAAGGCGCCGAAGGGAGACAGGGACGGAAAAAGTGTCAACCCCTATCCGCCCGCCCAGGGAAAGGTGGGCGACCGCACCTAACCCCCTCAAAGAATACTTGGACGAGAAGAAGCCACGTCTCCCCCAAAGGAGAACCCGGAGGGGTTTTTCCCGCCAAAACCCTTCCGCCCCGAAAGGTGCACCTGTGGGATCCCCTTAGCCTATAAAAGGAGCACCAAGGCACCTGAGGGAAGGGACCGGACCGGATTTCGGACGGATGCCTAGAGAGTCGGAGGCTAGGCTAGGTAGCGCACAAGACAGAGTGTAGCATAGGCGAGAGGTGATCTCCTCCGGGTCAGGATCTGCTCGTCTTCAACCTCTAGCCGACACCTCCCGGGTTCGCACCCGCAACCACCTCTATAAGCTACACCATGATATACCACTCAATCCAGACATGGAAGAGTAGGGCTGTTAGCCTCCGGGCGGCCTGAACCTGGGTACACTCCTTGTGTCTCTGCGGTGCATGCTTGTATGTAGATCTCGGGCCTAGAAGAAGTCTCCCCGGCGGAAGACGTTTCTCGGCCTCCTTCGCGCCCCATACCGAACCTAAAAGGGGTATCCTTTACTCCCGGTGTCCGTGATCCAAGACACGACATGTCCTAACCATGATCTTTCCAAGGATATTATTGTTAATAATTTTTATGCAAGGCTATATCGTCATGACAAGGAAATACTTGATGCTTCTTCTATGGGTTCTTTTACAAGTTAGAAGATTGATACTAAATGGGATCTTATTGAAAAGATTTAACACAACATTGAAGATTGGGAGATCGACAAAAGTAGAGAGTCAGGTATAAATTATGAGTATGATTGCATTAAGTCTTTTGTTGAAACTGATAGTTTTAATAAGCTTAGTGCTAACTTTGGACTTGACTCTCATATAGTTGTTGATATCTATAAATCTTTTGCTTCTCATATTAATATTCCTAAAGAGAAATGGTCTAAGCATCATGAAACTTTCAAAGACATTTGCAAACAAAATGAAATTGTTAATGATGATTGCAATAGACATGATCCAATCTCTACAAATAATGTTCTATATAAGCATGTTAATTTTTGTGGAGTGCATAGACCTTGTGAAAGCACTCGGGTTGAAGAAGATAAATATTGTAAGCAACATAAGCATGAAAGAACTAGCAAATGGCTTAAAGATTTATATAAATTTGCTAGAGAATTAAATGACCTCTATCCTTTTATGTGTGAACTTTGCAAAGAAGAAGGTCATTTTAATTTCCAATGCTCATACTTTAATGATAGAACTATTAGCCAGTTTTGTGATAACATGATCACCTCTAGTCTTTATGATGAACTTAATTTATTTTTGGGGTGTGAAGAGTTATCAGAAAAACTTCTTGGTTAGATAGGAGTACTTTTAGGACGAATGACATTCTTCAGGGAGCTTATCATTATTGTGTTGTCAATTGCCGTTACAATGCTTACATTGCAAAAATTAGAAAGAATAGCACTTCACCAAAGTATAAAAGGAAAAATGTTTCTTATGTTGCCAATAATGAAAGGGAGAGATTCTCCCAAGTTTCTCATGTCTTTTCTAATAATGAATCAGATTATGTGTAGAAGCTTCCTTTCCAACCACTCCCTCCTAAGGTGGTGGTGAAGAAGAAGAAGAAGAAGAAGAAGAGAGGGAGGAGTAAAAAGAAAGAGGAAACGGTATCATCCCCTAAGCATATTTCTCCCATCATGGTTGTTCCTAATGAGTATGAATCAAAAATTATTGAAGATGATCCGCTTGATTGTATTCATTATTATATTGATGTTAAGTCTATAGGCACTATTGAAGAAGATTATGTTATGCCTGTTACTTATTGTGACGATCATGATTGGGAAAATAATACTACTTATGATCTTGAAAATCTTTTTGGCACCAATTTTGAAAATGATGATACTGATAATTGTTATACTGTTGGTAATATTCATGTTTCTTCTAATCATAATGTGGAAAACCCCAAGCTTGGGGATGATGGGTTTGAAAATCCTTTTGGTATTGAATGTCATGATGATTTGTTTACAAAAATATATGCTTGGAAAGATGACTATCCCCTTGCTTATGATGATATTATGCCTCCAATTTTTGATGATTATTGTGATGATAACTATGCCATAAAGAATAATTTTCATCATCCTTACGAGACTTGTCATAATTATTACTCTCCTATTGAACATCATCTTTCTAATATACAATTAGTCTATCATGTCCTTGTTCTATATGATAGTCCTACTCTCAATGCTACTATTAATAAAGATTTTGCTTATGTGGAGAGTAATAATAATACTTTTATGCATGTGAATCATGAGAAAAATGCTTTATGTGATGGTTATGTTATTGAGTTTTCTTATGATTCTACTGAAAGCTATTATGAGGAGGGAAGCGTGGTTATATAAATTTTCATCTTATGAAGTTTCCCCTCTTTATGTTGAAGGTTTTAATGTTGCACTTGCTTTGCCTTCCTATGCTTAATGCTTTATGCTCCAATGATTTATTTTCTTACAAGATGCATATGCATAGGAAGAGAGTTAGACTTAAATGTGTTTGATATGTGCTTCATGATGCTCTCTTTTGTGTTCCAACTCTTATTCTTATGAGAGCATCATTAAAATTATCATGCCTAGCTAAAAGGCTTAAAAGAAAAGCGCTTGTTGGGAGACAAACCATCTTTTACTTTCAGTTTGTTTTTGCTTTTCTTGAAGTCATGAAGTTGTTGCCTATAGCAACATCATTGTATCTTTTTGTTTTGGTTTTTTGTGCCAAGTTTAGCCTCTAATGCATTGAAAGTGCGAGGTATTGTTTTGCTATCCAGAAACAAATTTCCCTGGATTTTATCTTTTTCTGATATTTTTAGACAGCAAGCCTGATACTTTTATCTATCTTTAGTTAGTTTTGAGTTTTCTGATTGGAGCTACAGAAGTGCTTCGAAAAATTTGATCTTTGCAGACTGTTCAGTTTTTGACAGATTTTGCTTTTATTTTGTATTCGTCTCTTTACTATCGTCAAATGTGATACTCTAGAGAAGGAGTACCACATTGAGGCTTACTAAACAGTAGCTAATGCCTGATAAAGTTGTTTGCAATTTGTCTTGAGTAGAACACATGTGCATTTAATTTTTGAGCACTAACCCTCTAATCAGTCTATGAGAAGTTTTGTGTGAAGAGAGTTTTTAAGTTTTGAACGACACGGTGATGTGAGAATGGAGAAAAGCTCAAGCTTGGGGATGACCCCATGGAATCCCCCTGGAATATTTAAGAAGATTCAAGCATCTAAGCTTGGGGATGCCCAAGGCATCCCCACTCTTCACCAACAACCATCAGGTCGTTTCATTGAAACTATGTTTTTATCACTTTACATATTATGTGCTATTCTTGGAGCGTCATTTTATTTTGCTTTTAGTTTTGTTTTGTTTGTTTGCTGGTCATATTCATGTTGGATCCTATCCATCTTGTGTGGGAGAGAGATACGCTCCGCTTTTTCATTTGAATACTCCTTTGCTTCGCTTATATCTTGTTGAGTATTCTTAGGTACTGTTTGTTTGCTAGTAAGCTCTCGCTTTTAGCTTTTATCTTGTTTAGAGCTGCTAGTTGTTGTTGTTAGACTCTCTTGAACTTCACTTATATTTGTTAGAGAGTTGTTTTGGTTGCTTGGTTGATTTGTTAGAGCGACAAAATGCTATGCATGTGGTAGTGGTATGAAATAGAAAAAAACCTGCATAGTCTTGTAGATCACTATGTGGATAATTTGATACTTTTCAATTATTTTGAGGCATTAAAATAACTAATGGTTAAAATGTGTTAGTTAACGGTGTTAGAGCTTATTCGTGGAGACGTGTTAGTAGAGTGTGGAGCTGTATCTTTCTTAACTAAAAACAACCTAAGTCAACAATGTTTTTGCATCATGAATTCTGCTCAGTTGAAAAGAAGTTCCTAGTGGGTAGTTACTGCAACGGTCGGGGAAGCCAACGGGGCACTTGTGTCGCCGCCACGATCCCTCTCGGGGTGTTTCTAACCATTTGTGGAACATTGAAATTGCTAGTTGTTTGCAATATACGAAATGCATTGTTGAGTTTTGGTTTTTGGCACTTCCACTTCCATATTTGCTAGCCTCTTCGGTGCTGCGCAATACCCTCTCTCACATTGAGATTGGTGCATACTTCGCTAGTACATCTAACCCCGTGGGACAACTTCATATTGTTCTCCTACCTCAAAACAGCCACCATACCTACCTATCACAGCATTTCCATAGCCGTTCCGAGATACATTGCCATGCAACATCCATCATTACATCATGACTTGATGTCATTCTTCATTACCATATAGTTTGCTTGATCATTGAGTTAGTGTGCTGCGTGGCTTGCCACATGTTATACATTTTTTCCACACTACGATCGATCATGCATACCTTCTTTTATACATCATGTATTAGTCTTATGAGTTATGAGTAACAAAAAGTGTGATGATCCATTTATAATATAGAGTGTTGCTCCTACAATGAGGTAAAAATACAAAAAAAGAGAAAAAAAAGTGCCCAAAAAGAGGCCAAATGAGAGAGCATTTAAAAGAGCCAAGGAGGCCACCAAAATCCAAAGAAATAGAAAAAAGAGAGAGGGAGCAGCACTACTATCCTTTTTACCACACTTGTGCTAGTTAGCACCTACACTTCATTGTAGATAGTTCTCATGTTGTTTTAGTAGTATAACTATGTGGGGAATTAACGTTATAGAACTTGGCTTGTATATTCCAAGGATGAGCCTCCTCAAGTGAGCTCTAGGTCTTCATGAGCAAGCAAGTTGGATGCACCCCCACTAGTTCCATTGGAGAGCTTTCATACACTTTAGCTCTATGTGCATCCGTTGCATGGCAATCACTACACCTCATAAAGTGTCAACTACGGGACTTCCTTCTGTCTTGTGGTTACCCTCTCCACTGTTTGCGCCTTTCTTTTTGGCCTTCCAAACCTCCATCATTGTTCTCTTTGCCATAACATTTTGGTGCCAAAGCCACTTCTTACTTGCACTAGTTGAGTAGACTTAGAAACAGTTGCTTTGTGAAGGAGATGGATTAGGACACCTGACTCGAGCTTGGCTATTTTCATGAATGACTACTTGGATGCTTTGAAGAATGATTGATGCTTTACATTAGAGACATAATTTGCAATTCTTCTTTCTAAACCTTATGTATGGTTCCATGTCTCCAACGCACTTATTCATGAAAAGTTTCTAGCATTTGTTAGCTAGCGTATGTTAATCGTTGTTTGCTTAATGTCAACTATAGACAATTGTTTTGGATCACCTTATTCACATCATGTGTTGTACATTACTATCTTGATAATGATTGTATTGGTTGCATCTCTCATCAAAAATTATTTTGTTATCACTTAACTACTCGAGGATGAGTAGGAGTTAAGCTTGGGGATGCTGATACGTGTCAAACGTATCTATAATTTTTGATTGATCCATGCTAGTTTTGCGATGTTGTCACATGTTTTTACTATCATATTACATCATTTTTATGCATTTTGTTGGACTAACCTATTGACAAGATGCCCAGTGCCAGTTCCCTGTTTTTGTGCTGATTTTGTTGCAGAAAGTTACTTCTAGAAATATTCTCGGAATTGGACGAAAATTTACGATGATTTTTTATTGAAGAAATAAGGACCGGAGCCAGAAGGGTGACCCCGGGAGGGACCCATAGTCCAGGGGCGGGTCCCACCTACGGGTGAGAGGGGGGCCGTAGCCGCCGCCCGCCTGTGCCCCTCGGAGACCCCCTCGAGACACCCTTTGGCCTATAAATCACCCCCGACGAAAAACCCCTAACCCCCGAAGGATTTTCCCAAATACGATATAGAGCTCCGCCGCCATCGCCGACAAGTTTGGGGGTTCAGAAGGTCCTATTTCGGCACCCTGCCGGGACGGGGATCGACCGCCGGAGCCATCTCCATCAACACCGTTGCTTCCCATGATGAGGAGGGACTAGTCTCTCACCGGGGCTGAGGCTTATACAAGTAGCTATGTGGTTATCTCTCTCTCCCATGATGCGATCTTCGTTGTGATCATGAGATTTATTAGTATAGTTGAATACATGATGTTTCCCTATGTGTAATGGATATGATGTTGCTCAAGTGGTGTTATCTAGTATAATTTGCGGAGTCACCGTTGTGATCACGGTACCTCGGTGACAGTGTGGGTGCCGTGTGTGACTCTATGCATCAAGATTAGAGGGATCTTCATTATGAGTTTGTTCTTTATTATTGTTGGATTGAATAGATCATGAGGTTTCTTGATGCTTGTGTTATTGAAGAAAGAGACTATTCAAGAAATAGGTTGTGGTGTTTATTAGTACTATCTTTGGATGCAGATAGTGACAGCATGAAGTGTCCATAGATGTGGAATACGAACTTTAAGGTGTGCTTCTCGTAGCCCTACGCAATTCTCATCCTATTTGATCCACAAAAGAATGATCTCCGAGTAACGTCTACCATGCATGTGTTTTTGTGGGAACTATCATGTGTTTAATTATGTTAATGATGTTGAGAGTAGTCACTAGTGAAAGTATGAAGCCTGGGCCTTGTTTCCAAGCATTGATACACCGTTTTTAGTCACTTTTGTCACTTGTTTGCTTGCTGCCCTTTTATTTATAGAATTACAAAATCACCTTTTACCATCCATATCACTTGCATTTACCATCTCTTCGCCGAACTAGTGCACCTATACAACTGACAATTGTATTAGGTGTGTTGGGGACACAAGAGACTTATTGTATCTTAATTGCAGGGTTGATTGAGAGGGATATCTTTGACCTCTACCTCCCTGAGTTCGATAAACCTTGGGTTACTCAATTAAGGGAAAATTGCCGCTGTCCTACAAACCTCTGCGCTTGGAGGCCCAACAAGTCTACAAGAATAGAAGCGTGTAGTAGACATCAAGTATAAGGACTTTGCAGATGACGCAAGAAACTTAAGGTTTGGTCTAAGTATAGATGGCATGAATCCTTTTGGGGAGCAGAGCTACAGTCATATCACCTGGCCTGTAACTCTATGTATCTATAACCTTCCTCCTTGGTTGTAATGAAGCGGAACTTCATTATGATGCCAGTGCTGATCCAAGGCCCGAAGCAACCCGGCAACGACATTGATGTGTACCTAAAGCCACTAGTTGAAGAACTTTTAGAGTTGTGGGGCGAAAAAGGTGTACGTGTGTGGGATGAGCACAAACAGGAGGAATTTGACCTACGAGCGCTGCTCTTCATAACCATTAATGATTGGCCTGCTCTTAGTAACCTTTCAGGACAAACAAACAAGGGATACAATGTATGCACGCGCTATTTAGATGAGACTGATAGTAATTAAACCTTTTATGTAACTTCAGCATTGGATGTATGCAGGGAATCTGAATGATTTGTATTCGGTCGATGAACTGAAGGATTTCTATATAGAACAAAACACACAGTTTCGCCTGCATATAGCCCAACGGTGGCTCGTGAGTGCCTGCATATCAAATGCACCGTCAGACGTATGCAGGGAATCCGAATGATTTGTATTCGGTCAATGAACTGAAGTATTTCTATATAGAGATGTCCTCTGTCTTTGCCTTCCGGACTAGCTGGACTACAGTATGAACCCTCTTAGTACTGAGAGAACGCTTCTATGCCGAGCCCCTCGAAGATGTCATAGGTCACTGCCCAACGACATCTTCGAGAAACTCGTGCATAGAGGAGTCCTCTGTCTTCTCTTTCTGCTGTTGCCATGCTCTTGTTCTTCATCTCCTCCTCATGGTGGGTATTTATAGCTAAAAGATCAGGGCAACTCTTCATCTTTAGTCCCGGTTGGTAGCTGGAACCGGACTAAATAAGCGTTGACATGTGTGCCTTATCTTCTGCTTGAGATCCAACGACTCACAAGCGCTCGAAAGAAACACACCGCTGATCCAACGGCTCACAAGCATTCGAAGGAAACACACGATCCGTGTGCTTCTTCCTGATTGGGCATACTACCTGCACTGATGATGGTAATTCATTTTTAATTGAAAATGGCAAACTGGTCTTAGATTACTTATTTAAATTCAAACACTTTTCATTTTGAAATTTTTGTCAGATTCAAAAAATATTAGTTAATGCATTTATAATTGAAAATGGCAAAATGGTTAATAGTTTGAATAGTTAGAATAATTATTTTGGAAAACAGAAAATGTTTGGATTACTTATTTAAATTCAAACACTTTTCATTTTGAAATTTTTGTCAGATTCAAAAATATTAGTTACTGAATTTTTAATTGAAAATGGAAAAATGGTTAATAGTTTGAATAATTATTTTGGAAAACAAAAAATTGTTTTGGATTACTTATTTAAATTCAAACACTTTTCATTTTGAAATTTTTGTCAGATTCGAAAATATGCAAAAGCTATTCAAATTCAAAAATATGCAGAAGTTATTCAAATTCAAAAAATTTGGTCAGTCGCGCGCAAAAAAAACACCTCTAGTCCCTGTTCGTGGAACCAACCGAGACTAGAGGGTTTTTTTGCGCTCCCTCTCGGCCCACCGAAAACACCTCTAGTCCCGGTTCGTGGCACCAGCCGGGACTAGAGGGTACCCTCTAGTCCGGTTCGTGGCACCAACCGGGACTAGTGGTCCTTGGTATAAATACCACGACCTTATCACAACCCGAGCCACAGACCGGGACACAGAGAGAAGGAGAGCAGCCGCCGCCGACGAAGACGACGTCGTCAGGCTGCCCGAGCCCACGCCGCCCTCTCCTCCGGCCGCCCGCCGCGCCGCTCCGTCGTCCGCCGTCTGCACGCGCCGCGCTCTCCTCCGCCCGTGCCGCGCTCTCCTCCACCCGCGCCGCCCTCTCCTACGCCCGCGCCGCCCTCTCTTCCGCCCGCGCCGCCGCCGCCCACCGCCGCCCTCTCCTCCGGCCCTCCGCCACCCGTGCCGCCCTCCGGCCCGCCATCGCCCGCCCCACACCGACGCCTCCGATCGATCAAGGTAACTACCTCGTTATTTGCATTTTTTTTTGCATTATTTGCATTTTTAAGTAATTAGGTTAGATAATTAGTGCTAGCAAAATTTAGTGTTAGTAAAAATTAGGTTAGATAATTTAGTGTTAGCAAGTTAATTAGTTGGATTTATTAGCTAGGTTTTAATTTTGGTGGTTAATTTAGATGATTTAATTTTTATTAGCCCTCCTCCCCGCCGCCGGTTTAGTTTAATTTAGGTTTAGGTGTTTTGAAATTTAGGTTTGAAATTAGGTTTGAATTTAGATTTAGTTTTAAAAATTAGGTTTAAAATTTATTAGCTCGATGATTTAGGTGGTTAATTAGTTAGAAATATTAATATGCTAATAAGTCCCATAATAATACTAGTTAGAAATTGGGTTAGAAAATTAGTGTTAGCAGAAAATTGGGTTAGAAATTTTACTTTTCAGAGGGTTCCTTATCATGTGAGCTATGACCCTGTGAGGGTTCCTTCTCTTTGGATGCGCAGCGCCGGTGGCTCAGCACCCCGCGGCTTAGGAACCGGTGGAAGTTAGTTTGAGAGCTTCATGCATGGAGATGTATTAGTGATATTATTCATGATGTATTAGGGTTAAATAAAAATGGACCCGAGCTATGTAACTGGATTACTCTATATGTATTAGTGATACTTTTGCATATTTGATCAATGTTGCTTTTGTAAAATGATGAAAACAATGTTCCCTACTTTGAATTATTCGGCTAATGCTAACGTTGCTTTATCTTACTTTTGTAATAGTTAAGCGATGGATCACTTCAACAGCAGAGACAATGAAGAGGACATTTTTGCCATTGTACGGCAATCCGCGGTCGGTGGAGCAGAAGACATCGGAGCAGAAGACGGCTCACAATTTTTGAACGAGTCCGGTCAGGGAATGGAGGTGGAAAACGAAGCGCAAACAAGCCATGATTGCGATGACGACTCGGAAACTGGTGGACATCTGCCGTCTGGCGAGGTATATTAAGCCTTTGTTGATCAGATGCAATATTAGAATTGTATATATATGTATTAACGAATGTTTCTTATTTGAGACCTCCGCATCGACCCGATCTATTAAAAGTAAATGAGGCCATGCCAAAGGGATGGGCAAAGATGAGCATCTCATAATCAAGGTCGTCTCTTCATAGGACAAACCGTTGCTTCCCGAGACGAATGCAAATAATTTTGTGCATCAATGCGGAGTTGTTGTTAGGGACAACGTCGCGATCAGCGTTCAGGAATGGCAGCAGAGCAAAAAGCTAGAGGGAGTTAGTTATGTTGACGACAGATCGAAAGATGATCTTTGGAATAAGCTAATTGCACATTTCACCCTACCGGTCTTCGAAGATGATGAAGCAAAGAAAAAAGGCATGAGGGCCGCAGTCAAGCATTTCGCTCTTAAGAAGATGGCTGAACAATTCAATAAGTACAAGAACAGATTATACCGTGCGTATGTCAAAGATAAAAAAGCTCCAGATTTAACTGGCACACTAGAGAGGCAAAGGGCTCACTGGGACTCATTTCTGGAGTACAAGAATTCGGAACTAGCTAGGAAAAGGTCGGAAAAGAATAAGGAAAATGGGATCAAACTAAGGCCTAAGTGGGATCAAACTAAGGCCGCCATGCGCGAAAAAGGGATCATTCCAGCTACATTAAACTGGCCCCATAGGGTAAGATATTGGATACTTGGGCATGGGGCGGAGTATGACATGGAAACAGGGGAGTTAAAAATGATCCCCAGAAAAAAATTTCTATACCCAGAAAGCAATTGTTGAAGCAATCGATGAGGTTCAAGAAGGAAAGTTTATTCCCGGCAGAGAGAGGGACGAGCTGACAAAGGCCCTCAAGAATCCTGAAAAACCAGGAAGAACACGAGGCTTTGGACCAGATGTGCCATGGAGGCTTGGGTTTCCCGAGGACCGTCAATCTTATAGAAGCCGAGCGAGAGCAAAGAAGAGGAGGGAGCAGGAGGAGGAAGGCCGGTTGAATAACCTAGAATAATAGAATGAGGAAATACTTGCTATCGTAAAGCACCAACAGAAGCAAACATAGGAATT
The DNA here is from genome assembly GCA_012064385.1 of Puccinellia tenuiflora. Classification (NCBI taxonomy): domain Eukaryota; kingdom Viridiplantae; phylum Streptophyta; class Magnoliopsida; order Poales; family Poaceae; genus Puccinellia; species Puccinellia tenuiflora. The sequence goes on from QRDG01002282.1 coordinate 1,102,811, forward strand.
GCGCGAGCAAGGCCAACTCATCAGCTGCAGCAAGATAGTCATGAAGGCGGCCCATCTCAGCAGAGAAGCTCAGTGGCTTCCACGGCGGTTGGTGCTGATGAGGCACCAATGGATCGCTACCCCATGGATGATATCAGGGAGAAGAAAATTTGTGAGCTACATGTGGGAGTGAGGAACTTATCCTTCAAGGTGGCGGACGGCTATGCTTTAACTTGTGAATCTACAACACGGTGGCATTGCAATGCGATTCCAGATGGCTATGGTCGTGTCGGAGTGGATCAAGTTCTACCCGGATATGAATCACTGGAGCTTGACATCCCTGGAGCTGATTATGAGAGGACACTGGGAGACATCGGGGGTGGTATCATTCTATGGCGCAAGAAATACATCGTGCTTCTAGGCTCGGCGCCAAGGCCACCATCGTCTCCTCCGAGTCCCCATTCACCACCTCCAAGTCCACATGATGACGAGAGGGACGACCACCACAGCACGAGTCCATCTCGATCTCCACCGCCGCATCACCCGACTCCTCAGCCGATTCCGCCGCCTCCGCTCACTAAGGCTCAGAGCCAAAAGAGGAAGCGCACTCCTTCGTTTTCGATGGGTAACCGACACGGACCCTGACAGGAGCCCCTCCCAAAAGTACCGCCGGCTCCTCCCGTCCGAACTTACAACCGGACTGTTGAGGAAAACGCCGTAATCATGGACGCCGAGGTGAAAAGACAGTTTGCACAGAAAAATCCCGAGGCAAAGCAAACATTTCAGCCGGAAGAGTTAATGTGGGCTAAGGACTTTCTTGAGCAGCCATCGCAATTTGACACAAACAAGGCTGATGACTATTTGCGATGTATGTGGAAAGTTAGCTCCCGCACGACAAAAAGTAGTAGTGCCAGCGGGAAAAGAGACGTTGCCCAGCTCGGACAATAGGCAAAATAGTCCATCTCCCCGCTCAAGGTGTTACCCACTAATCAGGGCTTAGCGGCGGACATTGCAATGAAGGCGAAATTTGCTGCATAAGGTGGTATTTCTCTTTCTCAACTGGAAACGGGAATACTCGACGAAGATATGGGGCCTATGTTGGAAGTAGTATGGAAATGGGAATACGGGAAGTCTCTGGTGCCACCTGATCAGATCAATCTTCTACCATCACAAATGCGAATACTGCATGACTGGTTCTTGGAAGCCACAAAGGAAGGGCGAAAAATGATCCTTGTGAAAATTACAGAAGAGCATTACATTGGTCAAGACCAGATGGCGATTTATCTTCAAGAACTCTATCAGTTATTCAAGCTTGACGTCCTCGACTTGAGTATCATCAGTACCTATTGTCTGTAAGTGATTCAATTCATTTATTTCCATAATAAAGTCTATAGCGCAGCTCGTTCATTGCCTATAATTATGCTCAATACGCTATTATGCAGAATGAAGAGTCATGAATGTGACCAAAAAGGAATATTTGACATTGGGTTCGTTGACCCAGTACGAATTAATGGAAAATTGCTACTAGAGTTTCCCCAGGAAACGGAGAGCAACTTGCTAAGGTTCATACATAGGCAACACTACAAAAGAAGATACTGTTACCTTACAACTTTGGATAAGACTGTTACTGTCTTGTACACATTAATTTTTGCATACTTGATGTTAGTTGTAACTGATGAGTTACTGACGTATATAAACGTGTGCGTAGCTTCCATTACATTCTGTTAATCATTGAAGTTGACTCTGAAAGAGTTGAACTCCACGACTCATTGGATACACCCGAAAAGAAGTACCAAATCATTAAAGATGTGCTCCAAAGGTAATTTCAATCATTATCGCACTTTATAGGTCTCTTTTGTTCATTTCCCGAGATATCAAGTAACTAATAACTTATTTATTCATTTTTTTTGCCGGGCACGATTTGGAAAAGTTTCACCAAGAGGACACATGGTGAATTTAAAAACAAGCTTAGTTTTCATCAAGTCAAGGTGAGTAGTACGAGCTAGGTCCGCGCATCTCTTTAATTCTAATTTCAATACCATTATATCATGCTTGATTATTATTTTATTGAATTCTATTCTCGTAAAGTGCGAGAGGCAGCCATCGGCATCCAATTTGTGTGGATTCTTCGTTTGCAAGTGGATTCGCCAGGAGGTCAGTGAGTGGAACGCATCGAAATTTATAGAGCTACGTGAACAAATATATTCACAATTTTACTTTCTTACCATTATTGAGTGTCATTCATAATTATTGTTATGATGATTGATCTCCTTCTTTTATAGTTGGATAAAATGCGGAGGAAACTGCAACCAAAGGAGCGCTTTATAGCGCTTCAAGAGGAAATTGCGGGATTTTTGGTGGACCACGTCATAAACCCTAAGGGAAAATACAATGGCACCAAGTAGATGAGGCTCTAGTCCCGGTTGTGCCCTCCATGTAATCGAATAGACGGGCTCTAGTCCCGGTTATGATCTCCATGTAATCGAATAGCTAGACGGGTTCTAGCCCCGGTTGTGATCTCGCTGTAATTAATTAAAATTTTGAATTATCATAAAGAATAAATTATATTTTTATTAGATAGATATTTCTTTTATGAACATTTTGATATGCTATATGTATTTTTCTGTTTTGTAATTAATTAACCATGTATTTTGCAATATTGATCATAGTTTTAAATTTGAGATTTGGCGGAAAAACAAAAAAGGGAGAGCCAGAGGCTGCCACGTGGGAAGAACTCTAGTCCCGGGTCGTATTACGAACCGGGACTAGAGGTCCTCGACCGCGCGCGGAGGAACGGGCCACGTGGGGGACCCTTTTGTCCTGGGTCGTAACTGACCCGGGACTAGAGGGGGGAGGGGGCTCTAGTCCCGCTTCCGTAGTCCCGGGTGGGCACCCGGGAGTACAGGCCTTTTATCCACTAGTGTTGACACGTCATAATCAAGCAAATAAGTTTTGACACACGTTAGTACAATCTTCTTACATTCTCACAAGAGCCTAGTCAGAACCATTAACCATGTAGACTACAGAGCGATAGAGGAATAGTACTTACAAAGTGCTAATGTGTCGAGTTGTTCCATCTCAAGAATACACAATATGGCACTTAACCCAAATAATTGACCAAAGTGAAAAAAAAGTTGACAATGTGGATGAAATATGACATTCTAATCAGAAAAAGGGGAAAAGGTTGTGTTTTGAGTAACAAACCTGCTAAAAATCTGGGACTGAAATTCCGTTGTACACAACTTCACATGCTTATATATTCATATGACCTGGGCTGCTGCTCAAAGTCTTTAGTCTAAGCTAGAAGGAAAAATTAACCACACCAAAAGGGGAACTTTAAAAGCAAAATATCCAAAGATGACCAAAGATAAGAGCAGTTAAAGCATCTCTAGCAGAGCCCGTAAAGATCCGGCAACTGTAAACTTCCAGCGGCTTTACGGGCTCAGGTCGTTTTTTGGCCAGAACAGAGCCCGTAAAGCCGGCTCGGCCCGAAAAAGGTTTTCGGGCGCCCGAGAAACCAAGCGCCCGAACCCCATATAGAGGGGCCGTAGGGGGTTTTCCATTCCGCAACCTCATTCCCTCCGCCTCGCTCCGATGAGCAATCCCCGCTTCGTCGCCCCCGCTCCGACGAGCAATCAAGCCTCCCCGGCACCAGATCCACTGTCGCCGCCATGCGATGGCGCCGAAGAAGCTCACGTCGAAGCACGAGCCGTCCTCCCACCCCGAGATCTCTCCGACGAGGTGAGGCGGCGCCTTGTCCCCTCCGACGCCGCGTGGAAGCGGGCGATGTGCGCCTTCACGAACAATAAGCTGTCGGTGCCGCCCAAGATGCTGTTCCGCGCGGTGCCGGAGTTCGACCGCCTCCGCGCCGCCGCCAGGAGCGGCTAGGGGAGCTCCAGCGGCTCCGGCGAGGGGAGCTCGAGAGGCGTGGGAAGCTCTTCCCGCGCCATTATGAGGAGGGCGCCGCCGCCACCGAAGGAGGAGGAGGCCGAAGAGTATGACCCCGCCGCGTTCGGGCGATCGCTGTATACCCTAGACTTCGTCCTCGAGAACGCCGTCGACGCCGTCATTGCCACCTTGTGCGAGCGGTCGGCGGAGGAGAAGGAGGACCTCGAGGCGCAGCGCCGCCATGTCGAAGAGGTCAATGAGGCGCTCCTCCAGAAGGCGATCCAAGCCTCGCTGGAGGATCCCATCGCCGTCCCCTCCGACGACGAGTGAAGAGTAGCGCCGCTCCGCCACCGCACCGCTCCGCCACCGTGCCGCTGCGAGATCTGTCCCACCACCGCGGCGCCCCCGGGTAGGGTTAGTGATGGGGGGATACTTTTTAGGTAGGCCCATGGACCCGGAAAGTAGACCCGCCAAGACCAAGAAGTCCAAAGCCGGGTCACACTTCAAGTTACATGGGCTGGGCTGGAGACAAGCCAACCAAGGCCCATAAAGAAGGAAGGACTCGTCAGAGAGGAGTCCTTGTACAACCCGGAGTTCTAACTTGGAAAGCCAAGACGTAGAATAGTACTCCGTGACCAAGTATGACCTGATATAAACTTGTAAATCCAGGGACCCGACCGCCTTTATAAGGTGGGCCCTGGACCCTAGATCGATAAGCTAAGAAACCCGAAGTCATCGACTCCCCAGATAGGAGTCGAAACCTTGTAATCGAGAACCAGTCCAAGCAATAAAGCCGAAGCAGCAAGTAGGTCTTTACCTCCATCGAGAGGGGCCGAACCTGGGTAAATCCTTGTCCTTAGGCGAGATTAACAACTCCTACGTACTTCGATCATCAATGGCCTCAGAACTCATCTTCCCTGAGGAAGAACTTGCCGTGATAACCCCACGACAGTTGGCGCCCACCGTGGGGCCCGAGAGGAAAGTCGGCATAGTAGCCGAACCAGAGGAACAACTCATCATCAACAATGAGAAGGAGTCGCTGGCGGAGCCATATATGGAGCCAGATTACGACGCAGACTCAGAGTCAATTTTGCCCTTGTTTGAAGATCGGCTTGGGTATGGAATAGAGGAAGAGTACGAGCAATCACCAGTACGTCCACGTCATGTTGGAGTCTACATGTGCGGACCTGAAAACAGTGGAGATAACGCAGGTGGGAGTCAATTTGACCCCAATCTACTGACAAGGGAGATCATAACAGATAATGCGGCGACTCGAGCTGAGGAGTTGCTGACGGCTTGTCAAGCGATAGAGAAGCAATTGGTAGAGGTCGCAGAGGCAAATCGCAAGTTAGCAGAAGATCAAGCCCTTGTGCAAGCAGAGCAGGCACGTATACAAGCCGAGCAAGCTCGCATACTGACAGAGCATGAGCGGGTACAAGCTGAGGCAGCAGCAGTATGCAATCGTCAACAGGAACTCGCCTCAATCCAGCATCGGAGGACTCGAAGCCGACTCCATGAAGGAGTCCAAATCAATCCTACCAACCTGTTTCAGACGCCGACGGGTCCAGGTGGAGGAGTCGGAGGATCCACACCTGGCGCGGGAGCAGCACCACCGCCACCACCACCACCACCACCACCAGGAGGAAACGGAGGAGTCGGAGCAGGAGCTGGAGCCAATGCACCACCCCCACCACCTGGCGGAGGAGTCGGCGGTATGGGTCCGCCACCGCATAGGTTTCACACGCCTGTGGGACACTACTCAAACCCAATTGACAACGTACATGCAACAACAATGGTGTTGGACAGAATCCCACTCATGGAAAACCCAACAGGTCAGGAGGCACGACTCGCCATAGATATGTTGAAAACAGCTTTGGCACGACAAGCCCTCTATCCCAATTTCCTAGACGCAAGCCGGCTTCATTCAACTCCATACAACTCCAGAGCAAGGAGTCGACATGATGAGTCTCATCCGGCCGTCTCGACAAGCGCAAGGCGCCGCGAGCTAGCAAGGAACCAACCACATCAACCCACCGTTTCGGAAGCTCAAAGGCGAGTTTACGAAGCAAGGAACAGGAGAGCTGCGGAGGCCAGAGTCCCAGAAGCCGGAGGAGCCGGTGGACCAGCACCAGCAGCAGCAGCAGCACCAGTGATGAACCCGCCGCATCGTGCGCTCACTGAGGTAACCTCACCAGGGAGTTCTCCATCATTGACAGGACCCGCATGTCTTTCAGAGGCCATCAGAGCCGTGGCTTTCCTAGATAATTTCAAGGAGCCGCGCAAAGTGGGCAACTATGAGCCAAACATGGACCCGACTTCATGGCTTAGCAGCTATGAGATGGCAATGAGTATCAGAAACGCTTCAGAAGGGCTGTGCGCCAAATTCATGTATCTTATGATGGACGAGACAGCCAAAGTCTGGATGAGGAACTTGCCTCCCAGGTCCATCCACTCGTGGGAGCAGTTGAAGACAACTTTTGTGCAAAATTTCCAAGGAACTTGCAGGAAGCTGAGCACCATAGAGGACTTAGAGCGATGCACTCAGCGGAAGGGCGAGTCCGCGAGACACTGGATGAAGCGAGTCTTAGAGATCATAAATTCATCGCAAGGACTCCCACCCATCTCTGTGTTGATGGCGTTGGAGAGAAACTGCAGTTATAATCCTTTGAGCTGGAAGCTGGGACGTATGAAAGATAGTCTAAATCAGGGCATACCCATTACCATTGGAGAGATCATGGCTGGAGCCAATAAGCACGCATCCACGGACAAAACCAAGGACCCGGAAGAAGCTGGAAAGGGACAAGGTGGCAGTGGACCAAGTCAGAATCAAAACCAGGGTCAAAACCAAGGTGGCACTAAGAGGCCGTACGGTGACAGCTCTGACCTAGTAGCTAACACAAACACTGGGTTCAGACGCAAGGACAACAACTCTCAAGGGTATCAAGGGCGTAGGCCAAGTACAGAGGAGGTTGTGGCGAGTCCATGTCCTAAACACGCCAGAAACGGGAAGTGTGGTCGTACCTTGGGACAATGTGTGGATCTGCAGCGCGCCAGAGTCGCAGGGCCAGGCAATAGGAACAACGACAATGGATATCGAGGAAACAATCGTAACGGAGGACCCGGCAACCATGGCGCAGGAGCCGGCCATAATACCAACTTACAGCAAGGAGGAGGTAACCAGCAGGGCGGGTTGTAGCGGACCTGCACTTAAAATTAGGCAAGATCCCTGTGTATAGTGCAAACCCCTGGATCGATTCATTTGCACACACAGTTTACGATGAAATATCACAACAATGTATCAATTATTATAGGCGAATCCATACTTAGGAAAATATTCGATTACAACTTTGCATAGCACGAAACTAGCTGGAAAGAGTAAACAGCGGAAAACATTATTCTGCATGGAGTCTCCATCATCTTCATGTAGCCACAGGCGAAACATGTTGGTTGCAGACTCGAAACCCTTAATGAAACCTCACTCTTTGTCAGAAAAACCTGATAAAATGTATCAAGAAGGTGGGTCAGAACCATAAAAATGGAACTGGCAAGTGACACTTTGTGGACTCATATTGGAACAACTCTAATAACCTATATGCATATTTGGCTTGGTGGAGTTTGAAGGCTGATTTGCATAAAGCCAATTTTCCTATCTCTTTTCAAAACACTTTTTCATCTAAACGAGACAAGTATTGTATGACAACCATTGTCTCAACTACCCTGGTTCACCCTTCATATTTTAACTTAGGAAATTGGAATGATGAGATCCTCCGTTGACGTCCTCGTCCAGCAGCTCAGAATTGTCCGTAACCGGGGACACGGCTAAATACTTAGATTGACACTCTGCAGAGGTTGTGCACTTTCACCATAAGACTCCATCAACCCATTCTGACCTTGACCTTCTTGAAGTGAAAAGGAAAGGAGAGGATGGAGACGAGACTTTTCCGAAGTATTTTCCCGACCACTTCCGTCCTGACGCGCTCCACCTACATTCCTCTACCACCACCTGTCAGGCCGGGCCGGTTCCATACTACATACTTAGTCAAGCCAGAGCCCATATGAGATATGGCTACACGGTAAGCTAACTAAACTCGGAGTAACATCGGTCTCTTTGTCCCTGGGTGGCCATCCACAAGCGCACATACTCGAGTAAAACCATAGACATGGCCCCGAGCAGCCACTCAACTCCAACCGCCGTCAACAAAGCAATTCCACCCAGGAGTTTCTTTAACTTAGTAGAATTTAGCTTTTTATAGAAAATCTCATAGCATGGCATTTTTACTATTTCTACTAAGTTATCATAGGATTCTAGACCAACTAGTATAGGAGTACTATTCTAAACATGTTTAGCACAGCAGTACTAATAAACCTATCATGCTATTTTCCAAGTATTACTACACATGCATATATCAAAATAATAGGACAGAAATATGCAAGTGTGCCACTTGCCTTGGCAGCAGGAGGAGTAGGAGCAACAGTTGATAGAATTCCCGGGTCTCTCCGAAAGGTCTAACAATTAAAAACAAGCCACACATAAACATACAAACACAATAACAATACAATAAAATATGCAATGCAAGAAATGCATTTAAAATCACAAGAAAAATAGTACACTAAGTTTTCTGGTTTGTTAAAATATGCATGAAGCCACAAGACAAATTTTAAACATTTTAACTTGTTAAAAGCATTTTTAAAACACCCAAAAGGGCAAACACAAGGATTTACAGTTTTCTGTAATAAAACATTTTATAAATTTTGGAAAACAAAGCTACTAGACAGAGGGCATCTAAACAAGATTTTAGCAATTTGATTCACTCAAAAAGGATTTGTAAAACTCATTTTATAGCCTAAACAAGTTAATAACCATTCTGCAAATAACAAGTTAGTGCACGACTAAAATACACGTTTTTCTTATACTACTGTATTCTACACGTCCATACGAAACCATAGACTACAAAAACACAGAAAACGGAGTTACGGTTGATTTGATATGGAATTTCTAAGATTGACCAAAATCTGTCCAAAGACAAATCCGAAAATGGAAAAAGGCTTGCATAAATTGTATAACCGAAATTACTTTATTTAGGCGAACAAGATGAAATGATCTAACACATTAGATATAGTATGCGGGTAAGATTAAGGCATGTTGAGAGTCCCACCAACAAGAACAATAGCGTCGGTGTCGAAGAAAACGTGACGCGGTTAGACGAGATGGTCGATGTTGCGTACGTCGTCTTGGTGTCTCTAAAGGTGCGGTGTCATGTCCAGGAGGTTCGCGTGAATACGGGAAGGATACACGACAAGGTCTCGGGCTCAGGAGGTTACTAGCCTCGCCGGAAGAGGAGAAGAACAGCGGCGATGTCGGTCACCGGTGAGATCGGTTGACCTCGTTCTCCATGGTTGTGCTGCGGGAAAATTATGAAAACAATTAATAGAAGTGTGGGAGGACACGGAGGTCACGATGGACATCGTTGCAGGGGTTGGGGAGGGCTCACCTCGTCGTGATCTTGGCCGTGGCGGCGACGTTGCTCGGGCTTCGTGGCGGTGCAACCAAGTGTATTGGAATGATGCATCACCATGTCCTGGAGGTTTGCCTTGATGAGTGGAGTTTTCTGGTGCGGGGGATTTGCGAGAGGGTCACCGTGCATGACAAGATCTGATGATGAACTCGGTTTGGGGGCTAAAGTTAACGTTGGTTGGCACGGGCTTTACAGGGCTCCTTTCGAGAAAATTTGTTTAGGTAAGTGGTGGAGGAGGGTAAGAGGCGCAAAGTGACGCGATCGGATTGTTTTTATATGGTATGAGGAGGGAGATCGGGAGGTGCATGCCGACCGGTGGCATTCGGTGCACCGAACTGATTTAGATGATTGAGTCATAGAAGTGGGATTTTATTTCCCTGAATGGGTTAACCATTAAAATTCCAACAAGTTTCGTATTGAAGTCGAAGCCAAACAATCACTTGAACTAATTGGAGGAGGAGGGCAAAGAGGTAGCCACCATGGCTGTAACGTACGTGGAGGTAGGAGGAAGATGAGCACGAGCGCTCGCTCGGTCTGGGCGGGGCGACTGTTGGGCTTCTGCCCAAGGGTAAAAGGATGAAGGAAGGAGGAAAAAAAAAGATACGGGCTGGTCTGGCTTGCTTGGACTGGCCGGCCCAGTTGGGTTCGGTTTTTTTTTGTTCTTCTCTTTTTCTTTTTCTGTTTTCTTTTATAACTTTTGCTCCAAATCAAGTCAAATAAATTTGTAAAAATTTGTAAAATTTCAAATAGTCAAAATAGACATTTAGGAACTATTTTTTGTCAAAACAAAATTACCAAAATACCCTTTTGGTCAAATTTGTCTTATATAACTATTTGGGAAATTCAAATTAAGGTTTATAAATATCCCAAAATATTTAAATAAAAACCAGAGAAATAATATGAGTAATATAATTCAAAATGATAACTCATTTTCATATGTAAAGATATTTTAAGATAAAACATTTTATAAAACAAAGATTGGAAAGATGTTTAAATCATTTTCTTAAATAATTTAGGGTTTATAATATCCCCATATAATTTATTTTAAAACCAAATATCCAAAGTGGAAAATACTATTTGAAATTCATTTAAATATTTTATTTCCAAAACATTAAAGTTGAGATTTGAAGATAAAGGAATATTTAATTTAAAATATAACTTTGAAGATGTCAAAACTACCTTCTATAAAAGCTTTTCTTGATTTTTGGAGACTTTATTTAATTATTAACAAAAGTTTTAAATTTTTGTGATTTTTAAAACATTCCAAAATTTTGGGAGGTTACATACTACCACCCTTAAAAGGAATCTCGTCCCCGAGATTCGGAGAGGCTAGAAAGAAAGATGGGTTCGGTTATCCGGGTTTTGGACAACTGGGTGGGCTACCACCCTTAAAAGAAACTTTTGTAGGCAGTCTTGAATTCTTGACTTCAAACAACAACACACATCGGCCGATTCATGAATCTTTGTTGGGTCAACTTTTATCTTCGACTGTTTGAGTTTTGCTTCAACATCTTTATTCCATAGATATAGCATGTACCAGCTCTTCTTAAGCATTTGATGATTCTTTTCATTCTTAAATAATACCTTGGGATCCTTGGTTGATACTTTGAAATCCATATAGTGTAAGCTTCATTTTCAATAGGTGGATGTCCCGTTGCATAACTTTGAATCATAATCCTCCTCTAGATGTCTTGAATAGAACTTCCTTCACGGTGAAACTGTAGACCACATAATGGAGTTGTTGAACTACTTCCGATACTGAAGGGTCACCCTTCGGGTCAGTTAGAAGATTCAAGATGAGTGGGTATCTTCACAACATCGAAAAACTGTCCTTGTCACTGACAGACTTCATCTTCATGGTTGACTTTCTTCAATGTAACACTACGCCATCTCTAACGAACTCTCATGGTAGGCAAACACTTCCATTGCACGATCCCTTCTTCTTCACGAGAGGTCAGGTTTATCCTTACCGTATATCGTACGTCTTGGCAGCACTTGCCTTACATAGGGTTATAATATTTATCATCCTACTGATCAGGCTTGTCAACGTCGTCTCTCTTATAGGTATGTCACTCAGATTTACCATTCCTCATAGCAAAGCGAATGAAATGAGTAGTCGTCATGGTAGCTACTCCACGTCGCACTCAATTCATTACCTTGTACTTGGTTTGGAGAATCTCGCAAGCTAACTCTCGGCCAACCTCACTTGTCTGACAGAAAGTTTCCAATCTGCAAGACAACCTAACTAAACTATCGACCCTTCAAAACTATTGGGTTACGTAAACTCGTACACAAAGATAGCTCACAAGCTATAGCTTTTTCTTTGATCCTTCTCCTTGGTGTAACAAGCTTTCCATCCTATGCTTGAGTTGGTGGCTCACTTGTTGCGTCTTTCATGGAGGTGGCTATCAGTTGTTGCATTACACGCGGTAGGTCACTTCAGTTGACATATTGGTGATGCATCTGGTTGGGTTTAGCATGGATGAGTGGAGATAGAAAGATCTAAGAGAAGTATTCCTACCCATGCATACACAACAGATCAAGACAATTCATCTTACAAATAACATCTAGCAAACATCAAGCAACATGGTTCAAACAAAAACAAACAACCTAGTATTGACGTATCATCTAAGCTGATATGATCAATACACTATCACGCTATCGTTGTTCTAACAAAGTAACTAAAGTGGTGGTCTCATCTATGTCTTCCTTGAGTGCTCCAAAGTACTCTTCAACTTTCTTGAGGAAATCATGAGTGTTGTTCTCCAAAATCTTCAATAGCCTTCAATGTATTGCTTCTTGTTGAGTCGAACATGTTGTATACAGTACTAGGTTGGTGATTACGGAGTCCCACCTTCTTGAGATTATATTCTTTGTTCTCGTGCAAACGAAGTTGTATCCACCAAGTTTATCTAAAATAAGGGAAGATGCTTTGAGATGTGAAGAGTATAGGAGAGTACAAAAAAATCAATGAAAATATTTTATTTTTAAGAAAACTGAATGAAATAGATATTCATCCTAAGGTCAAAACCTATTTCTATCCAAACTTAGGGTTTCGAACCTACAGGCAACACAATGCTCTGATACCATCTGTAGCGGACCTGCACATAAAATTAGGCAAGATCCCTGTGTATAGTGCAAACCCCTGGATCGATTCATTTGCACACACAGTTTACGATGAAATATCACAACAATGTATCAATTATTACAGGCGAATCCAGACTTAGGAAAATATTCGATTACAACTTTGCATAGCACGAAGCTAGCTGGAAAGAGTAAACAGCGGAAAACATTATTCTGCATGGAGTCTCCATCATCTTCATGTAGCCACAGGCGAAACATGTTGGTTGCAGACGCGAAACCCTTAACGAAACCTCACTCTTCGTCAGAAAAACCTGATAAAATGTATCAACAAGGTGGGTCAGAACCATAAAAATGGAACTGGCAAGTGACACTTTGTGGACTCATATTGGAACAACTCTAATAACCTATATGCATATTTGGCTTGGTGGAGTTTGAAGGCTGATTTGCATAAAGCCAATTTTCCTATCTCTTTTCAAAACACTTTTTCATCTAAACGAGACAAGTATTGTATGACAACCATTGTCTCAACTACCCTGGTTCACCCTTCATATTTTAACTTAGCAAATTGGAATGATGAGATCCTCCGTTGACGTCCTCGTCCAGCAGCTCAGAATTGTCCGTAACCGGGGACACGGCTAAATACTTAGATTGACACTCTGCAGAGGTTGTGCACTTTCACCATAAGACTCCATCAACCCATTCTGACCTTGACCTTCTTGAAGTGAAAAGGAAAGGAAAGGATGGAGACGAGACTTTTCCGAAATATTTTCCCGACCACTTCCGTCCTGACGCGCTCCACCTACATTCCTCTACCACCACCTTTCAGGCCGGGCCGGTTCCATACTACATACTTAGTCAAGCCAGAGCCCATATGATATATGGCTGCACGGTAAGCTAACTAAACTCGGAGTAACATCGGTCTCTTTGTCCCTAGGTGGCCATCCACAAGTGCACATACTCGAGTAAAACCATAGACATGGCCCCGAGCAGCCACTCAACTCCAACCGCCGTCAACAAAGCAATTCCACCCAGGAGTTTCTTTAACTTAGTAGAATTTAGCTTTTTATAGAAAATCTCATAGCATGGCATTTTTACTATTTCTACTAAGTTATCATAGGATTCTAGACCAACTAGTATAGGAGTACTATTCTAAACATGTTTAGCACAGCAGTACTAATAAACCTATCATGCTATTTTCCAAGTATTACTACACATGCATATATCAAAATAATAGGACAGAAATATGCAAGTGTGCCACTTGCCTTGGCAGCAGGAGGAGTAGGAGCAACAGTTGATATAATTCCCGGGTCTCTCCGAAAGGACTAACAATTAAAAACAAGCCACACATAAACATACAAACACAATAACAATACAATAAAATATGCAATGCAAGAAATGCATTTAAAATCACAAGAAAAATAGTACACTAAGTTTTCTGGTTTGTTAAAATATGCATGAAGCCACAAGACAAATTTTAAACATTTTAACTTGTTAAAAGCATTTTTAAAACACCCAAAAGGGCAAACACAAGGATTTACAGTTTTCTGTAATAAAACATTTTATAAATTTTGGAAAACAAAGCTACTAGACAGAGGGCATCTAAACAAGATTTTAGCAATTTGATTCACTCAAAAAGGATTTGTAAAACTCATTTTATAGCCTAAACAAGTTAATAACCATTCTGCAAATACCAAGTTAGTGCACGACTAAAATACACGTTTTTCTTATACTACTGTATTCTACACGTTCATACGAAACCATAGACTATAAAAACACAGAAAACGGAGTTACGGTTGATTTGATATGGAATTTCTAAGATTGACCAAAATCTGTCCAAAGACAAATCCGAAAATGGAAAAAGGCTTGCATAAATTGTATAACCGAAATTACTTTATTTAGGCGAACAAGATGAAATGATCTAACACATTAGATATAGTATGCGGGTAAGATTAAGGCATGTTGAGAGTCCCACCAACAAGAACAATAGCGTCGGTGTCGAAGAAAACGTGACGCGGTTAGACGAGATGGTCGATGTTGCGTCCGTCGTCTCGGTGTCTCTCGAGGTGCGGTGTCATGTCCAGGAGGTTCGCGTGAATACGGGAAGGATACACGACAAGGTCTCGGGCTCAGGAGGTTACTAGCCTCGTCGGAAGAGGAGAAGAACAGCGGCGATGTCGGTCACCGGTGAGATCGGTTGACCTCGTTCTCCATGGTTGTGCTGCGGGAAAATTATGAAAAAAATTAATAGAAGTGTGGGAGGACACGGAGGTCACGATGGACATCGTTGCAGGGGTTGGGGAGGGCTCACCTCGTCGTGATCTTGGCCGTGGCGGCGACATTGCTCGGGCTTCGTGGTGGTGCAACCAAGTGTATTGGAATGATGCATCACCATGTCCTGGAGGTTTGCCTTGATGAGTGGAGTTTTCTGGTGCGGGGGATTTGCGAGAGGGTCACCGTGCATGACAAGATCTGATGATGAACTCGGTTTGGGGGCTAAAGTTAACGTTGGTTGGCACGGGCTTTACAGGGCTCCTTTCGAGAAAATTTGTTTAGGTAAGTGGTGGAGGAGGGTAAGAGGTGTTGGGAATATGCCCTAGAGGCAATAATAAAATGGTTTATTAGCATATTCATGTTTATGATAATAGTTTATTATCCATGCTATAATTGTATTAACCGGAAACATAATACATGTGTGGAATATAAACAAACAGGTGTCCCTAGTAAGCCTCTACCGGACTAGTTCGTTAGTCAAGAGATGGTTAGAGTTTCCTAACCATGGACTTGTTATAGTCACTTGATAACGGAGTCATATCATTAGGAGTAATGATGTGATGGACAAGACCCAAATAATAAAGAGTTGCAATTGATCGTGTCACAACAGTTTTATTGCCAACACTTTTAGTATGCCAAGTATAGTTTCCTTAGACCATGAGATTATGTCACTCCCGTTTACCGGAGGAGTACTTTGTGGACATCAAACGTCACTTCGTAACTGGGTGATTATAAAGGTGGCTTTCAGGTATCTCCGATGGTATTTGTTGGGTGACATGAATCAAGACTGGGATTTGTCCTTCCTTGTGACGGAAAAGATATCTCTGGGCCCTCTCGGTAATATAGCATCAGAAAGGTTGCAACCATGTGATTAAGTGGTAATCACGGTGATCCTATATTATGGACGAGTAAAGAGAATTTGCCAGGTAACGAGATTAAACTAGATATGGAGATATCGACGATCAAGTCTCGGGCAAATTAAATATCGGTGAGACAAAGGGAATCGTATACGAGATTAAGAATCTCCGGCATCGTGGTTCAATCGATAAAGAACTTCGTTGAATATGTGGGAGTCAATATGGGCATCCCGGTCCCGCTATTGATTATTGATATGATCATGTCTGCATGTTCTCGAACCCGTAGGGTCACACACTTAACGCTCCGATGTAGCTAGGGTTAGCGATGAGATAATTGATGGAATGAACGAATGGTGATTCGGAGTCTCGGATAGGATCCCGGACATAACGAGGAGTTCCGGAATGGTCCGGAGAATAAGATTCATATAAGGAAAGTGGTTTCCGGAGGTATCGGAAAAGTTCCGGAATATTTCGGTAGGGTACCGGAAAGTTCTAGAAAGTTCTAGAGGAGTCTAGAAGTGGGACCCACATAAGATATGGGGCCCACATGGACCAAAGGGGTGCTGCTGGCCACTTGGGCCAGCCGCACCACACAAGGGCCCATATGGGCCAAACCGGCCAAAGAAGCCCAAGGGGAGGCGCCCAACTTGGGGGCCAAGGAAAAGGGGGGCCGGCCAGCCCTCCCCAAACCCTAGCCGCCCCATATAAAAGGAGGGGAGGGGAGGGCTGCGCCCCAAGCAAGGCTTGCCCAAGCCGCACCCTTCCCTTGCCCTAGCCGCCGCCTCCTCCACCTCTCCCATGGCGCCACCTCTCTCCCCGGAGGGCTGCCGCCGTCTCCACCACCATGGCTGCTGCACCACCCCTAGATGTAGGGCTGCTGCTGCACCTCCTCCCAAGCCGCACCTCCCCTAAGCCCTAGGGCTGCTGCGCCTTGTTCTCTCCCTCTCCCTCTCACATGGCTTGGCGAAGCCCTGTCGGACGGAGGACTACACCATCAACGCCACCACAACCGTCGTGGTGCCGAGATCCATCTAGCCATCTCCACCTTGCTTGCGGGATCAAGAAGGAGGAGATCTACATCGAGCCGTACGTGTGGATACCGCGGAGGTGCTGCCCCCTTGTGGCGCCTCGTCGGATTGGACTTCGAGGAAATACATCTCCTCGCGACTAGATGAGTCTAGTTGCGGGGATCGACTAGCCAACCCCTGCACCGACAAAACGCGTTTGTTAATCTTCAAGGGTAAGAGATTGGATCTCATCTTCGCTACCTTCGTCTAATAGATCTAGATCCTTGGGGTTTATTCCGCCTGTTGCGTAGGAAAATTTTTGTTTTCTATGCTGCGACCCCATCAGTGGTATCAGAGCCTAGATCTATTCGTAGATGTTGGTGCGATTAGAACACAAGTGTTGTGGGCGTTGATATTTTTTGTTGCTACCTTCTCGCGTGCACTTTGCGTCTTTGCGGTATTGTGAGATGAAGCGGCCCGGACCAACCTTACTCGTCCACGCACGAGAGACCGGTTCCACGATTGACATGCAACTTGTTTTGCATAAGTGGCTGGCGGGTGTCTGTTTCTCTTGCTTTAGTGAAGATGCAATTTTCAATGGAAGGCCTTTCAAAAGGATGAGTAAATAAGCAACTACTATATCACCGTTGTGGTTTTTGCGTAGATTAGAACGGTTCTATCTCGTTGACCCAAGCCACGTAAAAATTGCATAAACAAAGTAGAGGACGTCTAACTTGTTTTTGCAGAGGGGGTCATGTGATGTGGTATGGCCAATATGTGATTTGTGATAATGTATGCAATGATCATGTTTGTAATCTTTCGCGACTTGCATGTCGACGAGTACGGCAACCGGCAGGAGCCATATGGTTGTCTTTTAATTTATGTGACCTGCGTGTCATTGAATCACCATGTAATTGCTTTACTTTATTGCTAAGAGTAGCATTAGTTGTAGTTGCAATAGTTGGTGGACAACCATGGTGATGGCGCCACGATGATGGAGATCATGCCGGAGATGGAGATCAAAAGCACAAGAAGAAAGGCCATATCATATCACAATTATGAATTGCATGTGATGTTAATCCTTTTTATGCACCTTATTGTTATGCTTAGATGTGATCGCGACGGTAGCATGATAAGGTGATCTCTCACGTTAATATCAAGAAGTGTTCTTCCCTAGTATGCACCGTTGCGAAAGTTCGTCGTTTTGAGACACCACGTGATGATCGGGTGTGATAGATTCAACGTTCACATACAACGGGTGTAAGCCAGATTTACACACGCGAAAATACTACGGTTTCCTTGACGAGCCTAGCATGTACAGACATGGCCTCGGAACACAAGAACCGAAAGGTTAAACACGAGTCATATGGATGATATGATCAACATGGCGATGTTCACCATCGAAGCTACATCACCTCACGTGATGATCGGTTGTGGTGTAGTGGATTTGGATCGTGTGTCACTAAACAACCAGAGAGATGTTGAGTTTAGTGGGAGTTCATTAAGATGAACTAAAATTATCATAAACAAAAGTCCAGATGTCTTTGCAAAAATCCTTGTAGATCATGGCCGACTACGGTAGTCTGTTCGTTGCTGAAAAACTGCGTCTCGATGGGTCAATTTTGTTAAGTGGTACCTGCGTTTGAAAGAAGTGCTAAACACCCATGCTCAGCTCTACGTGCTAGAAGAACCAATAGGAGATAAACCCAAAACTTTTCTGCAAGTGATGAAGAGTACATAGAGTGGTTTTGAACCACCTACTTGAAAGTCAAGTGGATGATGTGCACCTTCATGAATTCTGACCTAAGTAGACAATTCAAGAACTTGACTACAATGGAGATTGTTGGTGAGCTAAAAATTGTTTTTCAGCACAAGTTAGAATTGTAAGGTTTGAATGTCTGAACGGTTTTCTTTCACTCAAGATGGAAGAGAACACTTGCTTGGAACAACACCTGAGGATAATGCATGAGATACATCATCGTCTAGTGCTTGTTTGGAACCACGAGATGAATGACGGTTTCGCGATAGATGGGGTGATACACTAGCTTCTCCCCAGCTTCAAGAATTGTGTCGGAGACTAGGTCATGGGAAGGGATTTGATCACTTTCTATGAGTTTGTGTCTCGGCTGCGTCATGTCAAAGTGGAACCCATAGCAAGAGAAGTTGACAATGCAGAAAGTATATAGTGATATACATGTTATAAGTGTTTAAGTCCAAATTGCAATTGTGGCGGTTTCGATAAGTATTTGATACTCATTCTGTTTTATGAAAACAGAACCTGCTGCTTGAGATTTGCATAAAGGATATGGGAAGACGTTGCGGAATAGTGGCAATCAATGAGTTGATGCCGGCAACGATCTGTCTCTACATTTATCATTTGGATTAGAGGATTTGAATAAGTTTTGTAATCGAATTAAGTGTGATTTTAATTAGTGTGTCTTGCTTATGTGAGACGGTTATTCATGTTAAAGACAATGGTTGTTCTATTTTCATGAGTGATCCTTTTTGGAAATCACAAGTTTTCGATTATAAGTGTGTTATTCTTATTATAATCTAGATGATAAATTGGTTGAACATTTATAAAATATGTGACATACTAAAATATCCAAAACTTAATAATGACAATTGTTTTAGTCATGCTAAAGATTGAATAAACATTTTGATGTTTTATCAATGCGCCTTATTGTAAGGAGTATGACTAAAATGCCACCCTTTTGAAGAGTGCCATGAATTGCCGAAAATAAACACAAGTGTTGGTTGTATTTTCAGCAAATGTTAGATGTCATTATTTTGTGTACTCCATCATAAATGATATGAGTAAATAGATGTATTTGTTATGATATTTGATGAGATCAAATAAATTTCTGGAGTTTAGGATATTAAGTTAACAAGAAAATTGAGTCTTTATGATTTGATCAAAAGAGACAAAATATTTGAGTTATATGTTAGTATGTGGACTTGTGAGAAGTGTTATCACAAATTACAATGTTTAGAATATTTCAAAGGAGTTTGATATGTCCTAAGATATTGTAATCACACATTATTTGATATTGTGTGGTCTCAAAGAAGGTTTTTATTTCGAGGGTTTGATAATAGCATTTAGATTTATTTGATAAACACTCTGTTTAGAAATAAGGATCTATTTAATGATTTGCATTTCGCATATGAGTTATGTGAAACAGTGGTTTCATTAATTATGAGATAATTAGAAACTATTGCAAATAAAGTTTGTAGTATATTCATATGTGACTATGAATAGAGATTCCACAATGAGAGACTAAAAGGGACAAATCAATTGTTGATTGTGTTAAATGTTTTAGTGGATTTATCGTGAAAAGGTTTCATTGATAAAAGAATTGATGGAATGGAAAAGCTAAAGCCTTGCTTGTTTATGTATCAAGTGGCACATATGTAAAGTGCTATGTTGGTTAAAACTTGACACATAAAGGAATTGATGATGGTGATCATTGAATTTCGGTTTAGCTTGTCTAAAGAAAAGTAGGATTCAAGAATATAAAATTTTGTCAGGTTACAAAATAATATTCATGATTTACTTGTCATGTTTGAGAAACAAGACATACCTACGAAACTACAAAGAAGAAATAGAAATCTTAAATACGAAAGTGACTAGGAGTCATCCTATGTTAAGTTTAAATCACAAAGTAATTGTTGCTTGATTTTGTGAAAGTGATGTTTCACATATTTATTCCTCAAAAGGTGTTTTGTAGAGAATAAATAAAACTTAAAGCTAGTAGAGTACTAGTGTTCGTATAAAGAGTTCTCGATATTAATAGTTAATTAAGAATTTTGGAGGTGTCCAAAATATCGAGAAATTACACGAGTGTGATCTAATTAACATATGTGGTGACATATATTAAGTTTAGAGCAGAAACTATTTTCCAAGATCAAAATATGTGGTGACATATGTTTGAGTGGGAGCTAGTTAAATCATGGTCAAATATAATGATAACATATTTCTGAGTGGGAGCCAAAGTGGTTTCACAATTTAATATGTGTATGGTGTATATTTGAGTGGGAGTTTACAACATCTTGTTTGAGTGAAATGGAGATTTCATAAATGTTGTAAATATTTCAGGAACCAAACGCATAACTTGTGAAGTTAATTTGAATGTCAAATATCTATGGAGATAGATGCGTATTTTGTCGATAAATAAGTCAGGAACCAACGTATAACTTATGAAGTTAGTTTGAACATCAAATATCCATGGAGATGGATGTATCTATGGAGGATAGATATATTTGATAAGCATTATGTCAGGATGTTTAACCTAAGTAAGATTTTGAAGGAGTTCAAAATAAAACAAGAGAAGAAAGGTTCATCTGCTTGTGAAAAATAGGTGAAACATTGAGTTGATAACTCAGTACAAAATTGATGGTTGGAGGATATGTTGATATTCGCTATGAATTGTTCATAGGTCTAAAACATATAAGAACCATGTGTTTGTATTTGACGATATGTGACCCAAGTTCTTGGTTAGAAGAACGTGTTAGAATGAGGAGTCATTTTAACATGAAGATGAGATATAGGAATCTAGAGATTGGTAGACTTGGTTGAAGTCATAAAACCAAACTAGATTGGAGATCTCTTAAAGTCAGAAGCGCAGCGAAAGCGTGATCGAAAATATCGAAGTGACATGATAGCACTGTCGATTTGTGAGTCTACAACATATAGGAGTATATGATTAATTCAAGGATTAAAAGGGATAATATTATGGTTTGAGAAATTTTGTTTCAAGACTGAGTGAGTTCCGGGTGCACATGCTATGTGAAAGTTCTCTTGACTGATCATACGTCATGTAGGCATAATGGGAAACGAAAATCTCACTCTCTAACCAAATATATTATATTCATCATGTGATGATGAGAATTATCATGTGATGATAATAGGTTTATCATGAGATGATAAAGTAATGTCAAATTAGGTGACATTGACGTTTTGCAAAGAACATAAAGAACTGTATAGTACAGAGCACGGACAGAACCTCTTCCACGAGCAAACATGATCAGCACTGAGACTCCATGAGTGTTAGACACCATGAGTGTTGGATCGAGAAAATGTAAACTAGATTATTGACTCTAGTGCAAGTGGGAGACTGTTGGGAATATGCCCTAGAGGCAATAATAAAATGGTTTATTAGCATATTCATGTTTATGATAATAGTTTATTATCCATGCTATAATTGTATTAACCGGAAACATAATACATGTGTGGAATATAAACAAACAGGTGTCCCTAGTAAGCCTCTACCGGACTAGTTCGTTAGTCAAGAGATGGTTAGAGTTTCCTAACCATGGACTTGTTATAGTCACTTGATAACGGAGTCATATCATTAGGAGTAATGATGTGATGGACAAGACCCAAATAATAAAGAGTTGCAATTGATCGTGTCACAACAGTTTTATTGCCAACACTTTTAGTATGCCAAGTATAGTTTCCTTAGACCATGAGATTATGTCACTCCCGTTTACCGGAGGAGTACTTTGTGGACATCAAACGTCACTTCGTAACTGGGTGATTATAAAGGTGGCTTTCAGGTATCTCCGATGGTATTTGTTGGGTGACATGAATCAAGACTGGGATTTGTCCTTCCTTGTGACGGAAAAGATATCTCTGGGCCCTCTCGGTAATATAGCATCAGAAAGGTTGCAACCATGTGATTAAGTGGTAATCACGGTGATCCTATATTATGGACGAGTAAAGAGAATTTGCCAGGTAACGAGATTAAACTAGATATGGAGATATCGACGATCAAGTCTCGGGCAAATTAAATATCGGTGAGACAAAGGGAATCGTATACGAGATTAAGAATCTCCGGCATCGTGGTTCAATCGATAAAGAACTTCGTTGAATATGTGGGAGTCAATATGGGCATCCCGGTCCCGCTATTGATTATTGATATGATCATGTCTGCATGTTCTCGAACCCGTAGGGTCACACACTTAACGCTCCGATGTAGCTAGGGTTAGCGATGAGATAATTGATGGAATGAACGAATGGTGATTCGGAGTCTCGGATAGGATCCCGGACATAACGAGGAGTTCCGGAATGGTCCGGAGAATAAGATTCATATAAGGAAAGTGGTTTCCGGAGGTATCGGAAAAGTTCCGGAATATTTCGGTAGGGTACCGGAAAGTTCTAGAAAGTTCTAGAGGAGTCTAGAAGTGGGACCCACATAAGATATGGGGCCCACATGGACCAAAGGGGTGCTGCTGGCCACTTGGGCCAGCCGCACCACACAAGGGCCCATATGGGCCAAACCGGCCAAAGAAGCCCAAGGGGAGGCGCCCAACTTGGGGGCCAAGGAAAAGGGGGGGCCGGCCAGCCCTCCCCAAACCCTAGCCGCCCCATATAAAAGGAGGGGAGGGGAGGGCTGCGCCCCAAGCAAGGCTTGCCCAAGCCGCACCCTTCCCTTGCCCTAGCCGCCGCCTCCTCCACCTCTCCCATGGCGCCACCTCTCTCCCCGGAGGGCTGCCGCCGTCTCCACCACCATGGCTGCTGCACCACCCCTAGATGTAGGGCTGCTGCTGCACCTCCTCCCAAGCCGCACCTCCCCTAAGCCCTAGGGATGCTGCGCCTTGTTCTCTCCCTCTCCCTCTCACATGGCTTGGCGAAGCCCTGTCAGACGGAGGACTACACCATCAACGCCACCACAACCGTCGTGGTGCCGAGATCCATCTAGCCATCTCCACCTTGCTTGCGGGATCAAGAAGGAGGAGATCTACATCGAGCCGTACGTGTGGATACCGCGGAGGTGCTGCCCCCTTGTGGCGCCTCGTCGGATTGGACTTCGAGGAAATACATCTCCTCGCGACTAGATGAGTCTAGTTGCGGGGATCGACTAGCCAACCCCTGCACCGACAAAACGCGTTTGTTGACCTTCAAGGGTAAGAGATTGGATCTCATCTTCGCTACCTTCGTCTAATAGATCTAGATCCTTGGGGTTTATTCCGCTTGTTGCGTAGGAAAATTTTTGTTTTCTATGCAACGACCCCATCAAGAGGCGCAAAGTGACGCGATCGGATTGTTTTTATATGGTATGAGGAGGGAGATCGGGAGGTGCATGCCGACCGGTGGCATTCGGTGCACCGAACTGATTTAGATGATTGAGTCATAGAAGTGGGATTTTATTTCCCTGAATGGGTTAACCATTAAAATTCCAACAAGTTTCGTATTGAAGTCGAAGCCAAACAATCACTTGAACTAATTGGAGGAGGAGGGCAAAGAGGTAGCCACCATGGCTGTAACGTACGTGGAGGTAGGAGGAAGATGAGCACGAGCGCTCGCTCGATCTGGGCGGGGCGACTGTTGGGCTTCGGCCCAAGGGTAAAAGGATGAAGGAAGGAGGGAAAAAAAAAGATACGGGCTGGTCTGGCTTGCTTGGACTGGCCGGCCCAGTTGGGTTCGGTTTTTTTTTTGTTCTTCTCTTTTTCTTTTTCTGTTTTCTTTTATAACTTTTGCTCCAAATCAAGTCAAATAAATTTGTAAAAATTTGTAAAATTCCAAATAGTCAAAATAGACATTTAGGAACTATTTTTTGTCAAAACAAAATTACCAAAATACCCTTTTGGTCAAATTTGCCTTATATAACTATTTGGGAAATTCAAATTAAGGTTTATAAATATCCCAAAATGCGAAATTTATTAGTTCTATATATCCGCTATGTAATCCTCTCATGCATTTTACTCACTGCATCGTGCCCCTAAACTTTTAAATAGAGTTTTATATTTATTAACCATTATTACACAAACAGCACATGGCTTCACTTCTATTTCCAATTTGAAGTACTGAATGGAGAACCACAAAAATAATGCATTGAATAGCCGTGATTATGGAGTAGGTGGATGCTAATCAGTTTTCTCATTGTAGACATCTAAATATTCAATTCATGCGACGGGTTCACTAAGTTTAAGACCCCATTTTTTTATTAATAACTACTAATAACATTACAAGGGTAAATCTAGAAATACCAAATGAAAATAATATTTCCCTGATTAAGTCCATGTCCATAATAGTAACACTCTCTTCAAATTACAAGTGTTTGTTTTGCTCGCTCAGTCAAGTGTTGGTCTCATCGCTCTAATGTTCAGATGCACAAAGCTCTGTTCCCTCATCATTGATAGGAGGTAAAGGTGGCAATCAAAAGCATATATCTCTGGACTTATGTTATTAGTGGTGTTGCCAATAATGTATTCATAAGTATATATAAATATCTCATTAGTTTTTGGTGTTGAAGCATATGTTTGATGTGAGATAATATAGTTGTTGCTTCCTGTTTTCTCTTCTGTGTTAATCCCAAAGTATTTGAAATTATAAGTTTCATGCAAGTAGATAAAATTTGTTGCTTCCTATTTTCTCTTCTAATTCCTCATTACAAGGATGGCAATGTTCACAAGTTGATCCATCCCTGAAGATGACCTACCACCATCGCCATAGTTGCTAGCAAATCAGTGTACATCAAGTTATGGTTCCCAACAAATCAAACATGGTAAAAATTGTCGGTTCTTTGTTGTACTCACCACCACACATGCGTATTGCCATGAACATTTTTCCTGTGTTCTAACTTTAGGATAAATTTATAGAAATTTCCTGACAATGTTAGGAACAGCACCATGTACTATAATATAGGTGTTATGTAGCACATTTTCACAAGCATTTGATATACTGATTGTCATTTGCAAGATTTACAGGGGAATTAACATGCAGGCTAATGGTAGACTATAGGTCATTTTGAGTGTCTTTAGAACCAAGGTCTGGAAGGTACGTTATGCGCTATTCAACTTCTTGACTATTTGCTCTTCTTAGCAGATTTCGGTAACGGCGACATCACATTTTACTATTTGGAATATTTACCCCTGCGCTCATGCCATAATGATGGTAGTGTACGGCAGTTGTATCTAGGTTACTTCATGGACCTCTCGGTCATCTAGGGCATTGTATCAAGGATGCTAGCTTCACGGTTGTATATGTTAGCTTCTGGTGCAATAGAGTTCTGATTGAACTCTTTTGTGTTGTATGGGCCATTTTTCGTTGAACCACCAATTATCAATAGTTTTTTGGTTGTTACAATTGCAGTTTGACATGCATAGCATTTACAAAATCATCATGGATTAAATCAATTCCTATATATTTGTTCTGTCTCATAAAGCATACCTATACTTTGTTTTTTACCATCTCACATATACTATATAGTATCCATACATGCAGTTTCAAAATCCTACAAGTAGATACAACATCTCACAAAGATTAAATTGAAGAGAAAAGAACAAGTTATAATCATGTGAAGAATTAAGTTCCAAATTTTGTGTATATTCTATTTAACAGTCTAATAGTGACCCCGTGCAGATGCACGGGTTGACGACTAGTTCGTTTAACTCTACTAAGAGTCGACCTAGCTTGAGCCGCGCCCGACGCTCGGGGGCTGCGCCCCACAAGCTACTCGAGACATTCATCTAACTCGACTAAGAGTCGACATAGCTTGGGCCGCACCCGACGCTCAGGGGCTACGCTCCACAATCTACTCGAAAGAGTTCACCCAATTCTCCTCCCGCACGACTTAGCTTGTGTCGCACCCGATGCTCGGAGGCCGTACCTACTAGAAACAAGCTCGGCAAAGGAGACAAATCATGGGTTGATTCGGCGTACAGAAGACAAGGAGAATTACACAAATCATCGTAACTACACAAAGGTACATGAATTTACAGGAGACAACTTGGGCTACAGATCAGCATGCTGTCGACGGAGAGTTGCAGCAATTTCTCTTTCAAGGAGAGCAACCGCGTTTCTGGCGGGTCCATCAGCAGCCGCATAAAACGGATCCAGAGTTGTATTCTCCCAGTCAAAACCAGCAGGCGGCCCTCTCGAAATATTTCCCAAATCCAAGTATGGATGGTGGATAAGAACAAGCGCAAAAGCAAAACGAGCACCTGCCTCTAGTTGCTCCCGCACAAATCCTTCAATAGCCTCGCCATGTCGAAATTTCTTCATCAAGTCAGCCAAACTATGAGGCGCCAGGTTAAGAGGAAACAAGGCCTTGTAAACCAATTCCAAGGCGGATCGGCAAGACTCAACGAAGGAATCAACTTGACCAACACGATCCTGTAGAGTAACAAGTATGTGCCCCCTATCTCGGTCTGACCAGAAGCTGGGGACACCACGAGCAACAAGGTCCGTGATCACATTAAGCTTAAGCCTGACTCGCCTGACCTCTTCGCCGGAATCAAGTCGAACAACTGTCAGAGAATCACAGTTACGCAAGATTTCAGCAAAGCTGCTAAGGGAACAAGCAGAGACAAAACTTACAAAGGAGATGGTCGCTCAGCTGCCACAACTCGGAAAGGAGAAAATTCTCCTGTTCAACAGTAGCGGCATGCTTCGACTTTATCACAGCCAGATTTGCTTCGACCACTCGAAGCCGGCGTTCGGCCTCTTCGGCTCGTACCTGCAAGCGGTTAACCCGAAAGGATTCTTCTTCTGGCGGCACAGAACTGGAGGGGACGCGCGGTTGCTTATCACAACCTAGCGAAACAGATGAAGAGTTGGAACCACCATCCTGGCGAACAAACAGAGCAAAGCCAAGCAAAAATGTTAAAATCTCCCATTTGGCCTGGTAAAGCCCGGGTTAGTTTCTGCTCCTAAGGGACACAACAATACACTCACACGCAACAACCCGCCAAGAGACAACACACACTCACATACAGGCAAAAGCAGAATCGATTCCTAAGTTTAACACAGTTTACAAGTCAAAAGCATAACAGGAACATTACAAGACCAAACTACTAAGAAGAAGGAGCAGCAGGCGTGTCGAGGGTACAGGCCTGCCGCTCCAGCATCTGCGACAGCTGCTCCGCAAGCTTACGCGCACGGGGTTGGAGGGGTCGAAGGTCTACCTCCACACCGTCGGGTACCTTTGGAAACTCCGAGGTAACCTTGTTGAGGTCACCTTGAAATCCATGCCCCATCGCGAGTGATAGCATAGTCTCTGCACCGCAGATGCTCTGTTCATGGCTGAACTCACCGAGTGGGTCTGTAACAGCCCAAACTTGGTAACGAAAAATACGAAGAATTTTTCCACTTTTTGATTTCGATGTTTGCATCATCGCATCCATATGCATTTGCCATTGCAAGTTTTCTTTTGGAAACAATTGAAATGGGAGGCCTAAACTCCCCAACAACCAACCCATGAAAATGCCAAATTTGGAAACCAACTAAATGAACTTCCAAATTGTTTAGGAAGTTCCAGAATTGCTTCTTATCCTCTTTTCCCAAATTCCCAGTTTTTGTCAGATAAGAAATGACATGAGAGTCAAAATTGGCTGAAATTTCAAATTCTTAATTTTGCAACCAAGTTAAGCTTTCCAAATTCAAACTAAATTCATGGGGAGCTTCCTTACCATGTTGGGATCCTCCATGTTTAAACTCATGATTTTTGGAATTGTTAAAGTGCCCCAACTAAATGCATTTTGGTTTTTGCTCCAATTTACCCTAACTAAAAGCTATGAACAAATGTTGGGCAAACTAATTTATTTGGCCTCACCAATTTTTGTGGTGTTTCTGAGGGTAATTTCTATCCTATATGAATTTTCCTGGATTTTACAAAAATGGCCTGGTCCCCTTTAAAATTGCTGGAAGCTGTTTCAGGACCAAGTTGCAATTAATTTTCAAATTTCCAGGGACCTCTTCGCGATTTCCTTCTTCCCTCTCTCTCTCTCCACGGTGGCCATGGCGCACTGGCGCCATGCCTCCATGCTGGCGACGCTGCCGTGGATGCCGTGGCATGGAGACTAAGGAGGCCCCCCTACCGACGACCTCACCTGCCTCCCTCCTTTTCCCCTTTTTCTCCCGGATCGTATTCGGCGTGTTTAGGTAGCTCCCGTGCCGGCACAGCCCGCCGCCGTTGATCGCTGCCTCGCCGACGAACGGAGCGGCCCCAAGCGAATCGACGCCTCCAGGACGCTTCCCCGCCTCCTCCTCTTTCCGTCGGTGGAGGGAATCGTGCCGGGGCGCCGGAAACCGACGGCCGCGTCCCCGACCTCCCCGCCACTGCCGTGTCACCGCCGGCCCCGATTCCGGCCGTCCCTGCTCCTCCGCGTCGTCGTCATCCACACGTGCGGCGTCAGGGTGAGCCCCTCTCTCTTTAAGCCTCTCCTTGCGCCCTAATACCCTCTCCCGCCGCCGATTTTTGGTCGGCGTAGCCGCCGGTGACCACCGCAAGCGAGCACCGTGTGCCCGGCCTGGGCGTCGGCCAAAACCGGCCAACAGGCCGGTTGCTTCCGATGCACACCTGGCCCTCAACCCGGCCTGGGCCGGCCACGAGGCCGGCTTGTTCGGTTAGTGCCCCGGCCTGGCACCCGGACTGGGCCGGCTCTGAGGCCGGTACCCTCGGCCACTGGCCCGGCCTGCACACCGGCCTGGGCCGACCTGTGGGCCGGCCTGCAACAGTAAAAACTGTGAAATTTTGGAAATAAAGTGAAATTTAAATAATGAATATCTTTTTGAGAAATGCTTCAAATTCGACGATTCAAGTTTCAAAATGTTCAGAAAAAAAACTCTACCACTCGGACTCATTGTGATCTTCTTTTGGAATTATTTTATTTTGGTTATTTAAGAATTCCTAAATTGGGTTAAATAAGCCCAAATTATGAAAATTCATAACTTATTAAATAATTGTCCAAAAATTATGAATTAAATATCAGAGTGATCAACTTGTCAAATGCTATTTCCCCATGCTGATATCATGTCATGATCACAAATTCTTATTTGATGTTATTCATAATTTGATTAAATCAATTAAATTCGTTTGTCTAAAATAATTTGTCATTTAATCATCGGTGCTCCGAAAATTACAAATACAATACCAAAATGATCGGAATGACCAAACCTATCCATTCATGTCATGTTCATGCATAATTGAACCACTTCCCTAATAATTTGATAATTTATAAAGAATTGTGGTCACTAAGATAAATATGGAGTTGTGTCCAAATGATTGCACTAATTATTAGGAACTCCATTTAATTTGTTAAATAAATTAAATGATATTATCTTTGCATCAACTTGACATGCCATCATGTGATTGAGCATTGCATCTTGTGTTCGTGTGATTTATGTGTTCTTTGTGTTCTTTTTGGGTATCGATAGATTCCGGAGTCGAGGTTAACGCGACTTACCCCGACAACCAGTACTACACGCCCGGGCAGCAAGGCAAGAGATAACCTAACCTTCTTGGCATTCTAGCATCCTATGTTTTTATAAACTTATTTTATCCACCATAATATTGCATGCGGTTCAAATGTCTTTTTGGTAAATATTAGAATATCCTATGAATGCATGTTCTCCCCCAAGCCAATCACATGTATCCCTACCTATGAAACCTAGGGTTGAAGTGTTGGCCGAGATAAAGATAGGATTGCTGTATTCATATTTCTAGCTATGCTTAGGTAAATGCTTTATGTCCGTTATTATTTCCATAATTGTTGATGATGATGGAATGATTCGGGCATGGTGGATAATGGAGATGCTTAATTAAAATGCTAAGATGGTTGGGGTGAGTTGCCATCGGGGATGGTGTTTTGCCTCACTCTAGCCCCTAGGTGCGAGTTCTTTACCTCTTGAACCAAGACTAGCGTGCTGCCATTGGTGGGTGTATGGGCGCCTCGCTGACCGAATAATTTGTGAGTGGCTTGTCAAGGGTCCTCTAGTTTGCTATTTCCATTTGCGCGTGTGTGGTGTGAGTGGAAAAGGAACGAGGATGGTGATGTTTAGGACGTGACGGTGGGGCAGGGCACTGGGAGCGCTGAACCTGTCCTTCCGCCACTGATGGTCCTTGAGTAAGCCTCATGCATTGTAAAGGTCTAACCGCGCCCGCTTGCCGGCCTTCCCCGGAAGAGGGCCACTCAGGTGAGCCGGACGGTACCAATGGGTAAAATAGTACACCCCTGCAGGGTTAATCTTTTCGAAAAGCCGTGTCCCCGGTTATGGACAACTTGGGAATAGACGATAAGATCATAGATAATATTAACCTAATTGATATGGCAGCTAAAGGTTGCATAATCAACGTGTGACAAAGGTTCATTTCCTCGAGGGTGATTTGAGGGAGTGCCTTTGGGTGAGACGAGTGGTTTGGTTACAAGTAGGTTCGATGAGAACCGAAGATGAAATGTCACCCTCTTATCCCCTTTATGAAAAATATTCTGAATAGACGATGCCTTGTGTCTTTTATCTCTTTTGAAGGAAAATCTAGCTTTATGCAAAATAGCTACATTATACAGCTTTAGAGCCTCCGTCAGTCATTGGGCCTATATCGCCCTACTAAACTTGCGAGTACATCGTACTCAGTCTCTCTTTGCTGCCTCTATGATTTTGTATTTCAGAGGAGGACGACACCGAGCAGCTAGGTGGGTTCTTCGTTGACGTCGACTACTAGTCTGGGGTTCCCAGGTGGCAGCTTGGGACCGTGGAACAAGCTGGCTGGGACGATGTTTATTGTAGGCCTCTTAGGCCATATATTTGCTTCTTGTTGTTAGACAACACTACCCGCTTCCGCTTGTTGAATTGTTGGATCTGTGATCCTTTTGCTGTGTAATATTTGTATTCTTCTCATTATATGAGTTGCTATATGTTTTGTGTCGTAGAGTCATGCAATGTGCCAGTTTGTTCCACAAGTCTCGATCTCTGTGTTATACCTAGATGGTTGTGCCAATTACATAGCCTCTCTGTATAATTCCGGGGTCGGGGCGTTACAAGTTGGTATCAGAGCAGGACTGCCTGTAGGAAACCCGTTCTCTTGGTCGATGTCGAGTCTAGTGAAAATTATTTTAACCTAAAAATGAGTTGTGAAAACCTTCTTAGGATTCTTTTTGCTTCTCATCCAACTCGCTCTACTCTGATTCTTACCTCTATTTGTTTTGTGCTTGGTGTCGATGTTTAGGTTCTCGGGGTTTGGGTTCTTACCGTCCAGTTGTACCTCGAGTCCGTTATATCCGTTTGATATCGCCACGAGGACGTGATGTCACCGTGGTTGCCGAAATCTATCTTTGGTGTTTATTGATTCTTAAATATCTATATCTAGGAGCAACCATTGATCTATCCTATCTGTCAGAATCGGTTACTAACTTGACATTGTTCCAATTCTTCAGAATGGCTCCTACCCGTCGTGGGGAACATAGCAGCCCTGATCCACCACCGCCCCCTTCGATGGCGGAGGTTATGATGGCAATTGAACAAAACCGTCTGCGCAATGAGCGGTTGCTCGAGCAGCTGGTCCAGCAAGGGGCTAGGAGGAACACGGACTGCACCACCCTCAACCAGTTCTTGCGGTCCCAACCTCCTACCTTCTCCGAAGCTAAGGAGCCGCTTGATGCGGATGATTGGCTTCGGGCGATCGAGCGCAAGTTTGCCGCTCTTCACGTTCCCGCGGCAGAACATGTCAACTTTGCCACCTACCTACTGGAAGGAGCCGCCGGCTCCTGGTGGGAGAGCCACGTGGCCATGGTTGCCGCGGGCCATGTTGTCACTTGGGAGGAATTCCGCACCGCTTTCCGCGCGGCGTACATCCCCAAGCCCATCCTCGAGCTCAAGAGGCGGGAGTTCCTGGACCTAACCCAGGGACGCATGGACGTCCAGTCCTATGGACGGGAGTTCAACCACCTCTCCCGTTACGCCCCTCGGGACGTGACGAATGATGAGGACAAGCAATATCTCTTCCGCAAGGGGCTCGCACCTCGCCTTCGATACGAGCTCCTACCCTTCAAGTTCACCTCCTACCAAGAGCTCTACAATCAGGCTCTCACCATGGAGCAAGGTAGGAAGGAGCTAGAGGCTTCTAAGAGGCCAGTTTCCACCGACCACCAGAGCTCCTCCTCATCTGAGGGCAAGAAGCGCAAGGTCTTCGTGCCTTTCAAGGCCGTGCCAAAGGCGCCCTTCGCGCCGAAGCCCACCGGGTACCTGCCACCTCCGCCTCGCCCAGCTACTTCGACCGTGGGTGCGGCTGGAGGCGGTTTTCGACCTCGACTACCTGCACCACCGGGGCTCACTTGCTTCGCGTGTGGCCAGCCGGGGCACTACTCCAGGGAGTGTCCCCAGAAGGCACCGGCTCCCTCAGCACCTGCACCAGCACCCTCTTGTTGGGAATATGCCCTAGAGGCAATAATAAAATGGTTTATTAGCATATTCATGTTTATGATAATAGTTTATTATCCATGCTATAATTGTATTAACCGGAAACATAATACATGTGTGGAATATAAACAACCAGGTGTCCCTAGTAAGCCTCTACTGGACTAGTTCGTTAGTCAAGAGATGGTTAGAGTTTCCTAACCATGGACTTGTTATAGTCACTTGATAACGGAGTCATATCATTAGGAGTAATGATGTGATGGACAAGACCCAAATAATAAAGAGTTGCAATTGATCGTGTCACAACAGTTTTATTGCCAACACTTTTAGTATGCCAAGTATAGTTTCCTTAGACCATGAGATTATGTCACTCCCGTTTACCGGAGGAATACTTTGTGGACATCAAACGTCACTTCGTAACTGGGTGATTATAAAGGTGGCTTTCAGGTATCTCCGATGGTATTTGTTGGGTGACATGAATCAAGACTGGGATTTGTCCTTCCTTGTGACGGAAAAGATATCTCTGGGCCCTCTCGGTAATATAGCATCAGAAAGGTTGCAACCATGTGATTAAGTGTTAATCACGGAGATCCTATATTATGGACGAGTAAAGAGAATTTGCCAGGTAACGAGATAGAACTAGATATGGAGATATCGACGATCAAATCTCGGGCAAATTAAATATCGGTGAGACAAAGGGAATCGTATATGAGATTAAGAATCTCCGGCATCGTGGTTCAATCGATAAAGAACTTCGTTGAATATGTAGGAGTCAATATGGGCATCCCGGTCCCGCTATTGATTATTGATATGATCATGTCTGCATGTTCTCGAACCCGTAGGGTCACACACTTAACGCTCCGATGTAGCTAGGGTTAGCGATGAGATATTTGATGGAATGAACGAATGGTGATTCGGAGTCTCGGATAGGATCCCGGACATCACGAGGAGTTCCGGAGTGGTCCGGAGAATAAGATTCATATAAGGAAAGTGGTTTCCGGAGGTATCGGAAAAGTTCCGGGATTTTCTGGAAGGGTTCCGGAATATTCTAGAAGGTTCTAGAGGAGTCTAGAAGTGGGGCCCATAGGAGTATGGGGCCCACATGGCATGAAGGGGTGGTGGACTGGCCTCATAGGCCAGCCGCACCACCAGGGCATTAAAGGCCCATATGGGCCAAAGGGGCCCATAAAGGGGGGGCCGGCCAAAACCCTAACCCTAGGGGCTGGCTTGGGGGCTAAGGCACCCCAGCCGCCGGCCCTAGGGAGGCCTTGGGGCGCACCCCCCTGCCACCTATATAAGGAGGGCAAGGGGAGGGGTGCGGCACACCTTTGGGAGCCCTTGTGGCAAACCCTAGCCGCCCCCTCTTGCTCCTCCACCTCCTCCTCTTGCGCCACCCCTCCCGGAGGGCTGCCGCGAGTTGCACCTCCTCCCTTGCTGCACCACCCCTAGCCGTAGGGCTGCTGCACCATCTCTCCCTCTCCTCTTGCTTGGCTTGGCGAAGCCCTGCTCGTGGAGACTACACCATCAACGCCACCACAACCGTCGTGGTGCCGAGATCCATCTAGCCATCTCCACCTTGCTTGCGGGATCAAGAAGGAGGAGATCTACATCGAGCCGTACGTGTGGATACCGCGGAGGTGCTACCCCTTGTGGCACTTCGTCGGATTGGACTTCGAGGAAATACATCTCCTCGCGACTAGATGAGTCTAGTTGCGGGGATCGACTAGCCAACCCCTGCACCGACAAAACGCGTTTGTTGATCTTCAAGGGTAAGAGATTGGATCTCATCTTCGCTACCTCCATCTAGTAGATCTAGATCCTTGGGGTTTATTCCGCTTGTTGCGTAGGAAAATTTTTGTTTTCTATGCTGCGACCCCATCAGTGGTATCAGAGCCTAGATCTATTCGTAGATGTTGGTGCGATTAGAACACAAGTGTTGTGGGCGTTGATATTTTATGTTGCTACCTTCTCGCGTGCACTTTGCGTCTTTGCGGTATTGTGAGATGAAGCGGCCCGGACCAACCTTACTCGTCCACGCACGAGAGACCGGTTCCACGACTGACATGCAACTTGTTTTGCATAAGTGGCTGGCGGGTGTCTGTTTCTCTTGCTTTAGTGAAGATGCAATTTTCAATGGAAGGCCTTTCAAAAGGATGAGTAAATAAGCAACTACTATATCACCGTTGTGGTTTTGCGTAGATTAGAACGGTTCTATCTCGTTGACCCAAGCCACGTAAAAATTGCATAAACAAAGTAGAGGACGTCTAACTTGTTTTTGCAGAGGGGGTCATGTGATGTGGTATGGCCAATATGTGATTTGTGATAATGTATGCAATGATCATGTTTGTAATCTTTCGCGACTTGCATGTCGATCGAGTACGGCAACCGGCAGGAGCCATATGGTTGTCTTTTATTTTATGTGACCTGCGTGTCATTGAATCACCATGTAATTGCTTTACTTTATTGCTAAGAGTAGCATTAGTTGTAGTTGCAATAGTTGGTGGACAACCATGGTGATGGCGCCACGATGATGGAGATCATGCCGGAGATGGAGATCATGCCGGTGCTTTGGAGATGGAGATCAAAAGCACAAGAAGAAAGGCCATATCATATCACAATTATGAATTGCATGTGATGTTAATCCTTTTATGCACCTTATTGTTATGCTTAGATGTGATCGCGACGGTAGCATGATAAGGTGATCTCTCATGTTAATATCAAGATGTGTTCTCCCCTAGTATGCACCGTTGCCAAAGATCTTCGTTTCGAAGCACCACGTGATGATCGGGTGTGATAGATTCAACGTTCACATACAACGGGTGTAAGCCAGATTTACACACGCGAAAATACTACGGTTTCCTTGACGAGCCTAGCATGTACAGACATGGCCTCGGAACACAAGAACCGAAAGGTTAAACACGAGTCATATGGATGATATGATCAACATGGCGATGTTCACCATTGAAGCTACATCATCTCACGTGATGATCGGTTGTGGTGTAGTGGATTTGGATCGTGTGTCACTAAACAACCAGAGAGATGTTGAGTTTAGTGGGAGTTCATTAAGATGAAGTAAAATTATCATAAACAAAAGTCCAGATGTCTTTGCAAAAATCCTTGTAGATCATGGTCGACTACGGTAGTCTGTTCGTTGCTGAAAAACTGCGTCTCGATGGGTCAATTTTGTTGAGTAGTACCAGCGTCCTGAAAGAAGTCCTACACACCAATGCTCAGCTCTACGTGCTAGAAGAACCAATAGGAGATAAACCTAAATTTTTCTGCAAGCGATGAAGAGTACATGGAGTGGTTTTGAACCACCTACTTGAAAGTCAAGTGGATGATGTGCACCTTCATGAATTCTGACCTAAGTAGACAATTCAAGAACTTGATTGCAATGGAGATTGTTGATGAGCTGAAAAATAGTTTTTCAGCACAAGTTAGAATTGTAAGGTTCGAATGTCTAAACGGTTTTCTTTCACTCAAGATGGAAGAGAAAACTTGCTTGGAACAACACCTGAGGATAATGCATGAGATACATCATCGTCTAGTGCTTGTTTGGAACCACGAGATGAATGACGGTTTCGCGATAGATGGGGTGATACGCTAGCTTCTCCCCAGCTTCAAGAATTGTGTCGGAGACTAGGTCATGGGAAGGGATTTGATCACTTTCTGTGAGTTTGTGTCTCGGCTGCGTCATGTCAAAGTGGAACCCATAGCAAGAGAAGTTGACAATGCAGAAAGTATATATTGATATACAAGTTATAAGTGTTTAAGTCCAAATTGCAATTGTGGCGGTTCCGATAAGTATTTGATACTCATTCTGTTTTATGAAAACAGAACCTGCTGCTTGAGATTTGCATAAAGGATATGGGAAGACGTTGCGGAATGGTGGCAATCAAGGAGTTGATGCTGGCAACGATCTGTCTCTACATTTATCATTTGGATTAGAGGATTTGAATAAGTTTTGTAATCGAATTAAGTGTGATTTTAATTAGTGTGTCTTGCTTATGTGAGACGGTTATTCATGTTAAAGACAATGGTTGTTCTATTTTCATGAGTGATCCTTTTTGGAAATCACAAGTTTCGATTATAAGTGTGTTATTCTTATTATAATCTAGATGATAAATTGGTTGAACATTTATAAAATAAGGACATACTAAAATATCCAAAACTTAATAATGACAATTGTTTTAGTCGTGCTAAATATTGAATAAACATTTTGATGTTTTATCAATGCGCCTTATTGTAAGGAGTATGACTAAAATGCCACCCTTTGGAAGAGTGCCATGAATTGCCGAAAATAAACACAAGTGTTGGTTGTATTTTCAGCAAATGTTAGATGTCATTATTTTGTGTACTCCATCATAAATGATTAAATAGGTGTATTTATTCGAGTTATGATATTTGATGAGATCAAATAAATTTCTGGAGTTTAGGATATTAAGTTAACAAGAAAATTGAGTCTTTATGATTTGATCAAAAGAGACAAAATATTTGAGTTATATGTTAGTATGTGGACTTGTGAGAAGTGTTATCACAAATTACAATGTTTAGAATATTTCAAAGGAGTTTGATATGTCCTAAGATATTGTAATCACACACTATTTGATATTGTGTGGTCTCAAAGAAGGGTTTTATTTCGGGGGTTTAATAATAGCATTTAGATTTATTTGATAAACACTCTGTTTAGAAATAAGGATCTATTTAATGATTTGCATTTCGCATATGAGTTATGTGAAACAGTGGTTTCATTAATTATGAGATAATTAGAAACTATTGCAAATAAAGTTTGTAGTATATTCATATGTGACTATGAATAGAGATTCCACAATGAGAGACTAAAAGGGACAAATCAATTGTTGATTGTGTTAAATGTTTTAGTGGATTTATCGTGAAAAGGTTTCATTGATAAAAGAATTGATGGAATGGAAAAGCTAAAACCTTGCTTGTTTATGTATCAAGTGGCACATATGTAAAGTGCTATGTTGGTTAAAACTTGACACATAAAGGAATTAATGATGGTGATCATTGAATTTCGGTTTAGCTTGTCTAAAGAAAAGTAGGATTCAAGAATATAAAATTTTGTCAGGTTACAAAATAATATTCATGATTTACTTGTCATGTTTGAGAAACAAGACATACCTACGAAACTACAAAGAAGAAATAGAAACCTTAAATACGAAAGTGACTAAGAGTCATTCTATGTTAAGTTTAAATCACAAAGTAATTGTTGCTTGATTTTGTGAAAGTGATGTTTCACATATTTATTCCTCAAAAGGTGTTTTGTAGAGAATAAATAAAACTTAAAGCTAGTAAAGTACTAGCGTTTCGTATAAAGAGTTCTCGATATTAATAGTTAATTAAGAATTTTGGAGGTGTCCAAAATATCGAGAAAATACACGAGTGTGATCTAATTAAGATATGTGGCGACATATATTAAGTTAGAGCAGAAACTATTTTCCAAGATCAAAATATGTGGTGACATATGTTTGAGTGGGAGCTAGTTAAATCATGGTCAAATATAATGATAACATATTTCTGAGTGGGAGCCAAAGTGGTTTCACAATTTAATATGTGTATGGTGTATATTTGAGTGGGAGTTTACAACATCTTGTTTGAGTGAAATGGAGATTTCATAAATGTTGTAAATAAGTCAGGAACCAACGTATAACTTGTGAAGTTAGTTTGAACGTCAAATATCCATGGAGATGGATGTATCTATGGAGGATAGATATGTTTGATAAGCATTATGTCAGGATGTTTAACCTAAGTAAGATTTTGAAGGAGTTCAAAATAAAACAAGAGAAGAAAGGTTCATCTGCTTGTGAGAAATAGGTGAAACATTGAGTTGATAACTCAGTACAAAATGATGGTTGGAGGATATGTTAGAATTCGCTATGAATCGTTCATAGGACTAAACATATAAGAACCATGTGTTTGTATTTGACGATATGTGACCCAAGTTCTTGGTTAGAAGAACATGTTAAATGAGGAGTCATTTTTCATGGAGTTGAGATAATAGAATCTAGAGATTGGTAGACTTGGTTGAAGTCATAAAACCAAACTAGATTGGGGATCTCATGATAGCAGAAGCGCAGCGAAAGCATGATCGAAAATATCGAAGTGACATGATAGCACTGTCGATTTGTGAGTCTACAACATATAGGAGTATATGATTAATTCAAGGATTAAAAGATATAATATTATGGTTTGAGAAATTTTGTTTCAAGACTGAGTGAGTTCCGGGTGCACATGCTATGAGAAAGTCCTCTTGACTGATCATACGTCATGTAGGCATAAAAGGGAAACGAAAATCTCACTCTCTAACCAAATATATTATATTCATCATATGATGATGTGAATTATCATGTGATGATAATAGGTTTATCATGAGATGATAAAGTAATGTCAAATTAGGTGACATTGACGTTTTGCAAAGAACATAAAGAACTGTATAGTACAGAGCACGGACAGAACCTCTTCCACGAGCAAACATGATCAGCACTGAGACTCCATGAGTGTTAGACACCATGAGTGTTGGATCGAGAAAATGTAAACTAGATTATTGACTCTAGTGCAAGTGGGAGACTGTTGGGAATATGCCCTAGAGGCAATAATAAAATGGTTTATTAGCATATTCATGTTTATGATAATAGTTTATTATCCATGCTATAATTGTATTAACCGGAAACATAATACATGTGTGGAATATAAACAACCAGGTGTCCCTAGTAAGCCTCTACCGGACTAGTTCGTTAGTCAAGAGATGGTTAGAGTTTCCTAACCATGGACTTGTTATAGTCACTTGATAACGGAGTCATATCATTAGGAGTAATGATGTGATGGACAAGACCCAAATAATAAAGAGTTGCAATTGATCGTGTCACAACAGTTTTATTGCCAACACTTTTAGTATGCCAAGTATAGTTTCCTTAGACCATGAGATTATGTCACTCCCGTTTACCGGAGGAATACTTTGTGGACATCAAACGTCACTTCGTAACTGGGTGATTATAAAGGTGGCTTTCAGGTATCTCCGATGGTATTTGTTGGGTGACATGAATCAAGACTGGGATTTGTCCTTCCTTGTGACGGAAAAGATATCTCTGGGCCCTCTCGGTAATATAGCATCAGAAAGGTTGCAACCATGTGATTAAGTGTTAATCACGGAGATCCTATATTATGGACGAGTAAAGAGAATTTGCCAGGTAACGAGATAGAACTAGATATGGAGATATCGACGATCAAATCTCGGGCAAATTAAATATCGGTGAGACAAAGGGAATCGTATATGAGATTAAGAATCTCCGGCATCGTGGTTCAATCGATAAAGAACTTCGTTGAATATGTAGGAGTCAATATGGGCATCCCGGTCCCGCTATTGATTATTGATATGATCATGTCTGCATGTTCTCGAACCCGTAGGGTCACACACTTAACGCTCCGATGTAGCTAGGGTTAGCGATGAGATATTTGATGGAATGAACGAATGGTGATTCGGAGTCTCGGATAGGATCCCGGACATCACGAGGAGTTCCGGAGTGGTCCGGAGAATAAGATTCATATAAGGAAAGTGGTTTCCGGAGGTATCGGAAAAGTTCCGGGATTTTCTGGAAGGGTTCCGGAATATTCTAGAAGGTTCTAGAGGAGTCTAGAAGTGGGGCCCATAGGAGTATGGGGCCCACATGGCATGAAGGGGTGGTGGACTGGCCTCATAGGCCAGCCGCACCACCAGGGCATTAAAGGCCCATATGGGCCAAAGGGGCCCATAAAGGGGGGCCGGCCAAAACCCTAACCCTAGGGGCTGGCTTGGGGGCTAAGGCACCCCAGCCGCCGGCCCTAGGGAGGCCTTGGGGCGCACCCCCCTGCCACCTATATAAGGAGGGCAAGGGGAGGGGTGCGGCACACCTTTGGGAGCCCTTGTGGCAAACCCTAGCCGCCCCCTCTTGCTCCTCCACCTCCTCCTCTTGCGCCACCCCTCCCGGAGGGCT
The DNA here is from genome assembly GCA_012064385.1 of Puccinellia tenuiflora. Taxonomy (NCBI): domain Eukaryota; kingdom Viridiplantae; phylum Streptophyta; class Magnoliopsida; order Poales; family Poaceae; genus Puccinellia; species Puccinellia tenuiflora. Next base: position 1,143,539 of record QRDG01002282.1, read on the forward strand.
GCCGCGAGTTGCACCTCCTCCCTTGCTGCACCACCCCTAGCCGTAGGGCTGCTGCACCATCTCTCCCTCTCCTCTTGCTTGGCTTGGCGAAGCCCTGCTCGTGGAGACTACACCATCAACGCCACCACAACCGTCGTGGTGCCGAGATCCATCTAGCCATCTCCACCTTGCTTGCAGGATCAAGAAGGAGGAGATCTACATCGAGCCGTACGTGTGGATACCGTGGAGGTGCTACCCCTTGTGGCACTTCGTCGGATTGGACTTCGAGGAAATACATCTCCTCGCGACTAGATGAGTCTAGTTGCGGGATCGACTAGCCAACCCCTGCACGACAAAACGCGTTTGTTGATCTTCAGGGTAAGAGATTCGATCTCATCTTCGCTACCTTCGTCTAATAGATCTAGATCCTTGGGGTTTCATTCCGCTTGTTCGTAGGAAAATTTTTGTTTTCTATGCGACGACCCCATCACCTCTACCCAGCCGCCAGCCACCGGAGTCGCCTGAACCACCTGGCGTGAAATCAGGGACAAAAACCTTCGAAAGGGCTCGCACTCGTCTTCGATACGAGCTCCTGCCTTCAAGTTCACCTCCTACCAGAAAAACAGCTCCAATGAGCAAAGAAGAGAGGCTTCTAAGAGGCCGTTCCACGACCACAAGTCCTCCTCTCTGGGGCAAAGCGCAAGGTCTCTGCTTCAGCGCGTCAAAGGCACCTTCGCCGAGCCACCGGGTAACTCGCCCGCCCAGCTACTTCGCTCGGCTGGAGGCGTTTTCGACCTCGACTACCTGCACCACCGGGAAAGCCGGGGCACTACTCCAGAGTTCCCCAGAGCACCGGCTACCTCGCAAACCCTTAAGCGCCAGGACCCGTGTCGTGGTCGTCTGAAACGTCTCGGCGAGGCGTTGAGGAGGACCCCGGAGTTCTCATGGGTACGCTTCAAATCAATACTTATCCAGCTTCAGTGTATTTGATTCTGGAGCTTCGCTTCGTTCATATCCATATCATATGCACACAATCATCAAATACCGTTTGTGATGATGGATCCCCCGTTAGTGGTCAAGACCCCGGGCTCTAGTTGGCGTACAATTGGATATCTCCCGATGTTCAGATAGCCTAGGGTCAGTCCCTTTTTCCTAGTTCTCATTGTATAGCCTGAGGTCAGAGGGTATCGATGTTATCCTGGGCATGGATTGGTTAGTGAAATATCAGGCAAACCTGGATTGTGCTGCCAAGACTGTCACAGTGTTCCACCCAAGGTATGGGGAAGTGCGTTACTGGTCCCCAACTTCTGCAACTCCTTCCGCAGCCACTCCTCTTTCACCAGAGATCAGTCTTTATTTCCTGGAAGGAATCACCCGCCTGACATGTCTGAAGTCGCTGTGGTGTGTGATTTCCCCGATGTTTTCCCGGAGGAATTGCCCGGCATGCCACCTGATCGCAGCGTGGAGTTTGTGATTGAGTTGGTTCCGGGAACCGCCCCAGTTTCCAAGACGCCCTACCGTATGCCAACGGAAGAGCTAGCTGAGTTGAAGAAGCAACTTGATGAGCTGCTGGAAAAAGAATTCATCCGACCGAGTAGCTCACCTTGGGGCTGCCCGGTTATCTTTGTCAAGAAGAGGGATACAAATGTTCCTCGTTTGGTCGTTGACTACCGCCCACTTAATGCGGTGACCATCAAGAATAAGTATCCAATTCCTCGAATAACCGACTTGTTCGATCAATTAGCTGGAGCCACGGTGTTCTCCAAGATGGATCTGAGGTCCGGTTACCATCAGATAAAGATCCGAAGGAGGATATTCCTAAGACGGCCTTCACTACCCGCTATGGGTTATATGAGTACACCGTCATGTCTTTCGGCCTCACAAATGCTCCGGCTACATTCATGAGACTAATGAACTCCATCTTCCACGAGTACCTCGACAAGTTCGTCATCATCTACATCGAGGACATCCTTGTGTACTCCAAGACCGAAGACGAACATGCTGAGCATCTCCGACTTGTTTTGACCAAGCTTCGCGACCACCGTCTATATGCCAAGTTCTCTAAATGTGAGTTTTGGCTGAAGGAGCTCATCTTTCTCGATCATGTGGTGTCAGCTGCCGGAAGTAGCGGTGATACCAGACAAGATTCAGGCCATCCTGGATTGGCCAACTCCCAAATCCGTCAAAGATATCCGAAGCTTCCTTGCATTGGCGGGTTATTACCGTCGATTTATTGAGGGCTTCTCCAAAATAGCAAAGGCATTGACTGAACTCCTCAAGAAAGGCAAGCCATTTGTGTGGTCAGACAAGGCTGAAGAGAGTTTCCAAACCCTCAAGGTCAAGCTCACCACCACACCGGTACTTGTCCTTCCCGATACCGCCAAGGACTTTGTCGTCTATTGCGATGCATCTCTCCAAGGCTTGGGATGTGTCTTGATGCAAGAGGGCCATGTGGTCGCTTATGCTTCCCGTCAACTCAAGCCACACGAGCAAAATTATCCAACTCATGATTTGGAGCTTGCCGCCGTGGTACATGCTCTGAAGCAATGGAGACCATATCTCTTGGGCAACCGTTGCGAGATCTACTCCGACCACCAAAGTCTGAAATATCTATTCACCCAGCCGGATCTGAACTTGAGGCAGAGGAGATGGCTGGAATTGATAAAGGACTATGATGTGACTCTCAATTATCAGCCCGGCAAGGCAAATGTCGTGGCGGATGCTCTGAGCCGCAAAGCCTATTGCAATACCGTGATGGTTGAAAAGGCGCAACCGGCTCTCCACGAGGAATTTGCTAAATTGAATCTGGAAATTGTTCCTTCGGGTTTTCTAGCTAACCTTGAGATCAAATCCACTCTCGAGGATGATATCAAGGCCGCCCAACAAAATGATCCTGAAATCCTTGAGATCAAAGAGAAGGTCGCTAATGGAACGGCCAATTGTTTCTTGGTGGATGACCATGGTGTGGTCTATTTTGGTGACCGTCTAGTGGTGCCCAAGAGTGGAAATCTGAGGGAGTTGATCCTTTCTGAAGCTCATGAGTTACCCATCTCTATTCACCCGGGTAGCACAAAAATGTACCAAGATCTTCGCCCTCAATTCTGGTGGTTTGCATGAAGCGCGAGATCGCCGAGTATGTTGCGGAATGCGACGTCTGTCGCCGAGTGAAGGCTGAACATCAAAGGCCAGCTGGTACCCTTCGCCCCATAGCCATTCCTGAGTGGAAGTGGGATGAAGTTGGTATGGATTTCATCACCGGCTTCCCGAGATCACAAAAGGGCAACAATGCTATTTGGGTCATCATCGACCGTTTGTCAAAGGTTGCCCATTTCCTTCCGGTCCGTGATGATATTCGAGCAAGCCAACTTGCCGACTTGTATATGGCCCGGATTGTTCCTTTGCACGGGGTTCCTTTAAGGATCATCTCTGACCGTGGAAGCTTATTTGTGTCCAAGTTTTGGCAAAGTTTCCAAACGGCTCTTGGAACCCGTCTCAATTTCAGCACCGCCTATCACCCTCAAACCGATGGTCAAACTGAAAGGGTGAATCATGTTCTTGAGGACATGCTTCGGGCTTGTGTCATCTCTTTCGGCAAGAGTTGGGAAAGATACCTCCCTCTCGCCGAGTTCTCCTACAACAATAGCTATCAAGCCAGCTTGCAAATGGCTCCCTTCGAGGTCCTATATGGGAGAAAGTGCCGGACTCCTCTCAATTGGTCTGAAACCGGGGAGAGGTCACTCTTCGGTCCTGATGTGATCAATGAAGCTGAAGAGAAAGTCCGTGTCATTCGAGAAAATCTCAAAGCCGCTCAATCCCGTCAGAAAAGCTATTATGACAAGCACCATCAAGAGGTCCACTATGAAATCGGTGACAAGGCCTATCTTCGAGTTTCTCCTCTCCGAGGCGTTCGTCATTTCGGAATCAAGGGCAAATTGGCACCTCGCTATGTTGGTCCTTTCACCATCCTAGCCAAGCGAGGAGATCTTTCTTATCAACTTGAGCTACCCTCCAACTTCCCGGATGTACATGATGTGTTCCATGTTTCCCAACTCCGCCGGTGCTTCAAGGATCCAATCCGTGGGGTTGATCATGAGGCCTTGGACATTCAGGAGGACTTGACCTATCGCGAGCATCCTATCCGCATCTTGGATGAAGCAGAGAGGAAAACCCGCAACAAGACCATCAAGTTTCTCAAGTTCAATGGTCCAACCATTCCGAGGAAGAAGCCACATAGGAGCAAGAAACTAGTCTTCGTCAGGAATACCCCGCCTTCTTCACTCAAGCCTAGAATCTTGGGACGAGATTCCTGTAAGGGGGGTAGAGTTGTAACAGCCCAAACTTGGTAACGAAAAATACGAAGAATTTTTCCACTTTTTGATTTCGATGTTTGCATCATCGCATCCATATGCATTTGCCATTGCAAGTTTTCTTTTGGAAACAATTGAAATGGGAGGCCTAAACTCCCCAACAACCAACCCATGAAAATGCCAAATTTGGAAACCAACTAAATGAACTTCCAAATTGTTTAGGAAGTTCCAGAATTGCTTCTTATCCTCTTTTCCCAAATTCCCAGTTTTTGTCAGATAAGAAATGACATGAGAGTCAAAATTGGCTGAAATTTCAAATTCTTAATTTTGCAACCAAGTTGAGCTTTCCAAATTCAAACTAAATTCATGGGGAGCTTCCTTACCATGTTGGGATCCTCCATGTTTAAACTCATGATTTTTGGAATTGTTAAAGTGCCCCAACTAAATGCATTTTGGTTTTTGCTCCAATTTACCCTAACTAAAAGCTATGAACAAATGTTGGGCAAACTAATTTATTTGGCCTCACCAATTTTTGTGGTGTTTCTGAGGGTAATTTCTATCCTATATGAATTTTCCTGGATTTTACAAAAATGGCCTGGTCCCCTTTAAAATTGCTGGAAGCTGTTTCAGGACCAAGTTGCAATTAATTTTCAAATTTCCAGGGACCTCTTCGCGATTTCCTTCTTCCCTCTCTCTCTCCACGGTGGCCATGGCGCACTGGCGCCATGCCTCCATGCTGGCGACGCTGCCGTGGATGCCGTGGCATGGAGACTAAGGAGGCCCCCCCTACCGACGACCTCACCTGCCTCCCTCCTTTTCCCCTTTTTCTCCCGGATCGTATTCGGCGTGTTTAGGTAGCTCCCGTGCCGGCACCGCCCGCCGCCGTTGATCGCTGCCTCGCCGACGAACGGAGCGGCCCCAAGCGAATCGACGCCTCCAGGACGCTTCCCCGCCTCCTCCTCTTTCCGCCGGTGGAGGGAATCGTGCCGGGGCGCCGGAAACCGACGGCCGCGTCCCCGACCTCCCCGCCACTGCCGTGTCACCGCCGGCCCCGATTCCGGCCGTCCCCGCTCCTCCGCGTCGTCGTCATCCACACGTGCGGCGTCAGGGTGAGCCCCTCTCTCTTTAAGCCTCTCCTCGCGCCCTAATACCCTCTCCCGCCGCCGATTTTTGGTCGGCGTCGCCGCCGGTGACCACCGCAAGCGAGCACCGTGTGCCCGGCCTGGGCGTCGGCCAAAACCGGCCAACAGGCCGGTTGCTTCCGATGCACACCCGGCCCTCAACCCGGCCTGGGCCGGCCACGAGGCCGGCCTGTTCGGTTAGTGCCCCGGCCTGGCACCCGGACTGGGCCGGCTCTGAGGCCGGTACCCTCGGCCACTGGCCCGGCCTGCACACCGGCCTGGGCCGACCTGTGGGCCGGCCCGCAACAGTAAAAACTGTGAAATTTTGGAAATAAAGTGAAATTTAAATAATTAATATCTTTTTGAGAAATGCTTCAAATTCGACGATTCAAGTTTCAAAATGTTCAGAAAAACAAACTCTACCACTCGGACTCATTGTGATCTTCTTTTGGAATTATTTTATTTTGGTTATTTAAGAATTCCTAAATTGGGTTAAATAAGCCCAAATTATGAAAATTCATAACTTATTAAATAATTGTCCAAAAATTATGAATTAAATATCAGAGTGATCAACTTGTCAAATGCTATTTCCCCATGCTGATATCATGTCATGATCCCAAATTCTTATTTGATGTTATTCATAATTTGATTAAATCAATTAAAATCGTTTGTCTAAAATAATTTGTCATTTAATCATCGGTGCTCCGAAAATTACAAATACAATAGCAAAATGATCGGAATGACCAAACCTATCCATTCATGTCATGTTCATGCATAATTGAACCACTTCCCTAATAATTTGATAATTTATAAAGAATTGTGGTCACTAAGATAAATATGGAGTTGTGTCCAAATGATTGCACTAATTATTAGGAACTCCATTTAATTTGTTAAATAAATTAAATGATATTATCTTTGCATCAACTTGACATGCCATCATGTGATTGAGCATTGCATCTTGTGTTCGTGTGATTTATGTGTTCTTTGTGTTCTTTTTGGGTATCGATAGATTCCGGAGTCGAGGTTAACGCGACTTACCCCGACAACCAGTACTACACGCCCGGGCAGCAAGGCAAGAGATAACCTAACCTTCTTGGCATTCTAGCATCCTATGTTTTTATAAACTTATTTTATCCACCATAATATTGCATGCGGTTCAAATGTCTTTTTGGTAAATATTAGAATATCCTATGAATGCATGTTCTCCCCCAAGCCAATCACATGTATCCCTACCTATGAAACCTAGGGTTGAAGTGTTGGCCGAGATAAAGATAGGATTGCTGTATTCATATTTCTAGCTATGCTTAGCAATGCTTAGGTAAATGCTTTATGTCCATTATTATTTCCGTAATTGTTGATGATGATGGAATGATTCGGGCATGGTGGATAATGGAAATGCTTAATTAAAATGCTAAGACGGTTGGGGTGAGTTGCCATCGGGGATGGTGTTTTGCCTCACTCTAGCCCCTAGGTGCGAGTTCTTTACCTCTTGAACCAAGACTAGCGTGCTGCCATTGGTGGGTGTATGGGCGCCTCACTGACCGAATAATTTGTGAGTGGCTTGTCAAGGGTCCTCTAGTTTGCTATTTCCATTTGCGCGTGTGTGGTGTGAGTGGAAAAGGAACGAGGATGGTGATGTTTAGGACGTGACGGTGGGGCAGGGCGCTGGGAGCGCTGAACCTGTCCTTCTGCCACTGATGGTCCTTGAGTAAGCCTCATGCATTCTAAAGGTCTAACCGCGCCCGCTTGCCGGCCTTTCCCGGAAGAGGGCCACTCAGGTGAGCCGGACGGTACCAATGGGTAAAATAGTACACCCCTGCAGGGTTAATCTTTTCGAAAAGCCGTGTCCCCGGTTATGGACAACTTGGGAATAGACGATAAGATCATAGATAATATTAACCTAATTGATATGGCAGCTAAAGGTTGCATAATCAACGTGTGACAAAGGTTCATTTCCTCGAGGGTGATTCGAGGGAGTGCCTTTGGGTGAGACGAGTGGTTTGGTTACAAGTAGGTTCGATGAGAACCGAAGATGAAATGTCACCCTCTTATCCCCTTTATGAAAAATATTCTGAATAGACGATGCCTTGTGTCTTTTATCTCTTTTGAAGGAAAATCTAGCTTTATGCAAAATAGCTACATTATACAGCTTTAGAGCCTCCGTCAGTCATTGGGCCTATATCGCCCTACTAAACTTGCGAGTACATCGTACTCAGTCTCTCTTTGCTGCCTCTATGATTTTGTATTTCAGAGGAGGACGACACCGAGCAGCTAGGTGGGTTCTTCGTTGACGTCGACTACTAGTCTGGGGTTCCCAGGTGGCAGCTTGGGACCGTGGAACAAGCTGGCTGGGACGATGTTTATTGTAGGCCTCTTAGGCCATATATTTGCTTCTTGTTGTTAGACAACACTACCCGCTTCCGCTTGTTGAATTGTTGGATCTGTGATCCTTTTGCTGTGCAATATTTGTATTCTTCTCATTATATGAGTTGCTATATGTTTTGTGTCGTAGAGTCATGCAATGTGCCAGTTTGTTCCAGAAGTCTCGATCTCTGTGTTATACCTAGATGGTTGTGCCAATTACATAGCCTCTCTGTATAATTCCGGGGTCGGGGCGTTACAGGGTCGCCCTCTGCGCCGAACGACTCAACGGGGTCATTGAAAGTTTCGGGTGCATTTTCTTACTCAGGATACATACTTTTCCGGATTGAGGAGAACACACCCGTTGCTTTCACCACCAGATCGCGAGCGCGAATGCCATAATCCCACGTCAGAGATATGGCATCCGACAGACAGTCCACGTGCTCGCGACCTGCAATATCGAACTTCACGCCGAGAGCACCTACACAGAAAAGCGAGTTAGCCAGCTGCATGGGTTAAAGCAATGTAAGCTTTAACAAAACAACTTACTCGACAAGGAAGTCGCCAGCAGAGTCGCCTGGCCAGCCAAATCCTCATCACGCTTGAAGGTTTCCCGGGACTCTTCTTCCCGCTGATTCTTCAAGCTCTCTAGTTCCTTTTCAAGCGTGACGACCCGAGTTTCCAGATCGGTAGCACGGCAAGCAAGGTTCTGATTCTCAGTAACCGCAATATCGAGTGCTCTTGCGCTTGACCGCAAGGTTCAGAAGGAATCAGAACAGTAAAAATGGACGACAAAGATATATACAACAATGAAGCAGAAAGGGTACCTTGCGAGCTTGCAAGTTTCTCCCGCAAATCGTTCCTCTCTGTCTCCACATGCACATATTCCGAGGCCAGGTCCAGCATCTTGTGAACATAGGGCTGTGAAGGAAAAGGTCAATGAGAAGATAGAAGACAAAGCAAGAGCCCACGCCCAATTGCACACAATTGCGCCCGGCCTCGGGGGCTGCTAAGGGTAAACCCAGCGGATTCGACGGAAACTCACGTGTCCTTCACGCTTCGGGAACAGACCCGAAGAACCATCAGCAGGAGGAACCGAACCGCTAGCAGGAGGAGTCGGGCCGCCAGCAGGAGGAGTCGGGCCGCCAGCAGGAGGAGCCGAGCCACTAGCAGGAGGAGCCGAGTCGCTAGCAGTAGGAGGCGAGCCGCTAGCAGGATCGTCCCTGACAGAGACAGCAGGTGACTAAGCAAGACGCAACAAAGGCAAAAAGTATCAGGGTTAAGGACAAAAGTTCCTACCTGTCGCACTCGACATTGATCACGGGCACCTTGGCATAACTGTTCCACCGTGTCGACACCCGAGGTTTCTTCGCCGGTGGAGGAGGTTTATATGCTAGAGGAACCGCGTCTATCACTTCCATGTCCTCCAAAACGGATGAATTTGGAGCAGGAGAAGGACCCGAGGTAACCGCAGGAGCACCGGGTGCGTTGGAAGGATCGTCCTTCCCCGCATTCGCGCTCTCGCCAACAAACTCGAGTTTTCGTTTTCGGCCGACCCCTTCGCTAATTCGAGGGGAAGAGCTGTTTTCGTCGTCATCGTCGGAAGACTCCTCGGCAAGAGCCTCAGACACAGAACCCGAAGGCTCGTCCATCTCTACCGAAGCTTTACCCGAAGGGATTGTCGGATACGATGTCAAGGTAACATGTCCCTGCAAGGAAAAGGATACTCGTCAAAGGGTCTATGAAGTCGAAAAAAGCACCAAGCAGGTTCGGAACTTCGGTTACCTCGGGAAGGGGATTTTCGCTACTGAAAGGAGTCGCGGCAGTGGACTCGACGAAGGAGTCATCTCTCTTGAGGTGAGTAATCTGGTGCACTCGCGTCACCAACTCTTCACCTGAAATCTTTTCGGGTGACGTTCTTGTCGGGTCCTGAAGCCCGGAGTACTCCCACATACCATGGACCCTCGCCTGAAGTGGTTGGATGCGTCGCTTCAGAAAAGTGCAGATAAGCTGCATCCCAGTCAACTCCTTGCCAGGTGCAGAACGAAGAGAGGCAACTCGGGATAAGAGGTCATTGGCCTCTGCTTCTTCCGTGGGACTCAGGTCATGCCTCCAGGTCCTCTTAGACTTCACTTGAGCCTCGAGGGAGAAGTTGGGTACTTGTGTTTCTCCTTCGATGGCAAAGTAAAACCAGCGCTTCCTCCATCCTTGCACGGACTCGCTCAGCTTGATGTCGAAGTAGGGGACATCAGTTGCGAGTCTGAATGCCGAAGCCTCCAGTCGCCAAGCTACGTCGGGCAACCGTGTGCTTCTTAATGAAGAAGATGCGGCGCCACAATCCCTAATGGGGATGCATGCCCAGAAAACACTCGCAAAGCACAATGAAGTAGGCAATGTGGAGAACGCCGTTTGGAGTAAGGTCGTGCAGTTGCACGCCATAAGCGTATAGGAGGCCTCAGACAAAATCATGGTGGGGGAAAGATAGGCCCCGCGTCAGAAGTCCATGAAGACGATGCGCTCGCCGGTGCGAGGAGAAGGAGTTACCTCGTTCCCGGCGCATCGCACTCTGCCGCTCGCCGCCGGCGGCAAGCGGCCATCGGACCTCAAACTGGCGAGATGGCGGTCGCTGACGGTGGACGCCTCCCAGTCTCCCTTCAGTCTCTTCGGTGGCGCGGTGACGTTGCCGGAGGAGTTCTTGCTTTTCTTGCCCATGGTGAAGGAGTAGGGGAGAAAAGCAGATCGGAGAACGCGAGGAAGATGAACAAGAAGAAGGAGAATGGCAGCAGGAGTGAACTCCGTTGGAGATTTTGCCCCTTATCAAGCCCACAGTCGGCAATCGTGGCCGTCGGACGTGCGGTTGCGTCTCTATCCCTGCATCGAGCCGTCCACGTTTCGGTCAGGAAGTGCACCGACGCCCCCCACTACACCGCCAGGCGCGGGAATCGAGGGTGTCGCTCCGTATTTTGTGCCACGGGCAGTCAATGCGCCACTGAACTGGCGTGCAAAGTGGTCTTGCTCTAGCAACTGTCGCAGGGTTACGTCAAATCAAGTGCCCAGAGGCGACGTCGTCTATGACGTCATAAGGCTTCCGGCTCCTTTCTCGCGAATCGTACTCGCGGTCATTCGACTAAGCCCCAGTCGATAGCATCCTGGGCAAATTATTATCTTCCCAGATTGCCTCCGCGGCAGCAGATCTCTGGATGCCACGTCCACGATGTGAAGGTAAGACCAACGGATATCCGTTCCGTTGGCCTGGGACTCGCCTCAGGCTTGTGAAGTACCCAGTGAATATCCACGCCTACGGTGCGAAGAAAACCCTGACGGACGCGTTGGGTACCCATCACATTGCAAGAGTTGAGATTTTGTAAGACCTCAAGCGGCATAAATCCGGCCACGCTTGCCTTTTCCGGGTTCGGGTCCGGGGACCCGAACTTGAAGTAACTTAGTGTTGTTTTGCCCGAGCGCAGTTAACTGGGCCCGATCCGTCGTGTGTTACAGGCTCGCTAAGTGTCATCCCCACGAATCCACCTGCTCTGATGTTTCTTCCGGACTCGGGTTTCAGTTCTGCTTACCTATAGGCAGACCTGGTCCAGTGTTTTCCATGCAAGAGTCGAGACTTTGTAAGACCTTAATTAGCTTGAGTCCGGCCTCGTTTGGTTTTCCGGGTTCATGTCGGGAACCCGAACTCAAAGCAGCTTAGCGTTGTTTCCACCCAAGTACAGTTAGCTGGACTCAAATTGTCCAATTATCCAGGCTCGCTGAAGTGATATCTCCGCGAATCTCCTTGTTCCAATGTTATTTCCGGACTCGAGTAAAGGCTTCTCAGTTAAAGAATTATGTAATGGCCGGGTACTCGAACTAGAGTCTCCACCCGATTCTGCGAATCACCTAAAGACTCGGGGGCTACTGACATGGTTATGATCATCAGGTCCCACCTGTCGGGTACTTGGTAGCCATTACTCGAAAGGACTCGTCAGCAAGGACGTCTGGAGGAAGGCCCAGGGCCGTGTAAAGGGCAGCGCGAGGTCCCTTGTTGGGCCAGATTAGGGTTAGGGTTAGGGATACGGATACCCGAGACCCGGCCTACTATAAAGGCTGGGAGGAGCCGCCGGGTAGAGAGATCTCCAGATCGCATCGCCACCATAGCCCCTATGGCAACCTTGTAACACGCAAAGAATCCAGCAAGAGAATACAGATTATTTTACTTCATCGGGGATCCGAACTCCGGCGATTCCCTGTGTTCCTTGTTAGCCGCCGGTGCCACCCACGTCATGAAGCCCTCAATAAACCCAAGTCCCTCAAAGAGGGGCACTGCCGAGTTAATCGCTCGACATATATTAGGTTTTGTGCTTGATAAATTAAACGTTAATTTTATTCCTCATTTAATCAAGCCATGACCGTAAAAGTTTTAAATTGCCTATTCACCCCCCTCTAGGCGACATCTCGAACTTTCAGTTGTCACATATATATCGGAACATCTCACCTAAGGTATGTTTGGTATCGCGAAGCAATGGGAACTGTGTACATAAACTAACAGGTTCTCTCGACTTGATTCGAATAACAGTGGCAACCAATATGGGTGTCCACGGCTCTGCTATTGGTTATTGACCAGAAGTGTTTCAGGTCATATCCACTCGTTATCAAACCTGTAGGGTTAACACGCTTAAGTCTTCTTCAGTTAGTTGAACAAGTTGATGATTGGAACAAGAGAGAGTTTCATTGGAATGGTTGGAGAACAAGTCGAAATGTGCCGAGATTTTATATAGGAGGAAAATACTCATCCTGAGGTTTTGAGAGAAACACCGAAGGCCACATGGGGAAGTCGCATCGGTCCTTAGGCCCATCTAGGGCTGAGGCTAAGCCCCCAAAAGCTGCCCCCAATTTCCTTGAGGGGTAAGGAAGGGGTGGGCGAATTGGGCCTCGAAGCCAATGGGGGGCATGCACCTTCCTTGGGGGCCAAGGCAAGGCGGCGGCTGTAACAACCCATTTTTATAATAATGTGTAAAATAGTTAATCATGATCATGGCATGCATTATTTTTGAACCAAAGAAATTTTCGCATTTAAGAATAAAGGAGAACAACCTAAAATGACTAATCTCTTCCTCTATTTTTATATGTGCTCAAAAGGTTTCACAAATTCAGAACAAAAATATGTGGGTGTTCCTTGTAAAATAAGGAAGCCACTGATATTTTTCTTGTATTTCTCTGAGCCATAAAACTCTCTCAAATAAATGGTTTTCATAATTTTACAAAACTCCAGGGGGGTTTCAGAAAAATGCTTTTCTCTCTTTCTTCTTCCTCGCCGGAAGGACGAGATGTTGTCGTTGCCACCTCCACTCTCCCTGCTTGCCTCTTTACGAGGATAAGAACCCCGAGAAGACTTCCGCATCTCTCTCACTCCTCCCTCACCTTGCTTCACTCCTCCTATCTCCTTCTTCCTCATCGAATCGAGTTAAACCTCAAACCCTAGCTCCGTATGGCCGCCGTTGTCCCCTTGAATCATTGCAGTTCCATACCACGCTGAGTTCCACCAGCTTGTCTACGAGGTCCACCTTGTCGTCCTCTTCGTCCCCATGCAACGAGCGTGTGCGGGGATCGCTCGAGGAGCGAGAATGCAGTCACCGCCCCGAACGCCGGCCATCGCCGCCGGCACGCTCGCGGTTGTCTACGACCACCTCAGACGAATCGATCGAACCTGGAGCTCCGCCTCATCGCCTTCTCCATTGACCTCGAGCAGTTCTTGCTGGAACGCTGCTAGTCGCGCGGATCGATCGATTCTCCTCTGCCTCCGGCCGCCATACCCGAGGACGAGTTCGTCCCTATTCGGCCTCCTCTGAGCTCGCCAACCACCTCCTCGTCCTCGTGGTGAGCCTCTGGTGCTCATTCACCTCTTCTTCCTCTCTCTCCCTCGCTCTGGTTCGAGCTGCCGTCGTGCTCCTCCGGGCGCTGACGCGCGAGCTCGTCACCGAACAAGCTCAGGTGACCCAAAATGGGAGGCGCCGCCACCATAAGGTCGCGCGTCCAATGCGCTACCTTGCACATGCCCGCTGCCCCGCTCGCTCTCCATCGTCGAGCGCGTGGTCAACTTGGCCGCTGCCGGCCATGCTGACATCATACTGTTTTACTCTTTTCCAGAAATTCCAGAAAATATAATATATTTGTAAATTCAATATCTTTTATTCTCTAACTCAGAAAAATGTGTATACTATATCAAAATGTTCAGAAAATTAAGATCTATCTTTTTGTATCAAATTCATGCATGTTTGCAACAACTAAGATGGTGACTTTAGGGAAACACTAATAAACCCTATTCTTTAGTTATGGGATCAAATGAATTGCAATGTCTTATGCACTTCAACCCCATTTAAAGTTGGTCTACTTGCAGTAGTGTTACTCTGGAAGCTTGTCGGAGAACTGCCCCAGGAACTGGGTGTGTCTCACAAGGATCGAGTAAGGGGCTGAACACGGAGTCAAACAACCCTCAACGTGGCACGACGACGGTGCTCGTCTGGATCGTCGCGGGGAGGCACTGCAGAGAGGAACACACAGTATTACCCAGGTTCAGGGCCCTCTAGGAGAGGTAAAACCCCTACGTCCTGCTTCGGATGTATTGCACTTGCTTGGAGAGGTTTGAGTACAGAGTGAGCTTGGCGAGCTCGAGGTGGCTACAATGGCTACTGCAAGAACTCAGATCTAGGGTTTGGTCTAAGCTCCAGGATTGTGAGCTACTAAGAGTCGAACCAAAGATTGAACCCTTTGCCCGAACGTGCTCCCCCTCCTTTTATAGGTGTCTCGGACCTCTTCCCCCAAACATCTTGGCGGGAAGGGTTACCACATGGCAACGAAGGAGGAGGACATGTGCACAATAAAGGTAGAGTCCACCATAAAGGTAAAGTCCATGGACGCGGTCCTCGGCAGGGGCGGTGTCACCAAAGCTGGAAAAGCCACCGTCCAACTAGGACGGTGGGCTGGCGCCGCTGAGGTGGGATGGGTCCCACGGTGACGTCGCCCTTGGAGCGTAGCTGCAGACGGTTCCCTTATCACCAAAGTGGCAATCCTTGGGGCTCCTTTGCTTGGTGCAGCTTTGTTGACTCCTTTATACATAAGAACGACAACTGTGGCGCTGCCGTCAACGCGCGCTGGCGCGGTCGTCACTCTGCGGAGGATGCAGAGCCCATGTGCGCTCTGCCGCGGAGGCAGAGCTAGCTTCGAGGGGAAGGAACCCTCGCGAGGCTGAAGGCCTCGCCGAGACTTTCGGCTTGGTCCTTAGCAGAATTTGCAGGTGGCATCCGAGATGCCCTCTCGAGGAGATGTGGTCCCTCGACGAGCAAAAACCCTCACGAGGCTCGCCAGGCTTGGAGAGCCTGGTCCTTAGTGAAATCTTCTGAAGAATGCGGTGGGCCCTGGCAGGCCGGCCCGTGGTACCCTGGTTTCCACTATGCCGACAGTAGCCCCCGGGCCCGCGATGGGCACGCCGAAGCCCATGGATGGAGGCGAAGTGTCGAGGGCCCAACGATGCCTGCCTGGGCCGTGATACGTGGGGAGCAGCGGTTGCGCCCGAGGCCACGATCTCCTCGTCTTTAACGGGCGACCCGGTGGGGCCCGCCACGTCCTTGGAGACCGGCCGATAAAGCCTGAGCGCGCAGACGGCGCCCGTCACTTCTCCCATAACTCCTCCGCACACTTCCCCCAAAACATCTCCTTCTTTCCAGAGCGCTCCGCCTTCAAGGTCTCCTTCTCCTGCGACCATGGCGCCCAAGAAAGCCACCGCCGACCAGAAGGGCAAGGCCACTATGCAGGCCGGCAAGTCCACGGCGGCGGGGACGCTGCCGGAAACCCGCGTCCGTGCGGCGGCGCTCGAGAAGGTGCGCCACCTGGCGGCCGCCAACACGCACGAGCTCGGCGCCACAAACATGGAGGTGGCCGGCAGCCGCAAGGTCGGCGCGGGGTACTACCCCATCTTCCTTCACACCCTCTACGCCGGCCTCATTCCTCCCTTCTCCAGCTTCCTCATGGGGAGCCTTGAGGCGTACCGGATCCAACTCCTTCATCTCCACCCAAACTCCATACTCATCCTTGCCATCTTCGCCTATCTCTGCGAGGCGTACGTTGGCGTCTGTCCGTCGGTGGACCTCTTCCGCAGCTTCTACGCCCTCCGGTCCACCGCGCAGAACGAGCGGACCGGGTGCATCTCCTTCCGCATCGCCACCGCCAGGAGCGAGGACTACATCCCCATCGCGTGGCTCGGCGAGAATGCGGTCACCAAGATAACGAAGAAAGTGGAGGATTTCCGCCAGCGGTGGGTTTTCGTCGACACCAAGTCGTCGAACCGCCTCCTGGAGGTACCCGTGGCACCCCCGAAGAAGTGGGCGCGTTGGGCGAGCAGCGACTTCGAGGGCCCCAAGCTTGAGGCGGTGTACGAGCGCATTCGGATGCTCCGCGAGGCCGGGCTCACCGGCCAGATGGTGGCGAGGGATTTTACCAAACGCCGCATTGCTCCCCTCCAGTGGCACTCGGAGCCGATGTGGACGTACTCGGGCTCGGAAGACAGGATGCGCCTGTGCGCAGATAGCTTCACTTCGGACGAGCTGAAGCAGGTCATGAGAGTCCTCTTCGCCACGGCGTCCATCCCATCTCCAGCCGTCGAAGATGCCCTGCCGCTGTTCGCCTATGTGGAGGAGAGCGTGCGCGAAGCCCGCCAACTCCTGCCCAGATTCGACGAATGGGGCATCAGGCCTGATGGACTCTGCGGGCCCCGCAGCAACCCATGGGCTGCGGAGCTGGAGCAGGTGGGCGAATCGCCGGAGCCGGACGAGGCTGAAGACTCTGGCGAGGGCGAGGCCTCGAGAGGTCATAACCCCTCTGGCGGGGACGGGGCCTCGAGAGGCGCTAACCCCTCCGGAGGCTCCGTCAGCTCCCCGAGGAGCGCGCCGCCTGAAGAGGACCTCCAGGAGATCTCCTCCAGCGGCGACGAGGACGCCTTCTGCGTAGCCCGCTCCCGACGCATCGTAGAGGAGGAGGAGGGGAGCGACAACAGGGGAGGACGCCGTGAGCCCCGCACCAAGGCCCTCCACGACAAGAACGCCTCGGCAGGGGGGAGCGCCCCCCGAGAGGAGGCAGGAGGGCCTCAAGGGGAGGCCAGGGCGAGCAGCCCCCAGCCTCCGAAGGCAAAGAAAAGGGTGTGGAGGATAGCCGATGAGTAAGTCTTGATTCTTCTTCTTTCCTTAGCATTTTGCTTCCGAAAACCCTCTTGACGGATCTTCTGCTTGTTTGTCTTCAGGAACCCTGCGGTGCCGAAGAAACGGAAGCTCCGAAAGCTTGGGGAGGCCGCTGAAGCCACCGCGGCGCCGCCGGTGGTTGACGAGCCGCAGCATGTAGTAGCTCCTCCTGCAGGCGAGCGCCGCGAGGAGGAGGAGGACAACGACGTCGTAGAGGTGGTGTCGCCGCCCGTCCGGACCACTCTTCCTC
This sequence comes from Puccinellia tenuiflora, assembly GCA_012064385.1. Taxonomy (NCBI): domain Eukaryota; kingdom Viridiplantae; phylum Streptophyta; class Magnoliopsida; order Poales; family Poaceae; genus Puccinellia; species Puccinellia tenuiflora. The sequence goes on from QRDG01002282.1 coordinate 1,160,775, forward strand.
CCGTACTGCAGAGGGCGATGGAGGAGGAGACGGCGGCCGACACAGCCCGAGTCTCGGTGAGGCCGGACGCGGAGGAGGAGGCGATCGAGGAGATCGTCACGGAGCCACCTCAGGAGGAGGAGGCTCCCACACAGAGGGCAGACGTGCCCGCGGCTGCGGCGGGCGCGGCCACCATGGAGGGGGTGGGAGGCGCCCCCGAATGGCAGGAGGAGGAGGCGCCTCCAGAGCCCACAGATACTGGAGCTAGGGGCGAGAGGACGCCCAGCCCCCAGCGGGCTCCAGACGCGGGTGACGATGCTGGCGCCCACGCGAGCCCCCAAAGGGCCCCTGACGCGGGAGGCGAGGAAGGCGCCCTCGCGAGCCCCCAGAGGGCCCCTGACGCGGGAGGCGAGGAAGGCGCCCTCGCGAGCCCCCGGGCCGCACCGGAGGCGGCCGTGAGCCCAAGGCAAGGTGCCTCGAGCGCCCCGCCAAGAAACAAGATCTCTGCACCCCGTAGCGATGCGGGGACCTTGGCGCTGCGGGAGCCGCGGCGCCAAGCGGTTCGTCGCCAAGCCGTCCTCGGCCAGGCGCGGCGGACGCTTGATGAGCTGGAGGCGCAGCTCGCTGAAGAGGAACTCGCCCAGGCGGAAGAGCGGGCGAGACTCGACGAGGGTGTAACAGCCCCACTTTTGGACCCTGAAAATATGAGTAAAATTTTCACTTTTGCATCTCAATTGCATCATGGCATCCTCATTCAAATGGCTTCAAATGAAATAATAAGGGAGCAACAATTGAGAACCCAAAGGTGATGATGTAAATGGTGAACAAAGTTGCAAAACAAATAAACATATTTGTCCAGGAAGTTCCAACAATTTTAAATATGCTTGTTGCCAAATGTAAATGCATTTGAAAATGCAAATAATTAAAGGAAGCCCAAAATTCAAGAAAACAACTTATGAAACATTAACACATGAAATGTTTTCCAAATGGGCTGCAATTTTTATCACAGGTTCCCAATAATATATAAGGGCTCTGTGAATTTTTCCAGAATTTTCCAAACTGTTTAAGGACCTCAATTAAATGTCTAAAGTTGCTGGAATTAAAGAATTTGGGAAAAGGGGAAAACCCTGACAGTGGGTCCCCCCTGTCAGCATCGTCACTGTGGCGACAGGGAGAACCCTGGCGCCATGGCCGCCCCACCACGGCCTCCCGCGCGGCCCCCTTGCGTCCATGGCCCCCCTTGGAGGCTAAAGAGGCCTCCCACGACCGCATGCTCCTCCTCCCCTCCTTTTTCCCCCACCTGCAGAAACCCTAGCCGCCCCGCGCCATGGCCGCGACATAGCCGAGCGCCGCCGCCACATCGCCGACGACCGGAGCTCCCCCAGGGCAAGCCGAGCGCGCCATCGTCCTCGCCTCGTCGTCCTCGTCCTCCTGCTGGGAGCAATCGGAGCCGGGAGCACGGGATCGAGGCCGTCGTCCTCGTCTTCTCCGGCACTGCCGCCGCCGTCCACCGCAAATCGCCGCCGTCTCCGTCCCTCTCCGGCCTCACCACCTGCACCAGCGTCACCAGGGTGAGCTTGCGCTCCTCCCGGACCTCACCGTCCCTCCTCTCTCCCCCTAGATCGACGCGTCGATGTAGATCGTGTTCGGGCCGCCGCCGGTCGCCGTCGTAGCCGTCGGTCCGGTGACCCATTTGGGGCGGCGCCGCCACCGTTCGGTCGCCCTCATCGAGGCGACTCCCAAAGACACGACGCATGCCCCCCACACGGCCTTCCTCGCCGGATCCGTCCGCGGCCGTGCCGTCGGCCGCCGTCGCAGACGCGCCGGTCCTGGCATCCCTGCCCAGGTCAAACCTGGCAGTGGGCCGGCCGGTCGACGTGGCTACCACCGTGGCAGCCGGCCCACCAGTCAGTGGCTCTGGCTAGCCACTGGCCCGGTGAAAAACGTTTCGGCATTAATCTCTGGAATTAAAACAATAAACAGAAAATGATGTTAAACTTTGAAATGGCATAACTTTTGAACCACTTGTCCAAAAAATTGCAAATAATATGTCAAAATGCTCAGCAATAAAATGTCTATCTGTTAGTACCATTGGTTAATTTAATTGGTCAAAATAAATTGCCTTTAATTGCTGAAGACTAAAATGGCAGAAATATTGTTGAATTTGGAAATTCCATAACTTTATGAATAATTGTCCAAAAATTATGGTTAAGCTCTCAAAATGTTCAGGAAAACAACATCTACATGCTAGTTCCATTTCCCATGCAATAATGAACATTTAAATTGCTGTTTAACTAAATTTATTAAAATGGCAGATTTAAATCAATTTTTGAATAAATCATAACTTGGTGAATATTACTTCAAAAATTGCAAATGATATACCAAAATGACCAGCAAAGCAAATGCTATCTACCTATGTTAATATCACAGCATGCAAACAAATTTTCCTTTGATGTTAATTTCGAAATGGTTAAAATGATTTAAATCGCATAACCGTTTAAATCACCATTTATTCGTCGTTGATCGGAAAATTGCAAACAAGGTACCAAAACGATCAGTGGAACAAGGTCTATCTAATAATGCCATTTTCATGCATTTAGGACCCATATTTCAGTACTGGACGTTTTGATAAATGACGCAAATCACTAAGTTAAAGATGGAGTTTTAACCCGTTAATCGTGATATTTAATTTAGGGGTTCCATTTAACTTGTGGGACATGCCCAATACCTTTCCAATGCATAATATGACCATATCATCATGATTGTGCATTGCACCTTGTATTCGTGTTATTTATTTCCTTTCTTGTATTGTTTGTGTTTCGGTAGATTCTGGAGTCGAGGTTCCACCACAATACCTTGACAACCAGCGCGACCAGTACTACCAGCAAGGCAAGAGCTAACCTAACCTTCTTGGCATATCTCATATTACCCAAGTATTTTATCCACTATATTATTGCATTCGATTCTGGTGACAAGTTTTGGTCAGTGTATATAATATCCTATCAATTGCATGTTCCCTGAACCATTATCTGTTTCCCCACCTATGAACCATAGATTGAAGTGTTGGCCTGAGATAAATCATATCTGTTGTATGTCATGCTTAGATATGCTTAGCCATGCTTAGTCGAATGCTAGAGTTGTCCGTTGATTATTTCCATAATTGTGAAGTGAATGGAATGTTCGGACAGTGGTGGAGACTTGTGTTGATAATTAATTGCTAAGAAGGCTGGGATGAGTTGCCATCGGGGATGGTGTTTTGTCTCGTTCTGGCCCCTAGGTGTGAGTTCTTATCGACCGAACCAAGAACCGAGCGTGCTTCCAAAGGTGGGAGTATGGGCTCCTTACTAACCGAATAATTAGTGCGGGCGTATCCAAGGGTCCTCTAGTTTGCGCTTTCCATTTGCGGGTGTGTGGCTGATGATGATGATGATGGTGATGATGGTGGAGGTGATAGGAGTGGAGATGGGGCAGGGTGTTGAAATAGGTGCTGAACTTGTCCTGTCGTCACGATGACCCTTGGATAGTCTCATGCTTTGTAAAGGTTTAACCGCGCCTGCCCTGCCGGCTTTCCCCGGAAGAGAGCTAAATGATCAGGCAAGGGGTCGGACGGTACCAATGGTAAAAACAGTACACCCCTGCAGGGTTTAATCTTTTCGAAAAGCCGTGTCCACGGTTATGGACAAATCTTGGTGAGATAGGTGAGATCATAGAGAACCTGAACCTTTAATCAAATGGCAGCTAGAGGTTGCATAATCAACGTGTGGTAAAAGGTTCATTTCCTCGAGGGAGATTCGAGGGAGTGCCTTGGTGGAGATAAGTAGTGTTTCTGAATACAGTAGGTTCCCCGTGAACCGAAGAGAAAAGTGTTACCCTCTTATCCCCTTATGAAAACCTTCTGATTAGATGATGCCATGAGTCCTAGTCTTCGGAAGGAAACAAAACTAGCTTTATGCAAAACAACCACTTATATAGCTTTGAAGCCTCCGTCAGCATCGGGCCTATATCGCCCTACTAATTCTTGCGAGTACGTCGTACTCAGCCTTGCTTTGTTGATTATTATTTGTTTCAGAGGAGGACGCCACCGAACTGGAAGGTGGGTTCTATGTTGACTTCGACGAGTAGTCTGGGGTTCCCAGGTGGCAGCTTGGGACGTCATGGAACAGGCTGGCACGGGATAATTATCTGTAGGCCTCTTAGGCCATAATTTGGATCTTGTTGTTTAGACAACTTTAATTTGCTTCCGCTTGTTGTAATGATGGGTCAGTGACCTCTGATGTGTCATTTGCTATCTTTCTCAATTATATGAGTTGAACTATGATATCTTTGTGTCGTAGAGTCTGTGATGTGCCACTTGTTCCGCAGTCTTGGTCTCTTTGTTATACGTGAAAGCGATGTCGGAGCTTATGGCATGATCGAGGTGTTGTGTGCCGATGATGTATTCCGAGCACGCCTGCCAATGTGTTTTGGCCTGGGATTGGTAACCCCAGTAACCCTTGATTGTGTAGCATGACCGGTTGCACAACGTTTCACTGTATAACTCTGGGGTTAGGGCGTTACAGAGGGCTGGGCCCTCCTCCGCGAGAGTATTTCCTCTCTTTGAGCTATGGCCCATGGTCTTGAACCGAAGGTCCCGGATTGTACTGGAATTCTGGTGTATTGATTCATGAGGGTTGTCACCCATGTGAGCACTATGCTACTTGTGAGTCCCAGTACATGAAGCTGATCTTTAACCCAAGATCTTTTCCGTTGAACCACCTAATGGGTTTTATCCCGACTGGCTAATGTCTGCTAAGTTCAATTATTTTCCTGCCATGTTGATGCGATGTTACATGTTCCTCCTTGCTCTTTCCTGCTAAATTGTTGTCACAGTGGTCGCTTATTCTGGGATGGATCCTAACTGTGTCCTTGTTCATATCTCCAGAATGGCTCCTACCCGTCGTGGTGAGCAAAGCAACACTGAGCTACCGCCGCCACCCTCTATGGCGGAGGTACTGATGATCATCGAAGAGGGCCGTCTGCGCAATGAGAATCTTCTCGCGCAGTTAGTGCAGCAAGGGGCTCGGAGAAACACTGAGTGTAACAATCTCAATGACTTCCTGAAGTCCCAGCCTCCCACCTTCGCCTATGCCAAGGAGCCGTTGGATGCTGATGATTGGCTGCGTGCCCTGGAGCGCAAGTTTACCGCGCTACATGTTCCGGCTGCAGAACAAGTGAATTTTGCAACCTACCTTCTGATGGGAGCCGCTGGCTCTTGGTGGGAAAGCCATGTGGCAATGACTGCTGCTGGTCATGTGTTCACCTGGGAGGAATTCCGCACTGCCTTCCGTGCGGCCTACATCCCCAAGCCCGTCATGGAATTGAAGAGAAGGGAGTTCCTGAATCTGAACCAGGGACGGATGGATCTCCAAGCTTATGGGCGGGAGTTCAATCACCTGTCTCGCTACGCCCCTCGGGATGTGACCAATGATGAGGACCGGCAATATCTGTTCCGCAAGGGACTGAATCCGCAGCTTCGTTATGAGCTGTTGCCCTTCAAGTTCCCGTCCTTCCAGGAGCTGTACAACCAGGCTCTCACTCTGGAGCAAGGTAGGAAGGAGCTAGAGTCTTCCAGGAAGTCAGCTCCAGTGGACAACCAGGGCTCCTCCTCCTCCGAAGCCAAGAAGCGCAGGGTTTTCGTGTCGTTCAGCTCGGTGCCCCGTGCTCCTTTCGTGCCCAAGCCTACAGGACACAAGCCACCTCCGCCTCGCCCAGCTACATCGACTGTGGGTGCGGCTGGAAGTGGGTTCCGTCCTCGTCCGCCTGCACCGCCAGGGCTCACTTGCTACGCCTGTGGTCAGCCAGGTCACTACTCCAGTGAGTGTCCTCAAAAGGCCAGGGGCTCTACACCTGCACCAGCACCTTCCACACCCGCTGCCAAGGCTGCGACTGTTAGCCGTGGTCGTCTGAACCACGTCTCCGCTGAAGCCGCTGAAGAGGACCCCGGTGTTCTCATGGGTGAGCTCTACCTCAATGGATATCCAGCTACCGTCTTGTTTGACTCTGGAGCATTGCATTCATTCATATCCATAGCTTTCGCAGTTAGCCACCAAATAGAGTTCTTGAACATGAACTCCCCTTTAAAGGTTAAAACACCGGGCTCTAGTTGGCTAACTGACTGGATTACCCCGGAGGTCCGAATTTGCTTAGGCTATTGGTCTTTCCCGTTCCAGTTGATAGCCCTGAAGTCAACTGGTATAGACGTCATTCTGGGTATGGACTGGCTGGTCAAATATAAGGCTAACTTGAACTGCGCTGACAAGACTGTCGTCGTGATCCACCCAACCGACGGGCCAGTGACGTATCGGTCCCCGTATTCCAAAAATCCAACCGCTACCGCTCCTCTCTCTCCGGAGATCAGTCTCTACCTTATGGAAGGTATCAACCCGCCTGAAATGCATGAGATAGGTGTGGTGTGTGACTTTCCCGACGTCTTTCCTGAAGAATTGCCTGGCATGCCGCCAGATCGAACTGTTGAGTTTGTTATTGAACTGGTTCCCGGGACTGCCCCGATTTCCAAGAGGCCGTACCGAATGCCGACAGAAGAGTTGACTGAGCTGAAGAAGCAACTAGATGAACTGTTGGAAAAGGAATTCATTCGGCCTAGTAGTTCCCCCTGGGGTTGCCCCGTCATCTTTGTCAAGAAGAGGGATACCAATGTTCCTCGTCTGGTTGTTGATTACCGCCCTTTGAATGCGGTGACCATCAAAAACAAATATCCTATCCCTCGAATGAATGATCTCTTCGATCAGCTAGCGGGTGCAACTGTGTTCTCCAAGATGGATCTGCGGTCAGGCTACCATCAGATCAAAATCAGGAAGGAGGATATTCCTAAAACGGCATTCACTACCCGTTATGGGTTGTATGAGTATACTGTCATGTCATTTGGCCTCACCAATGCTCCCGCTACCTTCATGAGGCTAATGAACTCGATCTTCCACGAGTACCTTGACAAGTTCGTCATCATCTACATTGATGATATCCTCATCTATTCCAAAACCGAAGAAGAGCATGATGAACATCTTCGCCTAGTCTTGACCAAGCTCCGCGAACATCGCCTTTGTGCTAAGTTCTCAAAGTGTGAATTCTGGCTAAAGGAACTCGTCTTCCTAGGTCATGTGGTGTCAGCTCACGGAGTGTCCGTTATACCTGACAAGATTCAGTCAATTCTGGATTGGCCTACCCCAAAGTCTGTCAAAGACATCCGCAGCTTCCTTGGGTTAGCGGGTTACTACCGCCGATTCATCGAAGGTTTCTCCAAGATAGCCAAAGCTTTGACCGACCTTCTCAAGAAAGACAAGAAGTTTGTCTGGACGGACAAGGCTGAAGAGAGCTTCCAAACCCTAAAAGGCAAACTCACGACCACTCCTGTGCTTGTCCTTCCAGACACCGACAAAGACTTTGTAGTCTATTGTGATGCATCCCTCCAAGGTTTGGGCTGTGTTTTGATGCAAGAAGGCCATGTTGTCGCCTATGCTTCCCGTCAACTCAAGCCGCATGAGCAAAACTACCCTACTCATGATCTAGAGCTTGCTGCTGTGGTTCATGCTCTAAAGCAATGGAGGCCCTACCTGTTGGGTAACCGTTGCGAGATCTTCTCTGACCATCAAAGTCTGAAGTACCTTTTCACTCAACCGGATCTGAACCTTCGACAAAGAAGATGGTTGGAGTTAATCAAGGACTATGATGTGACCCTCAACTATCAGCCTGGCAAGGCCAACGTTGTGGCCGATGCCTTGAGCCGCAAGTCTTATTGCAATAACCTAATGGTTGAGCGAGCTCAACCTGCTCTTCATGAAGAGTTCGCACGTCTGAATCTGGAGATTGTTCCCTCCGGATATTTGGCCAACTTAGAAATCCAGTCCACCCTCGAGGATGATATCAAGGCTGCCCAGCAAAATGATGCTGAAATCCTCGAGATCAAGGAGAAGATAGCCAATGGGAAAGCCAAATGTTTCTCGGTTGATGACAACGGTGTCGTCTACTTTGGTACCCGTCTGGTGGTGCCCAAGAGTGGGAATACAAAAGAGTTGATCCTCTCCGAAGCTCACGAGTCACCCATCTCTATTCATCCGGGTAGCACCAAGATGTACCAAGATCTTCGCCCTCAATTCTGGTGGTCTTGCATGAAGCGCGAGATTGCCGAGTTCGTCGCTGAATGCGACGTCTGTCGCCGAGTTAAGGCTGAACATTAAAGGCCAGCTGGTACTCTCCGCCCTATAGCCATTCCCGAATGGAAGTGGGATGAAGTTGGTATGGACTTCATTACCGGATTCCCAAGGTCTCAGAAGGGAAATAATGCAATTTGGGTAGTCATCGATCGCCTATCCAAGGTCGCCCATTTTCTTCCCGTCCGTGAGGATATCAATGCCAGTCAGCTTGCGGAGTTATATGCAACCCGGATTGTTCCGTTGCATGGAGTTCCGTTAAGGATTATCTCTGATCGGGGAAGTCTGTTCGTATCGAGATTTTGGCGAAGTTTCCAAACTGCTATGGGAACCCGTCTCAATTTCAGTACAGCTTATCATCCTCAAACCGATGGCCAAACTGAAAGGGTCAACCAAGTTCTGGAGGACATGCTTCGGGCATGTGTCATCTCCTTCGGAAAAGGTTGGGAAAAATATCTTCCCTTCGCCGAGTTCTCCTACAACAACAGTTATCAAGCGAGTCTGCAGATGGCCCCATTTGAGGTTCTCTATGGAAGAAAATGCCGAACTTCGCTCAATTGGTCTGAAACCGGAGAGAGGCCACTCTTCGGTCCTGATGCGATCAATGAGGCTGAAGAGAAATTCCGCATCATCCGAGAAAATCTCAAGATTGCCCAGTCCAGGCAGAAGAGCTACTACGATAAGCATCATCAAGAAGTTCACTATGAAATTGGTGACAAAGCCTATCTTCGAGTCTCTCCCCTCCGAGGCGTTCGTCGTTTCGGGATCAAGGGAAAATTGGCACCTCGTTTTGTTGGTCCTTTCACTATCCTAGCCAAGCGAGGAGACCTCTCCTATCAGCTCGAACTTCCAGAAAATTTTCCGGATGTGCATGATGTGTTTCATGTCTCTCAACTCCGTCGTTGCTTCAAGGATCCTATTCGTGGGGTCAATCATGAAGAGTTGGACATCCAGGAGGATCTGACTTACCCTGAGCATCCTGTCCGCATCTTGGATGAAGCGGAAAGGAAGACTCGTAATAAATCCATCAAGTTCCTCAAAATCCAGTGGTCTAACCATTCTGAAGACGAAGCAACCTGGGAACATGAAACTAGCCTTCGTCAGGAATACCCCGCCTTCTTCACTCCAGCCTAGAATCTCGGGATGAGATTCCTGTAAGGGGGATAGAGTTGTAACAGCCCCACTTTTGGACCCTGAAAATATGAGTAAAATTTTCACTTTTGCATCTCAATTGCATCATGGCATCCTCATTCAAATGGCTTCAAATGAAATAATAAGGGAGCAACAATTGAGAACCCAAAGGTGATGATGTAAATGGTGAACAAAGTTGCAAAACAAATAAACATATTTGTCCAGGAAGTTCCAACAATTTTAAATATGCTTGTTGCCAAATGTAAATGCATTTGAAAATGCAAATAATTAAAGGAAGCCCAAAAATTCAAGAAAACAACTTATGAAACATTAACACATGAAATGTTTTCGAAATGGGCTGCAATTTTTATCACAGGTTCCCAATAATATATAAGGGCTCTGTGAATTTTTCCAGAATTTTCCAAACTGTTTAAGGACCTCAATTAAATGTCTAAAGTTGCTGGAATTAAAGAATTTGGGAAAAGGGGAAAACCCTGACAGTGGGTCCCCCCTGTCAGCATCGTCACTGTGGCGACAGGGAGAACCCTGGCGCCATGGCCGCCCCACCACGGCCTCCCGCGCGACCCCCTTGCGTCCATGGCCCCCCTTAGAGGCTAAAGAGGCCTCCCACGACCGCATGCTCCTCCTCCCCTCCTTTTTCCTCCACCTGCAGAAACCCTAGCCGCCCCGCGCCATGGCCGCGACATAGCCGAGCGCCGCCGCCACATCGCCGACGACCGGAGCTCCCCCAGGGCAAGCCGAGCGCGCCATCGTCCTCGCCTCGTCGTCCTCGTCCTCCTGCTGGGAGCAATCGGAGCCGGGAGCACGGGATCGAGGCCGTCGTCCTCGTCTTCTCCGGCACTGCCGCCGCCGTCCACCGCAAATCGCCGCCGTCTCCGTCCCTCTCCGGCCTCACCACCTGCACCAGCGTCACCAGGGTGAGCTTGCGCTCCTCCCGGACCTCACCGTCTCTCCTCTCTCCCCCTAGATCGACGCGTCGATGTAGATCGTGTTCGGGCCGCCGCCGGTCGCCGTCGTAGCCGTCGGTCCGGTGACCCATTTGGGGCGGCGCCGCCACCGTTCGGTCGCCCTCGTCGAGGTGACTCCCAAAGACACGACGCACGCCCCCCACACGGCCTCCCTCGCCGGATCCGTCCGCGGCCGTGCCGTCGGCCGCCGTCGCGGACGCGCCGGTCCTGGCATCCCTGCCCAGGTCAAACCTGGCAGTGGGCCGGCCGGTCGACGTGGCTGCCACCGTGGCAGCCGGCCCACCAGTCAGTGGCTCTGGCTAGCCACTGGCCCGGTGAAAAACGTTTCGGCATTAATCTCTGGAATTAAAACAATAAACAGAAAATGATGTTAAACTTTGAAATGGCATAACTTTTGAACCACTTGTCCAAAAAATTGCAAATAATATGTCAAAATGCTCAGCAATAAAATGTCTATCTGTTAGTACCATTGGTTAATTTAGTTGGTCAAAATAAATTGCCTTTAATTGCTGAAGACTAAAATGGCAGAAATATTGTTGAATTTGGAAATTCCATAACTTTATGAATAATTGTCCAAAAATTATGGTTAAGCTCTCAAAATGTTCAGGAAAACAACATCTACATGCTAGTTCTATTTCCCATGCAATAATGAACATTTAAATTGCTGTTTAACTAAATTTATTAAAATGGCAGATTTAAATCAATTTTTGAATAAATCATAACTTGGTGAATATTACTTCAAAAATTGCAAATGATATACCAAAATGACCAGCAAAGCAAATGCTATCTACCTATGTTAATATCACAGCATGCAAACAAATTTTCCTTTGATGTTAATTTCGAAATGGTTAAAATGATTTAAATCGCATAACCGTTTAAATCACCATTTATTCGTCGTTGATCGGAAAATTGCAAACAAGGTACCAAATCGATCAGTGGAACACGGTCTATCTAATAATGCCATTTTCATGCATTTAGGACCCATATTTCAGTACTGGACGTTTTGATAAATGATGCAAATCACTAAGTTAAAGATGGAGTTTTAACCCGTTAATCGTGATATTTAATTTAGGGGTTCCATTTAACTTGTGGGACATGCCCAATACCTTTCCAATGCATAATATGACCATATCATCATGATTGTGCATTGCACCTTGTATTCGTGTTATTTATTTCCTTTCTTGTATTGTTTGTGTTTCGGTAGATTCTGGAGTCGAGGTTCCACCACAATACCTTGACAACCAGCGCGACCAGTACTACCAGCAAGGCAAGAGCTAACCTAACCTTCTTGGCATATCTCATATTACCCAAGTATTTTATCCACTATATTATTGCATTCGATTCTGGTGACAAGTTTTGGTCAGTGTATATAATATCCTATCAATTGCATGTTCCCTGAACCATTATCTGTTTCCCCACCTATGAACCATAGATTGAAGTGTTGGCCTGAGATAAATCATATCTGTTGTATGTCATGCTTAGATATGCTTAGCCATGCTTAGTCGAATGCTAGAGTTGTCCGTTGATTATTTCCATAATTGTGAAGTGAATGGAATGTTCGGACAGTGGTGGAGACTTGTGTTGATAATTAATTGCTAAGAAGGCTGGGATGAGTTGCCATCGGGGATGGTGTTTTGTCTCGTTCTGGCCCCTAGGTGTGAGTTCTTATCGACCGAACCAAGAACCGAGCGTGCTTCCAAAGGTGGGAGTATGGGCTCCTTACTAACCGAATAATTAGTGCGGGCGTATCCAAGGGTCCTCTAGTTTGCGCTTTCCATTTGCGGGTGTGTGGCTGATGATGATGATGATGGTGATGATGGTGGAGGTGATAGGAGTGGCGATGGGGCAGGGTGTTGAAATAGGCGCTGAACTTGTCCTGTCGTCACGATGACCCTTGGATAGTCTCATGCTTTGTAAAGGTTTAACCGCGCCTGCCCTGCCGGCTTTCCCCGGAAGAGAGCTAAATGATCAGGCAAGGGGTCGGACGGTACCAATGGTAAAAACAGTACACCCCTGCAGGGTTTAATCTTTTCGAAAAGCCGTGTCCACGGTTATGGACAAATCTTGGTGAGATAGGTGAGATCATAGAGAACCTGAACCTTTAATCAAATGGCAGCTAGAGGTTGCATAATCAACGTGTGGTAAAAGGTTCATTTCCTCGAGGGAGATTCGAGGGAGTGCCTTGGTGGAGATAAGTAGTGTTTCTGAATATAGTAGGTTCCCCATGAACCGAAGAGAAAAGTGTTACCCTCTTATCCCCTTATGAAAACCTTCTGATTAGACGATGCCATGAGTCCTAGTCTTCGGAAGGAAACAAAACTAGCTTTATTCAAAACAACCACTTATATAGCTTTGAAGCCTCCGTCAGCATCGGCCTATATCGCCCTACTATTCTTGCGACTACGTCGTACTCAGCCTTGCTTTGTTGATTATTATTTGTTTCAGAGGAGGACGCCACCGAACTGGAAGGTGGGTTCTATGTTGACTTCGACGAGTAGTCTGGGGTTCCCAGGTGGCAGCTTGGGACGTCATGGAACAGGCTGGCACGGGATAATTATCTGTAGGCCTCTTAGGCCATAATTTGGATCTTGTTGTTTAGACAACTTTAATTTGCTTCCGCTTGTTGTAATGATGGGTCAGTGACCTCTGATGTGTCATTTGCTATCTTTCTCAATTATATGAGTTGAACTATGATATCTTTGTGTCGTAGAGTCTATGATGTGCCACTTGTTCCGCAGTCTTGGTCTCTTTGTTATACGTGAAAGCGATGTCGGAGCTTATGGCATGATCGAGGTGTTGTGTGCCGATGATGTATTCCGAGCACGCCTGCCAATGTGTTTTGGCCTGGGATTGGTAACCCCAGTAACCCTTGATTGTGTAGCATGACCGGTTGCACAACGTTTCACTGTATAACTCTGGGGTTAGGGCGTTACAGAGGGCTAGGCCCTCCTCCGCGAGAGCGTGGAGAGCTGCCGCCGGCAGGACGCGGCGGCCCTGGCGGCCCGCCAAGAGGCCATGCGCTTCGCCGAAGAGACCCGCGACAGCGTGAAGCGGGAGGCGGCGGAGACCATGGAGCAGCTGGATGCCGCTCGGGAGGCGCTCGATGCGGAAACTGCCTCCAAGCGACAGGAGGTTGCGGCCTTGGAGCAAAACTTCATCACGCACTCCAAAACCGTGGAGAGCAGCTTGAAGGAGCTCCGCGAGCGGCTGGACGCCCGCGAGACACAGCAAGCGCAGCACGAGGCAGAGCTCACACGACGCGAGGGAGAGCTCTCCCCCCCCCCCGCGAGTTGGAACTGCGCCGGCGCGAGGAGCAGGTCTAGCAACTTGAGGCGGACCAGGCCACTCGCGAGGAGCAGCTGAAGGCTCGCGAGGACCGGGTGGCCAGGGACGAAGCCACCTACACCGAGCGCCACGCGAAGGCCAACGCCAGCCTCGCGGAGAAGGAGAAAAAATTGAAGGAGGCCGACGACAGGGTCAAGCTCAACCGCCTAGACCTCGCAAAGGACTATGACGAGAAGGCCAAGAAGCAGGAGGAGCGCTTCAAGGTGAAGCGCAAGGAGCTCCAGGACCGCATCCAGGGGCTCGAGAAGGAGGAGAAGCAGATGGCTTCCCGCCTTTAGAGCGCCAGGGAGGCCCAGGCTCACGCGGAAGGGAAAGTCGCCGCCCTGGAGAAGGACCTGAGCGAGCTCCACCAGCAGGTGGGGCCGGTCGTGAACCTCGTGGAGCAGGCACGGGACAACGCGCAGGTCGGCCGGACCATGTCGCGCCAACGCCAGCGCATGCTCCACGACCTGGTACTCCGTGCGCGCGCCGTTGGGGACGACCTGAGGATCGAGGTCCCCAACTTTGCCGCAGGGGGGAGCGACGACGAGGCCGCGTACACGCTCTTCTTCGAGCAATTCCTCGGAAGGCTTGAAGAGAGCGCGAAGGGCTTCGACGAGCACGTCGTGGAGGAGAGCCGCGATCTCCTCGTCATCGCTACCTGCCGCATCTTCAGCAACCTCGCGAGGCTCCAGCCCTCGCTTGACCTCGAGGCCGTGACGGCGCCGGTCGACATCAGTGACAAGGCGCGGAAAGCCGCCTAGGCGTACGCCAAGAAATTTGACCAAGTCGTGGTCGATGAAGATGAAGGCGACGACGAGGAGGATGCCCTGGAGGAGGAGGCGGAGGCTGCCGTGGACGGAGCGGGCACCTCAGGAGGCGCGGCGGCCTGAGCTCCCTCCTGTATCTGGACGTGCACGGGCACGAACTATCTTAGCATTTTATTTGTAATAGCTTTGTAAAGACTTGCTTTAAGCTTTGTTTGACCGTGCTCGGTGAATATCCCTCGAGAGGCTTTTGTCTTCCCTTTCATGTCTTTTTCGCTCTACGTCTTAGGACCCTCTCTTAGCGCTACACCACCGCCGCTTCGGTATGTGAGAGTCAGGGCTCCACAAGGCCGGGGGGTGCGCGAGGCCTTGAGAGGTAAGAGGTCCCAAGTCGCGATGCTTGGGGCTCCCCTTCAATGCGCAAGCAGCCCATGAAGCGCGGGAGAGAGAAAAGAGGTTCGAGGGACGAAAACCACCGAAAGGAAATTTTAACCAAGTGTTTGGACTTAGCTTCGCGAGGTGTTTTTCGCCTTGGAGAGGGTGTTGGTTCCCTGACGAGGCGTTTTTGCCTTGAAGAGGGTGTTGGTTCCCTCGTGAGGCGTTTTCCTCTCGAGGTTGCCTGAGGCTTGTTTTTGAACCTGCTTTCCTGCGTTTGGACAGATAGGTATACCCACAAGCAATACATAGCTAGATAATTCATGCGTGCTCGTAGGTTCCTTCATGTGTGTCTCGCGAGGAGAACAGACACCAAGGTCCTTGGTGAGTTGACGTGCACGGGAGCCGGTCCATCAGTTCAGAGCTCCTTAGGAGTTGACATGCATGAGAGCTGACCCGTGAGTTCAGAGCTCGGATTCCTTGGGTTTGAGGC
Source organism: Puccinellia tenuiflora (assembly GCA_012064385.1). Classification (NCBI taxonomy): domain Eukaryota; kingdom Viridiplantae; phylum Streptophyta; class Magnoliopsida; order Poales; family Poaceae; genus Puccinellia; species Puccinellia tenuiflora. Next base: position 1,176,037 of record QRDG01002282.1, read on the forward strand.
GCTGATGGGATGCTCCCGAGGCACAGGCACCATGTCCAGCCCCCGCTCGCGAGGTACACAGGAGGGATCATACGAGCAAGGATGAACAGCAATAACATAAATGCTTACCAAAGCAACAACATATGCTGGCGCGAAGCGCAAAGGTTCAAAGTGACCTGAAACAGAGGTTCATTACACTGGCGTGGCCAGAAACACAAAATCCGCCATGTCAGGCATGGGGTTCCACATGGAGTGGCTGAGACTCTCACGGCCCGAGGCGACGCATTTAGAGAGAGCTCAAAGAGGGGGCGCCTATGCGGGGGTGGCTTGTAGAGCCTGCGGTCCACCATGACTGGGCATGGGGATCCACCTCGCCAAGGCATGGTGCTTGAAGAAGTCACCTTGCCGAGGNCAGCTAAAACCTTGCCAGTGAACATGAACCGACTACATTGTCCCAGTACAGCACTTCTCCGTAGTCAAGCTCCTGGAACCTAGAGAAAAAGGATGAAGACAGTGTTGGGCCTTTAGAACCTACAAATGTGTCAAGTTATACAATATGACTTTGTTAGCATGTTAAATTTTTAATCCCGTCAAAATTAATTCTAAATACTGGAATTGCGACTGACTGAAAGTTCAGATATACTGTTACAGAAAAAAACTACCGAATGAAAATGGATGTCCTAGTTCGAAATGCAAGAAAATCTTATGAATGTGCTATATTAGAAAATTCTAGGATAAAAAAATTCAATTCTACGCACTATACCTCGGCTTACGGTGGAAGGCAGAAATATTAGAAAAACCTTTTAGATAATCAGAGATTTAATGTGTATTTGCTAGAAACAGTAGAAAACATTCAAATCCTATATACATACAAAATATTAACTAATTCTGTTGGTTAACACAGGGTACGTAAACCTCAAACCAAATTGGCCAGGTGTTTTCTTTTCCTCGAAGGTCTGGTGTTTCCTTATGTTCATGTAGGAGCGCTGGAATATATGGTGTCGGTCTAGGATGGCATATAGTTAACCATCTTGCCCTCTTCCGTCGCTATAGTACACAAACAGATTGGGCATCTACAAATACCGATTCATTGAGGATTCTGTGATTAATTCAAGGAGCTACATAATAGATCATGGATTCAGTGCGATCATGGGTTACTTGCCTGTGTCATGAGGTAGTATAATAGTGATGAGCGACGATTCCAACATGTTGGGAGGTGAACGGCAGTCTCTTGCTGTTCCTCCAATCTGCAGCCTCACCATGAGAGTGGATCGGATGGCAGGGTGCTTATCCCGTCCGTTTCCGCAACCGGAATTGTGTTTTAATCGATGGTTGAAATAAATCGTGTCATAATCAGCGGTTAAAAAACATATTAGACGGTAACGGGTGGTACCACGGGTACCATCCCAATCACTGTGAAAGAGCTTAATTGTATTACATGCGACTTGGAAACTTACATCATATCTTCAAGTTCAGCTCAAATTATATACGTTATATTGTTCTGTTGTTTTAGGAGTTTAGCACCGTTCGTAATGGGTTTGGATTATCTGCTACATTCTTCCAATAATATAAAAATTGTACGACCTCTGCTAGACAATTGATTTATACTTTTCTCATCTTGAGAAAGCTGACCTACTTATCCAATTGCTTGATGGAAGGTTTCACGGTTCGTTTGTTTTCTTAAGTGATCGTTAAGTGCTATATGATTGTTGTTGGATCAACATATTTCCATCCTGACTCCCTTCTACTGAGCACATGTGCAAGTGTTACATATACTATTGTAATAGAGTTTCTTGTACAACTTGGAAAGTCGTGTGCTATTTTTATTATTTTGATAAGTATAATTTTGTAAGTTTCAGAATTTACAAATAAAATAATTTGGTATATGCAATGATGTTGAACCACCTTTACAGCTGAGCACAAGTGCGAGCGTTAACGAAAAGAGTATTAGCATGTATCCTTTACGATTTGTCCATATCGTGCAGATGAATGGTGGTTATTTAACATTTTAGAACGAAAGGAAGCAAGGGTGTTCCGAAACCACTCAATGAGCAACAACATGATAGTCGCGAAGATCAAAGATGAGTTGAATATGTGGAGCTTGGCCAGGGCAAAACATTTGAGTAATGTAATGCGCGAGAGTAGACTTTGTTTGGCCGTGGCCTTGGGCCGCGGCATGGCATGTAAAACCTCTTAAAACTCCTTCTTAATAATAAAATGGCAAATCTTTTGCCTCGTTTCAAAAAAAAATTTAACATTTTAGAATTCATCCCGATTTGAGTGTCCTTCTTTAGTCCTTATCCCTTTCTTTCTACTAGGAACATTACGATGTTGTGGTGATGTTTCCATTTGGTCAAACAGAAAAACTGAGTAGACTTTATCACAAGCTAGCTTTTAAAATAAATATTCAAAACAACCTTTTTGTTTGCGTGAGATTTTTTTTATCAAAACTACAATTCCCACCATTCGCTGATTTTTTTCCTTCTAGATACATGAAGTATCTCTATAAAGATATAACTTCACCTTCATATATCTTCTTTGATCAAAGCATCTTCCTTGACATTGTTGAACCACTCTGTATATAAGCTCCAATTTTATGAGAAGTATATCGGGTCTGTATAAGCTCCTTCAAAATTCGTGAAGTATCTCATCTTAGGATAGAACTCCATCTTCATATATCTACTTTGATGAAAGCATTATTTTTTACTTTGTTGAACTAGTTTATCTCTATAAATTCTGATTTTATGTGAAATAGATCGTAAACTTTTAAGTTCCTTGTAGATTCTATGTAGGCCGCAATATTTCTTTTAATACTATGTTGGCAGGGTGTTGAACTTGAAACCTCTTGGCTCTGACACCATATTGACCTGATGCACCAGCCGAGCCAAGCAAAAGTCTGAAATGACGGAAATAGATGGGCAATATATTTTAACATATTTAATAAGTTAAATTTGGCTATGTTTAGATTAGTGTGTAATTTGAATGTTTTGTTATTTTTTAAGGCGGATGTCCGTTTCGGGGGTGCGACATGCCATTAATACACCCGCCCCCATGGGTCCAGATATGGTGTCTGGACACTCTCAAACAAACGTAATATGAGGACATCTAAACATAATATGGGAGCATCCGGAAAAAATTACGGGGCACAGTGGGAGATGCTCTTAGCACGAGTGGCCAACTAGCAGGGGAAGGAGGTGAGCGCAAGAGCTAACGTGGTAGGCCCGACATCGAAATGAACTTTCATATATACTACTCCCTCCGATCGGGAATGATTGTCGCAACTGTCCTACAATTGTTTTACAAATAAACACCTGTAGTTTCAAAAGATAACCCAAAAATCCTCCAGATCCAGATCGCGACCCTCATCCCCCGCCTCTCGCTTCGCTCGCTCGCCTCTCCTCTCCAGGTTGCAGCAGCTCCTCTCTCCAGGTCGCAGGACCCTACTCATGATCTAGAGCTTGCTGCTGTGGTTCATGCTCTAAAGCAATGGAGGCCCTACCTGTTGGGTAACCATTGCGAGATCTTCTCTGACCATCAAAGTCTGAAGTACCTTTTCACTCAACCGGATCTGAACCTTCGACAAAGAAGATGGTTGGAGTTAATCAAGGACTATGATGTGACCCTCAACTATCAGCCTGGCAAAGCCAACGTCGTGGCTGATGCCTTGAGCCGCAAGTCTTATTGCAATACCCTAATGGTTGAGCGAGCTCAACCTGCTCTTCATGAAGAATTTGCACGTCTAAATCTGGAGATTGTTCCCTACGGATATTTGGCCAACTTAGAAATTCAGTCCACCCTCGAGGATGATATCAAGACTGCCCAGCAAAATGATGCTGAAATCCTCGAGATCAAGGGGAAGATAGCCAATGGGAAAGCCAAATGTTTCTCGGTTGATGACAATGGTGTCGTCTACTTTGGTACCCGTCTGGTGGTGCCCAAGAGTGGGAATACCAAAGAGTTGATCCTCTCCAAAGCTCACGAGTCACCCATCTCTATTCATCCGGGTAGCACCAAGATGTACCAAGATCTTCGCCCTCAATTCTGGTGGTCTTGCATGAAGCGCGAGATTGCCGAGTATGTCGCTGAATGCGACGTCTGTCGCCGGGTTAAGGCTGAACATCAAAGGCCAGCTGGTACTCTCCGCCCAATAGCCATTCCCGAATGGAAGTGGGATGAAGTTGGTATGGACTTCATCACTGGATTTCCTAGGTCTCAAAGGGAAATAATGCCATCTGGGTAGTCATCGATCGCCTATCCAAGGTCGCCCATTTTCTTCCCGTCCGGGAGGATATCAACGCCAGTCAGCTTGCGGAGTTATATGCAACCCCGATTGTTCCGTTGCATGGAGTTCCGTTAAGGATTATCTCTGATCGGGGAAGTCTGTTCGTATCCAGATTTTGGCGAAGTTTCCAAACTGCTATGGGAACCCGTCTCAATTTCAGTACAGCTTATCATCATCAAACCGATGGCCAAACTGAAAGGGTCAACCAAGTTCTGGAGGACATGCTTCGGGCATGTGTCATCTCCTTCGGAAAAGGTTGGGAAAAATATCTTCCCTTCGCCGAGTTCTCCTACCACAACAGTTATCAAGCTAGTCTGCAGATGGCCCCGTTTGAGGTTCTCTACGGAAGAAAGTGTCGAACTCCGCTGAATTGGTCTGAAACCGGAGAGAGGCCACTCTTCGGTCCTGATGTGATCAATGAGGCTGAAGAGAAAGTCCGAATCATTCGAGAAAATCTCAAGATTGCCCAGTCCAGGCTGAAGAGCTACTATGATAAGCATCATCAGGAAGTTCACTATGAAATTGGTGACAAAGCCTATCTTCGAGTCTCTCCCCTCCGAGACATTCGTCGTTTCGGGGATCCAAGGGAAAATTGCACTCGTTTTGTTGGTCCTTTCACTATCCTGGGTAAGCGAAGGGGACCCTCTCCTATCACCTCGAGCTATCCAGAAATTTTCCGGATGTGCATGAGTGTTTCATGTCTCTCAACTCCGTCGTTGCTTCAAAGATCCTAGTCCGTGGGGTCAATCATGAAGAGTTGGATATTCAGGAGGGATCTGACTTACAGCGAGCATCCTGTCCGCATCTTGATAAGCGGAAAGGAAAGACTCGTAATAAATCCATCAAGTTCCTAAAAATCCAGTGGTCTAACCATTCTGAAGACGAAGCAACCTGGGAACGTGAAACTAGTCTTCGCCAGGAATACCCCGCCTTCTTCACTCAAGCCTAGAATCTCGGGACGAGATTCCTGTAAGGGGATAGAGTTGTAACAGCCCCACTTTGGTACCAGAAAATATGAGAAATTTTTTCACTTTTTGCATCTCAATTGCATCATAGCATTCCTCATCATACTTGCTTCACATGAAATAATAAGAGAGCAACAATTGAGAAACCAAATGTGATGATGTGAATGGTGAACAAAATTGCAAAGCAACTTAACATATTTGTCCAGGAAGTTCTAACTAATACAAATATGTTTGTGGCAAATATTAACGCAATTGCAAATTCAAATATTTAATTAAAGCCAAAATATAAGAGAGCAAACTCTGAAATTTTAACCCATGAAATATTGTCCAAAAGGGCTGCAATTTTACCACAGGTTCTAAATAATATATGTTGGCTCTGTGAATTTTTCCAGAATTTTTAAAATTAATTAAGGGCCTAAATTAAATACAAAAGACTGCCGTTTCAATTAAAGAAATAAAAACAGAAAAGAAAAAGACAGGCAGGGGGGTATTTGCAAAATCGCCATCGTCTTCACGCTGTAGCGACCGCGTCCCCCCGCCACCATTGCCGACGAACCTCGTCGCCACTGTCGCGGCTCCCTCGCTCCCCTGGCCCCCATGGAGGTTAAGATGCACCCCCTCGACCACCTGCCTCTCCTCCCTTCCTTTCCCCCCCGTGCAGCAAACCCTAGAAGCGACCGCGCCATGGCCGTGGACTGAACCGAGTGCCGCCGCACATCGCCGTCGACTCGGGCCGCTAGGAACAGATCAGGCCGCGCCATCGTCTCCGCCGTGCTCTCCTCTACCTCCTCCCCGAGCCCTGCGTGCTAGGACGCCGCCGTTCGCGCGGATTAAGCCGTCTCCGCTGCCGCCGTCCGCCGCCGTCCGAGCTCGAATCCGGCACCGTCCGAGCTCCTCCGCCTCCGCCAAGCACGCCAGCACGCTCAGGGTGAGATCACGGTCCTCGGAGACACGCTCCCCTCGCTCTTTCCCCTCTGGCTCGCCGTTTCGCCGTAGCCCGTCTCCGGCCGCCGCCTGTTGCCGACGTAAACGTCGCTCCAGCGACCAATAACCGGCGGCGCCACCACCTTTGGGTAGCCCGTGATGCGTAGTCTCCGTAGGGCTAGTTCGTTCGTGCCCTAGGGCACGGCAGCGCCGCCACGGTGCGCGGCCGTGCCGCCGATCACCGCCACCACGCGCCGGTCCTGGCCGCCCCCCGTCGGTCAAACCTGTGGGTGGGCCGCTGGCCGACGTGGCCTGCCAGCATGGCTGCGGCTCCACCCGTCTGTCTCTGTGGCTAGCACGGCCCGGGTACAAATCGTTTCGACAGTTTTCTGGAAATTCAAATAATTGGCAGAAAATGAATATGAACTTTGAAATTGAATAACTTTTGAACCACAAGTCCAAAAATTGCAAATAATATCTCAAAATGCTCAGCAACAAAATGTCTATCTGTTAGTGCCATTAGTTAAATTATTTGGTCAAATTAAATTGCCCATATTTAATAATTACAGAAATGGCAGAAATGAGTGGAAGTTTATAAAATCTATAACTTTATGAATATTGCTCCAAAAATTATAAATGAGATCTTAAAATGTTCAGGAAAACAACATCTAAATGTTAGTTCCATTTTCATGCAATAATGAACATTTAAATTGTTGTTTAATTAAAATTATTAAAATGGCAGATTTAATTCCCATATTGAATATATCATAACTTGGTGAATATTAATTCAAAAATTGCAAATGATATACCAAATTGACCAGCAAAGCAAATGCTATCTACCTATGTTAATATCACAGAATGCAAATAAATTTTCCTTTGATGTTAATTTCGAGTTGGTTAAAATGATTTAAATCGCATAACCGTTTAAATCACCATTTCTTCACCGCTAATCGGAAAAATGCAAACAAGGTACCAAAATGATCAGTAGGATAATACCTATCTAATAATGTCATTTTCATGCATTTAGGACCCATAATTCAGTACTGCACATTTTGGTAAATAACGCAAATCACTAAGTTAAAGATGGAGTTTTAACCCCTTAATTGTGATATTTAATTTAGGGGTTCCATTTAACTTGTGGGACATGCCCAATACCTTTTCAGTGCATAATATGTCCATATCATCATGATTGTGCATTGCACCTTGTATTCGTGTTATTTATTCCTTTCATGTATTGTTTGTGTTTCGCTAGACTCTGGAGTCGAGGTTCCACCACAATACCTTGACAACCAGCGTGACCAGTACTACCAGCAAGGCAAGAGCTAACCTAACCTTCTTGGCATATCTCATGTTATCCAAGTATTTTATCCACCATATTACTGCATTCGATTCTGGTGACAAGTTTTGGTCAGTGTATATAATATCCTATCACTTGCATGCTCCCTTAACCATTATCTGTTTCCCCACCTATGAACCATAGGTTGAAGTGTTGGCCTGAGATAAATCATATCTGTTGTATGTCATGCTTAGATATGCTTAGCCATGCTTAGTCGAATGCTAGAGTTGTCCGTTGATTATTTCCATACTTGTGAAGTGGATGGAGTGGTCGGACAGTGGTGGATACTTGTGTCAATAATTAATTTGATAAAAGGCTTGGATGAGTTGCCAACAAGGTCGTTGGTGTTTTGTCTCATTCTGGCCGCCTAGGTGTGAGTTCTTATCGCTTGAGCCAAGAACCGAGCGTGTTCCAAAGGTGGGAGTATGGGCTCCTTACTAACCGAATAATTAGTGCGGGCGTATCCAAGGGTCCTCTAGTTTGCGCTTTCCATTTGCGAGTGTGTGGCCGAAGATGATGATGATGGTGATGATGGTGATGATGGTGGAGGTGATAGGAGTGGCGATGGGGCAGGGTGTTGAAATAGGCGCTGAACTTGTCCTGTCGTCACGATGACCCTTGGATAGTCTCATGCTTTGTAAAGGTTTAATCGCGCTTGCCCTGCCGGCTTTCCCCGGAAGAGAGCTAAATGATCAGGCAAGGGGTCGGACGGTACCAATGGTAAAAATAGTACACCCCTGCAGGGTTTAATCTTTTCGAAAAGCCGTGTCCACGGTTATGGACAAATCTTGGTGAGATAGGTGAGATCATAGAGAACCTGAACCTTTAATTAAATGGCAGCTAGAGGTTGCATAATCAACGTGTGTTAAAAGGGTTCATTTCCTCGAGGGAGATTCGAGGGAGTGCCTTGGTGGAGATAAGTGGAGTTGCCGAATACAGTAGGTTCCTTGTGAATCGAAGAGAAAAGTGTTACCGTCTTATCCCCTTATGAAAACCTTCTGATTAGACGATGCCATGAGTCCTAGTCTTCGGAAGGAAAAACTAGCTTTATGCAAAACAACCACTTATATAGCTTTGAAGCCTCCGTCAGCATCGGGCCTATATCGCCCTACTAATTCTTGCGAGTACGTCGTACTCAGCCTTGCTTTGTTGATTATTATTTGTTTCAGAGGAGGACGCCACCGAACTGGAAGGTGGGTTCTACGTTGACTTCGACGATTAGTCTGGGGTTCCCAGGTGGCAGCTTGGGACGTCATGGAACAGGCTGGCACGGGATAATTATCTGTAGGCCTCTTAGGCCATAATTTGGATCTTGTTGTTTAGACAACTTAAACTTGCTTCCGCTTGTTGTAATGATGGGTCAGTGACCTCTGATGTTTCATTTGCTATCTTTCTCAATTATATGAGTTGAACTATGATATCTTTGTGTCGTAGAGTCTGTGATGTGCCACTTGTTCCGCAGTCTTGGTCTCTTTGTTATACGTGAAAGCGATGTCTGAGCTTATGGCATGATCGAGGTGTTGTGTGCCGATGATGTATTCCGAGCATGCCTGCCAATGTGTTTTGGCCTGGGATTGGTAACCCCAGTAACCCTTGATTGTGTAGCATGACCGGTTGCACAACGTTTCACTGTATAGCTCTGGGGTCAGGGCGCTACATAATGCTGCTGAATTTAGTTCACGAGCATTCAATGATTATTGCCTAGCATTGGGCATAACTGTGGAGCATTCTGTACCATATGTACACACACAAAATGGTCTTGCGGAATCACTTATCTAGAGGATTAAATTGATAGCAAGACCACTCCTACAGAATTGTAGTCTCCCAACATCTTGTTGGGGACATGCGGTGTTACATGCCGCGGAATTGATACAAATTCGACCAACTGCATATCATATGGCCTTTCCGTTGCAGTTAGTACGTGGAAATCAACCAAGTATTTCCCATCTTCGAAGATTCGGTTGCGCTGTGTATGTACCGATATCACCACCTCAGCGTACATCGATGGGTCCACATAGAAAAATGGGGATCTATGTGGGGTCTCCGTCGATTATAAAGTACCTGGAACCCTTAACCGGGGATCTATTTACAGCCCGGTACGCTGATTGTATCTTCGATGAGGACAACTTCCCGGCATTAGGGGGAGAAAAGAACCACAAAGAATGCCGGGAAATAGATTGGAATGTTACAGGCATTCAGTCCTTAGATCCACATATGAATGAGTCTGAATTAGAAGTTCAGAGGATTATTAATTTGCAAAATATTGCAAATAATCTGCCAGATGCATTTACTGATTATAAAGGTGTAACTAAGTCCCATGTTCCTGCTATGAATGTTCCAGAGAGGGTTTAGGTAACTCAAAAGACTGCACAACCGCACAAGAGGGGGAGAAAACTGGACAAAAAGGACAAGGCTTATCAGAAGCATCCGCGGGGAGTGAGGAACCCTCAAACAGTAAATGTAGTTCAACAACAAGTTGACGTTCAACCTAGTGTTGAAGGACACCTGAAGGATGTTCAACATCCAGAGCCCAACACAAATGTGCACACAAATATAGGTGTTGGGGCATCGGAACACCTTGACTCGATTGTTGTGGGAAATCACGATGAGTCAGAAGGTATTGACGAGATTTCAACAAACTATGTTGAAACCGGAGAATCGTTCAACAGAAAGACTACTAATGTCGACATATTTTTCTCCTAAAAAATTGCAAAGGACCTGGCATTGGATCGTGAACCTAAGTCCATGGCAGAGTGTATGAAATGCTCAGACTGGTCCAAATGGAAGGTTGCAATAGAGGAAGAATTGCGCTCGCTTGCCAAGAGAGAGGTATTTACTGCAGTAATACCTACTCCTCAGCATGTTTTCCCCGTGGGGGCGAAATGGGTTTTTGTTCGAAAGAGGAACGAAAACAATGAGGTGGTGAGATATAAGGCGAGGCTGGTAGCACAAGGGTTTACACAGAAACCAGGCATCGATTACGATGAAACATATTCTCCTATGATGAGTGGAATCACATTCCGATACTTGATATCGATGGCAGTGCAAATGAATTTGTATATCCAATTGATGGATGTAGTGACCGCATATTTGTATGGGTCACTGGATACAGATATTTATATGAAGGTTCCCGAGGGAATAAAACTTCCGGATCCGAAGGCTAATCGCAACATGTATTGCGTAAAGCTACAAAAGTCGTTATACGGTTTGAAGCAGTTGGGTAGAATGTGGTATAACCGGCTGAGTGAGTTCCTTATGCAGAAAGGTTACTCAAATAATGATGATTGCCCATGTGTGTTCATTAAGAAATCCAGTAATGGATTTTGTATAATTTCTGTGGATGTTGATGACTTGAATATCACTGGAACTACACAAGAGATACATGAGGCAAGTAATCATATGAAGACGGAATTCTAGATGAAAGATTTGGGTAAAACCAAATTTTGTCTTGGTCTGCAACTTGAACATGTTTCTTCAGGAATACTAGTTCATCAGTCTGCTTATATCGAGAAAATACTGGAAAAGTTCAGTATGGATAACGCATACCCATCAAAAACACCTATGGTTGTAAGGTCTCTTGATAGAGACAAAGACCCTTTTAGGCCAAAGGACGACGATGAAGAGATATGGGGACCAGAGTTCCCATATCTCAGTGCCATTGGTGCACTAATGTATCTAGCAAACTGCACTAGACCTGACATATCATTTGCAGTTAATTTGTTGGCTAGATACAGCGCATCGCCAACAAAAAGGCATTGGGTTGGTGTGAAGAATATTCTCAGATATCTTCAGGGCACCAAAGATCTTGGATTATTCTACCAGAAAAATCAAGAGAGAACCATGGTAGGGTATTGCGATGCTGGATACTTGTCAGATCCCCATAATGCCAGATCGCAGACTGGTTTTGTCTTCTTACATGGAGGCACGGCTTTCTCTTGGAAGTCGACAAAGCAAACTTTAGTAGCTACGTCTACTAATCATTCTGAGATAATCGCTTTGTATGAAGCATCACGGGAATGTGTATGGCTTCGTAGGATGATGAACTTTATCCAGGGTTCAAGTGGGATTGGTTCACTGGAATCACCCACCATTATCTATGAGGATAATGCTGCTTGTATTGTACAAATGCAGACATGTTATATTAAGAGTAATATTTCAAAGCATATTGCTCCTAAATTATTTTATCCCCATGAACTACAAAAGGATGGGGAAATAAAGATTTTGCAAACGAAGTCATGCGATAACCTTGCTGATTTGTTTACCAAATCCTTACCAAGTTCTTTGTTCAATAAATATGTAAATGGAATTGGTATGAGGAGACTTCGTGACTTGCAAAGTTTAGGGGGAGAAATCTCCTAGGTTATAACCTGTTGAAAATTATTAGATTTTCGGTATTGCATTCTTTTCCTTTGTGAGATTTCTTGATGGTTTCTCATGTAAGGTTTTTAATGAGGCAATAGTAGTACAAGCATGGACGATAAATGTCATTTTCTCCTTATTTTCCCACTGGGTTTTTAAAAGGAGTTTTTCATGGCATATAGTGTATTTCCTCTATTTTTTTCCCACAGTGTTTTTGGAGGAGATGATTCTAAAGGATGATCAGCTCAAAGACAAGCAAGGATTAGGGGGAGTGTTAGGATTTAATTAATATGTAATTAGATATAATCCTTGTTGTAATTAACTTTATGTGCGGGAGCCTCTCCAGACAACCGTCGCGTCCGCTTCTCGCATCCCCAAGAACAGACGCATCTCCTTGTAGCGTCGGTTCCCCTTGTATAAATATGTTGATCATCAATGGAATAGACAAGAGTTGGAATCAAATCACTTTTCCTCTCAACACTAATATCTCGGGTTATAATGGTTTGGTGACGATGTGCTAAAGACGTAAGTATGGTGGTGTCATGTCCATTTACTAATGTTCCATAGTACTCCTGTCACGATGTGCTAAAGACTTGAGTATGATGGTGGAGTATTTCTACTGTCTATACCTAATGTTTTCTCCTCATACTGATTGCTTTCGATAAAGTTCATGTACTCCTATTATTCTATAAGATGTGGTAGAAATGCTTAACACCACTTTAAGTAATAAAACTTCCTTTATCGAAAAAGATGTGGTAGAACTGCTAGTTTTATTATTACTAATAGAGTAATATTAGTTCTGTTTTTTAACCCAACGCAATTTTACACTTGAGCGATGACGTTCTACGCAGGCAAAAATAATGAATAGTCCGGAATTAGTTAATTAGTTGGTACTCCCTTTGGTCGGAAATGATTGTCGCAGCCGATATTTAAAAAAAAACCTCAAACGCTTAGGGCATCATCCCGCACTCCCACTCATGCGTCGAAGAAGAAATCGAACCAACACTCCTCTCTCGCATCCCACTCCCCTCGCGTCCCACTCCCACTCTCCCACCATGTCGGAGCGCTCTTCTCTCTCCACCCACGCGCCATGCTCTCTCCCACCGGCCGGCACCATCGCGGACGTGCACACGTTATCTTCCTCCCACTGATCGGCACATGAGTGGAGAGAGAGAGAAGATCGCTCCTCCGCCATGCAAGACTGGGGCGATCTGGAGAGGGGAGCTCCTACTGAGTTGGAGAGGGGAGATCCTGCGACCTGGAGAGAGGAGCTGCTGCAACCTGGAGAGGAGAGGCGAGCGAGCGAAGCGAGAGGCGGGGGATGAGGGTCGCGATCTGGATCTGGAGGATTTTTTGGTTATCTTTTGAAACTACGGGTGTTTATTTGTAAAACAATATTGTAGGACAGTTGCGACAATCATTCCCGATCGAAGGGAGTAGTATATATGAAAGTTCATTTCGATGTCGGGCCTACCACGTTAGCTCTTGCGCTCACCTCCTTCCCCTGCTAGTTGGCCACTCGTGCTAAGAGCATCTCCAACTGTGCCCCGTAATGTTTCCGGATGCTCCCATATTATGTTCAGATGTCCTCATATTACGTTTGTTTGAGAGTGTCCAGACACCATATCTGGACCCATGGGGGCGGGTGTATTAATGGCATGTCGCACCCCCGAAACGGACATCTGCCTTAAAAAATAACAAAACATTCAAATTACACACTAATCTAAACATAGCCAAATTTAACTTATTAAATATGTTAAAATATATTGCCCATCTATTTCCGTCATTTCAGACTTTTGCTTGGCTCGGCTGGTGCATCAGTTCAATATGGTGTCAGAGCCAACAGGTTTCAAGTTCAACACCCTGCCAACATAGTATTAAAAGAAATATTGCGGCCTACATAGAATCTACAAGGAACTTAAAAGTTTACGATCTATTTCACATAAAATCAGAATTTATATAGATAAACTAGTTCAACAAAGTAAAAAATAATGCTTTCATCAAAGTAGATATATGAAGATGGAGTTCTATCCTAAGATGAGATACTTCACGAATTTTGAAGGAGCTTATACAGACCCGATATACTTCTCATAAAATTGGAGCTTATATACAGAGTGGTTCAACAATGTCAAGGAAGATGCTTTGATCAAAGAAGATATATGAAGGTGAAGTTATATCTTTATATGAGATACTTCATGTATCTAGAAGGAAAAAAATCAGCGAATGGTGGGAATTGTAGTTTTGATAAAAAAAAATCTCACGCAAACAAAAAGGTTGTTTTGAATATTTATTTTAAAAGCTAGCTTGTGATAAAGTCTACTCAGTTTTTCTGTTTGACCAAATGGAAACATCACCACAAATCATCGTAATGTTCCTAGTAGAAAGAAAGGGATAAGGACTAAAGAAGGACACTCAAATCGGGATGCATTCTAAAATGTTAAATTTTTTTTTTTTGAAACGAGGCAAAAGATTTGCCATTTTATTAATTAAGAAGGAGTTTTAAGAGGTTTTACATGCCATGCCGCGGCCCAAGGCCACGGCCAAAACAAAGTCTACTCTCGCGGCATTACATTACTTAAATGTTTTGCCCCGGCCAAGCCCCACATATTGACCTTGTATTTGATCTTCGCCACAATCATGTTGTTGGTCATTGAGTGGTTTCGGAACACCCTTGCATTCCTTTCGTTCTAAAATGTTAAATAACCACCATTCATCTGCACGATATGGACAAATCGTAAAGGATACATGCTAATACTCTTTTCGTTAACGCTCGCACTTGTGCTCAGCTGTAAAGGTGGTTCAACATCATTGCATATACCAAATTATTTTATTTGTAAATTCTGAAACTTACAAAATTATACTTATCAAAATAATAAAAATAGCACACGACTTTCTCAAGTTGTACAAGAAACTCTATTACAATAGTATATGTAACACTTGCACATGTGCTCAGTAGAAGGGAGTCAGGATGGAAATATGTTGATCCAACAACAATCATATAGCACTTAACGATCACTTAAGAAAAACAAACGAACCGTGAAACCTTCCATCAAGCAATTGGATAAGTAGGTCAGCTTTCTCAAGATGAGAAAAGTATAAATCAATTGTCTAGCAGAGGTCGTACAATTTTTATTATTATTGGAAGAATGTAGCAGATAATCCAAACCCATTACGAACGGTGCTAAACTCCTAAAACAACAGAACAATATAACGTATATAATTTGAGCTGAACTTGAAGATATGATGTAAGTTTCCAAGTCGCATGTAATACAATTAAGCTCTTTCACAGTGATTGGGATGGTACCCGTGGTACCACCCGTTACCGTCTAATATGTTTTTTAACCGCTGATTATGACACGATTTATTTCAACCATCGATTAAAACACAATTCCGGTTGCGGAAACGGACGGGATAAGCACCCTGCCATCCGATCCACTCTCATGGTGAGGCTGCAGATTGGAGGAACAGCAAGAGACTGCCGTTCACCTCCCAAACATTGTTGGAATCGTCGCTCATCACTATTATACTACCTCATGACACAGGCAAGTAACCCATGATCGCACTGAATCCATGATCTATTATGTAGCTCCTTGAATTAATCACAGAATCCTCAATGAATCGGTATTTGTAGATGCCAATCTGTTTGTGTACTATAGTGACGGAAGAGGGCAAGATGGTTAACTATATATGCCATCCTAGACCGACACCATATATTCCAGCGCTCCTACATGAACATAAGGAAACACCAGACCTTCGAGGAAAAGAAAACACCTGGCCAATTTGGTCTGAGGTTTACGTTCCCCGTGTTAACCAACAGAATTAGTTAATATTTTGTATGTATATAGGATGTGGATGTTTTCTACTGTTTCTAGCAAATACACATTAAATCTCTGATTATCTACAAGGCTTTTCTAATATTTCTGCCTTCCACCGTAAAGCCGAGGTATAGTGCGTAGAATTGAATTTTTTATCCTAGAATTTTTCTAATATAGCACATTCATAAGATTTTCTTGCATTTCGAACTAGGACATCCATTTTCATTCGGTAGTTTTTCTGTAACAGTATATCTGAACTTTCAGTCAGTCGCAATTCCAGTATTTAGAATTAATTTTGACGGGATTAAAAATTTAACATGCTAACAAAGTCATATTGTATAACTTGACACATTTGTAGGTTCTAAAGGCCCAACACTGTCTTCTTCCTTTTTCTCTAGGTTTCCAGGAGCTTGACTACGGAGAAGTGCTGTACTGGGACAATGTAGTCGGTTCATGTTCACTGGCAAGGTTTTAGCTGCAAGCGATCCTTATAAAATATAGTAATTCTCTCCAATTTATTAATTTGAGTTCAATATGTAAGGTTATCCTTTTCCCGTGGGGAATATGTGAGTTCATACATAAACTGAAGGTCGTGAATTCAACATAGTAGCGAGCTACATCAATGCCGCTCCGAATTTCTACATGACACCGAACTTCAAACAGAACAACTCCATGGTTGTCTATGTGCTCTTGAATTAGTAGTTTCTTTGGACCGTGATATGCTATGTGTCCATTAGATTCAGGTTTTCTACTGTTATTTGCTGACTCCCGTTATGGTTCTATCAAATTTTCAGGTGAACATATATTTTACTTGAGCTAATTAGCATCTGTACCACAGTACCAGTATAGGTTCCGGGGAAAACAAGCAACCAAACAGACTAATTAGCGTTTTTTTTTTTTTTGCTTCATCCCTGAATTTAAAAGGACAGGGTCAGTTCAGGCTTGACTCAACTGTACATGTATTTCGAGCAGCAGAGGATGCTTAACAAAAAAAAAAGGATAAAGCACGGGACTTTTGTTTGGTCAATTTTCTATGCTTGCATGATATACTACTGACTGTCATTGTACTGAAAAGTTGAGGTATATGTCAGACCAAAATAAAATAAATCCTACGGTGGTGGTTGAAATATCGATCGTGTCTTCACAATGGGAGAAGGATTTTGTTTTCGACATAAAACAGTAAGGGTTCCTCCTGCGTATATATTTATAATTTTGTAGAGTAATCATCTCCATATGTACAGGGTATGCAGTAAAAAGAAACTTCTCAAACGAAGGCACTATCAAGGCATGAAACTGTAAATGCTTTCACTTTGCTCTGTGAATCAACTTAGGTAATTGGTGCTTAATATTGCGTAGAGATTCGTCCGTAATCATTTGAATATGAAATCATGTCTTCCTGACCATATGGCCATGGCTAATTCCAAATGGGAGAAGGATTCAAATGAAAGAGGATGTCTAGAGTATTGCAGAAGTATCATACTGACCTGCATGAAAGCAAAGGTATGCTTATTACTTGGTATTTCACTTACAACATTTGCTAATCTGTTGAATGCTGTCGAAACATCTACTGACGTGCTGTTCAAATATTCTTTGGAACTTTATCCGTAATGTTTATTACTGAAAGTACTAATCGATTGTTTTTTTACTATGTTGACTTGATTTTGTGGCAACAATCGATAAACAAAGTTGGATGTGCAGAGTTAGTCTATTTCTATCTATCTTTCCTTGGAAGATTTTTTTTTTTTGAACCCATGAGGACATATCCAATTCCTGTTACCAGGGGTAAATATCCAAATTTTAGATCTCAGAGAAAATATATATCATACTGATCGGAGCAAGTTAGGTAAAGCCGGAGTTGCTCTGCTTTTTAGATGAATATATTATGATTTTCTTTCTAACAATAAATAACTTATGCATCGGCTTACATTATAGATATAAAATAGTCAAGCTATATTTGCGATCTGAAATTCTATGTACATCAAAGATTAGCATTACAAAGTTGTGTTTTCAAACGATTACACATTTATGCTTGCATCTCATAGAACTATGTACCCAACACTCAAAGAATTGCATGCTTCCATAAATTAGCTATAAGCAATCAAACTACCATTTTTCAAATATACGTATGACTCTCAAGAATAAAATAACACATCGGGCATATATTTCAACGGAATAGTATATCACGGTAGCGCCTAATAGAATTTTCTACCACAAGATGCAATTAGTTTTTTTTTTTAGAGAAAGATGCAATTAGTTGGAGCAGAGTTTGTCATAAAATTAAAATTCATGTCCGGATGTTTTTGATTCACGACCCAGTTATTATTATTACTATATTAATTGCCTCCAATTTATAATATTTAAAGTTGCAAAAAATGAAGTATGGAAGTATAAAATAATTTTATAAAATGAAATAAAGAGTTCTTATAGAGTAAAGTAAATATTGTAAAATGGCAATAACTAAAGAGTTGTCTTTACATTTGCTCTATTGCTTGAAATTTTCACTTAAACACGACTTTTAAGACCATCTTTAGTTACTTAACCAAATAATTTCTCAATTGTACGATAAAACTTAGACATAAAAGTATACAATGTATGTAGAGAAGTGTTGCTTAGAGAGTGCAAGGACATTCAAAACGGTTACTTTACATTTACGTAACATTCCTATTACAAATGCAAACGTGCAACATATTCTTAACCTACACATTATTGCAATCTCTGTAGTCTCTATTTCTCATCTCAAAGAAAAACACTAAGATGTACAAAAAAGATATTGCAACAAAAGGCAAACACACAAGCCCGTGCAAGCACGGGTTGACGACTAGTGTAAATAATTTGAGCTGAACTTGAAGATATAATGTAAGTTTCCAAGTCGCATGTAATATAATTAAGCTCTTTTACAGTGATTGGGATGATACCCGTGGTACCGTCCGGTACCGTCTAATATGTTTTTTAACTGCTTATTATGACACGATTTATTTCAACCATCGATTAAAACATAATGGCGGTTGCGGAATCGCACGGGATAAGCACCCTGCCGTCCGATCCACCATTTGCGGAAAAAACACATTTCTCGCTCCCAACTTGGGCAGCGTCGTCACGGGAGGGTCAACCGCCGCCACCGCCGCTGTTGCGGAAGGGCAGCCGTAGCCATCGCGGATGGTCAGCCGCAGCCGCTGTCGCGAGAGGGACAGCCACCGCTGCTGTCGCGGAAGGACAGCCGCCGCCGCTGCCGTCACGGTAGGGGAACTGCCGTCGCAGTTCCGCCATACTGACCACCGTCGGTACGAGAATCGACACATCCATGTTGGGGCAGGAGAGCCTCCTTTGGTCAACACCATGCGCCCTGGGACACGGCCTTCTACCGCCGTGCCGCCGTCACAACCCCTTCGCTCTTGTGAAGGCAACAATCACCGCCGCCGAAATCCCCTGTTTTCTGTTGCTGGTTAGTACTATTTCAGATAGGTGGAGAATCTAAAAGTATAAACGGTGAGCCCTCATGGCGCCCTCTCAGAGCTTAGCACTTCGGGGCCGTCCGATTTTTCGCTGGGACCCCCTCCGCGCTGTCTGATCGTGTCGGCTTGCCTGAGCCGGCATCAACAGTGATTTGCGTATTTGCTGCGCGCACGCTTTTCCGCTCGTCTCGCATTGCTGCACTTGGCCCCGGGCGCCCGCGGACCCACCAAGCGGCGTCCGTCCTCACATTTAATCCGGGTGGGTGCGGGTCGCCTAGCCCGCCCATTGGTGTAACGCCCCCCCGGATCGGTACTATGTAGATTTGAGCGCTACCGCCAAATCCGCATAATAACGATCCTAGGACGCCCAACAGGCATAACGTGCATGTCGCAACACACACTTTATGTGGGTGGAATTATAATAACATTACAACAGTTCTCGATGGAACCCACAAAAGAACATTTATACAAGAACAAAAGATACAATACAAAGATCCAAATAACAACGGAAGCGAAATAGTATCCGGCGACGGATAAGAATACAAATGTGGACTAAGATTCCTGAAGATAAACGAAGGCACAATATCCCTACCCAGGCCAAACCGGAGGGATTCCCAAGCTAACGTCGTCAGACTTCAAATCTGCCGGCTGCATTGGAATAGCAGCCCCGAAAGGGACAATACTATAAACAGTACTGACAAGTAATACTCACAAGATATCAAAACTAGAATTCCGAGGGAAGAGGGTTAGCGATTGAAGTGGCGGCAAGCAGTACTAACAACTTATAGAGACACACTACAACTTTCGTCTAATAGAGGCAAGGTGATGTAGCCCCACACGTGGACAACACCATGGACACCATGCCAAATGGCCCAATGACAAGATCAAGAGTCAAGGCTCTTCATGAAAAGGTGACCTCGCTCCTCTCGATGTGTGATCTTGACCTTCCTTTGAATGGGTTGCTACTTCATGCCGGTACCTTGTGCATACTCAGGATCCACCCAGAAGATGACCCACAATGGAGTCAAGAAGATGGCCAAGAGGAACTCCAAGAAGATGGGCAAGAAGAAGAAGAAGGAGGTGAAGACTGCTGGACCGGCCTCCAGGCCGGCCTAGGCCGGCCTCCAGGCCGGCACCCCTCCAGAGCTGGCCAGCCTCCCAGCCGGCCTAGGCCGGACCCCAGGCCGGCCACCCTGCCGAGACCGCCGGCCCCCCAGCCGGCCCAGGCCGGTCTCCAGGCCGACCACCCTCCCGAAGCCACCGGCCCCCAGGCCGGCCCAGGCCGGCCTCCAGGCCGGGACTCCACCTGCGCCAGCCGCCGCCCCAGACGCCTGCCGGCCCACAGGCCGGCCTAGGCCGGTTCCCAGGCCGGCCACCCGGCAGAACCCGCCGGCCCCCAGGCCGGCCTAGGCCGGCCCCCAGGCCGGTTCCCCGCCTTTCCAGCCCGTTTTGTAATAGACTATAAATAGCCTTCCACTTTCCCCATTTCGGGATAGACTGAATCTGAGACTTGTGAGAGCTATGCTCCTCCTCCCTCGTAGCTAGGGTGCCTCGTTGAGGTAGATCTTGTTGTTGCTACTCTTTCACTGCGGTGTCTCTAGTAGTGCAAACCAATCTTTCACTGCGGTGATTCTATTGGATCGGTGGACCGGCCGGTAAGAGCAATCGGTTTCAACAAGAGTAAGTTTGGCTTTGATTCTTCGATCCAAAGGCTGCCTTTTTGAGGGTTTGTTGTTGGGTGTAGATCTTAGCAGGATTTGCTAGTTATCCTTGTGTTTTGCCCACGAATCTCCCTCGTTTCCCCTCGTGTTCTTCGTGTTCATCCCCGTTTCCCCCTCAAATCCGTGAAGATCGGGCCTAGCCCTACATCATTTGGTATCAAGAGCAAAGGTTTCCACGGATTTGGATCGTGTTTCCACCGTTTATTAGCCATTTTCCACCAAAATTTTTCTTTCCCATACCAATTTCGAAAATTCCAAAAAAATAGCCCATATGGATTTCGTTCGATCTTTCGATTTGGTGAGCGATTTGTGGTTTTGATCCACGGATCTCGTGCTTAAGACCTTTTCCCCACTTTCCGTTGGTGTTTTCCGGAGGCCTTTTCCGCTCCAAGCCCAAGCGTGCCGCGCAATTGGTTGCCGGCGGTACTACCGTCCGAACGGCCGTTACTACCGCCCGCAATCGGTCTTACCGCCCGTTCGGCCGGTGCTACCGCCGCACGACTATTCACCGATTTCATCTTCGTGTCGCTTCATCGCTACCTCAACGACATCAAAGGTATAGCTTCCGACACATCCCTTTCCATTTCGCGAAACTTTTTCCTAGGAGCTAGCTCTTCATAGTGTGAGCATTGCACTTGTGTGACACCAAGTAACCATATCATCATCTTGCGAGCATCTAGTTGTAGCGGACTCGGCTCGGGCAAAAGCATAAAAGCAAAAGAGAAATAGAAAAGATTCAAAAAAAAAAAAAGAGAAAAGCCGAGCCGTGATCCTAGTTATCCTCAAGCTCCAATTACCAATAGATAAATGGGTACACTTGTGCAAATCGGTTGCTCTTTCCCATACACTTGAGCTAGTTGTCCTTCGAGAGGTGGTGCGGCACGAGCATAGTCTTCGTTAGGTCCAAGTTGCTCCTCCCTATAGTCGCACCATCCACGTTTGTCTCCACGTGTGAGTCTCTTTTGTTTCGCGGATTGTGTGGTTAGTCTCTTTTGTTTCGTGGTCTTTGTGGTTATCCTCCACTTCTTGCAATAGCCTTTTCGTTGGTTTCGTTTCGATTTCTTGCCACTTTACCATACCCAAGCTCCTCATAAGTGTGTGTGTGGGTCGCTTTTGGATTGCTAATCAAACAATTTTACTCTTGTGACACCATTGTCTCGGACGGCAAGCCCACTTGTCCAATATTATCAACCAAAGGTAAGAGCGGTTTTTAGCCACCACATATTCCACATATCACTTGTGTTTGCCTCTCATGGCTAGGGAAGAACAAGACGTCGACTTCGGCAAACAAGCGGAGGCCCTTAGGCGGTACATTGACGACAACTTCCGTCGGTATGAGGAGCGCCATCAAGCCGCTCAATGTGAGAACAATGAGCGCTTCGCTCACATCCAAGAGCTCCTCGAACGAGATCGTCGACACTCTTCAAGGTCAAGTTCGCGAAGCTCTCGCCACTCCACCGCAAGAAGCCACGCACGGAGTGAGAATGATCAAGGGCATCGCCATCGCCAAGAGCGCCATCGCCAAGAGATACCTAATCAACAAGTGAACATGGATCCTCAACAACACCAAGACCAACATCGTCAAGAAGAGCCGCACCCCCAGGCGATCGTACACCATCATCAACATCAAGATCGCCATCGACAAGAAATTCCAATTCCAAATGTTAATTTGGATCCCCCACACCGCCATGAGGACAATCGACATCATCGTCATGATCTCCCTCCACATCGAGCCCGCCGAGTGCCATTGGCCGACAATCATGTTGATATTGAAGATGACGAGGATTATGTTCCACACAACCATCCAAGGCATCGTCACCGAGACCGCCATCGCCACCATGACGATGATCATGAGGATGATCACAAGAACCGATTCAATCCTCCCAAGCTCGTCATTCCTAAGTTCCACGGCACCAACGACCCGGAGGACTACATAGCATGGGAATCCAAGGTCTCCAAGCTATTTCGAGTCTACAAGGTGCCGCAAGACAAACGAGTTGACCTCGCATCCCTCGAGTTTGAAGGCTATGCGCAACTATGGTGGGAACAACTCCAAGCATCCTTTGAAGACCCAATAGACACATGGAATGACATGAAGAAGGAAATGCACAAGCGCTTTGTGCCACATCATTATGCACGCGACTTGTACAAGAAGCTACAAGAACTCAAGCAAGGTCTCAAGACGGTCGACGAGTACTACAAGGAGATGGAGTCCACTCTCTCCCGTGCACACATTGTAGAGTCCGAGGAACAATCAATGGCACGCTTCTTGAACGGCCTCACGTACCCCATCAAGAAGATAGTGGAATTCCAACCTTATGAGAACCTTGTTGAGCTAGTTCATCAAGCCATGAAGGCCGAGCGCCAAGTTGCCGAAGAGCTCAAGTATGTCAAGGCCAAGTCCTTCTTCGCCACTCGAGCTTCATCATCAACACAACCCATGACTCAAGTACAAGCTCAAGGCAATGCCAAAAGTTCTACACCGCAACCCACTACCACTTCCAAGAAGACGACGCCCTCACCACAAGCCGTCAAGTCATATCTCACTTGCTACAAGTGTGGAGGTCAAGGGCACAAGTCATTTGAATGCACCAACAAGAAGGTGATGATAGTCAATGACAATGGAGACTATGAGTCCATGAGTGAAGATGAATACCACGCATTGAACAAGGTGGCCACGATGCAAAGCTTGGATGAAGACGATGACTACATCTATTGTGATGGTGACCCCAACCCCACTCTAGTTGTCACTCGAGTCTTGACTACAATCAACCAAGGTGATGACGCTCAAAGATGCAACTTGTTCCAAACCAAGGCCGGCATCAACGGCAAATCAATCAAGGTAATCATTGATGGTGGGAGTTGTCACAACTTGGCAAGCAAGGAGCTATGTGAGAAACTCAACTTGACGTACAAGAAGCACCCCAATCCTTACCATGTGCAATGGCTTAGTGACTCCGGCACCGTGAAGATCCAACACACGGTTCAAGTATCCTTCAAGATTGGCTCTTATGAGGACACGGTGGATTGTGATGTGGTACCCATGTCGGTTTGCCACTTACTTCTTGGCCGCCCTTGGCAATTTGACAAAGCCGCTACTCATGATGGGCGCACCAACTACTATAGCTTCAAATGGAACAATAAGATCCTAGTGCTCCGCCCAATGACTCCAAGCCAAATCATCGCCGACAACGCCAAGACAATTGTAAGAGCGCAAGAAAAACAATCCCCTAGTGAGTTGAGTGGTGAGAGAGCGAACCACATTCACGTGAGTGAGAGCCACAAGCCAAATATGAGTGAGAAAGGGAAAAGAGTGAGTCCCGGCGTAGTCTTGTTAGCCACCAAAAGTGAGATGAGAGAAGTGAGAGCAAACCCATCCACTTTCCACTTCGTGCTCTTATGCAAAGGAGATGGCAAAGACACTAACGACTTAACCCAAGTTCCTCCGTCTATGTTGTCTATCTTGCAGGAATTCAAAGATGTCTTTCCGGATGAGCTACCTCAAGGACTTCCTCCCCTACGTGGAATCGAGCATCGCATCGACCTCATTCCCGGCGCCCCTCTACCCAATAGAGCGCCTTACCGCACCAACCCCGAGGAAACAAAGGAGATCGAGCGCCAAATTCAAGAACTCCTCGCCAAGGGACACGTTCGTGAAAGCTTGAGTCCGTGCGCCGTTCCGGTCATCCTCGTCCCCAAGCAAGACGACACACTCCGAATGTGCATGGATTGCCGTCCCATCAACAATATCACGGTGAGGTATCGACATCCTATCCCACGACTTGATGACATGCTAGATGAGCTTAGTGGTGCCACTATTTTCTCCAAAATTGATTTAAAAAGTGGCTATCACCAAATCCGTATGCATGAAGGAGATGAATGGAAAACCGCATTTAAAACAAAACTTGGTCTTTATGAGTGGCTTGTCATGCCCTTTGGTCTTTCAAATGCTCCTTCAACATTTATGCGTCTTATGAATCACGTATTGCGGACTTTCATTGGCAAGTTTGTGGTTGTCTACTTTGATGATATCCTTGTCTATAGCAAATCCTTGCATGAACATGTCGACCATGTGAAGCAAGTTTTGTTGGCCCTTCGTAATGCTTCGCTTTTTGCCAATCTCAAGAAATGCACCTTTTGCACCGACACGCTTGTATTCTTGGGTTATGTGGTTTCGTCAAAAGGGATTGAAGTTGACACCTCTAAGGTTGAAGCAATCACAAATTGGCCACCGCCAACTAATCTTGCTCAACTTCGTAGTGCTCTTGGTTTGTTTGGGTTTTATCGTCGCTTTGTGAAAGATTTTAGCACAATTGCTTGCCCCTTGAATGAGCTTACCAAAAAGAATGTACCCTTCATTTGGGGCAATGCTCAAGAATCGGCTTTCAATGAACTCAAGAAGAGATTGACCGAAGCTCCTTTACTTGCTTTACCGGATTTCTCCAAAACTTTCGAACTTGAGTGTGACGCTAGTGGCCTTGGCATCGGTGGCGTCCTCATGCAATGTGGCCGTCCCGTTGCCTATTATAGCGAAAAACTTGATGGTGCTCGCCTAAACTACCCAATCTACGACAAGGAACTCTATGCCTTAGTACGTGTTTTGGAAGTGTGGCAACACTACCTATGGCCCAAAGAGTTTGTTATCCATTCCGATCATGAATCTTTGAAATATTTGAAAACCCAAGCCAATTTGAACAAAAGGCATGCCAAATGGGTTGAATTCATCGAGTCTTTTCCCTATGTGGTGAAGTACAAAAAGGCAAGGACAATATCGTTGCGGATGCTCTTTCCCGCAAGATGATCTTACTCACCCAACTTGAAATCAATGTTTTGGGTCTTGATGACCTTAAAGAACTCTATGCTTCCGATTCTTTCTTTGGTCCTATCTTTACCAAGTGCACAATTGACAAAGGTTACGATGATTTCTACTTGCACAAGGGTTTCTTGTTTAAGGCTAACAAACTATGCATTCCCGAGTCCTCGCTCCGTTTGCTACTTCTACAGGAATCACATAGTGGAGGACTCATGGGACACTTTGGACGTGACAAGACACTCGCCATGCTATCTACACACTACTTTTGGCCACGGATGACGCGTGATGTGGAGCGCTTGGTGCGCCGTTGCCCAACTTGCCTCAAAGCTAAGTCCACGTTGAACTCTCATGGTCTTTATATGCCTTTACCAATACCACACACACCTTGGTCCGACATTAGCATGGATTTCGTCTTAGGATTACCTCGCACAAAGAATGGCAAAGATTCAATATTTGTTGTTGTCGATCGCTTCTCTAAAATGGCACACTTTATTCCTTGCAATAAGACCAACGATGCTTCACACATTGCAACTTTGTTCTTTAGGGAAATCGTTCGTCTACATGGAGTGCCGAAGACCATTGTTTCGGACCGCGATGTCAAGTTCACAAGCTACTTTTGGAAGGCATTGATGGCAAAGCTAGGAGTCAAGCTCCTCTTCTCCACCGCTTACCACCCACAAACCGACGGCCAAACCGAGGTGGTGAATCGAAGCTTATCAACTCTCCTTCGCGCATTAATCAAGCCAAACATCAAGGGTTGGGAGGAATGCATACCGCACGCCGAGTTCGCCTACAACCGTGCCTCCCACCGGGCGACCAAGCGAAGCCCATTTGAGGTTGTCTATGGGTTCAACCCCAACACCGCCCTAGACATCCTACCACTTCCTCTACACGAGCGCACCGACATGGACGTAGACAAAAGAGCCGACTACATGAAGACATTACATGAGTCAACACGCGCAACCCTAGAGGAGCACACAAAGCGCCAAGCCACCAAGATCAACAAGTTGAAGAAGCCCATCGTATTCGAAGAAGGCGACCTTGTGTGGCTACACCTACGCAAGGACCGTTTTCCAGATGAAAGAAAATCCAAGCTTGCTCCTCGCGGTGACGGACCCTTCAAAGTGCTCAAGCGCATCAACGACAACGCATACAAGATCGACATACCAACCTCAAAGTACTTGGTGCATGACACGTTCAACGTCGCCGACCTATCCCCTTTCCACGGAGATCCAAGCGTTCAAGAGGATGACGAGTCGAAGACGACTCTTTCCGAAGGGGGGGGAGATGATGTAGCCCCACACGTGGACAACACCATGGACACCATGCCAAATGGCCCAATGACAAGATCAAGAGTCAAGGCTCTTCATGAAAAGGTGACCTCGCTCCTCTCGATGTGTGATCTTGACCTTCCTTTGAATGGGTTGCTACTTCATGCCGGTACCTTGTGCATACTCAGGATCCACCCAGAAGATGACCCACAATGGAGTCAAGAAGATGGCCAAGAGGAACTCCAAGAAGATGGGCAAGAAGAAGAAGAAGGAGGCGAAGACTGCTGGACCGGCCTCCAGGCCGGCCTAGGCCGGCCTCCAGGCCGGCACCCCTCCAGAGCTGGCCAGCCTCCCAGCCGGCCTAGGCCGGACCCCAGGCCGGCCACCCTGCAGAAGCCACCGGCCCCCAGGCCGGCCCAGGCCGGCCCCCAGGCCGGCCACCCTCCCGAAGCCACCGGCCCCCAGGCCGGCCCAGGCCGGCCCCCAGGCCGGGACTCCACCTGCGCCAGCCGCCGCCCCAGACGCCTGCCGGCCCACAGGCCGGCCTAGGCCGGTTCCCAGGCCGGCCACCCGGCAGAACCCGCCGGCCCCCAGGCCGGCCTAGGCCGGCCCCCAGGCCGGTTCCCCGCCTTTCCAACCCGTTTTGTAATAGACTATAAATAGCCTTCCACTTTCCCCATTTCGGGTCAGACTGAATCTGAGACTTGTGAGAGCTATGCTCCTCCTCCCTCGTAGCTAGGGTGCCTCGTTGAGGTAGATCTTGTTGTTGCTACTCTTTCACTGCGGTGTCTCTAGTAGTGCAAACCAATCTTTCACTGCGGTGATTCTATTGGATCGGTGGACCGGCCGGTAAGAGCAATCGGTTTCAACAAGAGTAAGTTTGGCTTTGATTCTTCGATCCAAAGGCTGCCTTTTTGAGGGTTTGTTGTTGGGTGTAGATCTTAGCAGGATTTGCTAGTTATCCTTGTGTTTTGCCCACGAATCTCCCTCGTTTCCCCTCGTGTTCTTCGTGTTCATCCCCGTTCCCCCTCAAATCCGTGAAGATCGGGCCTAGCCCTACATCACAAGGTAAGAGAGCGCATAAGGAAACCAACTATTCTATCACAAAACATAACCCAGACAATTCCTTACCAGCCCGGTTAATCCACGAGCAGCAACCCTAAAGGCACGCAAACAGTTGACAATTTTATGAGTTATTATTCATGTAATCTATCTTACTAGTCAAGTTATAATCATTAGGTGCAAGTGTCTATGATCTTTTAGCCAGCGCATTTCACCAAGTCGTCCATAACCGCGGACACGGCTGTTCGAAAAGATTTCACCCTGCAGGGATGCACCAATGAACCACACGCATCGAAACACTCGCTTAGAGGTGTACGGTGTTGAAAGGACAAACGATGTCGCATGGGGGGGTGAATAGGCGATTAAACTTTTCCAGTTTAGGCTTGATAATTGCGGAATAAAAATAGGTGTTTAAATTAACAACCCACAATCTAAATAAACTAGGGTCACCTATGTGCACCAACAACTTATGCTAAGTAAGACAAACTACAAGGTGATAGCAAGATATAAACTTCAAGCACGAAGGCTATCACAATTGTAAATTGCATAAGTAAAGAGCTCGGGTTATAGAGATAACCGAGGCACGCAGAGACGAGGGTGTATTCCCGAGTTCCTCCTTGTTAAGGGAGTACGTCTCGTTGGAGGGTGTGAGCTCGCCACAAAAGGCCCCTACTCAAGATGCTACCAAAGGCCTCACCCTATTCTCCGATGAACCTCACCCAAGGGTTAGGTTCACCTTCTACTATCAGAATCCTTCAAGGCAGAATCCGGGCCTTACAACGATCTGGGGCACACACCACAACTCAATCGGGGGCTCCCAAATCTTGCCCGAAGCTTCACAACTCGAAGTCTTCGCGGCACCACCAATCGTCTAGGGCACACAATGCACCCAAGAGGCACAAGCTCTTGGGAACACAATGCACCCAAGAGTAACAAGCTTCTCGAACTTCAATCCCACGAATCTTTGTGGAGAGCACACACCGATGCACCAAATGCAATAGGCAAGAAGACACTAAGTGGTCAAGTCATTCTCTCCGAAATCCAACCAAAGCAACTAATGCCATGGAGGGATTTAAGAGGAATGAACAAAGAGGAGAATCACAGGAACTCCAAACTCAGCAAGATTACTAGCTTCCCCTCACTTAGAGGAGAATGGATTGGTGGAATGGTAGATCTAGATCTCCTTTTTTGGTTCCCTAAAAATAGGCAAGAATCATTGGAGGAAGAGTAGAAATCAAGATCTCAAAATATGCAACAATGGAGGAGAGATAGCAAGAAAAAAGCTTAGGGAAAAAAATAGGGAAAGAAGCCCCTTTTATAGGGGGCCACGAAATGTGGCCGTTGGGAAGAAATGAGTGCAGCCCGACACCTCGGCCTGGGGCCGGCCTGCACCCCAGCCTGGCCGGCCGGGAATCATTCCCATCGAATGATCGAAGCAGCCAGCGAACTAGACAGCAGGCCACAGGGCAGCCGGCCTGCAGGGGACCCGGCCTGGGCCAGCCTGGGCGCATGCGGGCCAGGCAGGTGGCCGAAGCGGCCGGCCCGTCGACCCGGCCTGGGCCGGCCACGCGCGGGAGGGAGGCCGGGGAGGCTCCGAAGCCCCCGGCCTGGGGCCGGCCTCGGACCCAGCAGGCCGGCAGGTCTGCTGCCATTTTTTTCTTTTTCCATTTTAAATTTTGTCTAAAAAAATGTTTCGAGAGAGAAACGCAAAAACTTTCACCCACGAACTCCGTTTTCGATAATCTTCGACTCGTTGGAATCATCACAACGAGCACTACAAGATTATGTAGAGAAACATAATAGTCCAACAAGATATTGTGAAAACAATGGGAAGGTTAAACCTCTCTTTAGCAAACCGGAAATGCTATATCTTTTGCAAATGAAGTCCGAATGAAGTAAAACCAATTTTGTTGGAAAGAGGACGACAAATTCAAACCTTAGAAATGTTTAAAACAAGTAAAGGATATTTTGAAAATAATTGGAAGAGCGAGACCTTCCACAATGACGAACCGACAAAATCTCCAATACCGAAACGCAATAAGAGACACATATGAAAAACGTTTTCGGTGAACTTGGCCTTGTCATGACAAGAACGACAAGCACCAAGACCACACCACGATAAGAGCCAAATAAGAACCAATAAAGATGATTTCAAGGATGCAAAGTTTTGTGCTCTCTACGATGATACAATCAAGATACTCGCTCGAGAGCCCCTCCTGATAGTACGGCTATCTATCCTATAATCCGGTCTCTCAACTAACATCATGAGACCGGTAAAATAGAAAACATATCAAGAACAAACCTTTGCCTTGTGCATAATCCAATTGTGCTTCACGCGGTGAAGACTCGCATATTGCTCCCCCATACACCAATATGGGAGAGACACTCTTCGGCATATCTTCATATGGCTTTGAGTGTTGATCAACTCGCACTTAGCCTTGATCAACAAATATTCTTCTTCCTTTAGCCTTGACGCCAACAAATGGAGATCAAGCAACGCATATGGACACAACCTACAAGTAGCTCAATACAAACATTAGTCCATAGAGATTGTCATTAATTACCAAAACCACACATGGGGGCAACCATGCACTTTCACCGGTGGAGCGTTCGAAGCAACACTTCCCTTCTCTACAAACAAGTCCAAGGGGCCACCTAGCTAGGTTGGATCCGCCTAGAAAGTCCGGCCGAAGCTCCGAGGCGGACCTAGCCGATGCACGGACGGCTTCAGGAGGAACACTCATACGATTGCCCTCCTTCCACATGCGGTAAATGCTCATGCTGCAAGCCCTACCGTAAAGTAACCACGTAACCATCATCATCTTACCTTCACATCAACATCATCATATGAGCGCAAATGGAAACACCCGAACTAAGTTGTGGCTCCTGGACAGGTTTGAGGATCCGGTAGTAAGTTGCGGGGAGGCCCATAGAACTCTCACATGTGGTTAGTGCACTCAGTCTTGGATCAGCGGAAAAGAGCTTGGGTCCTTGGCGACACTAGCAGAACAAAATGCCACGATTGGCCTTCCGCCGGTGCCTTATCTTTAATATATTATTCCTGATACGTCCATTTTGCATCACTATTTTACATCATACTTATCTTTATTCATTGATATATTTCATAATATGATGCAATACTTATGTTATTTTATCTTATTTTGCATGTTTGGAAATTATTGAAGATGCATTTGCCGGTGCCCGAAATCAGCTGGAAAAGTACATGTCAAGACACCTGACTTCGAAAGCCCCAAAAATTCCAGGAAAATTCAGAGCATAATATTTCAGGAAATAATTCACGGAGCCAAAAGGGGGTGAAGACGCGAGCAACAGGGGGCAGGGGCGACCCCCTACCGCGGGCCCAACTAGGGGTGCGGGTGGGGCCCGCCCCTGGTCCCTGTGGCCCCTCTCCGGCTCCCCTTCGGTGTATTACTGACCCTTGACCTAAAAACATCGGGGGTATCGAAAAGGAATTTTTCTGCCGCCTCCACGAGGCGGAAACCAGACAGAGAGAAGAAGAGCTCTGATAGGGAGAAATCTGCCTGGGAATTTCCCTCCCGGAGGGGGGAATCACCGCCATCGTCATCGCCATCACACCGGGCATCATCGGGATCATCATCAACACCATCTCCATCATCAGCACCATCATCACCACCACCGTCCCATCTCATCTCACTGTAGCAATCATCATTGTTTTGTTATTAGTTCATTGGAATCGTATCTCGGGTGTTGATTACCACTTGTAGTTGATGCTTGAGAGTTTTATCGGTGAATAATCTTTACGATCAGATTGTTACCCTTATTCATATCACCTCTGATCATGATCTATATGATGTCTTGTGAGTAGTTCATTTTGTTCTTGAGGACATGGGGAAAGCCTAGTTGCTAGTAATTGCATAATGTTGAGTAATATTTAATGGTTTGATTTATGTTGTGGTGTTATTCCTCTAGTGGTATCGTGTGAACGTCGACTACATGATACTTCACCTTTCAAAGGGCCTAGGGGAATGCATGGTGTATTTAGTTTTCTTATGGTAGGGTTGCAGGAGTGACAGAAACCTAAACCCCAATTTGTGAACTAGTGCACTAGGGAGTGTAGGGTCTCGGAGTTTAAGGTTGTGGTTAGGTTTTTATCTTAATTACTTTCTTGTAGTTGCGGATGCTTGCAAGGGGTTTAATCATAAGTATGTATTTATCCAAATAAGGGTGGTGCATTAGCATAGGTCCACCCACACAGCACTTTATCAAAACATTGAAGATTAATCACCGGCGTGCAATGAAACTGGCTAGGCAGAAACTCCCATGTGTCCTCGAGAATGTTTTAATCATCATAAGTAACACAACCGGCCTGTCATTTGAGCTTAAAAGGATTGGGCTATTTGCTGCAATTATGTAGCACTCTTTTATTTACTTGTTCTTTATTTGTTCTTTATATCAAAACTCCAAAAACATTTCTCTTTTAGTGCTTGCAGTGAAACCTTGCTGAAATCCACTTGTCAACACCTTCTGCTCCTTGTTGGGTTCGACACTCTTACTTATCGAAAAGACTATGATAGATCCCCTATACTTGTGGGCCATCAAGACTCTTTTCTGGCGCCGTTGCCAGGGAGTGTAGCGCTATTGGAAAGTGGAACTGGTAAGGAACTCTTTTATTGTAAGTGCTATTTTTATTTCTGCTTGTTACTTTGCTTCGTTATGGAGCACTCTTCACTTAATATGCTGTTTGGGAGCGACTCTACCACCACACCTATAGTGGATAAGAGTCCTCCGCTCTCTGAAATTGATCCATTTAAAATACCCATGGGAATTATTGATCATGTTATGAGTAACCGTTAAGCAGGGGATGGGACCATCCATCTAGGTTATCATTTGCTTTATATTAAAGATCTGTGTGAGCTATTTAAAATTGCAGGTATGTCAAAAGAGGTAATCATGAAGAAATTATTCTCAATATCATTGAAGGATAAAGCTATGGATTGGTATATGCTTCTGGATAATTCACACTTGATCGATTGGAAAGAGCTTATGTCTCTCTTTTATTCTAAATTTTATTCTCTTCATGAAATTCATCAAGATAGAAATTAAATTTACAACTTTTGGCCACATGAAGGAGAAATCATCGCTCAAGCTTGGGGGAGGTTGAAATCACTAATGCTTAAATGCCCCAATCATAAGCTTCCTAATGATATAATTGTTAACAATTTTTATGCGAGGCTGTCTCGCTATGATAAGGATATGCTTGATGCCTCTTCTCTTGGATCCTCTACAAACAAGGAAGTTAATGCTAAATGGGATTTAATTGAAAGGATTTATCGCAATGCGGAAGATTGGGAGATCGACAAAGGTAAAGAATCAGGTATAAATTATGAGTATGACTGCATTAAATCTTTCATGGAAACTGAACGTTTTAATATGCTTAGTACTAAGTTTGGGCTCGATTCTCAAATTGTTGTTGATCTCTAAATCCTTTGCTGATCATATTAATATTCCAAAAGAAAAGTGGGATAAGTATCATGAACCATTTAAAGATGTTTGTAAAACAGATGTGCTTGCTAGTGATGATTACCTATTCAAACAGTTGAATCTTTTACCTGCTGTTTACTTTGAAAACCCACCCTTTCCTATAAAAATTAAAGAACACTCAATCGTGGCTAATGTGGTTAATAAAAGTGAAAAGAAAGCTTATGAACCTGATGAACAACTTGAAATTGCCTCTCCAGTAGCTTTGGTTAAAGATCTTGTAACTGAGAAGACGATGGAGGTTCTATTTATTTTGTGAAGCTGCTACTAACATTGTTAGACAAGATAAAAGTGCAAAAGTTGTTGGTATTCCTGTTGTCTCTGTCAAATAGGTGATCATTGCTATTATGGATTATGTGATATGGGTGCAAGTGCAAGTGCTATTCCTTATACACTTTATCAAGAAATAATGCGCGAAATTGCGCCATGTGAGCTTGAGGATATTGATTTGGAGATTAAATTGGCTAATAGAGATGTCATCCACCCGGTGGGAATTGTCAGAGAC